>CP073215.1:0-1200000 GCA_020342235.1 Saccharomycopsis phalli
ATCCGCACATCCGCACATCCGCACATCCGCACATCCGCACATCCGCACATCCGCACATCCGCACATCCGCACATCCGCACATCCGCACATCCGCACATCCGCACATCCGCACATCCGCACATCCGCACATCCGCACATCCGCACATCCGCACATCCGCACATCCGCACATCCGCACATCCGCACATCCGCACATCCGCACATCCGCACATCCGCACATCCGCACATCCGCACATCCGCACATCCGCACATCCGCACATCCACACATCCACACATCCACACATCCACACATCCACACATCCCCACATCCCCACATCCACACATCCCCACATCCCCACATCCCCACATCCCCACATCCCCACATCCCCACATCCCCACATCCCCACATCCCCACATCCAATCATGTAGTCTTATGCCATCTCCTCATGTGCCATGTCACTGCATGCCATCTCATGCATATGCACTATAATGCCATAATACCGTTTCATCTATTCTTATCCTCACAAATCATCCTCCCGCTAATCCTTCATGCACACTGTACCAAAGCCACTCACTAATTTTTCCACTTACTAATACTTATATCCTCAACTTCATAATCCCTCTAAATTCTTAATCTACTAACAACAATTAAATTATCTACTCAACTAATATATATTTCCCTTTCTCTCAAATTACTCTTTGCCACTCCCTCACAATATTATATCTCATCACTAACTCCGTGCCGCCTCTTCATGTATCATGTAGCCCTATCCTATTCATGTCCCACATCTGCCCCGTCCTTCACCTCACAATACCAAATCACTCCTCTCCCAAATCTCTCTTCTCCCAAATCTCTATTTATCCTCTCTATCTACCCCCTTTATCTACCCCCTCTATCTACCCCCTCTATCTACCCCCTCTATCTACCCCCTCTATCTACCCCCTCTATCTTTCCCCTCTATTTCCTTCCTCACTTCATTCTTTCTTCTTATATATTTTCTCTCTCTAATTTTTTCTCCATCCCATCTACCTCCCATCGCCTATCATCCGCTTATGCAGTTCTACCTAACACTCTTTACTTCATACCATAAATCTCATGCACTACGTTTTGTCTCTATTTACTTGGCCGTTCCACAATCATGCACGGCTATATCCTTTACAATCATCTATCTTATGTTTAACATATCTCATATTTCTATCTCATGTTAAATCTCTCTTATATTTAATCTCCATCATTTCCCTTATTTCTTCTACATTATGCTCATCTCAATCTTCTTCTTTCATCTCATCCATTTAGCTTTCGCTGAAATTATCACTCGCCAAAATACAAAAGACTATTTGGCCCGTATTTCATGTCCTGATCAACTTCTACCCAAATCTGGCCCTTACAACTATAAATACCAGTCTCAAGCTGGCGAAGGTGTCGCTATCTACGTCATCGACTCCGTTCCCCTGGTATCAATGTCTCGCATCCAAGACTATTTCATCAACAAACCAAAACTTCTTTACAAAGACCCAATGGATGTCTCTCGTAACCTCTTTACTCGTTCTCATCATGCCATCGATGTCTCCCTTATTGCCGCTGGACAAGATTTAGGTGTCGCTTCAAAAGCTCAACTTTTCATTGTTCCTGTCAGATTTAATGATCCCTTTTACCTCGATGACATTATAGAAGGTGTTAAATTTGCAATCAAAGATTATCGCACAAAACGTGCCAAAGCCTATCCTAGAGGTATTGTTATCAAT
The DNA here is from genome assembly GCA_020342235.1 of Saccharomycopsis phalli. Taxonomy (NCBI): domain Eukaryota; kingdom Fungi; phylum Ascomycota; class Saccharomycetes; order Ascoideales; family Saccharomycopsidaceae; genus Saccharomycopsis; species Saccharomycopsis phalli. Next base: position 1,724 of record CP073215.1, read on the forward strand.
ATCAGTATTGGCTATGAAGGCGCGCCAGTGGATCCACCTCATGAAATCCTGGCTGAATTAGATAAAATCCTTGAAAATAATCCTGATGTTCATGTCGTGCTTGCTGCAGGTAACGCAGATCAAGATGCTTGTAAAATTCCATTGGCCAGTTCAAAATACGCAATCAAAGTTGGTTCCTCCAATTTTGATGGCAAGGAGTCCCACTTTTCTAACTGGGGAAGTTGCGTCAATTTTTTTGCCTCGGGTGAGAATATCATTGTTAGAAATTCTAAAATTAGTGGTACCTCATATGCCGCTCCACAAGTATCGGGTCTCATAGCTTACCTTCTTTCAATTAACACAAATCCTACAAGATTCTATTCCAGAGGTGTTATCACCTCAGAAAAGATGATATCATTGCTAAAATATTATTCCAACAAAAACCCTATTACTCTGTCAAAGGGTACCTCTGCTCGGCTAATCGGAAATGAATTCGCAATGTCGTGACTTAGAATGTCATAATTTAGTATGTCATAATTTAGTATGTCATAATTTAGTATGTCATAATTTAGTATGTCATAATTTAGCATGTCTCTATATAGTTTACATATCTACTTAATATAATTAAGTCATTTCTTGTGATTCTAACTATTCATATTATATACTATTTATACTTAATATCCAGTTCACCCGTTCGTACCTTTTCTGTATACCTCGTTTCATTTGTCTGTTGAACCTTATCCTAAAATAGTATCCTTCAATACGCATCACTGTACTAGAATTCGCTTTGCAACGATTGAATCTGCTATAATAACAAGACTATTATGGTGGTTTCTCTAGCTATTACTCAGCATGCTAATCATCAAAACAGCCAACAGAAGGACGGGTTACCAAACCAGTCCTATTCGGTGATGAGTATCTCACAGTAAAGAGATTATCTGTCAAACATCTCATGGCTTAAGGAGATCGTCAGAGATCTTGTACATAAGCGAGATCATTGCCACAGACATTCGAATAAGCATAACTGAATGCATCTCAGATAACAATATAAATAGGGGATAAAATATATGGAATAGTAACGAGAAGACGAATCATCTATAACAGTAGACATAGAAGTCATTGAGAGAAATACTAGATTACGGCATGGCCCAAGTAGGACATCAAACCCTAAAAATTACTTCACTGACCAACTCAGATATTGAATTGAGGATTGTCTTGGATGCTTCATGCTCCTCTAATAGAAAGAGTTTGGCATTGCCTCTACCCACTAGAACAACCAGTCCTTTAATTATCGTTCTCTTCCATATCGTCTTTGAAGATGGTCATTCTAAGACATGAAGGCCCCCTGTCACTCTTTAAGTATCTGCTTTGTGCTCATTTCCTTCAGAACCTAAATTATAAAGTGCTGTAGCGTCTGTGTTGGAAGATGACCCTCTGCCACGCTTTTGCTCCAGTACATAACCCGCTCACTTCTCAAGTATTTTTGTAATGGCGTCAAAGATTCTAATGTCTAAAACCTGCCGTGCCGTCACCCTTTGCGTATCCTGGATGATGGTGCGTTGTGGAATGATTTCTGTTGATGTTCTGTCGATCCATACCACTTGCAATACACCAATATGGGCCGGGTTCTAGTTGGATGTGCTCATAAATCATCTCAGTGCCTTGGTTATTGTTAGTAATTTGACTAGAATTTCAGGTGGTTGTTTGTCACTCTCGATGCAGACGATTGGGGTAGAGGTTGTCATAAGTATATCTAATGCCACTTGCAAGACTGAGTTGAAGATGACGCTCACTAGACTCCATAGAGTCTTCGCAACGTTATTAAAGTACCAGGATGTCCTAAGAGTCAAAACAAAGTCACAATATCATCCTTCAATTTTGCACTAAAGTCATGTTTAACACTATCTGCACTCGGATCTTGTAGAGTCCCGTTCCTGATTCCTTTTCACCAATTACCTGATTTCTAGTATATTAAATAACTTGATGTCCATCAAATAAAATTCTAGTTCCATTATCAGCTGCTTCTGAAACTGACGCAAGATTAACCTTACCATTGGAGTATAAAAGGCAGTATTCAACTACACACTATTTCCTCCAATAAAGTCATTACAGGCTGGTCCCTTTACATCAATCTCCAAGTATCTGCCAATACCTTTTATCAGTACATTAAAAACCTCTGTTTGCTCGATTAGCTCTTTATCTGCCACAAATAGTCAAATGCACCACTGTCAAGATATGTAGGATCGCGTTCTCTAACACCATGGTATGCAAATCATGATGGTTTGTTCTTAAATACTCTGTACTTCCCATCATCTTCTTTATCTGCCTTTTTGCAGTCTTTTATAATATGTACCCTCTCTCCTCATTTATAACTGGTCATTTGCTTTCAAGTTTTCCGTTGTCCAACGAAAGTATAAGAGTTGTTACCCGTCCAAACTACCCATCGATTAACACCAAAAAACTGAGCAAAATTGACATTCTCCGCATTGATGATTGGGCTATCGTACTGATTAATTATTGCTTGAATAGATGGATCAGCGACACCCTCTTAACGTAGGGAAACCACCTCTATATCCACGGACGACACCACACGAGAGGATACTGTCAACACAATAGAACCACAAATTGCCTGATTGAAGATCATAGTTACATACTCGGCTTTAAGGGTATGAAACCTTTTCTCACTCAGTTTAACATGTGTCACTTTCAATTACATCACAACTACCCTCGTTGTTGAAGATCGTGTTGAAGATTTGAGAGATTAAGGAGATCGTCCTACTGGTGAGCACATAAATTAAGGAGATCGACAACGATATCATACATTAAGGAGATCACCAGTAAAGGTATCTGAAGTTAAGAATAACTGAAGGCATCTCAGAGAAAAGTATAAATAGGACAGAAAATTGCTAGAATAGCAACAAGAATAAGAATATCTACAACAGTAAGATATGGAAGCCATTGAGAGAAATGCTAGATTACGACACTCGTGATTACCTTTTCGCAATAAAAGTCCAATCATAGAATCCAATGTCGTAATCTGGCAGATCCTTATGGCATCCATATCTACTGTTATAGATAATTCATCTTCTTGTTACTATACTAGCTATTTCCTGTCCTATTTATATTCTTTCAGAGATGCCTTCAGTTATCTTTTTTTTCATGAGGTCATTATCAGTTCACTATTAGTATGACCTGATAACTTTATTAGATTGCTAATTCTATGGCCTCATACTGTTAATATACCATTAACAGAATGACATCATGATACTAAAAGATAGTGTCGTGGTTAACTAACCACGGCAGAATAGGTCTAGTATTCAAGGAGGAGTTCGGAGTAGCTTACCGGACTCAGCCACAGAATACAGTAGCGCGTCCGTCGATTAATGGTAACCACCATCTGATTAAAGGACAACAACCTCCTAGGAGGATCGGCATCCTCTATAAGAAGGCCGACATTTCGCTACAAACATTAACGATCACAAGACCAATTCAGCTGGATATCTTTATCTAGCACAACCCAGTCCGGTTATCCAAATCCTAAAGGAACAAAACTGTCGGAGTTTATAGTTTTGGACTTATTGGCCATAGTATTATGATGAACTATAAACTACTTAATTATTTGTTTTGTTCCTTTAGGATATGGATAACCGGATTGGGCTCTGCTAGATATAATGTCTCGCTTGAATTGTTCAGATTCGTGTGTTCTCTATAAGAAGGAAGTCCTCCTTATATAGACATTCGGAGGTTCTCCGAGGGATTAATCCTTCAATAGCATTGAATACAATTCTATTGGCGGACCACATCCACCGTCTAAACAAGGGTGGAGGTTGGTGAGACATCACCAACGCCAACCTCGCATTAGTGAACTGTTCTGCAGTGGTTGTGAACCACGACAAAAACAAACAATTAAGTAGTTTATAGTTTGCTGTAATACTATGTCTAATCAGGATACACCTATAAACTACGACAGATAGTAATCTTTTAGTACAAACTTATTTATCATGCATGATGTATTTCAACATGCATTAGCTCCTTCAACACTTTCAACAGTTAACCACGACAAAATAGCTAGAATAGCAACAAGAATTAACATATTTACAATAGTAAGATATGGATGCCATTGAGAGAAACGCTAGATTACAACACTTCCCCATATCATATGGCTCTCGCCTACCTCCAATAACCTGGTGCCGTTCGACCTAAAATTCATTACTCCGTACGATAAATCATTCGCCCTACATTTTTTTTATTCCTTCTCTTTGCCGTTTCACAATTATACACGGCCATATTCAATTATTATATATCAACTACCCAATCACATATTTTCCTGCCTTCTCATCATGCTCCTCTCAATTTTCTTTTATCTTTTCCATTTAACTCTTGCTGGGATTGTCACACAAAATGCCCCAAGATATTTGGCTCGCATCTCAACCCCTCCTGAACTACTATCGGAGAAAGGCCCTTGGTGCTATAAATATCAGTCTCAAGCAGGTGAAGGTGTAGCTATCTACGTTATTGACGCTGCACCCCTGGTAGATATATCCAAATACAACAAGCTATTCAACAATCCGCCCCAAATTATTTATAAAGACGAAAATGATCGCTCCCGTCCCGTGATGGATAATTCTCATCATGCTATTAATGTTGCCTTGATTGCTTCTGGAAAATATACAGGTGTCGCACCAAAATCGCAAGTATTCATCATCCCTATCAAATTTAATGGACCTTTCACAGCGCTTGAGGCATTAAAGGGTATTGATTATGCAATTAAGGATTATAAAGAAAACCGTCGACAGTCTCACCCCAAAGGTATTGTTATCAACATGAGTGTCGGCGATATTGATCCTATATCAGATCCTCCTCATACAGCTCTGCAATATTTAGATAATGTTCTTACCAAAAATCCAAAAGTTCATGTCGTGATTTCGTCAGGTAATAGAAATAAAGATGCCTGTAAACTTCCATTTTCCAGTTCAAAGAAAGCAATAATTGTTGGATCTTCCAATTTCAATGGTGCCGAGTCCAGCTTTTCGAACTGGGGACAATGTGTCGATTTCTTTGCCACAGGTGAGGGCATTTCAATTAAAGAATCTTCATTCTCAGGTACCTCATATGCTGCTCCACAAGTATCAGGGCTCATTGCTTACTTTATTTCAATTAATCCACACTCCCAAAGCACATATGGGAATGGTGATTGGGATTCAGAAATGATGAAAAAAGTGCTCTTTAATTTTTCTAAGGACCGTCCCATTACTCTGACTAAAGGTACCAAAGCCACATTAATTAGAAATGATATTAACACAGCGAACTACGTTTGCTAATTTGTTGAAGATGTTGAAGATCTGAGATGTCGTAAGCTAGCGTTTCTCTCAATGGCTTCCATATCTTACTATTGTAGATATTCTTATTCTTGTTACTATACTAACTATTTCCTGTTCTATTTATATTCTTTCTGAGATGCCTTCAGTTATCTTTATCTCATGACATCATTATTAGTATGACCTCATATTATTATCAGTTCACTATTAGTATGACCTGATAACTTTATTAGATTGCTAATACTATGACCTCATACTCTTAATATACCTTAAACAGTATGATATCATGATACTGAAGGATTGCTATTTCTCAATACCAGCTTATTTATCATGCATGATGTATTTCACCATGCATTAACTCCTTCAACACTTTCAGCACTTTCAACAAAGTCCACCACTGGAGGCTCAGCCTCATGCCACCACCCCACCATCAGCGACTCCAGATAGCGAAAAGGTACCTGAAACCCAAGCCAAGGACAACACCCCTGAGGACGACTCCTTGGCCCACCAAGACAACGAGGACAACGAATCCGAGGACATGGACCCGGACTATGTCCCACAAGATGATCAGGAGGAAGACGATACATACCTAGACGACAACATGGATGAAGCATCAGAGCTCCAGTCAGGCCCAGAAGAGGAGCAGGAAGAGGAGCCCTCTCAGGAAAATGACGAAGACTCGACTCCATCAACAAACGAAGCCACTGCCAGCCGGAAAGCAATCAAGGCAGAAAGACTTGCAAAAGAGATTGAGAGTAAAGCCCGGAAACTCCGTCCCAGAATAACCCTAGCCAAAACCTACCAGAGTGGAGCATCCAAGTCTGGTCGCCGGCAATTAAAATGAAGATATTAGTCATCTCCATTAACATACAAAAGAAACTATCAATTCTCGAAGCAACACTTAATCACTACAAAAATTCAAAGGCTATTATCATGGTTCAAGAGCCTCCATACCGTCACGGTGCATGGGGCCTCACAAATCTAGGACAAGCCTTCACTATGTTCGACGTCCCCGAATCTCAATCATCATCCACAGCAAATGAGGCGCTTACGGAGTCGGCTCCAACTGGAGCACCCCCTGTCCGTCCCAGAGTTGTAACCTATGTCAGCAACCACATCATAAAATCAACATCACCAAAGTTCCGGATTGACCACATTGATACACTACGGGGAGGAGATATAATAGGTATCAAGATCACATCCAGACGACTCTCCATCGATCTCATCAACATCTACAACGCCCCGGCAACATCCGCGGCACACCTCCTATCAGAGTCCCTTGAGACTCTCTAGCATCATCTCGTCTCCTGCGGCGGCCGCTTTAAAGGGGTCATCATGGGCGACCTAAATGCTTCACACCCATCCTTCACCTCCCGAATCATACCGGGCCAACGTGCTACTTCTGACACTGCTGCTATTGACGCCATCATTGAGCTCGGAGATCTCTCCTGCCTTAATGAGTATGATAAACCCACACATCAAAGAGGCAACACGTTAGACGTCATTCTTGCAAGTCCCTCACTATCTCGGAAGGTAAGTTCCCTGACGAAACTTATGCAGTTTGGATCCGATCATTATGGCCTTAGGGTCAATATAAAAACTTCGGGCACTAGGGGCCCAGGCCCCTTCCTACTGCTCCCTAATTACTCCAAAACTGACTGGCTGAAAGTACTCGAAGAGCTAGACCGCAAAGGGCCGAAGCTTCAACTCCGGTCCCCCCAGGCTCTCAACAAGGTCACCAACTCGTTCACAAAACGAATCCAGAAGCTTATAGCTGACCACACGCCAAGGAAAAAAGTTAGTTATTTGTCAAAGAGATGGTTCACTCCAGAGGTGAAAGCTGCATTTGACAGAATGAGGAAAATGGCAATGAATGACCCACAGAGGCGGAACGCCCTAGAGGAATTCACCAAGATTCTTGGAAGAGCAAAGGCGGATTGCTGGAACTCGTTTCTTGAATCCTTGGACTCCTCTACCATTTGGACAGCGTTCAAATACTCCACCCCCCGCATCACCCACAAGATGTCCAAGCTGCATAACGAACAAACTCAGCTCTTTAGTGAAACCTTCTACCCACAGATCTCTGTAGGGGAAGATCTCTCACGGAACACGTTCACACTACACGAAGTCCCGCCTGACACTATCAACCTGATTACAAAAGAGGAGATATACAATTCCTTTCGTTACTTAAAGCTAAAAAAGGCCCCTGGGCCCGACCAAATATCAGTGGGACAGATTCGGGAACTATGGAAAGGAAACACATTTCCGAACCGAATGGAAGCTATTTTCAATGCGTGCCTAACGCTAGGCATCTGCCCAGACCAGTGGAAGGAAAGCATCACAGTGGTGATCCCCAAGCCAGGAAAACCAGACTATAACGTGGCAAATGTTGAAGATGTCGAAGATCTGAGAGATTAAATGTTGAAGATGTCGAAAATCCTAGAGATTAAGGAGATCGTCCTATTGGGGATCTCATAAATTAAGGAGATGGACAGTGGGGTCATACATTAAGGAGATCACCGGTACAGACATCTGAAGTTAAGGATAACTGAATGCATCTTAAAGAATAATATAAATAGGACAGAAAATAGCTAGAATAGTAACAAGAAGATGAATTATCTATAATAGAAGATATGGATGCCATAAGGATCTGCTAGATTACGTCAGCAAAGGCGTACAGGCCAATCAGTCTCTTGAACATAATGGGAAAAATCTACGAATCAATCATGACTCAGCGCCTTGCAGCAACAATTAAGCTACCAAATGGACAATTTGGGGGCAGAGCAGGGTACTGCGCTACAGACGCGGTCATGTCACTAGTCAACGAAGTGTCACGGTACAAACAAGTTCAAAAAGTCAGAGAACATCGTGTGTTAACAGCAGGAATCCGCACCTTACCATCCCAACACCGCCACTCTGGGGCAGTATTGGTGGACATCGAAGGTGCCTTCAACAACATGAATCACCCCATACTCCTAGCCAAAATGAAACAGGTAGAAGCTCCTCCTGAAATAATCAACTGGACTAGCAGCTTTCTAACTAACCGGAAGACAAAGCTCCGAATCAACAATGGACTTTCGGAATCGTGGATTCCAGTAACGTTCGGAGTGCCACAAGGCTCGCCCATCTCGCCCATCCTTTTCATGATCTACACACACGACCTCTACAAGCGACTCACGGACAATGGAGTACAAGTAATAGGATTCATTGATGACATTACTATCTTCAAGCATGGCAAACAGAAGACGATCCAGAAGGCCGTCTCAGAGAGCCTACGGATCTGCCACCAATGGGCACGAGAAAACCACACTAGTTTCGACTATGGCAAAAAGCTACAATATATTCGCTTCCACCCCAACACCACCGGCTCGGTCCTACGCCTTCCAAATGGACAGACGAAAGACGAATCGGAGGTGGTCAAACTATTGGGAATCACTCTAGACAAAAGACTACGATTCACAGAACACATCAAGTCTACGATTACCCGCGCCAAAAAAGTGACAGAGCGTATTAAAACACTCAGTCGCGTTACACATGGCACAAGAGGAACTACTACGCTCACTTTGTTCAAAACATGCACGCTCCCGATAATATCCTACGGACTAGAGATCTTCTACTTCAAGCTCAACAAGAGTCAGAGGAACAAGATACAGGTATGTCACAACACCGCTCTACGACTGGCCTTGGGCATGCTAAGACCAACTGCGATTGGCATCCTCAACATTGAGTCAGGCTCTCTTCCACTATCACTTCTACTCAAACGAATTGCTATTGACAAGTGCACCAGATGGTTCACTAATACCAATCCCAGCAACCCCATACAAAAGAGCATAGACACGCAGATTAAATCAGGCGTCGCAAACAATGAACTCCACGCGTATCCCCTCATCAAAGAGACACTCGCGGCCCTCAACATCAGCATTCCCTACCAGCGATCCTTTGAAGACGTCTCCTCAAGAATCAATCAGAGGGCGGAGCAACTAATTCAAGATCAGACTGAACTGGAAACTGCCACACAACAAATGGCCCCGCTGAAACAAAGAAAAATTTCTGTTTTAAAAGAAGCTACAAGGAAAAAAGTAACCAAGGAATGGCAAGAACTCATTGACTCCAATGAAATCCGACTACCGACTCACTACACAACGCTACGCCGAGGTCCAATTCAAGTTACTACTGAAAAGTCAACATTACTACTTTCAGAAGCACTAGTTGGGCCCAAACGAGCACTAAGCAAAATCAGTCAACTCCTTAGCGGCCAAAGCCTAGTCTCACATAAAACTAAGACTTTATTCAATGCCGAAGCGAGCCCATCATGCAGCCGATGTGAGGATGCTGCACCATCTATTTTTCACGATTTCACATGCCCGATACTATTGGACTCTCGTGCCCAAGCACAGATTCCTGAAGGAATTACCAACGCTACTCAAGCTCGCATCCTCTTCTCAGATAAGGCGAAGCTTAAAAATCTTATAGAATTCTACTCGTCGGTGCTGGACCGGTGGTTTTCTCTTTTTGTTACAGCACGTTAGGAGGGCTACCGAATTAGTACCTTGGGGAGGGGGTGGCTAAAGTTACCTCCAAAGATCTAGGCGAAAAACTCATTGCCCCTCCAATGCTCATTACCTTACATATTTACAAGCTCTGGTCGAAAGTTTTTTATCTCTGTTGCAGAGTTTTCTTTCGATGACTATATAGCAGCACCGTCCTTAGTCATAGACGGCGAAGTATAAATCTCCCCTGGGAGCCTAGTATAGCTATAGCCTTAAATAAATATTATTATTATTATCCTGATTAATCATGGCTAACCGTTCCGGTAAATCTAAACTTCAACAGGAGTCAATGAGTTATTGCCATTCCTTGGCTACCTTTTTCCTTGTAGCTTCTTTCAAAACAGAAATTTTTCTTTATTTCAGCGGGGTCATTTGTTGTGTGGCAGTTTCCAGTTCAGTCTGGTCTTGAATTAGTTGCTCCGCCCTCTGATTGATTATTGAAGAGACGTTTTTAAAGGATCGCTGGTAGGGAATGCTGATGTTGAGGGCCGCAAGTGTCTCTTTGATGAGGGGATACGCGTGGAGTTCATTGTTTGCGACGCCTGATTTAGTCTGCGTGTCTATGCTCTTTTGTATGGGGTTCCTGGTATTTGTATTAGTGATCCATCTGGTGTACTTGTCAATAGCAATCCGCTTGAGTAGAAGTGATAGTGGGAGAGAGCCTGACTCAATGTTGAGGATGCCAGTCGCAGTTGGTCTTAGCATGCCCAAGGCCAGTCGTAGAGCGGTTTATTCAAATATAAAGGAACAAAACTCAACTATAATTAACTAAATATCTGAGCATGAGTTTGTAACAATGTCACACTCTCCAGTCGAGATTTAGGTATTGACATATTACCATCAAGTAATCAATAACCAAACCTCAAACTCCTCCAAGATGATCCTAACTACTCAAAGACCGATCGACTAAGAATACTCGAGGAATTAGATCTCCAAGGACTACATATCCAGCACAGGTTGCCTCAAGTACTAAACGGAGTTAGTAGATCTTTCTAGGCATAAATTCGGCTGCTAGTCGCTAAAACGCACCAATAAGATAGTCGGTTATCTTTCAAGTGTATGGCTTGCCTTGCAAGTCTGAATTCAAAGGGTTTTCTTTGACATCGTTTATGCCTCGGAATTCTTCTAACTGAAAATATAATTTTTGAATCACTGTGTTTCCGTAGACAATATATAGCTTTATACAAAAATAAATATTATCTATTATTTTTTGGATGCAGATGCTATCTCATGCACCTATTTACGTACATCTTATTATCTGCGCCACCCTTTCATACTAGTTCGTACACAAATCTTGTCTTTACACTGTCTCCCATCTATTTCGCACTTGGTCTCTCTTTCATATCCATCCGTTCTTATTTGTTAAATTCTTTCTATACTTAATGTCCTCGATAGATCCCTCATTTCACCATTTGTTTATTATTATACGTTCGTACTAAACTTTTCTGCATTTTTTTTTGCCACTCATCCAGCTCCTCCATCCACAATGCCGTTGCATTCAGTACGCATAAATATATTCGCATAATTTTTTCCTTTCCTTACATTATACAAATTACATCACACCAACTTAATTAAATTTAATATTTTTTATAATTTCTTTCATTCTTCGCTCCTAAATAGATTATCTGTTATTTATGGTCCTTCTACACATTCCTTTTCATTCATCCTTCAGCCGTTTCACAATCATGCACGGCTATCTCTTTCACTGTAATACTCTATTATCTATTCAATAATCTATCGTCTATATAAGGCTCTATTTAATCCTCATTTTTTCTCCATCATGCTCTTTATATTTTTCTTGTATCTCCTCCATCTAGCTGTCGCTAGGGTTGTCACAAGAGACGGCCCAAAGTATTTGGCTCGGATCTCAAGTACTGCCAAAATTCTACCTGAATCTGATACATATCCCTACCATTACCAGTCTCAATCTGGTGAAGGTGTGGCTATCTACATAGTCGATTCCGCTCCCAAGGAAGAAATGTCTGCTTATGAGCCTTATTTTGTTAAGCCACCCCGACTCATCTACAAGAACCCAAATGATAAGTACCGCTCTATCCTGGAACGCTCCGCCTCTCACGCCGAGGCTGTTTCCCTTATTGCTGCCGGAAAATATTATGGTGTTGCACCCAAAGCTCAAATTTTCTTTGTCCCTGTTAAATTCAGAGATGGCAATACAATGCAAGAAATTTTAGACGGGATTAAGTATGCAATCAAAGATTATCATGAAAAGCGTCTACAATCACATCCCAAAGGTATCGTTATCAATGTTAGTGTTGGAGATGGCGATGAACCAATAAAAAAACCACATGCAGCGCTGAATCGGTTAGATGCCCTACTTGAACAATATCCAAACGTTCATGTGGTGATTGCGTCAGGTAACAACAATTATGATAGCTGTGAAGTTCCGTTGGCCACTTCAGAAAAAGCATTTACAGTTGGCTCAGCCAATTTTAATGGTATTGAATCTCAATTTTCCAACTGGGGAGCTTGCGTTGATTATTTTGCTACTGGTGAGGGTATTAAAATTGCTGGTGTTTCATTTGCAGGTACATCATTTGCTGCACCACAAGTATCTGGCCTTATTGCTTATTTCATTTCCACAAACTCAAACTCACAAAGCACATACGGGAACGGTGATCGTAATTCAGAAGATATGAAAGAGTTGCTTGATCATTATTCTAACAGAAATCCTATTAGTCTGAGAAAAGGTACCAATGCACCATTAATTGGTAATGATATCAAACCTCCAGGTTGGCGATCTTCTTGAGGCATCATCTTACGAAATATATCGTTAGTGTCATTATAAGTAGAGGTTGAAATTGCTACAAATTTTGCTCAGATATTTAATTATAGATAATTCATCTTCTTGTTACTATACTAGCTATTTCTTATCCTATTTATATTCTTTTCTGAGATGCCTCCAGTTACCTTCGGCTTCTGAGATCATTGTCCGTACGGCCTCATAATACTATTAGGTCAGTTAACTTCTTCAACACTTTCAACATTAATCTCTCAGATCTTCGACATCTTCAACAATGATTGTTATCCATATCTATTCAGTCGGCGTATATCTCTCCTTATTTAGTTGAAATGCACACTTCGTTTGTTTACCTGTTCTTATAAGTCTTACTTCTCTTATCTAAAATACACGTAGTATCATAGATGCACAATGCGTATACAATGCGTAGAGCATACCAAGCTTCAATACAATCGGTTCTTTTCGAACCAAAGATAAGCGTCCAAATGTGTTTCTAGAATCCAACTTCAAAATGAAGGGGCAAAATTGGGCATGAATCCAGCGAAATTATTGGGAATTGTCCTTGACACGCAGCTCAGCTTAATCTATGTCGTGGTTGAGAACCACTGCAGAACAAGTTCACTAGTGCAACATCGGTGTCGGTAATTTCTTTACCGACTCCCGGTTTTGATTAGACTAAAGTAATCCAACCAATGATGTTTTTGATAAGATATTATTGGAGGATAAAGATCTGATAAGAGATCCAGAATAGTCTATATAAGAAGGGCTTCCTTCTTATAGAAAACACACAATTCAACTGAACAGTTCAGCTAGATATTATATCTAGCAAAGCCCAATCCGGTTATCCAAATCCTAAAGGAACAAAACAAATAATTAAGTAGTTTATAGTTCACATAATACTATGTCTATTTCAGGCGATACTATTAACTACGACAATCTATCTCAAACAAATATTATCCAAGATGTGCCAGACGGCAATACGAATACGATACGTCAATCGGATAACCCGAATCACTATAATAATATTATTCAAAATGTGTACAATCCCACTTATGTAATATGATATGGCGGGGGCCTTCTTTAAGAACATCACGAAAATCCAATGATATCAAGTGAGTATGAACCCAGCTCAATATTGAGACTGGCATTCGGAATGCACATACCAAATTCCCCCTCAGTCATCTACGTCGATAGTGGCATACTACCACTTCACACACTGCTCAAATAACTTTCTAGAACCAAGGTAATGTGATGAGTCGTGAACACATCCAGAGCCCGGTGCGTGCCTGTTTATTACAACCAGTACAAATCTGTCGAACATCAAAAGGGATAATTCCACAATGCTTGGTCATTCATAATATGCTAAGAATGACAGCACCACAGACTCCAACCAGTGGAACCTTGGAGACCATCACATAAACACTAGATAGGATAGCCTATCATGCACTACAACAAAAGTGTCGCGATGACGACTCTCATTATATACAGATGCTGCCATAGCCCTTCAATCAGATGATTCACAAATGGTTTCAAATAAAACAGTCAAATAGTGACAGGAAACTGTTGCCTCTCACAGTAACAATCACCCAAGACACTACCGAAGAGCACGTCAATTAAACACCAAGCACTTATAATTGATAGAGATAAGCCAAAGCTCCCCCTATCGGAGGCTCCTACAATGCCCAAGGCGATCCTCAGTTCATTCCCACAGTTGCTCAGCGGAATGAGCCTTGCAGATGGTAAGTTGCTAAAACACTTTAGTAACAATAACCCAAGATATTGACGGTGTGGGATAAGCTTCCCTTCCATAATACTTTATTTCCAGTGCCCAGAGTTACTAGGAGCCAGAATTCTTTCAAGAATAAATAATATACTAGAATCTGCAAATGGGATCCAAAAACACTAGAGAAGTCTTTACCATCCACAAATCAGTCCACAAATTCATTAAGTTTTACTAGAACACGATGAAGCATAATGCTTCCGCCACACAACGTGAATTCAGTCGCCAAAATTGCCAATGACAAAAGAAACCAGGCATCTCCCATAATCTTATAAGATACTGTGACGCTTAAGCAAATCAGTTGCAGTTCAAGTTTTTAATCCTATGCAGTTACGCAAGTACTGATAAAGGGTTCTCTTTACCAGTATTGCTGTCTCAGGATTTTCCTGTGTGGAGAAATATTTGTCAACATTCCTGGCCTTTAATGTTGTCTGTGATCCTTTTGACCTTGTTCCATCACCAGTATGACTTACCTGCCATGTCGTAACTTGGCTCGTCCTTCTTGTTGCTACCATATCTTACTGAAGTAGAAAATTCAATTCCTGTTACCCTTATAACTGATTTATATCTTTTTCTATTCCTATTAGATCATTTAATTTCTTTAATGCGAACATTCATGACTTGTTGAGTTTGCTGTGTTGCAAAAAACTAACAGACTATATGCATACCTACAGTGCAGAATGTAGTATACAAATATCTATCAAGATGAGACAAGGTCCATTAGAAAAATTGGTTCTGAATTAAAGGATATAGTAGATGTAAGGGCCAAATCACGAAATTAACTGAAAAAGGAATGTGTAAATTAGCTTCTGAAGGTTCGTCCAAAGTTGTGTATCACGGTATCACGCAAAAGTATGCCACATATCTTAATAGTGATGTGCGCCGTGTTGAATATCCTCCAGGTCATGGCACCCTGTCCATTTTTATCAGACTGAAGTTTATTTGAGGATCCTTATGACTATGGAAGCACACTCTATGATTGGTGATTTCACGAAAATTACACTAGACAAACCTACAACATATTACCCGGATAATGAAGCATTTGAAAAATGTCCTGTGCACACCAGATGGTAGATTAATCACATATCAGTATCAAGAGTTACTAGTGCGGTCATTGTATTTATTGGCGATGTTTCATTTAACTTCCAGACTATTCCAGCTATTTAAGTGAATGAGTCGAGCTCGAGACTCTACAAAGCTGAATTACTGAATGTGTCTGATGCCAACACTAGTGAAGATGTGTCCGCTTGTCATACTGACAATATTTGTAGCAGTCTTGCGGCAGGAGATTTAAATTATATTACTGAAGTATCAGAGAATGAGCCCGCTAATATTGACACCTTTGAAAAGAATTTTGTTGTCATTCTAGACTGATGATAATGGTGGCACGACAGCATTAAGTGAACTTCAAAACCTCAATGAACTTTCCCTAAGACGTCACAATTGGCGCTGTTGAAGCATCTGATAATACACCTGAATCAGTCACAGAATCCAAGTTCTTGAGTAACACTACTCTATTCCTCGGAAGATTTGATTGGAAGCAAACGCTGAAGCACATTCTGAATATTACAAATGATCCTTGTTTTGGTAGAACCTCTAGCTTGGATGAATTTTGTCCGAAGATATTGGTCCTGTCATACATTTGACTCAAAAGAGGGTAAAGAGACACTGGGCCCTAGACATTGTGTGAAATGGTAGTAACTAAGATTTAAGCGGTCACATAATACCTCAAAAGATTTACATAATTAAATTTGAAGACTTTTGCATTTTAAATGAATCAACTAGCGATAGCATCAATTAAGTTGCAATTATAGTATCAATCAAGTTACAACGTGTTTTATGGCTGCTACAAAATCAATTGATTATGCTCCAATGATTTTCAAATATGCTAATTCAGGAGAAGATAGTGTACTTTAGAGAAATGCTATTATGGATGAGATTTTTCATGAGATTAGAATGTGACATTCAGTTTGGCTCCACCTCAAGGACATAGGTCCATCATCTGTCTTGTGGTAATTTCTTGGTTTGTAATAGCATAAGTTGCGACTAATCAGCTATATTTTTGATTAGTCGGATATCTTAAAGTATCTAAAAGGGAAACATTGAGCAGTGGCTAAGATGGTCGCCAAGTGCTTGAAGGGAAGTTTGGCAAAATGTGTTTTCTATTGCAGAGAAGTGATTCATATATGAAGTGAATATTGAAGTGCATACTGGGGAACAGATAAAATGAATACAATGTCCACAATTGGATGTTTTTGTTTGGAGGGGGTGCTATTATTTGGAAATCAAGAAGGCAGACTACTGTTGTACTATCTACAACTACTGTTAAGTATATGGCACTAAGATACTGTGTCAAAGAAATCATACGGTTAATTCAATCATACATACAAATTATAAACACTCACGGTATTAGGAAAGTCATGAAATTACATAACAGACAAAACTTTTTTTAACGGTTTCTTGAGCCTCGCATCAGCTGACCAAAAACTGTAATATAGCTTGCAAGGATTTCATAGTCACTATTGATACTATTCATTATTTGGTTCTGTTGTAGATAAATATCGCGGCACAGGGTTAATAGCAAGGATTAACCGAATACATTATACAAAAGAAACGAGGTATCCAGAATAGGTAAGAACGGCAATTTAGTAATTAAGTATAAATAGCACAGAAAATGAATAGTTAGAATAACAAGTATTGAATTATCTATAACAGTATATATGGAAGCCATTGAGAGAAATTCTAAATTAGGACTGGTTCTCACTATCAAATCTGAGTTTCATACGTCAGCTATCTGGATATTTTCATAAAATGCTAAACTAAATTCACCTCTTTATATTATACTAACCAAGATACGTGTTGATAAGGTGGTTAAAATACATTTACTTGACTATTCTAAGGGAGGCTATAAATAGCGGAAAAGTATGTGCGAACAAAGTGACTGAGACTTGAAACGAAGGGGATGAAACTTGCGTAGAATGGTCTTGGAATGTGTCTCGTAAAGATAGCAAGTCATGATCATTTGTCTATGAGTCTTGTAAAGAAATTAGCATGGGCTTTATTACAGTCTTTAATTAAGTTTGTTACTTGTTGCCCATTGTTGGTTCGTTAACGATGCAAGGAATAGACTACAATATTGAGAAAAAACATAATACATACGGCAAACATGCTTCTAAATTGGTTTAGACTCTATTCTTTGGTTAATTTATCGTATGAAACGATTTGATATGAGAACACATGAAGAATTGTAGATATAGGTCAAAGCAACTTATGCTTGATGTACCTCTATTCGCATTAAATAAAGTTTTAGTTTCTTGCATGAATATGTCGCTATGACAGAACTACATAAATATCATGCAAATTCTTGAGTGGGCTATATAAAATCCCACAATCATGTTTAAATCCATTTTTGTTCAATTAATAATCGGCACAGCCTGGTTGATCTGTTATATTGAATGTCGGTTAAATTTTCAGATCTTGCCACATCCTTGACTTAACTCCAGCATATTTGTGAAGATTGCCTCGTGATCTACAATGTAGGTATGCATGAATTGAAATATTTTTCAACTTTAGTAATCTGCAACATCATTGCATTTTATTTGGGCTACATTGTCTACAACAAGAACTCAAAGGGCATTTATACTTTACTCAAAATGAAACTTCTATGTAGCAATCAAGGACCACATTAAATTTTAGCCAAAACCTTTCATTGTCTTCCGAAGACTAATGAGAAGCCCTTCAATTTCCAATGGCAAATCCCGATAATTCAAGCAATAGTGTTTCTATCGAGCAATAAAGAATAAAGAGAAAAAGCAAACAAACCTTATCTCAAGGCTATTAGAAATGCCAGGAGGCTGGTCCAATTGGCTGCAACAAGATAGTTTTGAGAGCATCAGCGATAACATCACCAAGTCCGTTAATTCCGGCAGGGTTCAAAATATTGGAAATAGTTGTCTTCTTCTGGCATTTTGCTGGGGCTGGTTTGCCATTAAGTCTGTCCTTAAGAAACTCCCAAGCATTTCCGGCACCAAGAACTCCCTCAATAGCATGCTCAGTCAACACATCAGCCATTAATTGCACTGGGGTTCCAGCGGAGCACATGCGATTGTAGAAAGCTTCAACGTCAGCATATGGGAGGATTTCGTCATACACGCCGTGGTATAAGAATATAGGGGTGGTTGGGAACTCGTCAAGCAAAAGTAAGTCGTTTTGCATAGTCACATTCTTCACGATCGGATTGCTCATTATACTGCCTCCTTGTGCAATATAGTCGGTCCATTGACTAAAGATGAATTCAGGAATGTATTGCACCATGCAGCTTGTGAGGGGATCCTCAAACTTTGAGAGTTTATCTGGGTAAACGGCAGTTTTGATTAAACCCTTCAATGAATCATACTGGTTGGCCAATGCATTAATAGCAGAGAAAACCAATCCCGCAGTTATCTTTCCCATGTTGTTCTCGGCAATGTGCGAGACATTGACAATGACTCCTCCGGCAGCAGATCCCACCAAGTTTATCTCTGGTGCATACTTTGGATGCAACGAGGCTCCCCAGGTTGTACCCAATGATCCACCAGAGTAACCCCACATGGCAACTTTGGCGTCTGATTTAAGACCGGTAGTCGACTCACTTTGCAAAACCCCACGGATCGAATCGAGAACAGCATGTCCTGCCTGTTTACCCACAGCAAATCCGCCCTTTGGCCCCTCGTGGTCTGGGATAACGACGTAGTAACCCTCATAAAGCGGTGCTTGTGCCAAGATAGCCTCGACTTGGCCGGTAAGTATGGAAGTAGGGCTAGAACCGAGTTGCAAAGCATATGAAGGAGCACAATCAACAAAAGGACTATCCATGGCCTGTTGGAAGGATAACAATTTAGTTGGGTCTGCGTTATTTGGAACCATCAATGTGGTTACAATTGCATTTGGTTGTCCAAGGGCGTCCTCGGAACGGATCAAGAACTGGTAGACTGCATTGAGTCTTTGAGGAAGAATCACAAATCCGTAGTGGGAGTTCATTTTTCTTTGTCTAAGGATAGTTCCCAACTTTGCATCCTCGAACCCTTTGTCTGGAGTGTAGAATGGGTCCTTGGAGGGAGGAATTGGGGTGTCTCTCTTGGGCAAATTATTGACACTTGGAGCTGCATGAATCGTCAGAAGAAGGAGGAAGAGCAAAAGGTGAATGAATCTCAGCATTGTATGATGTCCAATTAGTGCAATAATGTGTGTTATTTATATTTATTTGGAGTGAAAATTCCTTTTGCATCTTACACTAGTTCTAACCACTTTTTGAATTCTCGTCATGTTGAATCCCTATGCCTCTGCGAGCTGCAACTTAAAGCTTCCTGCAGAACTTTAATTGTTGCCAATGCATATGTTGCCTACTTATTCATCGATAACCTGTATCAGCTATTCGTACAGGGATGTGTGTATGACGAATTTAAACACGTATAAGCAACCGCAAGTCCAGCAATGGGGTCGTAGACAAAACTGAAACCGTTGGAAGATTCGTGGAGAACATCATTCGAAGATCTCATATAATTACCAAGCCTCTATAAAGCCGTTGGAATTGTCTGAATCAGGGAAAGTTGTTTCTAGGATTGTCGATGATCTGCAAATGCGTCCCAATGTGACAAGCATATCTTGGAGTGTACATAGTTTGCAAAAGTAGACATATAATTCTTGTTTAGGTATATTGTGGACTTGCATGTTCCTCATATATTGGATTTGCTGTCTCACTTTGAAGCAATAATAAAATACATTTGCAGTGGTCAGCACGGTTATTTCCCTTGCTAAAGGTCGCCATTTTGTGCCAGGTGGGACGCTTGGTATTTTGAGGGGTCATTTTTTCTCCACGGAGCACATTCTGCCATGAATAGAGAGGCCTGACGTTATTTCCTGCGGTCTATGGAACTGTCTGTAATAGCGGTACTAATTACTAATTGGGATACACACAATGGAAATGAAATGTTTGCTTGTTTCGGAATGTTTGGGGTATCTAGTCAGCCAATTTCCGTGACGGTGGTCACAAATGCGCATGTAAGGTTACTAGAGTGTATTCTGACTACAATTACATGCATATCAAGTATCCACCAAAGTTAATGATATTGTGTTGATTCTCGCTAGATACTAAAGCAGTAAATATTCGCGTTGAGAAAAATTTCATAGTATGCGAAATAGAGGGAAATAGCTAAATATTTGAGACTATATTTGACATTTTAGAAAAATGGAGAATGGCAATTTGTAGATCCGTCAGTCAACGTCTACCATCCGAAAGCAAGCTGGTGACATGGAAATGGTATTGCACTACCAAGTCAAGAAAAAAGACGTCAGGAGCAGGTATTCATAAGCAGGGGTCTGCTTTTAGGTATTTGATATTAACAGGAGAACCCTTGTCTGTACTGACATGGTATGCATCATTAAATTGCGGAATTTGTCAAAACAGGCCGATTTCAACAGGACTTGGGTCTAATTTGTATGCATAGAAGCCTGTGTGGGTCCCAATGTGAATAAAAAAAGGTTTTAATCAAGCAATATTGGCAATACTGCCTGGCACCTGTTTCAGAAGTTAAAATGTATTATTGTCATGCAAGGGAGTTTCCATTCAAAAGCGGATCGCTAGGCAACCTCAAGTGTTCCAAGTATTCATCAAAACTGTAGGTTAGCAGGAGCACTGGACGATTCCAGTAGGTGATATGACGGGGTCCCAGCTCGTTCAAAGAAGGCTTTGTCACGTATTCGGGGAAATTGTCGGCAAAATATTCAAGGATGACCTTGAGAAGAAAGCAAAGGTAGTAGCAGTGGAAGTACTTTACTGATAATGACTTTAACGCGCTGTAGAAGTCGATATACTTCGTTACAAGGGACACAAGCATCGGCTTTGTGCCGCCTGGTTGCACGCCCAACCACGAGACGTCCTGGTGCCTGAACTGGGCAAACATTGTTTCAAAAGACGCCTGTTGCTTCAAGCACTGGAGAATGAATCCGGCAAAATATACTGTTGCTACTTTCAGCACATGCCACACGTATGGTGCTGCCAACGTTTGTAGTTCCACGGGACACACCTGAGACGGATTGACTGCAAAAGTTATACCGAGACGAAAGATGTCCAATGCCGACTCGGTGGCACGGCAAAAGTATTTTTTGCTCACTTCCTGGTCGGTCGCATGATGGTGAAGCACGTAGCAGAGGGCGAATTCAAGATGCATCGCAGTGATGCGGAGCAACAACTCGTCAAAGTATACAAACGCGCCGCTGATGGTCTCTATGCTGCTGATGGAGTTATCTAGCAAGTGTGTGGTTTCATTGACCAATGCCTCGACCTGTGACGCGGGCACATCAACCTCTCCTCCATTTAAAAGCGAAACCGAACCACGAAGCAATCTGGTAAGACTGCTGCGGATCTCAAATAACCTTGCGAGCTTCAACTCCTCGTTGGAAAGCCAGACGCCGCCAGCTTTCAAGCCGCTATAAGGTTCCTTGGCCACAGTCTCATGGTCTTGGATAATGAGCGGAAGACCTCCATCAAACGCCAGAAGAGCGTCATGGTACTTCACTGTGGCCCAGGTCTTTCTCCAGAGATGACTATCACTGCTGGAAAGAAGCGCAAGCTCGAGTTCGTCTGGATCGGCGTTGATGCCCATGAACCGGGCTATCTGAATTGCTACTGCCATTAAAGTGTTGGGGCTGTTTGTGCTGCGGACCTCGTACTCCGGGCAATGGAGCTGATACACTCTGAGCATTGTGAGCGCCTGTAGTTTGCGGAAATCCGACTTCTCGAAGATTTCGGTTCCAAGGATGAGGTACCGGGCATAGTCGACAAGATCGGTTGACACCAGGCCTCCGTTCCGAATGAATTCCAAAAGATCGTGAGATTCTGATGAGGGTCTATCGGTGACCGTGAAGTATGCTAGTCTGAGGATCAAAAGGAGGATCGCAACCGCAGACTTGTGTCTCTCAACCTGGTGGATATCTATCTGGGATCCGAGAAATAGCTGTCCGATCTCGTCCATCAAGCTCTTTTCATCAAGAAATGGCACAAGCACGTAGCAAATCTGGAAGAACCGGCGCACAAGAAAGTTGATCACCTTCATGGGAGGAAGCGGCGGCAACTCAATCCTCGTGTGCTTCAAAGGTCCCCTGGAGCAGTCGAAGATCGCCGGAGTCGCTAGCTGGAACGACTGGTCGTTCTGCCGCTCGATCGACCTCATCTTACTCTGGTAGTACCGCACAAGTTCCTGGTTTATCGCTGAAAATGTTTCCCCGGTCAGTTTCTGGCTAGCTGCAACGTACATGTAGCTTGTAAGTCCGAAATGGTATATCTTCATATTTTTGATGGCAAACTGTGGCCGTTGAGTGCCAATCACAAACCGTGATCCATCGCGCGAAACTACTGTAGTATCCGATCCAGAATCATGGTCGTTTTTCCGGAGCTCCTGCTGAAGCATTGCTACCTGCTGCTTCAAATCCTGTATTTCACATAGCTGTTCACCAACCAACATCAGTTCCCGCTCATCGGAGATCCGTTTGACCCAATTCTGCTCTTGAAAGAAACAGAGGCTCTGCGTCTTGTTAAGCACACAACCCCCACAAACGGGTCGTACCTTATCACACTTTGTCTTCTTCAGCCGACACACCGAGCAAGAAGTCGGGATCCGTTTCCTCGTCCTCTTGACGACTTTTTCAGGTGTCTCCATCATGGATGCATTACTGCCATGTGCAATTAGCGTTATCCCCGGTGTCCGGGTACCCCCTATGCAGGCGTTCTATCATGTTATTAATCGTGATAGCCAGTGGATATGGTTACTTCAATGAGACAACCGTACATACCCAGAGAGCTATTGACGTCATGAGTATTAGATATTCTTGTCACCATATAAAGAGTGCAAGGCAGCCAAGATTCAGTCAATTTCAAAATAAAATGTTTGGTTGAATAGCGTCTAATCAGAGTGTCTCTATAAATGCTCTATTGTCTGAGAAATTGGTTATATAGAGAGTGATATTGAACTGTTGATGCAATTTTGTCGATGCAATATTGTTGATGCAATTTTTGATGCAATATTGTTGATGCAATATTGTTGATGCAATTTTTGATGCAATATTGTTGATGCAATTTTTGATGCAATATTGTTGATGAAATATTGTGGACGTATTTTGATACGTCCGATATGCCTTGGTACGGTAGATTGAAATACATTACATTCCAAGGCTAAAGAATATGATCCTACACATCATTTTGGCCATTTCATCTATTACAAATGAACCACTCTTTGCGTTTATGTGAAACAGGAGTATTGTCATGAAATTACATTGTCAAATACGTTGTAAGTTATAATAAAAGAGATATTTGCTTCTTTTATCCTATCTTCACTCTGGTATCATTGCTCAAGACTCTTGCTCTTTCTTTATGGAATTCTTCTCCAGGTGCAATCCCATTTCATCCAACGAGTCTCCTTTGCAGCATTAGCAATACAAAATCAGTTACAATGCTGCCAAATGATATGAAAAATAATACTTCCTCGCTGAGATTTGGCAATTCTGAACGAGAGTACTATAATCACAAAGACATTTACATCAAGACCTACATGTGCATCCATATAAAATTCTAAAATTTATTGCTATATAAATTGGTCCTATCTATCAAAAACTTTATAACGTCTAGTTCCATAGAGAGTAATGTCTATAATGTTCCAAGGCCAGCTTAAGAACTTTCGACTGAAGGATTTCAAGCACCATTGGATCCTCCATTAGAACCACTGTTGGAACCACTGTTGGAACCACTGTTGGAACCACTGTTGGAACCACTGTTGGAACCACTGTTGGAACCACTGTTGGAACCACTGTTGGAACCACTGTTGGAACCACTGTTGGAACCACTGTTGGAACCACTGTTGGAACCACTGTTGGAACCACTGTTGGAACCACCATTTGCTGGGGCATTGGAACCACCATTTGCTGGGGCACTGGCAGCACTAGTAGGAGCAGA
Source organism: Saccharomycopsis phalli (assembly GCA_020342235.1). Classification (NCBI taxonomy): domain Eukaryota; kingdom Fungi; phylum Ascomycota; class Saccharomycetes; order Ascoideales; family Saccharomycopsidaceae; genus Saccharomycopsis; species Saccharomycopsis phalli. Next base: position 26,094 of record CP073215.1, read on the forward strand.
ACCAGGAGAGCTAGTCATAGCAGCAGGAACCTGAGAGCTAGTAGTAGCAGTGGTAAGAGTAGCGGCAGCAGCATCACGAGAGCTAGAAGTAAGAACAACAGCCCTATTTGCAGGGGCATTGGCGTTATTTGCAAGAGCACCTCTGGCGCCTGTGCCAACACTTTTTGGTTTAGGAGGAGGCTTCACTTTGATGTTATTCATGACAGCTTGTATGATTTGTGTTGGTGACAAAAGTGTAGTCTTTCTGGTGATGGTGCTTTTGGTGACGAAATCTGACAGGATTTTGTTGTATCTAGCCACAATTCCTGGTGGAACACTTTCAAGATTTCCGAATGAGTTGAGAAGCATTAGGGATACTGCATTACGCTCACCAACGGTAGATTGTTGAAGATTTGAATCCAGGGAGTCAAAGATGAAAGCCGCAATGATTATCGACAAAGCATTGGAATTCATTTGGGTAGTCGAAGACTTGGATGCTACCCAATTGAAGTTCACCATAAGTGCTTGAAGCAAATCATGGTTCTGTCTAGGCAACATCTGAGCCATTTCAAAAATCACTGTTCTCAGATTAAAGTTGCCTGCCTTGAGCCATAATGGATTCAACGCGCTGGTCAATACAGGATCAGGAAGCGCACCAAGGAATTTTTTGAGAGCATTGGCAAAAATGTAAGCGTTTTCAGGTATGTCGACTGAGATTTGGCTAGCCAACTCTGGGATTGCTGCTGGTTTCTTGCTAACCAGATTGATGAACTTGTTTTGAGCGGCAAGCAGGCCAGATATTCTAAATATTCCCTCAGGGAGTACACGGAACAGACGGAGCTTTTCGAAAAAGTAGAATACAAACGCCGGAATAAGATAGCCTTCTGGGTTCTCTATAGTGATACCTCTGTACCCAAACTTTGTAAGCACAGTATTGAGAGGCAAGCGAAAGAGCCCACCTGGAGGAGGATCGCTGGATGGCGGCGCAGTCTTCAGAAATGGAAGCAGGAATTTTCTTTTAGTTATTGTAGCAGGAGCAAGCTGTGATGAAGCTTTTAACGATGGTGCAGAAACAAGTTTGGCCAATTGACTGGCATCCATGTTCAAATCAAGGTAATAGTTTATGTGTGCTGCGGCAATGTATCTGTAAATTTCATACTTGTTATTAGGAGTGTTACGGTACAAAACCGGTTCTGAAGAAGATTTCCCAGTAGGATTTCTAATCGCGCCATTTCTGCTCAATCCACCTCCATTTTGTGACTGGGAGCCGGTGTTTGGTGCTGCATTGGTGCCACTTGTGGTGCCAGAGCTTACTGGTACTCCAAGAGTGACTCCAGCAAGGATAAGAGTAGTGAGAAGAGGTAACAAAGAATCAAGTCTCATGTTGATGATGATTGTAAATAGTGAGTTACTACATTTCTTTATATAAACTTTGATACCCATGAACCAGTACATCTATAGAAACGTCTCCCTGTGTAGCGTGCATGAGTATACATTCTCCTAGATTACGGTCTGCCACGGGTATCTTCCGTTTACCACGACTTTGTTCAATTATATTGACATTTTTGAATAAAGAACCGTATTTTAGTTTAGTCATATTAAAATTACTTGAAAAACGGGTCTTGTGTGTGAGAAAATTGACTGGCCATAATGCTGGCAAGAACCTCAAAAGCGTCCAGATGTAAGTTATGTAGGTACAAAGCATGGTAACTGGACTAGTAGAGATATAGTATGATTTTCAAATATCGGGAACGCTAGCAAAATTTGGATTTCAAATATGGGCCTGTGCTAATACGTAACTCTCGAGAAATTTAGAGGAAAATCTAAGCCATGGGTGACACATGGCTTATACTGAGTCCGAAACCACATTGCCATTTTAATCTACTTGTAAGTTTGAAACTCCATCAAATTTTTGGGTATGGTAGAGTATTGAATATAATTTTAATGATTTATCCCTTCTTTGACAACGTCCTGTGGATTACATACTTGCTCCATAATTTTTTGTTGTAGATCGCTGGGTACTTAACAATCCTATGGAATTTTACCGATCCGCGTTTGATAATAATTGATGGATTTGTTTTTGAAAATCATTTTGAAGGAGAATTTCCAAAATGCTACCGAAGAATCGATTGTTTTAAGTTGACATTTAGATTTTCTTTTCCAAGAACAACTTACTGGGTCCAAGAAAAACTGGGTCAGAGAACCTGCTGGCAGGTGGCAGTGTCTAAAGTATTAATAAAAATATTAATATTGATAAAATAAAATAAAAATAGTATTTGTTTACAGTATTGTTGCATGGGCTGATTTGACTTCGACCCATGATGCAAAATGAACACATGGGCAACACATACCTCAGTTGGAATGAACTCATTTCAAGATCATGGAACCTCATTTCCAAGACAGTTTGTGCACAGCCTTAGATTGTTCTGCACATTCCCCAGATGTTGTTTCAGATAGTTTCATGACCCATGTATGGTAAGGCAGCCTAAGCACAATCCAACCAAGCCAACAAGACCGAAATGTTTCATGGACCGTTGCACCCTGATTCTCGCAGATGGCGTTTTAAAATTGCTGTGAGGCTATGTAGTGATTGATTTATGGCTAAGCTTGTGGCGTTTTTTTCTTTTGAAGGTGTTCGCTCATGCTTTGGATCTATGAACGTATGCCAAGGAGCACGAGTGATGATACCGAGGATTGAACAATATAATACGCCAAGAAATTAAAAAAGAGGTATAATCGAGAATAGATCTACACCATACCCGGAATGAGTATGAATGGAGCGTAAGCAGTAGGGTCTGGATAAAAGGCGGTCTGTATTCTGTAGAATCCAAGATTGTAATGATATTTTCGAGATTTCTAATTGGATTGGTGTTTTTCTTGACGGTAAGATCGCTTCCTGTTGCTAGTCCGGATTATGAAGCACCTATTCCATCTAACAAGCCGGTACCAAAAGCTGTTGATACAAAAGCTACTGCTTCAGTAAATGGTGAGGCCTCTGAGGAGGTGCAAAAGAAATTTCTTCCATTTCTAATGGGATTGGCAAGTGCTCTTCCGGACTTGATTCTGATTGGCACGAAGGCTGTGAAAGGAATTGGCAAATTGTTCAAAGGCAGCAAAGTCGCCAAACAGGTAGTGAATACGGTGAGCCACGCAGACTTGGGGCCACCGAGTCGTCCTCGGATTGGGACAACTCGGCTTAATAGGGGAAACAAGATGTGGCCGAATGATGGCCATTGGACTTCAAGCAATGGCCAGCGAGCTAGAACAAGTACTATTGGTGGTAGTGTGCCTACAAGTGCGGCTAACGAAGATGTTGCAAAGAGGGCTGGTACTAAGTAGCAAAAATAGTAATTATAAAAATTGGAAAGTGATGCTGGTATTGGCGAGAATTCTTGGCCTTGAATATAGTCCAGTTGTGTGTGTGTGAGGGTTGTATTGGGTGAAACCATTGGAGGCTGTTATTGGGGCGCGAAAAGTGACGATTTTTTCTATAATGAGAATAAACAATTGTGATTAGTACGAGATTTTGGGAGTAGAAGAGCGTAGTATGATAAAAAATATAGAACAACTGCTTGGAATAAAGTGGTATCTTGAGTATACTAGTAGGAAAGTTTTGAGCATTTGGAAGATATGGAAAATGAAATGCGCCAAGACTTTAAGAGAATTGTTTGGGCAATATGGGACAAGAGGATAAAGTCACACATGTAGGAGCACATCAAAGAAAGGAATGACAACTTATTCCAGGGAGCACTTGCCCCACAAACCAGGAGGAATTTACAGGATTACTAGAAAGCATTGCTATGAGAACATACGAGCAAGAAAAGATGGGTATAATATGTACGCGGAATAGGCAACAAACAGCCCAATATATCCAAAAGCAACACGCGATGCCATTGAAGCGGACGCGATGTTATGACGTACTGTTGATCACGCTGGATTGAAAAAGGCTTGACTTCTGCTCATCACTCGTGCACCCCCTCCTTCCCTATTGGGTAAATGGGCTGCGGACTCACGTGGCAGAAAGAATCATAAATGTGCAAAGTACAATCCACTAGGTGCGGTTGAAATGGCAGATTTAGAGATCGATGCCAGTGAGTCTGAGCAGCAGGGGGGGATTGCGCCGCAGGGGGTGTTACGGAGTGCACGAAGCACGACATTTCTAAGCGACCAGCACACTCATCACGAACGGTTGGCCACTTTGACTTCGGCCAACATGAGTGTTGATGGTTATGGCAAGAACCAGTTTGTAGCTTCTGATCCCGAGCCCGAGGAGAACGGTGCACAGAGTGAGTCGCATTTTGAGTTTTCAAAGCCGCTGAAGCATCCAAATTCCACGTCATCGCTTTCGTCGACGTCAGTGAGAAACTTGAAGTTCACTCGGCTGCCGATGGAGTCGTTCAAATCGCCGAGCAGGCTGATGTACTCGGAAAAACACGCAAAGTATCTCAGTGTCATTGACTTGTACGAGGATTATGATGATGAGAGCCCGTTGAAGTTTGCTCAGGAACCTCTGTCGGTGGAACGACCTCTCCGGGTGGATCCGGAGCGACTCGTGTTGAGCAAGGAGCGGGTGTGTTCTCCGGGGAGCGTGGTTAGCTTTAATTTTATTTCCAAGGGTTTTGATAGTGACGATGGGCGTGAGCAAGAGATTCCGGCGGATGGATTGGTGGAAGGAGGCCAAGGATTTCAATTTGATCAGAATAGAAACAATGAGTATGAAGGCAATTCTGGACAATTTAGGGATGAAATGGGAGATGGGGTGAATTACAATCGAGGAAAGTATAGTCAGGTGAATTTTAATCCGGTGAATTTTAACCAAGTGAATTTTAACCCGGGGAGTTTTAACCAGGGGGGCTTTAATCAAGGGAATTTCAACCAGAGTAATCACAATCAACTGAATCAAACGATTCCAATGAACCCAACAAAGCATATGAATCAAATAAATCGCATAAATCAAATGAACCAAGGTAATCAAATAAATCAGATACATCAGACGAATCAAGGGAATCAAATGAGCCAAGGAAACCAAATGAGCCAAGGAAACCAAATGAATCAAATGAACCAAGGTAATCAAATAAATCAAGGGAACCAGATAATCCAAGGGAATCATATGAATCAAGGGAATCACATCAACCATATGAACCAAATGAAACATATGAACCAAGGTAATCAAATGAACCAAAGTACTCAAATGAATCAAATAAACCAAGGCAATCAAATGAGTCAAGGCAATCAAATGAATCAAGGCAATCAAATGAATCAAGGCAATCAAATGAATCAAGGCAATCAAATGCATCAAGGCAATCAAATGCATCAAATGAATCAAGGCAATCAAATGAACCAAATGAATCGCCAAGGCAACGGAATGGGAAACCTTGGTAAAATTAATGAAAATCCAGGCATGTTGCATCATAGCCAACCATTTCAGTTCATTAGTGCAGATATGAAGCCGCCTGCTGACCAACTGAGCAATCACACTAAGCAAGAAACGATATACTACTCTCCCAGCAGCACAATGGAGGATTTTGGCCAAGAACCAGCGTTAAATGGGTCGGGCCATGATTTAAGCCAAGGACAGACCCAAGTCCAAACGCAGAATTTAGCACAAGGTCAAAGCCAGAGTCAAAACCCAAGCCTGTTCCAAGCCAAGGGTCAGAACACCGGCCAAAATGCCCACCAAAACCCTGAGAGAAGGGGAAATTTCACCCCAGTATCCTACGCCACCACGCCTTCTACTACAAATGCTGTAAGTGCCAATGTTACAAGCAACATCAACATCAACGCCAGTGGTGCTGTGAAAAACGACGATGCCTCGGACCTCAGCCTGACTAGTAATGCTTCAGGCAGCTTGGCGAGTAACCAGCGGAATGTGAACCACAGCACGTCGTTTCTCTCTTTCCAGTCGCAGAAATCGGCCCCAATTGTGTTCACAGGCTCACATGGTGATCGGGACCGGTACGGGTTCAAAAAACAGACTGCGTACGTTACAACTGAGCAGTACGACCGGTGGTGGAGAGAGTATGAGCCGTACCTTGTGCGGAGAAAGAAGAAGTGGGTAGCGTTGCTCAAGCAAAATGGTCTTCCGCTACTGAACGATCGGCCCGCAAGGTTCCCGCCAAAGTCGCACAAGCTTAAAAGATATGTGCGCAAAGGCATTCCCGCGGAATGGCGGGGCAATGCCTGGTGGTATTTTGCACGCGGCGACGATAAGTTGAAGGATCATCCGGGGCTTTATGACAGCATTTTGGACAGTGTGAAGCATACCAAGACGCAAGATGCAGATATCATTGAGCGGGACCTTCATCGGACGTTTCCCGACAATATATACTTTCGGGACACGATGAAAGAGGGCGAGGAGACGGCATTGATTCTGAGCTTGCGACGTGTTCTTGTTGCGTTTGCGACGTATCAGCCTCAGATTGGGTACTGTCAGTCGTTGAACTTCTTGGCCGGATTGCTTCTTGTGTTTCTCAATGAGGAGAAGTCCTTCTGGATGTTGGTGATCATCACTTCGCAGCTTCTTCCTGGTGTGCATGATCTCACGTTAGAGGGCGTGAATATTGACCAGGGCGTATTGATGCTCTGTATCAAGGAGTACTTGCCGCAGGTGTGGAACAAGATCGGGTTCAACTTCAGTGAGCTGGCAAACGGGCGGCAGAAGTTCAACACCGAGGTCAATGTGGTGACAAAACTCCCGCCAATCACATTGTGTACTGCCAGTTGGTTCATGAGCGCATACATTGGCATTCTTCCGGTGGAGACGTATCTCCGGGTCTGGGACTGCTTCTTTTATGAGGAGAGCAAGGTGTTTTTCCGCATTGCCTTGAGTATCATGAAGCTTGCCGAGCCGCAAATCGACCGTGTCCGAGACGAGATGGAAGTGTTCCAGATCATCCAAAACTTCCCGAAGCGGCTCATTGATCCCAAGGACTTGTTTGATGTGTGTTACAAGAAGCGTCATGGATTTAACAACTTATCGCAGGAGGAAATTCTGCGGTGCCGACGGTTTGTCAAGGAGCAGCGGCAAAAAGCCAAAGTGACGGTGACGGCGCCACAGGAACAGGACGAGGAGGTGGACGAAGAGCTTTTGCGGATGAAGAAGGAGTTGAGTGAGAGCTACATTCCAGATGAGTACGATTTCCGAAAGAACGGGTTGGCAGGGGTGCATTGGAATAAGAGTTTGGCCAAGAAATTGAGGAAGCAGAAGCGTGCTCGATGATTTTATGATTTCACAATAGCATGTCTCGGGTTGATTGGATGACGGTAATGAAACGTTTGTTATCTTGCAGTGAATTGCCATTAATATTATAATACATGTGTAACATACAAGCGTATTGCAAAAGTAGAGGCGAATGGCACGTCAGAAACGGCTGTAACTGTGACAAAGTCGGGGTATCAGTCTGACAATGGAGTGAGATGATTATTCAACTAGGTATTTTGTAATGCTGTATTCAATGGTTGCCTTGATTGATGGAAACATCTATCTGGCCGAATCAACAAGCATACCAATTCCTTGTGGTTGCTACAATTTAATGGTTATGCTAGAAAAGAAATTCATTACGATTTTATTGAACGCTTGTTATGGATCTGAAGCCACGCATAATCCACGGATTTCTCCTTCACTTCCCAAACGAGAATGACTGATTGCAATCACATGAGCCATGGATTGTTCTTGACAAGATGGAAATTTCTTGAAAGATTCGCTTCGTTGTAGTTTGTATTATACTATATAAAGATGTGGCTGATATATGCTGTTGCCAGATTATAACTGAAATGACCCACGTAGTTCTCCAAGTAATCACTGACTTGAGTAATCACTGACTTGAGTAATTACGGACTTGAGTAATTTACCCACTTCAAGTAATCTCAGATATTCCAATCGCCCAGACCATTTCATTACAAATATTCAACTATATTCCAATTCCAGGCTTCATTACCCATCATTGTATTCCGTCTACTCGGCCGTATCAAGCAACCCCTGCAGCCAAATTTTTCTTCCTAACAATGACCTTACAGACACGATTGACGAGCACCGACGACCCAAAGCAGCTTGAGAAGCTCATTGAGCGACACACCGAGTCTCTTTCGCTCATTCGCGCCGAGATTCTCGAGTTGGAGCAGCTAAACACGTCGCTTAATCACCAGGTCAATAACTCCATTCTCAAGGATGTGGTGTGGCCTCTAAAGGGCGAGTTTTCGGCTTCTAATCAGATATCCAATACGAAAAAACTGGAAAATAACGTGGCAAAGGAAGTGCCCGAAAAGAGTTTTGGCAAGCAAATGTCCAAGGAGAACGTTGAGAAGCAAACGACCAAGGAGAGCATCGATAAACAAGTGTCCACAGAGAAGATCGGAAAGCGTGTGTCAGACGGTGAAATTACAATAGACAAGCCCAATGATGAGGAGGGAGGGTCTTTGTCTGAGGACTATACCAGCGCAAAAGAGCAGGACGAAGAGGAACTCGTGAAAGCCGCATATGAGTTAGCGTTGGACGAAAAGGCAGAAAACGTACTGGCAGATGAAACCAGCGAGCTAGGCGATCTCAAATTAGATGACCAACAGTTTCTCCAGCAGTCGCTGCCTAAACTCATGCCTGCGGAACTTTCGTTGGCGGAGATTGACTACGACAAAGTTCATCTGGACAAGACCGGACAGTTGATTAAACAGCTTGCTTTGAAGAGCGACGAGCTTCTCCGGGGACCTCTTGAGGTTGGAGATAATGTCTTGTTGAGCGACCAGTTGGCCAGTTATAGCCTGGACTTGAATGCCAAGGGGAATAAGTATATTAGTGATTTGAACTGGGTGATTGACAATTTTACGTCATCTGAAGGAATAGTAAGTGGGAGTGTTGAATTTGGCTAGGTAGGACAGACTGCAGAGGATTTGCCCGGGATTTTAAGGATACTATGGTTCTATGACAATTTGATTTGTCATTTATGATGATTCAAGTAATTTGTCATTTATGATGATTCCAGTGATTTGTCATGGATATAACGATCCGACCAAGTGATTTGTCATGGATATGACGACCTGATTGGTTTGGGTGATGTAGTTGGATTGGGTAGTTCGTATCTTGGAACGTACTTGGGACATGTTTGATTAACAAGGGGTGATTCAATTGCTGGTTTAATTGGATTACTGTGATGTGTGATAGTGTAATTATTGAATTACTGCGATTACTGTTGGATCACTGCTGGAATATGGTGATTATTGTTCTTACTGTGATATTATGATTACTGTGTACTGTGATATTATGATTACTGTGTACTGTGATACTGTGTACTGCGTACTGCGTACTGTGATACTGTCAACTGTGATACTATTCAATCACTATAACTGAGGGTCATTCTGATACTATACTATGTGTCCTGTGATGTGATACTGTAAATATTGAATTACTGAAATTACTTGAAATACTTAGTTATATACAAGAAGAGCAGATTTGAAATCAAATGTAAAGTCGCAACATAACCTAACCAACCACCACACATCCCAGCCATACACACAAGGCCAGGAATCAACTCCATACCCACCCCATGGTGCACTTAGTTATCCAACGACAACTTGGACCGTTCACTTGGAGGAACGTCCTCGGGAAACTCCTGGTACGCCTTCTTCTTCAACGCAGCCTCCTCGTCACTGGTCAAACGGTACACCACCTCATCTGGAGCGACAAAGGCAAACTTGCCGAATCCAAACTCACGGTCACTCAATTTTCCCAAGACATACAACTGCATACGGATGTACTTGACTACGGACTCAAGGGCCAAGTAGTCAATGTCCTGCTTGGCGTTGAAGACGTTCCGCCAGACTGCGTACGCCAACGAGATATCGTCGGTGGAAAATCCTTCGTCGTAGGCAAGAACCGCGCCCCGGAGCTGGGTGTGAAACTCCCGGAGATACTGGTCGCGGATCCGGCCGCTGGAGACGTTCATGTCGTTGGTTAGGCGCAACTCGATGTCGCTGAAGAACCGGTCAATGAGTTTCTGCTGATAGTTGCGGCCGTATTTGAACGGCATTGCCCGCATGCGCACCGTCAACAACCACGTGTGCAACACCGTCACCTGGAACCACAGCTCAAAGCTGGGCTCGAGCCCGAGTGTTTTATACCAGTAGTCGCTGGTGGTAGTGTCCTGCGAGATAAGGGCCTGCTCCTTGCAAATCCCGTAGTAGTACGATCCGGCAATTGGACCGGCACGCACCCGGTCCATATCCAAGCGGAACGCAGACACGACAAACTGGCCGACGGCCTCCTTCCACCGGGGAAGCACGTATCCCAGAGACTCGTACTTGTTGTCGGAGAGCAAGGGACCGTGTCCCGTGGCTCCCTTGGCATTGTTCGAGGCGGCCACGTGCGGAGCCACAGACCCGCGGGCAACCTCGCTCGGAGCAGCAAACTTGCCCTGTGCGACTTTCAGCGATAATCTACGAGCAGTTCTGAGCATTGGATTGGGGCAGACGAAAAAATCTTATAGCATGTGTGCACGTGCGCGCGATGCGGGACCGTGGTCACGTGGTCACGTGGTCATCATTACATAATCATTGTTACATAATCATTGTCACAAAAGCATCATTATATAAGTATTATATAAGCGTCACATGACTTATCACGCGTATCACATGACCATCACCGTTTATCACTATTACCACCATTCATCACTGTTGACTGCTCACCTTTGCTGTTACATTCGTCACACGTTTTATCTGTAGTACCAATTACTCATGGCTAGACCTATTCCTGAGAGCAGACACGACTTGGACACGTACCTTGGCAGAGTAAGACACTGTCTTGACATCAGCGACCCGACGACGCTCTTTGCATCGGCCTCCCAGCTCGAGCTGGCAAAACAGCACCTTGAGCAGTACAAAAATGGCGCCGCCGACACCGACGACCATTTCTGGAATGCGAAAAAATTGGTCGACTCCAGCATCCACCCCGATACAGGCGAAACCATTCTTCTTCCGTTCCGCATGTCCTGCTGCGTTCTCTCGAACTTGGTCGTCACCGCCGGCATGCTCACACCCAATATGGGCCCGCTTGGCACCGTGCTCTGGCAATGGGGTAACCAGTCCTTGAACGTCGCCATCAACATCTCCAACTCCAACAAGTCGCACCCCATTTCCACCCCCCAGCTCGTGACCAACTATGCTGCTGCCGTCACAGCCAGCTGTGGCGTCGCCCTTGGGCTCAATGCCATTGTCCCGCGGCTCCGCTCCATTACCCCAAAGACCCGCACGATTTTGTCCCGCTTGATCCCGTTTGCTGCCGTTGTAAGTGCCGGTGTCGTCAACGTGTTCCTCATGCGTTCCGAGGAGATCAAAAAGGGAATCTCTGTGTTCCACCCCCAGACAAAGGAGGAGGTCGGCACCTCCAAAATTGCAGCAGTGTACGCCGTGGGTGAGACCGCAGCGTCACGTGTGATCAATGCCACACCGTCGATGGTGGTTCCTCCGTTGTTGTTGCTCCGGTTGCAGCGCGGGTTCCTCAAGGGCAGGGGCATGGGGATCACTACTTTGGTGAATCTTGGCTTGATTGCAGCGACAGGGTTCACAGTGTTGCCGTTTGCACTTGCGGTTTTTCCGCAGACTGAACGGTTGCCAGTGGCTCGTTTGGAGGAGAAGTTTCACGGGTTGAAGGACAGTCAAGGGAAGGAGATTGAGTACTTGGAGTTTAACCGGGGGATATAGACTGAGATGATAGATTATAGTTGAGATTATTAATGAAATTATTAGTTGTATAGATTCATCTAATTATTATATTATATCCATTGCCAACGTACATTTTTTTTATTTGTAATTGAGTAATTAACTTCTCGGCTCCATTCTATCTGAGTCTATCTTCTGTCGGTCTAGTCAGTCCATTCCTTTCTTCAGATTTGTTTCCTTTGTAAGAATATTCACACTTTGAATGGCCAAACAATTATATTTCAGCCATGTCATCAACATGTATCCTGGTTTTTATAGTATATCCATCTTCTGCTGATTCGCTTCAATCCATGGCGCATTCATTTGCCCATACTCTAATACAGATTGCAATTTGATAGCCACCATAATAACTAAGATGCATGTTGGCAAATGCCAAGACATTTGTTGTTAAAATAACTAAAATAATAATAATAATACTATTTATTCGAGGCCATAGCTATATTAGGCTCCCAGAGGAGATTTATACTTCTTTGTCTACGACTAAGGACGGTGCTGCTATGTAGTCGTTGAAAGAAAACTCTGCAACAGAGATATAAGCCTTCGACTTGAGCTTGTAAACATGTAAGGTAATGAACTTCGGAGGGCAATAGGCTTTCGCCTGGATCTTTTGAGGTGACTTGAGCCACCTCCCCAGAGTAATAGTACGGTGACCCTCAAATAACTAAAATATATTCACTAAACAAAATAGGTAGATAGTCGGCCTAATATCATGTAAAAAGAACCACACAGCCGATTCTCCATCCGGCAACAAGAGATGTGAGAAAAGCACATTGTCAAAGTCGTGAGAAGAAAATAATACAAAGACAAAGTTTTGGTTTTGATGAGACACACTATACTGTATACAGCTACTCTTAATACCAAGACTAGATTTAAGCACCAATATAATATAGAAAAGCCAGTTGTACAACCAGAATCAAGACCAGTGAACGAGGCTTTAAACTAGTTTTTACTACTACAGCGTCGTGTCCAGATAGTGACTCCTGATGACAATCTCGTGTACATACCATGTAGTACGCATTTCTAAAATTGCATTTTTAAACTACTATTGAAGTCCAAGGAAATTCTCAACGTGAGTCTGAAGTTGCAAATATATTAGATGACAATATACGGCCGATATGAGGATGGATTGAATCATAATAGTAATCAAGGATATAAGGCTTGACGGAGCAACTATCAAGTCACAGCAAGTCACAACAATCAAGTCACAACAATCAAGTCACAACAAGTCAAAAGTCAAAGGTACAACTGTTGGAAACCATGCATTGCCATATTCAGCACTATTTATCCCCACAAGTGAATCTCATCAGCCTACAGCGAGGGAAACCCCAAAACCACAACCTGATCCAATCCACACATTTTAGAAATCGTCAACGTTCAAAAGGCCAAGACTCTCAATAGTCGCGCAAGATGCCCTTCATGTGAGTATTGGTGATCTTCCCCTTGCGGGGTTTCTTTTGTTTCTTCTGCAACCGGGCGACGGTGGCTTTCTTCAATGTGTTTGGATCCATGCTAGTCGGTTTGATTCCGCGCTCGCTCAACTTGACCGGCAATTCGCTCGGCGACGGCAACTTTACGTCGTTCCACATGGAGATGAATTCCTCATCAATGGTTCCCAACGGCAATTCGCGGTAGTTTGACCACACGTACCGCGGATGGTTGTCCTTTTTCGCCCGTAGTATCAAGATTTTACTCTTCCGCTCGAGCTCATTGAGGGAGCTGGTACAGTTGGGCCACCCGTCCTTCAAGTCTTTTACAGAAATGCCCCTGAAGATCTCCTGGGTGCGCAAGAACGCCACCAAGTCATTTCCGTTTTTGATGTTGTGGAGCGACACATACTCCAAAGTATGCGTCAGCGAGTCGTACTTGATCCGCTCGGTGTTTTGGAGCGCGACCAAGAGCTTCAGAATGTCGTTGGTATTGAGCCGCCGCTTCAATTCCTCCGCGGTAATCGGCTTCTCGGCGCTCTTGACCAACTCCACTGCCAAGTGTAGGTTTGTCGATGAGTGCGACGCTAGTGTCGCCTTTTCAGCATACGAAGCGCTGGCAATGCTGCCCTTGAAGAAGTCCTTTTTGGACCGTTTGTTGGGCGAGCTTCGAAGCAGAGCTGGATTCTCACGCTTCACCAGCTTGCCGGCGACAGCCATTGACAGCTTGTCTCCGACAGACTTGAGGCTTCTTCTGTAGTGCGATACTGATGCCGATAAATCACTCATGGACTTTGCCCTGTAAATTTCACCCTTAAGATGTGTGTTACCCGGACAGCACTATAAAAGGCGGGTCTCTAAATTTTTTTCAGTGACTTTTAAAATATGGCCATTGTAACGCTGTTGCAGTGGTTATTATTTTATTTCTGGGCCCGATAGTTTTCATTTGGCTGTGAAATATTTACATGGCTGAATGTGGTTTGGTGCTCGAGAGTGAATTCAACTATAAAACCATTGCAATGAGGTCGCCCAACGGCAGACTCATGAATTTGTGATGACCTGAGTTTTGAGACAAGAATGTATAATATGTAGTTGTAGTGATGTCTAGTATTGATTTAGGCTGTCGGCTGGCTTTTATACCGGTTATATCAGCTTTATTATGATTTATACCGGTTTATTATGATTTATACCGGTTTATTCTGGCTTATGCCGCTTTATACTGGTTTATTCTGATTTATACCGGTTTATTCTGGTTTATACCGCTTATTCTGGTTTTCTATGCCCGCTTTTTATTCTGGCTTTTTCTTTTTTTTTCCATGGGCAAGTATTGGTGCCAGAAGTGTAAATTAGTAAGTGATTGCGTGTATGGCTCGTCTAACATTAGTTTGTGGATAGTACGCCTGCTGCCAAAAAGGCTCATGAGGGTTCTAATCGGCACAAGTACAGTGTGCAACGGCAGATTCGGGAGCTTCATGTAAAGAATAAGTTGGAGGACCAGGAGCGGATAAAAGCGGAACGAGAGATGGCCCGGATTACGGGGGGAAAGGGGAGAGTGGCTGTGAGGCAAAGTGCTGAGCGAGTTGAAGTTGAAGTTGAAAAGGTTGAGTTTGAAGTTTCCGAGAAGCCGGTGTATGAAGCGACAATTGGTGCGTGGGAGACGGTTGAAAATACGGCAAAGGAAGTGGGGGAGGAAGCAGGAAAGGAAAATAGAGGAAGTGAAGATATGGCAAAGGAAAATTTCCAAGAGGATGTTGGGGCTGTATTTCACGACAAGACTGAAAAAAGAGAGTCGTGGGATTTTGACCGGAAAGTGGATACGCATGTAGGAGATTTAGAGGGAGAGTCAAAAGGAGGGTCGAAAGTCACAATTGCATTTAAAAAGAGAAAGGGAAAACGGGAAATAGGTAAGTAAAGTGAATAGGTGGTAAAGTGAATAGGTGGTAAAGTGAATAGGTGGTAAAGTGAATAGGTGGGTAAATTTGATAAAGTCGATACACCCATATACTTGATTATTTCGATACACCCATATACTTGATTATCTCGATACACCCATAAATCCGATAATCTTGATCATCTCAATCAACCTATAAATCCGACAACCTCGGTAAAGTGGAGCAACGACAATAAGCTCCAACATACAAGCGTAGTTTGCCATTCGTCTGAAGGCACCATTATATTAACAAAGCCTATACAAAAGCTTATACGAAAAAGCCCTCTTGTGAAATGGCCAGCGGAAATTAACCAAGTCAACGGACTACACCATGAACAGTAAATAGGCATCATTATATAGAATGGGATACCAATACCTGGGTGGCCTTCAAAGCCTCATAGCGCAAGTTCACGTCCTTGGACGTCATCAACTCCATGATCTTGCTCTTTGCGTTGCACTTGTTCAATACCGCCAACGACTCTGGGAGACAAGTGACAATCTGGCAGACATCGTTGCAAATCACCGACAAGACATTTGCGTATTTCTTCTCCTGCTCAGAGGTCAAGGAGTTGCCCGAGGCGGCCAAGACCCTGTCCAAGATGGCAATCAACTGCTTAAAGAACTTGTAGTTGTTCTCCTTGAACTTGTATGCATAGTTGTTCCAAAACTCCTTGGAGCGGTGCGGAGGCGACCAAGACAAGTCGCCCGAGTCAAGCTCAATCAAGTACTCGTCAAAGCTGGTGAGTTTCTCGATATTCTCGTTGAGAATCTCGACAATGCTCGCCAAGTCGCCAATCAACTCCTCGTCGGCCCATTTGCGCTCGCTCAAGTTCTTGGCGACAGGCAACGCATCATTGACTAGCAAGATCTTGATGACCTTCACCTTCTTCCCGTCATTATCCTTGATAAAGTTGTGCAAGATCGCCACGGCCAAGCGCACAATCTTCTCCTTGATCGAGTCCTTGGCAGTCTTGATCAAGAGTCGCGTCAACGAAGGGTAGCCCAAAGCCAATTCTTGGGCAATGTCGCGGCTGAAACTGAGCAACCAGATCGAGAGAAGCGTGAGATACTGCACCTGCAACGATGCCCGGCCGCTGAGCAAACTGATGAGCAACGGCACGTGTTTGCTGTGGTTGACCCAAAACACGGCTCGGTGACTCTTGGTAGTGAGCAACTCGGCCAAACATTGAACGGCTATGCTCTGGAGATTGCTGTTGGACGAGTTGACCAAGTCGCCGAGCAACACGTTGTACAACTTCACAAGCCCGTCGCGACTTCCGGCATTGTCCTTGTAAAGAATCACCAAGTTGTATGCGCTCAACAACTTGATTTCCTCGTCGGTGGAGTTCAAGTGAGCGACAAACAGCAGAAACGGCAATTTCGCATCCACGTCCTTGAACCCCAACAACTTGTCCCGGAACCCCGCAAGCTGGTGCAACAAGTCGACCATCACATTGAGAAGATACTTGATAATGTCGTCACGCGTGATCTTCGTCAACAAATTGAGCGCACTGCTCGTATATAGCTCGAGATCCTTCTCAATCGCCCCATAATTCTTCCCGTCAACGTGCTTCCCCAACTCTGAAAGCCGGTTCGCCTCGTCGCTGCTCAACAATCCTGACCGCACAAATCCGTCCCACGGAATCAACCGCTGTCGGATAGCGTTGCGCGAATCGTCCAAGTACTGGCTCTCAATGACAAAATGGGACTCCTGGCGTTAGTTTAGCTTGGGGCTTTTCAAAAGGACTTACCGACATTGGATTGACTGTATAGTGTGTGTGGAACGAGACTTGTCATGTCAATGTCCGGGTAAGTGCTCAATGCTAGGAGCTCTAGCAGTGGGGTTATATTTAAATGCTGTTGATATTGGTCATGGCTAAATAGTGTAGGTGATTAAATGTCAATGGTATAGGTGTGCTAACGTCGGGATAAATTGTGTAAATGGTGTTGCACGCTTGTATTGTCTTCTGAGTGGCATTGGTTGAGTCTAAATTGTTTAGCCTGCAACTTGCACATACACACTTTGTTGTATGGTATGTAATAAATTTGTTAGACTGTCCTTACGATTAAATTTATTAGGCATGCCTTGTGATTGATTTTATTAGGCTGGCATTGGTGTATATCAAAAGGTTGTCTATCGATTCACTTGTGCAAGTGAGTTGTTTGGTAAATTAGCATTTCCCTTTATTGAGAATTGCTCAATTTTTCATTATTTTCGTATTGAGAATTGCTCAATTTTCCATTATCATCTATATTCATGGCCCTTTTTACTGCAAGCCCAATTATTATCCCATTTTGAGCCTTTTCTAGTCTTGGAAACTCGTGATTATGCCTATAAAACGGGCAATAGCCCTTTCGGAGACAATATATGCATAAATACAAAACTAATAGTATGATCGAATACTCCTGTTTTGAAATACCAATTTCCTATTAGAAAATGCACTCATTCCAGTTGTAACATCAAGCAAATCAATATTCAAAAGAGCCGCAGATGCCTCGGGCGAGATTCATGGCTCCAACATCATTCCTCAATCTTCCCAAGATCTTGTTGAAGCCCTACTTCCAATGTTAACCAAATACAAGATCCTCCACTTTGAAATACAAAATCCACCCACTGAAACACAAGATCTCCTACTTTGAAATACAAGATTCACCCACTGAAACCCTACACGTACAACTAATGGAAAATTATATTGAATCAAATACCAAACTAGGCATCCAAGCCTGACTGATTTACCAGTAACCTAACACGCAGACAAGAAGTAAAAAACAAGTAATAGCAATTAATACCACGTAGTGAACGGATCGCCGTCTTCACCCGAATCTTCACGAACACCCAGGAATTTGCTTCCCGAGTGCTTAAACGTAAACCCTATAAAGTACCGGTTGTCGATATTCTTGTCGCCCATCTTTTCAATGGCCTGTCGTTTGGCCATCACCTCCTTATACTTCGCCATGTCTTCGTCGTTGTTGAAATCATCAAAGTATCCCGCATCCTCGTCATCGTCCAATTGCGGCGTGAATGGCGGCACACGGTTTCTCAAGTTCTGCCAGTCCACCTCATTGAAATATGGTGCATCCATAATCTGCGGAAAGCTCCGGATCCGATCTCTTGGAGAAGCAATAAGTTTGGTAATCAACTGCCATGTCCGGTCCGAGAAAACGTACCGGCCATCCTCATACTTTGGCCGGCGGAGCGCCTCTTTCCAGCGACGCAAGTTCGTATACGTGTCCTCGGGATTGGATCCGGCAAACGGAGGATATCCCACCAACGTTTCAAACAACATACATCCCAAGGACCAGTAATCAATGGTGTAGTCGTACTGACGGCCCTCCAACACTTCCAAGGCCATGTAATCCGGAGATCCAACAATGGAATTTGCCAAATGGATGTCCTTGGCACGAAGCGACCGGTACATCTTCTGACGCTCCTTGACAGAGCCCGACGGCACCGAGTAGTCCAAATCTTTCACCATTGCGAGTCGCGACTTCATGCTTTCGATTCGGTCGGCTGACACCGACCCGGCCGCAAGACCGAAATCGGTCAATTTTATGTGTCCCTTGGCGTCAATGAGGAAGTTCTCGGGCTTCAAATCCCGATGGGTGTATCCCAACTGGTGGAGTGCGTTCACCGACATGAACATCTCGCTAATGTAGAAACGGGCATGCGGCGGAATCAAAACGCCGGTGTTGTTCAACAACGTGCGGTAGTCGCCTCCTGGCACAAACTCCATGGCAAGATATACGCTGTCTGTATCCTGGAATGCATAAAACAACTTCACCAACCACTCGGATCGCGTGTTGGTGAGAATGTCCCGCTCGGTGAGCACGTGACGCGTCTCGTCCAACTTCATCAAGAGTCGCTTGCTGAGGATTTTGAGGGCAACGACCTCTTTTGTATCGCGCTTCTTTGCCAAGTAGACCTGGCCGTATCCACCCTGGCCCACCTGTGTGATCATTTGGAAGTCCTTGTGCTTTGGTTTTAAGCGCCGTTGGCGTAACAAGCTCCGCTCCTTTTGGAGATCCACTGGCCCCTCAAGGGCACGTTGCCGACGGGAAATGACGTAATCGAACATATCGCAGTAGTAGTCGAGGAAGTACATCTGGCAGACGTTTACAAGCCGCTTTGTTTTCTGAGAATTGGCCTTTTGGTAAAAGTCTTTGCCGAGTCTCTGGGATTGTCTTGTAGGAGAGCTGCTGCCGTACTGGATAGATTTTGTCGGCGAGGCATTTTCCTTGTTCTTATCGAGGAAGTTTGCCCGGTCGTCCTGGAGCTTTGGTCGGTTCAGGAAGAAGTTCATGTGTGGGTGTTGTTTGGGATTTCAGAGTATTTATGTGGTGCGCTTGGGCTGTGTTTACATTTTGCCGTTTTGGGCGAGCAAAAAACGGTGGCGCGTGAGTGGCGCGTGAGTGGCGCACTGAAAAAGTTGCGTAAGTGGCAGTGGTACATGTACATGTGGCGCATGGCGATGACCTGTCAATTTAGTGGTGTGCGGGTTGGTGTGCGGGTGTGCGCACCCATGGTTGCTAAGACATTGTATGGTTGCTAGGGAAATCAACTGTGGTGTAAAAAAAAAAAAAAAATAACCTGCTTACAATATGCAAGGCTTGGCGAAATGGGGGATTCACCCAAGTACTTTGGATGGTACTTTCGGTGCTGCGGGGGCACGTGAAATGAGGACGGGGTAAAAATACTTTTCTGGGACCCACACCTTATGAAGTAATATCGCTGAGCAAGGGTTAAAGCACACAATACACACAACTATTACATAAGCAGCCACAGAACGTGGCGGAAATATAAATAGGCGGGAAAACGGCAAAACCAAGCAGACCAGATAGGCCGGAGCATAGAAAGTTTAAGTATACAAGACGGTGACAAGGAACATTGAAAGTTTAAGCAGAGCAAGGTAAATCGGGTAAAATCAGACGACGGATATGATGTCGAACAAAGTGAATGAAGATATGTTGGATATTTCAGTGGGGCGTGGTGTAGGGAAGGTGGGACTGGAAAAAGTGTCAGAAATAGGACTAGAAAAAACGTCAGAGACGGAACTAGAAAAAGTGTCAGAGATAGGACTAGAAAAAACGTCAGAAAAACAACTACCAACAGCTGAAAAGGCAGAACTAGGGAAATTGCGGGCCCTCAAGGATCTCACATCCTCACCCATCCGACCGTTTCTCTCACGACACATTCCTGCGGCAAACAGCAAGGGCGACGGGCACGAATACTGCTACCGGCACAACCCAAACATCAAGTGCAATAAGAACGTGGACGAGTCGAAGATGGCGGAGATCCAGAGCAACTTGGAGAAGTTGCCGTCGCGAGACCAGGAGGTGATTAGCAATTTCTGGACGGTGTTTTCTGCGGCGCCGTCGGAGCAGCGAGTTCTTATTCTCAAGGGCCTCTTGAGCCAGTGCTGTTTCCCCCAGCTCTCGTTTGTTGCCGGTGAGGTGCGCGACTTGATCAAGATCGACTATATTTCCGCGCTCCCAATGGAGCTCTCGTTGAAGATCTTGTGCTATCTTGACTGCGCATCGCTCTGTAGTGCGGCCCAGGTATCGCGTACCTGGAAACGGTTGGCGGATGACGACCGGGTGTGGAAGCACTTGTGCGAGCAGCACATTGACAAAAAGTGTCCCAACTGCGGCTGGGGCCTCCCGTTGATGCACATGCGCCGGGCACGCTACGAGAAGTTGCCGACGGTGCGGAAGCGTCCGCAGGCCGACGACACGGCTCCTCGGAAGCGTCGGACCCGTCCGTGGAAAACCGTGTACTCTGAGCGATTCAAGGTCGAGCGCAACTGGCGAAAAGGCGTGTTTGCGTTGCAGGAGTACAAGGGGCATCGTGACGGAGTGCTCTGTGTGCAGTTCAACCACGACATTATGGTATCTGGGTCGTACGACACCACCATCAAGGTGTGGGACCTTGCCTCCGAGAAGGAGATGCTCACGCTCCGGGGACACACAAGGGGTGTGCGTGCGTTGGTGTTTGACGACAGCAAGTTGATCTCCGGGTCGTTGGACTCGACCATCAAGATCTGGAACTACAAGACCGGCGAGTGCGTCTCGACGTACCGCGGCCACAATGGCGCAATCATCTCGTTGGATATGCTCGGCAAGACCATTGTCTCGGGGTCCGCAGATAAGACCATCAAGGTTTGGAACGTCGAGACCATGACCTGTCATACGCTCCGAGGACACACCGACTGGGTCAACAGCGTCAAGATCCATCCGCAGTCCAATACCGTCATCAGCGCGTCCGACGACTGCACCATCCGCCTCTGGAGCTTGGAGACAAACACCTGCTTGAAGATCTTCAGCGGCACAAACGGGCACATTGGCCAGGTGCAGTGCGCCTTGCCCGTCACCATCAAGGATAAGATTGTCCAGGACAGAGGCGACGACGAGCCGCGGCCAGAAGACTGCGACCCGGAGATTGACTGCTCAAAGTTCCCCAGCAACATCATCTCCGCCGGCCTCGACAACCAGATCAAGCTCTGGGACGTCGCATCGGGAAAGTGTGTCCGCACGCAGTTTGGCCACATTGAGGGGGTCTGGTCGATTGCCGTCGATACGTTCCGGATTGTCAGTGGTGCCCACGACAAGTTGGTCAAGGTCTGGGACATTCAGACGGGCAAATGTTTGCACACGTTTGGCGGGCTGAATAGCGTGGTGAATTGTGTGGGGATCAGCGACAGCCGGTTTGTGTGTGGCGATGAGGCGGGGGTGATTCGAATGTACTGTTTTGACATTCCCAACGAGGAGGAGTAGTGGGAAGTGAGAAGTGGGAAGTGGGCAGTGGGCAATGGGCAATGGGAAGTGGGCAGTGCTTGAGCAGTGCTTGAGCAGTGCTTGAGGATAGGTTGTATTAAGTGGCCATATCAATTGTCACATCACATCTCCATACCAGATTGCCCACCAGCTAATGATGTTTTTGCATCAATATACTATATTCAACAGAAATGCTTGTCGTTTCCAATATCCAGGACTTGCTTCCGCTTAGTCTTTGTATCTATACTTATATCAATACTCATGTACCAGCATTGCATCATTGTAGATCCAATCACAACCTTTTACACACGTCAATGACAATTTAACTAACTGCTTTGATAAACAATGGTAGATGCTTTGATAATCAATGGCAAATGCTTCGATAAACAATACCAAATGCTGTGATAAGCAATACCAAATGCTTTGATAAACAATACTAAGCTGCTTTGATAAGCAATGCCAAACTGCTTTTACCTGGTATCCCTATGGACTATAAAGATCTTGTTTCAAGTCACAATAGATTTCCATTTTACTTCAACCGCGACATATTCAAAGTGGTACCCCACTACAAACCAATCTATACACTATAATACTTCTAATACAAGAACTAGCATACGTGTTGGTAAAATGGCAATAACAAAAACAATAATATTTATCAAAGGCCATAGCTATACTAGGCTCCTAGAGGAAATTTATACTTTGCCGTCCATAACCAACGACGGCTATGTAGTTGTCAAAAGAAAACTCTACGACAGAGAGGAAAAAAATCATCTAGTGCTGGTGAACAATAAAGGTGCGGACATTGGAGGGACAGCGAACTTTTTCTATGTCGTATGTGACGCAAGCCACTCCCTGGGTACTAGCACGGCAGCTTTTCTAACGTACTGTAGCCAAAAGAAAACCACTAGACCAGCACAGATGAGTAGAATCCAATAAGTTTAAGCTTCGTCTCATCTAAGATGACGCGGGCTTGATTGTCAGTGGTTATTCCTTTGTAAAAGTGTATGGCACAGGATCCTCCCATTATTGCATGATGGACTAGCTTTGGCATTGAATAAAGTCAATGATAATAATAATAATATTTATTTTTGTATTTAGCTATATATTGTCTCCGGCAGTACGATTACTCGACAGATATATTTTCACTCAGGAACATCCTGAGACAGCAACCTACCGAAAACCCTTTGCCAGCCCACATTGCCCAGTTTGACCGCTGAAGCTCATCATACATTGGATGAATCATGTCCAACATTCTGGCAAAATGAATATACTACGCGGATAAAAACAACATCAGATATATTTATAGCCCACAATCCATTCCTTTTGACATGTCAAGCTCATTGGATTTCATCCCAGACTTACGAGTCTACAAAGGGCTTAAAAACTGCCATACACTTGTCAAGTCGTATCCAGATACAACGTATCCAAGTACAAAACAAATATACTACTCCGAGAAAAGCAGTAGATATTTCTATAGCCCACGACCCATTACGCGTGGCGGGCACGCTTAGTCAGCAACAGGGACCCCTTAGTAAGCGGCGATACAATTGAAATTTGCAGTTGTAAACACACCAATGACGGGATATTCTTCACAGACAGTCGCGCAGTTAAAAGGATTGCTCAAGGACAAGGGGCTCTCGACGAGTGGCACCAAGAAGGAGTTGATAGCACGACTTGAGGAGTCGGAGACTGTCGCCGAAGAGCCTGAAAAGCCAGAGGCAGTTGTGGAGGCGGAGGAAGTTGCTGAAAAGGAGGCCAAGGGTCCTGAGCCGGAAAGCACGCTTACGGTGATTAAGCCGGCGGAGAAGCCGAAGGAATTGACTGCGGAAGAACGGAAGTCTGCTGCGGTGGAGTTACTTGGCAAGAAGATTGCGCGGGCGAAGAAGTTTGGCGACGAGGCGGCCGAGAAGCAGGCCGAGAAGGATTTGGCACGGGTGGAGAAGTTTGGTGTTGAATTGGGGACTGCGTTGGCGCGTGAGATTGGATTGGCTGGTGGGGAAAGGGCGTTGAGCGAGGGACGGGTTGGAAAGCGGTACCATGGGAAGTATTCAAAGAAGTTTAGACGTAGGTAATACACTTGATCGGGGCTGTAGTGTGGAAGGGGGTGGTGTGGTTGGAGTGGGTTATGTGTGAGCAATGTTGGAGGTATTGTTTTGGTATATGATATATTGTTATGTTATATATAGTGATGTATAATGTATAATAGTATATAATATATGTTGGAATATATTAACCTTGGTATTGTATATATTACTGGTATACATGTTGAGTAGATTTGGCAGTTTTGAATGTGGTGGGTATGGGTATAAGTAGGTATAGTAGGGTATAAGTAGGTATAGTAGGGTATAAGGTATAGTAGGGTATAAGTAGGTATAGGTGGGGAATAAGTAGTGTATGAAATAAAGTATCAAGTAAATGTGGTAAATTGTGTAATATATTGTCAATTGGTATATATTGTCAATTGGTATATATTGTCAATTGGTATATATTGTCAATTGGTATATATTGTCAATTGGTATATATTGTCAATTGGTATATATTGTCAATTGGTATATATTGTCAATTGGTATATATTATCAATTGAGTAGTATATAAAAAGCAAATGTGATGTATAGTCTGTATGTATAATCAGTAGTATAGCAATATGCACAACAATATGTACAACGATATTTATAACAATATGTATAATATGTATTGTAACCTAAGCAATTGTATAGCCGTACATCCCACACCACTGCACCACGTGCCAATGTAAATCCATACTCTTTCAGATCTACCTTGCTATCTAACCACTTTACATCTCACACCTCACATCACACCTCACTACTCCCCTCAGTCTCAATTATCACTCCACTCCATGTCCCTCGTGGTATACGACGACCCCAAACTAAACATCATCCTCCATGACCCAACCAGGGACCTTGTCGTGGTCCACGACAAGAGCAGCAACAGCTTCCAGCTAATCAATACCAGCACTCTTGCCCAGGAGGAATCCCTGGGGGTATGCCCCCATTGCGGATCGCCGATGCGACAACGACGCGAGTCCAATGTGTTCAACAACAAGTATAACCGCAACACCAAGTACGTCAATGACAATTACTTCAAGCTTCTTGCCGAAGGAATGTCGGTAGATCTGCAGGACAGCCACTACGCATCGATCCCCGAGTCGCTCTTCACCCCCAACTACTTTGCAAAGTTCTTCAAGACCATCAAGTTGCTTGGCAAGGGCTCCTCGGGATACGTCTACAAAGTCGAGCACTTTATCAACAATTTTTCGCTCGGCTACTTTGCCGTCAAGAAAATCCCCATTGGCAACGATACTCTGGGCCTCGACAAGATTCTCAAGGAGGTCGAGTTGTTTTGTCTCTTGAGCACCTGTAACCACAATCTCGTGAAATACAACCACGTGTGGCTTGAAATCAGCCAGATGAGCGACTTTGGGCCGCCTGTGCCCTGTGCATTTATTCTCACTGAGTACTGTGACGGGGGAAATTTGCAGGACTTGATTGATGCTCCTGGACTGCTGGTGCCTGGAAAGGTGCAGTCTAAGAAGCTGCAATCGAGAAAGCTGCAACTCAAGCAAAAGCTCCAAAGAGAAAGGGCCCAAAGAGAGAGAGAAAGAGAAAGCGAAAATATCACCGCTACAGTGCCTACGCTATCGTACATTGAAATCCTCAAATACTTCAAGGACATTGTATCGGGTGTCCATGAGTTGCACTTGAACCACATCATCCATCGTGACTTGAAACCGTCCAACTGTCTCGTCTCCACCCGCTATGAGTCACTGGACTTGAATTTGTCCGCCCCCAATAGCCAAAAGTACCGGGCCTACTCGATGTTGCCCAGCATCCTCATCTCGGACTTTGGCGAAAGCCAGTTTGAGGGCATCAAACGCACCTCCACAGGGTCCACCGGAACTTTGGAGTACCTTGCTCCAGAACTTCTCTGCCGAAACACCAACGACTCCTTGTACGACTTCACAAAACACTCGGACATATTCGGTCTCGGCATGATCTTGTTTGTCATGTGCTTTGGCCAGTTGCCCTATGGGCCGTCCAGCGATGCCGACGTCGATTACTCGGGTCTCAAAGCCTCCATCACCGGCTTCAACATCGACTCCTTCTTCCAGTCGGCCCAGTTCAAACGGCACTTCTACCGTCCAGACTTGCCCCGTGAGTTGTACCAGTTGATGGCCAGTATGTTGGACATTGATGCCAGCAAGCGGGTGTTGACTCCTGAGATTCTCAAGTGTATGCAAGATTTGGTTTCCAGGGAGCTTGAGGAGACTGTCACTGATTTGGTTCTTGTGGAAACAAATGGCGGGTCTTTGCATGATAGTCAAGAGGACGTGGCTGGGAGAATGGGCAATGATGGTGGATTGGAGAATATTCTTAGTCCAGTACTGGTGAAAAACAGGCTGATAAATGGCCAGATGAACAGACTGATGGATGACCGGATAAACAGACTGATGGATGACCAGATGACCAGACTGATGGATGGCCAGATGGACAGACTGATGGATATCCAGATGGACAGACTGACGGAAAATCTGATGAATCAAATCCTGAAAAATGTCTTGTTCAACGAAATCTCCTTCAAGTCAGACAAATCCTTGCTCGCTGAGCCTTTGCCGGAAAACAAACTATTGCAGGCTTCAAATACACACCTCAAAACCTCGGGTCGCAGTCTCTGGCTTTACAAGGCAGTTCTTGTATTGGTGCAGCTCAAGGTCATTCTGTGGTTGGTAGAGCATTACTACACCGAGCCAGTCCTTGTGTATGATCTCAAATTGTTGCTGGCCAACTTTCTTGTCCTTGGAATGACTCTTGCTTTGGATACCACCGTCGGAGGAGTACTAGTATGTTCTCTTGTGGTATTCGAAGGCATATGGTATGTATATGGTAGATGAATTTATGATTAACATGACCTTGGCGTAGTATGTCGCTTGTTGGGTTTGTATGTGATTAATTATTAGTCCTGTACAATCAGTCTGTACAATCAGTCTGTACGAGTTCTGGTTTATATACATCCCTCCATCCTACAGCTCGATATTTCCATCGTAAAACCTCATCCGATCACCAAGTAAACTGCACGACCCAAAACCCATGCCAATTTTCAAACCTCTCTAAATCCCCGGAAGCCCAAGAGACCCCAAGAAATCCTCAATGCCGGTATTTTCGTCAATCGAACCCAACTCACGGCTCTGAGCATTCGCCATGACCTCCTTCAATCCATTTGGCGCATTCAAAAAGTTCAAGTCCATGACCTCATGGAGCCCCAAATCGTCTTCAAAGATGTTATCATCAATATCCAACACAGGAGGAAGCACAGCCTCATGCATACTGTGGCTCCGGAAAAGCCCAGGAACCTTTTGGATTTCGTGGGTCTGTGAGTTGGACCGCTCGGTTTTGAAGCGCGAGTATTCGGAAATCGGCTTATCCAACCCAGACCCAGGACCAGCAACCTCCTGTGGCTCATCGTCGTTGAAGTCTATCACCACTTCTTTGAACGGACTGTTAATCTTGAGGTTCTTGTTCACGGTATCTTCGACAATGACCTTCATGATCCCTTCAAGGGTATCTGCGGCATCGTTCTTCACCTGGAGCATGGTAATTTTCTTGTAAACCTGAAATAACAAGTCTCGGCCCTGTGCCTGGTTCTCCACCGAAGACATGGTCCGACAGCCCTGGAGAATGATCATCGAGGCGACAATCACCTGATCAAACAAATAGCTGGGCGAGCCCCGGATCAGGTAGTCGTGGAGCTGTAAAAACAGGCGGAGGATCTCAAACGAGTACTTGATAGACGTCTGGAAACACACTTCAATGAGCCGGTTGAAGGCTCGGCCTTGGGCCTGATCGAGTCTGAGTCGCGGCTTGAGCATTGTCAATTTCACGTGGAGATCCGACGTGATGCGTGTGCTCACGTATACATAGTAGTAGTAGTACCCCATGATCAAGATCTTGGCACGATCCATCTGGATAAGTACCCGGTTCTCTTTCCTCCATCTTGAAAACTGAGCAAACTGGAGATACTCACCTGAGCTGGTGAGATAGGTATGGCCCCCTGCCGCAATATCCTTGATAATATCCACGGCAAAGTCGCGCTTTGAAATCAATTCAATGACCTCAAAAAGAAATCGAAGCTTGCTGGCAAGGATCCGGTCACCAACAAGAAGCAGGTTGAACTGGAGAATCAACTGAGAAAAGTTCAAGTAGTCGTTGGTGATAAACACTGCCCTGCCACCGTCAAGAGACGTCTGGATATAAATCACCAACAACAAGTTGTACACCCGAAGATGGTACAACTCATTGGCGTCACGTGCCTTGTTATACACGATGTGCATGTACATTCTGGAAAAGCTAAATGTGTGCATCACGTGATTGATAGCCGAGGACGCCATGAGCCATTTGTTTGGCATAAACTGGTCCTTGTGGGCTTTCCTACTGATGTTAAAACTGCTAACATAGAGGAGTGCCTCGATATCGTGGTCGTTCAAGTTATCCTGGAGCAACGTGCCCCCGAGGATTTTGGTTGTCAAGTCAAACAAGTTCTTCTGTTCGGTCTCATAGTCTGATTTCTCGCTAATGCACATGCCGATAAGGACAAAAACTGCCAGAATAAACGGATGCTGCTTCACATATTCCGGATTGATCACCTTGATTCCCCCTGGAATGATCCACTCGTTGCACGTTCGTAAAAAGTCCCGGCTAAGTGCCTGGAATTCCTCTTGGTTCTGCGCAAATAACTGCTTAAACTCCCGTTTCGCGTTGTGGAGTGTCTTGTTAAACGGCTGGAAATTGTAGCTGTGTCTCTGGCTCGTAAGTGCCAGCGGAGAGCTCGCGGCATAAAAGTCAAGCATGAAATTCGCTCGTTGAATATTATCCACCACAATGTTGTTGGGAAACAACGTCTCTGCAGGAGGCGAATCGGACTCCTCGACTTCCTCCTCAACATCGAATTTGTTCACTAGCAACTTCACACACCGATATATCTCGTCTAGCTTCCCTTCCGACTTGGGTGTGCCATTCTTCTGAACATCCTCACCAATTCTACACACAATATTCCGAGACCGGCACAGGCTGCATCTATAGCCAGGAAACTCCTGCTCGCATCTTCCCTTGGACTGTCGGCAAGAATTACACGCGATTTTCCGACGTTTCAGCTTCTGTTCGTCTTCAGACATGACAAAATCCCCAACGGTCGCCCGCAATATAATATGCGGGGCTGCTAACCCGCGTGCGTCATACTCACATCAGCTGCTGCGATTTGCTATACATGAGATTTTTAGACTCAATTATATAAGCTCATGTTCGGTATGTAGAACGCAAACTTCATTACCTCACGTGGTGAATGTGCCATCATTTTACCTGTCATTAATTTTCCTGCCACTTATTCACCTGTCATTGATTTTCCTGCCATTAATTTTTTGTCGTCAAATTTACAAGTCAACATTTATGTTGTCAATTTACAAGCTCTCATAAGATATCTATTGTTTCATCAGGTCATTGTTTAGTCCAAATCATTGTTAGTCCAAGTCATCAATTGGTATTGTTCGTCTCATTACCCAGCTGACAATAGAAGTGCCTCAATCAGGTATTTCCCATCGTCAGAATCATTCAGTCATCAAAATCATTCATTCATCAGAATCGTTCATTCATCCATTCATTCATATTTTTCATACACAGCCACATTTCGTAGGATTTTATCACCAACTTTCGTCAACAGCCTTCTATAATGGCAAAAGGCAGGTCTCAGGTACCAAATCATAATTCCCACATTGTCCATTGTGAAAATCAAGTGTCTACGCAATGAAAATATACTTTGCAAAGCATTCAGAAGTATCACGCTAAATACAGTCTTCGGAATTACTTTGCCGTGAAATTCCAAATTTAAATATCGCGCCATCAAATAGAATATCTCATGCCCCCAATAAAATCATTGCCTCAAGCTGTCGAAACCACAGGATAAGGCTATTAAGACGAATGTTATACATGACTTACGCTATGCAGTAGTTGATTGTACAAAGGGTCGGGCGAAATCCGTTTGATAAGCCCAGATACCATTGAAATCGATCCAAGTATATTTTCACTTGTATCATGCAAAAATTCAATCAGAATTTTAAAATGTGAATATTAGCCATCATCAGCTGTCAAGATATCATAAATAATCCCCACTTCAGACAGATTACTATGCTATTAGATGGATTTATTAGGATTCACCCCTAATATCAAAACAATTAATCTATAAGTGTTCCGCCTAGTGCTTTTTGAATATCCATCATTGGCAATTATTCAACCATGGCACCATCCCATTGTCCAAATAATATTGCCTTTCCCACACAACAGACTGAATTCTCCTGATCTCCGTGCCCTTAGTCTACTTCCTTGTCTCTTCGGGTGTTCGAGTCATGTGGTTGACATATCCTTTTTTATAATAGTATGTATTGGTTCCTCGCTTTCCCTTTCTCAGATCCAATTTATTGGCCAGTTGCAGAATAGCCAGTTGTTTCGACACCCGAAGTCCTCCGATCTTCCCCTCAAGCTCGTTAATGTTGATCTGCACAGGATACGACTTGTACTTCTTCTTTTTCCCCAGCTGATCCACCGAGTTTATTTCAAAAAGCGGCATCGTAGGAAGACTAACGCGGAACTCAATCGTAGACAGAGACTTGGCTCGCACAATGTTAGACTTTGTCTGGATTTCGCGTACAAACATAAAGTTGTTGGAAGACCTTTTGTAGAACGTCGACGAAAAACCCTCTGGATATTCTGAAAGCAGTTTTGTGATGACGTCAATGACATTAACTGATAATTCCGGATTGCCTTCGCTGAGGCTAATGCCAATTAGTGATACCGGAATGTCGGTTGATGGATGGATGCTATCAGGGTAGTCTTCCAAGTTACACGATGAGACCACCAATTTTGGAGGGTGTGTTGGACGTCTCTGGCCCTGAAATATGCGACTAGGCGAGTTCCAGTTGATTGAGATTGGTTGGCTAAATGCAGCAGACTGGTTGATGAGCAAGGGGTAGTGTTGTTGTCTGTGAGGTTCCCACTGAAGTTTGGACTGTTTCTCAATGCTTAATGATCTAGGGTTTTGCGACTCGTCTTGAAGGTTTAAAAAAGGCTGCAGATTTTGGCCTGGTATGCTTTGTAAGAGTAAGTTTTGGGGTTGTAAACTCTGTGGCTGGTTCTGAAGTAAATTTTGGGGTTGTAAGCTGGGTTGTGAGTTGGGTTGTAAGCTGGGTTGTGAGTTGGGCTGTAAGCTGGGCTGTAAGTTGGGTTCTAAGTTGGGTTCTAAGCTATGTGGCTGGTTCTGATGAAGCAAGCTTTTAGGCAAGTCCAAGTTGTGGCCTGGTAAATCCTGAGCCACGGAGCACAGTATTGGATCTTTGGGGGTGCCTATTGCTGATTCAGGTTTCGATAGTTCAGAAATGCTCGCTAAAGAATGATCTACTGGTAGTTGTGCCATTTGACCTTGACCTATTTGTCGAGATTGCTGCGGAATGATTTCTTGGACAAGTTGTGATTGGGATGGTGCAATATGTGTTGGTCGCATTTGGGACTGTCCAGATTGAGATGGCGCACTGTGGATATTTTGAAATTGACCATTGGCTTGTCCATTTTGGAGTTGGTTATTTTGGAGTTGGTTATTTTGGAGTTGTCCATTTTGAATTTGCCTATTTTGAATTTGCCCATTTTGAGTTTGCTCATTTTGAATTTGTCCATTAAGTTGTCCATTAAGTTGTCCATTAAGTTGTCCATTAAGTTGTCCATTAAGTTGTCCATTAAGTTGTCCATTAAGTTGTCCATTAAGCTGTCCATTAAGCTGTCCATTAAGTTGATGAACTTGTCCGTTGACTTGTGCATTTCCCAGCATCCCGTTGGCCATACAATTAACCATTCTATTAACCATTCCGTTGGCCATTCCGCTGAAAATCTCATTCTCAGCATCCAAAAACGTCTCATTGAACCGTTCTGACATGGTCGGCCAGTCTGATGCCGCACCATAGTCTCCATTTTGGTGCTCCCTGTTGCTGTCAAGCGGCGAGTCGAACGAATCAACGGATTTATTCTTTTGTGCGTGTATTCCGTAGTTGTAGTCAAAGGAAAAGTTGTCTGGAAACTTGGTTTCCACCGGAGTGTTGACACTGGACAAATTCAAGTAGGTGATCTGATCACTGAGGCCAGATAGCTCCAAGCCCTGTGACTTGACCCGTTCACTGGAGGGCGAGGGGAAAAAGCGCGAGTGTAAATTGGAAGAGAGAACCGGTGTAGAGGAAGGTGTATGGCCTAAGCTCTTGGTCAGCATCCTTCTGAGACCCTCGGTACTATTGATATCCACATATGAGGAGATACGCCCGGACTCAAATGGCTGGAATACGGGTGTCGTCAAGCCACTGGACTGAGAGTTGCGAGCAGAGGTTTCAAACAACTCATGGCCCGAGATCTTGTGTGATTTGGACTCGTTTGCGGGATGATCAAGAAATTTCCTGACAAAGCTGTTGGGCTGCGAGAAGTAATTGGACATATTCTCGTAGAATCTGGGTCAGGAAGTCGTTTTGTCGTGGTACTACTACCACTGTGGTATCTTGCAAATGAGTATCTTGTCTGTTTGCGGGTTTAGTTGCCTTTTTGTCTGCTAGCCTGAATATCTCTGCTTGGTTATCAGATCTTATCAGGCCTTATCCGATATATTTATCTGGTTGTGTACTTATCCAGCTATAGCGTTTGTTTAATAATATATTTTGCAATCTACTTGTCTAGTCGGAAAAAATGTGCGGGTTCCTACGACGCACCTGGGAGCAAGGAATATCCCATGGGGCAAGCATGAAAAAAATACCGATTATACTTGCTACAATACACGTACTATCGTAAAAAAAAAATTTTCAACTAGCAGTGGAGCAAAGCAGGTCCCACCGCAAAATGACCATTTTATTATTATCAGCCACTTTGTAGTGACTCATATACATTGCTCACAGACCCATGCATTTATCATCTGTCAAACGGCATGGATCTGAGACTTTTTGGAGGCCTGTTAGTGCAATATAACCCACTTTCAACTGACTTCATGACGTCACTAGCGGCCTAACGTGTGTTGGGGCGTGGGAATGGACAGC
The DNA here is from genome assembly GCA_020342235.1 of Saccharomycopsis phalli. Classification (NCBI taxonomy): domain Eukaryota; kingdom Fungi; phylum Ascomycota; class Saccharomycetes; order Ascoideales; family Saccharomycopsidaceae; genus Saccharomycopsis; species Saccharomycopsis phalli. Next base: position 59,026 of record CP073215.1, read on the forward strand.
AAATTCCAACAACCGGACCGGACCTCAGAGGTAAGACCTGTACATATGACCCGGACTTCTGCCTTTGGCTTTTCCGCACTGGTCCAATGACCAGAGGCTTTTGAAACGCAAAGCCTTCTAAAAAGGCCGTAGTTGTACTTTTTTTTTTCACGCTTATTCGATCTTACAAGTTCTAAAGAGCCAGAAGTTCCGAAGATCCAAGAAATCCGAAATTATGCATGGCTTCTAAAAGCCTCCCAGAGTACGCCGGCACGGTGTTAACTTTTGTTTATTGGCATTTCACCTTATACTTGGTCCTATTTACTTTAGTCCTCGGCACCATTTTGCTTGTTTCCTTTTATACTCTCCTCTCACTCTCCTCTCATTGTCTTCCCATTCTCACATTACCTCATCTCACCCTCGTATCTCATTCCTCTCTTGCCCGCTTATCTTTCTTCGCTTCTTTTCCCCGCTTAATCACCTCGCCCACTTTACTCTCCACACCTTTCTCCCACTTCTTAACCCCTTCTGGGATATACTTCTCCACATCCTCAACAGTCAACCCATCAACTTTTGCACGCTTGCCCATGTTGACCTCTCCAACTTGCACCAAATGCTTCTCCAACACCAATACGTTTCTGGAATTCGCCCGGTAAAGCATCACAATTAGATCCCCAATAATCGGAATAAAACCCAACGCAAAATCAAGGCAGATATTCAAGATCATCTTACCTTGCACGTCCAAAGGCAACCCTCCATCAACCTTCAAAGCAGTCTTGAACAAAAGTATAGAAAGAAACACATTGCAGATTGGACCCACAATTGGAACTATTCCAATCATATTAGCAAACCCCATCCTCATTCCAAAGAAGCTGAATGCAAGATCGAGCCGGTACGCCCGACGCTTCACTTTCTCATACACCTTCACATCGTTTGTCGAAAGCCCTACCGGTGCCTTTTTCTTAACCTTTTTCGGCTTGGCAACAGCTTTTCCTCGCTTATCTAGCACGACCTCTTCATAGTATGGATCCTCAGTGCCAAATCGGTTAAGCCTAGTCTCATTGAAAATCTTTATTAGCAATTCACTTCCAATTACGCTATACTCACTTTCCTGGTAACAAACTTCAAAATGTAGTTGCTCATGTTGTATGATTAGCAATTTTCATAAATTGTCAGGTAGCAATGTTAAATTCCCCTGCATTTTAGAAGAAATGCAGCAAAAAAAAAAGTAATCATGACTCCTCCGAGGATCGAACTCGGGACCTTTTGCGTGTGAAGCAAACGCGTTAACCTCTACGCCAAGGGGTCATTCTACGAACGTGGAAAGCGTTTTGGGTTTATAAGAACTTGGTTCTCAGATTTTTGCTCAGATTAAACGCGCAATTTGCTAAGTAAAATATGCCAAAACGTGAATTTTGCTGAGATATAGAAGGTATAGTGGGGAATATATACAAGGCAGAATGTGAATTTCCCAGTACTGGGGATAAATAAGGGTTAAAAAATAGGATTTAGGACAGACAAGGGAAACATGTAGTTCACGATATAGCAGTTTCTTGATATAGTTCAATAAACGGACATCTAAAAATAGAATAAGATATAAGTATTTTGTCATCAGCATCGTCCCTGGGATATTCTGGTATACCTTGAGTAGGTTAAGAAATGTAAAATTCTAAACCCTTGGCTAGAAATCAAGACATGTAGGTTTAATGTTGCCGACAGATTTATACATCATGGATGTCGTTAATTGAATAAATTATACACAGCCTTCTTTTTTGTTCCTTTTTCGTCAAACTGGATGAGTATGAAACTGTCATCCTTCCCGCTCCACAGTATGCATTCTCTTTGAAGTGAAATCCAGATCGCCTTTAACAGAATATTCGGCAACGATAACAATAGTAAGTATAATTACAATTATAATATTATTATAACATAACTTTCTATTGTCAATTGGATAATAGAGTTTGCAAACTGCGTTTAGTGACATGACTGGTTCAGCCGTGCACAGTCTAGGTATAGGCTAAAGCACAACATATGTTTGTCAACAAGTAATACCCAGCCACACACCAATATACTATAATAAGAATAGCACGGTTGTGAAAATTGATATTATTAGTGTAGTGCTATTTGCATGTTTTTTTTTTGGACTGAAAATATAGCAAATGACTGACGGGTCTATTATATACTCGCCTTGGTGAGGCTGTTGGGGTAGTCAAATAACTTGTGAAGAATTTTTCAGAGCAGATCTTCTGGTTGTGCTATGCGATATTTATGAACATCCAACACAATTTATCTGACATATAGTACGGATGCGAATTTTGAATTATTCTTGTGTTTGATATTGCATGCTGAAACAGTGTGTATACCAATCCTAGATGCAGATTACGGCTCAGAGGAAATAAAAACAGTAACTTCCAGCAACAATAAAAGCCCCCACGAGATCTCAGTATAGCTAGTCTTCAACAAACGATATAATTTGTACCGACGGTATAGAGCCGTAGTGCCAACTGGCGTGTCACGTGAGAGCAACTTAGATGAATTCGTGATTACACAACAGCATCCGACATTCGAGTTCGGGCAGCGTCATCTTGGAGTCGACAGTTATATTTTATCAGCGGCCCAGCATGGGTCTCGGGCTCTGGGGCCCTCTAGTACCTGCCTCAGACCGTCCAGGGTGTTTATTTTTTCTAAGTACCGTCCAGTTAATTCTTGGAATGTCCATGTTTAGTACTGGCCGCCGATTGAGGTTCCCGCGGGCCAATGTGCCGACAAACATGTTCCAGTCGCGGCCGCGGCGAAATATGGCTGACATGATTCTAAAAGTTCCGGTTATGGCGGCTGGAAGTTGGCTAATGCTCAACAGCTGGCTTGAGTTTAGTCGGCTAATGCTTCCCTATGATCCGTACTATGAGGACGCAAAAGTCGCACGGGAGGAGGTGGAGAGTCGCATTATAAGGGCGCGGCTCCGGGGCTCGGACGAATTCAAGGAATTTGAGGACTCGTTGATGAACCGGATGTTTTTCCACTGGTTTGGGCCGTACTTTCACCAGCCCATTTCCTCGGAGCAGTGGATGGGGAGATTCTCGCGTTACACAAACTTCGAGAGCAAGGAGCACCAGAAGAACCCAATTGGGTATCATGAGGTCCTTGGTAAGGCGTCTCTGTCGGAATACACCAAGATCAAGAAGATCAACCGAGAAAACTTTGCGGGGGTTTTGAAGGACACAACGTACATCAAGGGATTGCAAGAGGAGCATGCGTTTGGTGCGGATCTGCTGCCATTGGTGATTGATGTGGACGAAGCCAGGGAGATGAAGGAGCAGTTTGACGAGTACTGGGTGTACCAAGTGAACCCTTGGGAACGACTTCGGATGGATGTGATGTTTAGTTTGACGTTGTTACCACGGTCGCCGGAGTATGACTTTGTTCTGGATTCAAGGTTGCTGGCAGCCAAATAGGCCTTGTTGTGTATATGGATATCATTCTGGTTAGTTGGTGATTCAGCGATTGTCAGACCAGTCTACAAGTGTCGTAATAGATGATTGTACTTTAGCGTGGTGTAGTTGAGTTTTAATTTTTTTACCATGAAATTAGATGGTGGTTGTAATATAGTATCTCCTTCATTACAGTTGATTGTATGATTGTCTATGAATGTGTTGTCATGCTGTAATTTATCTCATGGAAAATGTAAAATGAAAAGTTACAAACTGGTGTAGACTCCATTCTCAAAGAATCGTACCAGTTGACAGTTGACTTGATACCAATATGCTTGATACTCAATGAGTATACCTTGAGTATCCCAAACTGTTTTTGATGCTATTCTATTTGGTTGGCATCATAGAATGATCTTAGCTGAACCCCATTTCACCATGGATAAGCCCTATTTATAGCCAATATACAACTTGATATTACTATATTTCCCAGGAGATGAGCTCCCTCTGATAGTACCAAATCATCATTGGCACGTCTTTCAGGTTGACTCTTCTCCAGTAACATACATTGACTTTATTCAGCCTTTCCACCTGACAAACCTTGCTCTACATTTCCATTTTCCCTTCCATTTATTTACATATATACATTAGTGATTTGCAATGACCTTTATCTCGTCATTCTCCAAAGTGATTCTCACCTCTTCGTCGGTGTTCTTCACTTTACCCTCAATCAACAATCTAGAAAGTGGATTCAACACCTTTCTCAAAATCACCCTATTCAAAGGCCGTGCCCCATAGTTTGGATCATACCCTCCATTATCAATAATCCACAGCTTGACTTCCTCATCGACCACCAACTTGAACATCTTATTGTTAGCCTCCATATTCTCCTGGATTTCCTCAAATCGGATATTGATGATCTTCAACATCGCCTTCTTGGACAACTTATTGAACACAATCAAGTCGTTCAACCGGTTCAAAAATTCCGGTGGGTATGTCTTCTTGACCACGTCCACAATCTGCGACTTCACCTTCTCAGATACCGTGACGTTGACATCGTTGTCCGACGCTTCTTCCTGCAAAAAGAACTCATGGCCAAGGTTCGAAGTCAAGATAATAATGGTGTTTTTAAAGTCAATCTTATTGCCATGGCTGTCTGTCAACTGTCCCTCGTCCAACACCTGCAACATCAACTTGTTAATGTCAGGATGGGCCTTCTCAAACTCGTCAAATAACACAATCGAATATGGTTTGGTCTTGACCTGTTGTGTCAACTCTCCACTACCACCCAAGTCGTCATACCCTACATATCCAGGTGGAGCACCAATCAATCGTGAAATGGAAAACTTCTCCTGGAACTCGGACATGTCGAATCGGATAATCGCAGACTCGTCACTAAACAAAAACTGTGCCAACTTCTTGGTCAACTGGGTCTTTCCGGTACCGGTAGGACCAAGGAACATGAAACTGGCAATCGGCTTCTTGTTATCAGTCAACCCGGCTCTCTGCAACCGAACAGCATCACTAATCTCGTGGATAGCTTCATCCTGACCCACAATTTCCGTTTTCAAGATATCCTCCATCTTGAGCAATCTTTGCTTGTCTGGCTTGATCAAGGAGTCCATTGGGATTCCGGTTGTGTTGGATATGACCTTGGCAATTTCCTCAGAGGTGATGGAATCATGGAGCAACTGCTCGCCGTTGCTCGCCTGGTTTTTCACATATTCCTCGTTCAACTGGTTAATCCGCTCTTCTGTTTCTGGGATTTTCGCATACTTCAACTCAGAGGCCTTTTGGTATTCCCCACTGAACTGATATCCCTCCAAGTCCAGCCGATACTTTTCCAAATTCTTCTTTTCCACATTGATTTGGTCAATCTTGCTCTTCTCCTCCTTCCAGCGTTCAGTGAGTTCCTCGTGTTTCTTGCTCAATTCGTCGAGCGACGCATTGAGCGAACTCTTTTTCGCCTCAATCAGACTGGTTGATTCCTCCTTCTTTAAGGACTCCAACTCAATGCGAATCGTCATGATTTTGTACTCCAACTTCTGGATCGGCTCGGGTTTTGACTCGTGCTGAAGACGAATCGAGGAACACGCTTCGTCAATCAAATCAATGGCCTTGTCCGGCAAAAACCGATCGGTGATGTATCTGCTGCTAAGATTCACAGCAGCAACCAATGCATCGTCGTTGATTTTCACCCCATGGTGCACCTCGTACTTATCTTTTAGGCCTCTGAGGATCGAGATACTGTCTGTGATTGACGGCTCATTGATCAACACTTTTTGGAACCGCCGTGCCAACGCAACATCCTTCTCAATGAACTTGCGATACTCATCAATCGTTGTGGCACCAACACAGTGCAACTTTCCCCGGGCAAGATCCGGCTTTAACAAGTTGCTAACGTCCATAGAGCCGCCATCAGTCTTTCCCAACCCCATTAACATGTGGATTTCGTCAATAAACAAGATGATGTTACCGGCCTCCTTGTGAATCTCTGTCAATAGCTTGTTCAATCGTTCTTCCACGTCGCCTCGCATCTTGGACCCGGCCATGATCTTGGACAAGTCTAGGGAAATGATTCTTTTGGTCTTGATACTTTCAGGGACTTGCTTACTGACAATCCGCTGGGCCAATCCCTCGAGAATAGCCGTCTTACCAGTTCCTGCCGACCCAATCAAGATCGGGTTGTTCTTTGTACGTCTGGACAAAATCTGGATAGTTCTGGAAATCTCCTCATCTCTTCCAATGACAGGATCGAGGTTTCCCTCCTGGGCCAATTTGGTGAGGTCTGTTCCGTATTCTTCAAGAGCGGACTTTTCCTGCTGTTGTGGATTCATTCTCATTTGCATTGGCTTGCTATCATTGGAGGAGAAGCATCTTCTGGTATTGATGGTGAGCGGAGGGGCCCGGTAGTGATTTATCAAGACGGGCAACCTGGCTACCATGCGATAATTGAGTAGTCGGGCATTTCTAACTGCTAATTTTCTTGCCAACATTTGCTGGATTTCTGGCAAGGTGGGTGTATATATATATGACGCGGGACGTTTCTGGAACCGCCTAGAATGTTCGAGTGCATATACCACAATGGCGGGACGCACATCAATGAGCAATGAGGATGAGAGATGAGAAATGAAAAATGAGCAATGAGAAATGAGACACGAGAGAAGTGAGAAACAAGAGAAACGAAAGACAAGCAAACAAGAAAAATGATACAAGAAAAATCAAGAAAATCAAGCTTCAAAGATACATGATTATAACCATGTATAATGCCAATTGTTAGGTTTTGCCACATTGTGACGTGACCAATGTAGCAATCCAGCAATCGAAACAAGACACTAGACTTTTCATTGGACTTGGTGTAATATCCTCCAACCTAGAGTTAAAGAGAGGCAAGAAAAATGGAAAAGGCAAATTGAGCCCAAGCTACATTACCAAGCCCAAGGATAAGTGTCCAGTGGCAGATTAATCGACACGCAGGAATGGAAATTAGGTGAATTCCGCAGATTGCATCTCATACCGTTGGATTAGGCCGCGTTACCAAGCAATGCCTTGTGAAATTGTATGGTACTATTGATTCCAATAATCTTAGTCACTGCGATCCATGCGGCCAAGACAAACTATTTTTAAATGCCAAGCCGCTTGTTTGGACTTGATGGGGATCGATGTGCAGAGTCGACGCTAGATCTGGAATGCGCTCCAAATATAATGGTATATAAGTGTGCGGTAGTATCTTGTATTCAACAACAACAACAACTACAATGCAACTTCTTAAATACACTTCTCTCTTCGTCTTGGGCTCTGGTTTCTACGGTTCTGTTCTTGCCCAGCCTATTCCATCGGGCACTGCTGAAGTTCCAGCCGTTCTGGCAGTTCCTCATGTGGAGGAGGCAGCATTGGCTGATCCGGCACCAAAACCAGTCTCAAAGTTTCAAAAAGTCACCACTGCGCTCAAGAGCGATGGTGCCAAGAAAATTGCCATTGGTACTGCCATTGGTGCTGGTGGTGCGTGGTTAGCAAACAAGGTCTGGCACCACTTTAAGGATGATGGAAGTAGTAGCAGCAGTAGTAACAGCGATTAGGTGGCTACGGTGGAATTGGCGAGATCTGGAATCTTTTTTAGCATGTAATCATAATATAATTCGTTTAATCAATGTGTAGAGTACATGGCAAATATTGAAGTTACATGGTAATTATTGAGTGTTACATGGTAATTATTGAGTATTACAGGGCAATTATTAAAGTGTTACAGGGCAATTATTACAGTGTGTTAAAGCTGTGATTGTCGATTTGCATTTGTGAGTTATAGTTGTGATTGTCGATTTTATTTCGTGGGACTACCGTAACTCGGTGGAGATGAATCTTGGATGCATGGATTATTAGATCTTGCATGAAATCTGAAATGTCGCCTTATAATTTTTGGTAAATTGTTTCGGGGAGTAATTACCATGAGCTAAAACACGTGCCTGATTAGTATGAAACAAACCACATTTGAATTGTATGAAACAAACTACAGTTGAATTGTATGAAACCACATTTGAATTGTATGAACTAAACCGCATCAGCATTGTATGAAACCAAAGTCTTGCAAATACACAATAAAAGTGTCGTGGAGGATCATGGCTCGGGTTGGAATGTCATTTTAAAAGTATACGGCTACATGTGTCTGTGTAATGAAGAAGATGAAAGGGTTATCTTAAAGATTTATTTACCGTCTTTTTGGTACTTAGGAAATGGTCTAGCCAGGTCCATTTCCTCTACATAATAACACTCCGTCCTTCTCATGACCTCTGGTCATTGTCAAGGTCTTTATTGCTCTCCTCGAAGCGTTGTTTTCTTTGTTCTTTCCTTTCTTTTTCTGTTATGCTTGCTTTTTGACCCAGTCTCCTAGTCAAAGGCAATGGTCTAGCCAAGTCCATTCCCTTGGATCAAAGAATGTGTTTTACCTTTTCCAGATATAAATAGTCAAGCGAATATATTTTAGCTATTTTATCAAACTCGTATCCTAGTTACAATATTACAGCCTGGACTTGGATGATGTATAATATATGCACACGTCCAGTTGTATAAAGAGTATTCTAACCTGCTTTGCTTTACTTTTTGCTTCGCTTTACTTTTTGCTTCGCTTTACTTTTTGCTTCTATACTTTTTGCGTACGTCATTCTTACTTCTCATTTCTCACTCCTCATTTCTCACTTCTCATTTCTCACTTCTCATTTCTCACTTCTCATTTCTCACTACTTACTTCTTTCTTATTTAGTCCTATTTCCAAATTGTTCTTCAAAGATCAGTTTCCTATTATATTTACAGTCTAGAATACTCCCACTTTACCTATTCACATCCCACTACACTTTCACCTGGTATAGTCCATCAGACTCGCACCAATCAGAAAACTAGACCAACCGTCATACAACTACAATGGCTAAAGTAAATAAACATATTATATGGCCAGTAAATAAACATGTTATATGGCCAGTAAATAAATATATTATATGGCCAGTAAATAAACATATTATTTGGCTCATTAACCATCAAACCGTTCAAAGTCTTCTGGCCACGTGAAGACCTATGAATAAGCCTAAACCAAGAGCATCTACATCAAAGCAGAAATCAAAATCTCAATTCATCATACCACTAAATATCCTTGCAATTCTACACTTCATCATCTTCACATTGCCTATTTTGCTGCACTGCCTCTTCCTCCGGCACCAGACTTGACCAAGTCTACCGTTTCCTGGCTAACAAAAACCTCTGGCAACTCACCTTGCTTTGGAGCTGGCAAGTACCCGACCTTGACCAAGTAGCTGATGTAGATACCCAACTGCTTCACCGTCAACCCGCGGCCCTGGTCTGGGACCGGAACTCCGCTGAGTTCCGACTCGTACCGGAGGGCCTCGGCGGTGTTTGCGTCGTCCAATTCCGGTGCCAAGGTGTCACCCGGCAAGTCGCCAAGGACCATGTGCAAGAGCGGAAACAACGCCGAATCGTGTTCCTTGATGTATTCCTCAAGCGCCTTTTTCCACTCTGGGTACGCAAGATCCTTCACCAAGTACCCGTAGTGGTTCGCCGAAAGCAAGTAGTCGTCCAAGCGGATCCGAGGGTGCCCTGTCACGTGCGCGACATCGATGCCGGTCTTGTCAAAGGAGCGCAACGTGGCTGCCAACACGATCCGGCTGACGTGGTCGACGGGCACTGCGTTTGTGCGGTTGGCAATCAGAGGCGCGGCGCCGATCTCAATGCATCCCTTGAGCAACCGGAGCAAGAAGTCGTCGGTGTTGCTTGACCCGTTGACCGAGTCGCCGGTGATGTAGCCCGGCCGGACGATGTAGCCGGCCAAGCCGCGGCGGCCGGCCTCGCGGATGATGTACTCGGCCGCCCACTTGGACTGGCCGTAGCCGGTGCCGAGCCCCTGGGCCGAGCCCTCGAGCGAGTCGGACTCGAGGACCCCGGACTTGCCCTCGGCGACAAGCCGGTCGGAGAGCGCAAAGTAGTGCGGCGAATCAAGCACCGACGTCGATGAGACAAAGTTGAAGGTCTTGGCGTTGCCGACGCTGGCCATGTTCATGACGTTGATGGTGCTGATGACGTTCGAGTCCCGCAACTTGCTGTATGGGTACCCCCAATGCACCATGGCTCCGTTGTGGACAATGGTGTCGACCAGGGAGTTCAATTGGGCCCATTCGGCGTCAGGCAAGCCAAACTGCGGCTTGCTCAAGTCGCCGACCACGACCTCCAAGTTGTCGAGCGGTACGTAGTTCCCGTAGACCTTTAGCGAGTCGGTCAATCTCCGGAGCCCTTGGGTCTTGTCTGCGGCTCTGACGTGAGCATACACCTTGAACTGCACTGGGGCGTATCCGAGGAACCGGCGGACGAGGAACGAGCCCAAGAACCCGGTACAGCCGGTGATGAACACTCCCTTGGAAGACGTGCGCTGGACCTTTGGGTACTGGGGAAGAGTGCTGCTGAGGAGTTTTGCGTCGGCAGCGTAGTCGATGACCGTGGCTTCGGAGTGTTTTCCCGACTGGAACAGCTCGATTTCGCGGGCAAACGACTCGAGGGTCGGGTGCTTGAACACAGTACCCAAGGGCAAGTCGACGTCAAAGGCTTTGCGCACTTGGAAGATCATGCGGGTCGCAAGGATCGAGTGGCCGCCGAGGTCGAAGAACGAGTCGCTGGCCGAGGAGATGACTGGTTTGTTGGGCAAGATCGCAAACCAAATGTCCTTGACCTGCAGCTGGGTCTTGGTGAAGTGCACCTGTTCCTCCGGCCCAAGGAACCGGGACGCCAGCTCGAGCTCCTCTGGCGTTGGCACTGGGAGCTTATTCTTGTCGATTTTCCCATTGGGGTTGAGCGGGAACTTTGGAAGCACCACCACGAGCGACGGAACCGCATAGCTAGCGAGTTTGGTGTTGAGGAACTTTTTCAACTCGGATGCGAGCCCGTGGTGAGTCGCCAACGAGCGGACGAGGTCCTTGCGGCCGACTGCCAGGGAAAAGTCTGTGCCAGGGTCCGGGAGCTCGTGTTTGAGCACGAGGAACGTAATGAGGTACGACTCGTTGTTTTCGTCCTTTTTGACAATGGTGCGGTTCTCACGCACCGCTGGGAACTTGGAGACGTGGGTATCAATCTCGCCGAGCTCAATTCGAAAGCCACGGATCTTGATCTGGTCGTCGATCCGGCCAGTGACCTCGACGTTCCCGTCCGGCAAGTAGCGGCCCAAGTCGCCCGTCCGGTAGAGCCGGTCACGCGGCCCCTTCCAGCCGGGCCAGGCGCCGGAGTCCGGCCAGGCGCGGCGCACAAACCAGTTGTCGACAAACTTTTGCGCATTGTACTCAGGGAGCCCCCGGTAGCCCTCTGCAAGGCCGCCTGCGCGCACAAACAACTCGCCGACCTCGCCCACGCCGCAGGTCTGGGTTGGGGCGGAGCGGTTGACGACAAGCAACTGGACGTTTTTCATGCCTTGGCCGGCGGGAACAATGTCGTTGAGCCGCGAGAGAAAGTGCGGGTCGTCGTTGTAGCTCTTGACCGAGAAGTACGACACTGCCCGCTGGGTCTCTGTGGTACCGTACATGTTGATGATGCGGACGTTCCGTGCAAGCGACTGGAGCCGGAGACAGTCCTTTCTGGTCAACAAGTCGCCGACAAAAAACGCGTTTGCGAGCGTCGGGATCTCGTCGACAGCCTCTGCCGAAAGAACCTGGCCCATGGCTGGTGTGAGGTGCGTGACCGTGATCTCGTGGGCCTGCATCCATGCTGCCAATCTTCCGGGCGTGCCAATGTCGTCTGCAGTTGGAATGTACAATTTTGCCCCGAGGAAGATCGGAGTGAACATGTCGCGCTGGATCGGGTCGTGGGCAATGCCCGACAACATCGTGAAGCGGTCCGACGAAGAGAGACCAAACGTCTGGGCCATCCATGGGAAGTAGTACGCCAACGAGAAATGGCGGCCCAAGACACCCTTGGGGATACCCTCGGACCCTGAGGTGAAGGCAAGCGTTGGATGGTGGTCGGGTCCGACCTTGACGCCGGTCGAGACGCTGCCTGACGCAAGGAACGGCGCGAGAACGTCACCATTAGCCGCAGGACCGCCAAGCGGCACACCATTGTCCTGGATCTCGACCTTCAGAAGCCGGGCTTTGAGCTGCAAATTGGCCAGGATATACTCCTCGACCTCCTCCGATAACGACCCGGCCTTGCCAATGACAATCAACCCCTGCGGCCGCGCAACAGAAAGGTATATGTTCTGCCGTTGCGGTGGGTATGCGGGATCAATCACAGAAAACGTGCCCCCAGCCTTGAGAATCGCCAACACACACACAAGAAGCTCGACCGATCGCGACGAGTAGATCGTGACAATGTCCCCAAGCACAATTCCCTGCGACACAAGGTAGTGTGCCATCACGTTGGACGCCTCGTTGATGTGCTTGTAGCTAAACACCCGATTCGCTCCAGTCTCCACCACACACTCTCTGTCAGGCCATTTGGCGCAGTTCTGCTCAAAGATCTCGTGGATCGCACCAATGTATCCACACCAGTCCAAGTCGCGAGTCGGATCTGGCAAACTTGTCTGGCTGGCAGTGACCAATGGCACATGGGTCACCACCAGATCCAAATCGCGCGAAACCACAGCGAGAAACTGCTCAAACTGCTCCACCAACGTCGCAGAGTACTTCTCCGAGTACTCGAGCGCAAACCCCTCGTGGAACGTCACGCCAAACTCAAACCCAGGCTTTTTGTCCGCGACCCCAACATTGAAGCTGTAGTGCTCAAAGTCACGCAACTGCGAGTATGACACCTCGACCGACGTCTTGAGGTGCTCTTTCAACAGAGCCAAGTCACCGAACCGCGGCACAGACGCCACCTCCGCCTGGAGAGCGTCGTACAACGTCTTGAACAGGACTGCTTCCTCGGGGAAGGTGTAGCGCAAGTACAGGTACGAATCCTCGCGGGAAAAGTCGTTCAACGACAACACAATGTCGTCCACGTTGGTGAATCGGTACAAGAGTGAGACATACGAGGCCAAGACGACGTAGTATGCGTCGAGGCCCGTTTCTGGGACCACCAATTTGCTGCTGGTGACTGGCATTGAGAGAGATGTGAAAAAAAAGAGTCATATATTGGAGCCGTAGGAGTGGTACTAGGGGTGCGTGAGGTGCGTGGGATGCATGAAGCTGCATGAGTGGGCCAACTGAGTGATGTTGATGGTTGAATGGAGGTGATTGACTGATGTTGGATGGAGGTGATTGACTGATTGACGGAGTGAATTGGTTGATGTGGTTGGTTGGTTAAAATATATATACATATACATATACATATACATATATTTGTTTATATTAGTATGGACTTGATAGTCATGAAATGACTGTGAATACAGTACTGAAATCACTCAGTTGACTGGAACTGGTCATGACCCGAGTAAAGTGATAGAATACATGTTGATTATAGCCATACCATGCTTCAGAAAAGGAGATTGATATTACGCCGTCCAAACAAGATTAGTGATTGTCAAATAATCAGAGGCTGTCCAATAATCAGAGGCTGTCCAATAATCAGTGACCCTCCAAATAACCAGATACCAATGAATCACTTACAATCTTCCAACTTAATCACATGCATTTGTAAAATAATCCATGCCATCTCTCTCGTACATCTACCTGCCCGACTCCCTTACAGTGCAAATATCCCGTTTGGAAACAGCCCATACGAGCAACCGTTGGAAATCAACTCACAGCTTCGGAACCACTTACAATTGTCCAATCCCAGTCAACCGCTCACATTAAAGATTCTAATCCCAAGCAACCAAGCGAGGGCTGGATTTTCAATAGCAATGCTGCTCGGGATTTTCTTCAACAGTAATGCTGCTCATGATGTTCCTGTGTAAGATATACTTGTCCAATAACCATAATGTATAGCTAAATACAAAAACAATTGTTATCATTAAACATTGTCCAAGTTGCCAACCAGACTAGGTACCCAGCCAAATGACTCGAGAAACACCACGAAAACATAAGACGTGTGTGGTCCCAATCATACGGCATAAAAGTGTTTTACAAAGGCCAATTGCAAGTGAGTTCCATTCAACTCAGTTACAACTGGCACCGGGACTCATCCCACCTCCCATGATCCAGAACTCGTTAAAAGAAACAGCACTCCAGGTCCATTAGAACCTTGTAGTTACCAAGCTACTGAAAAGCGAGGATTCTGTCAGATATACAACGCATCGGCATCCAGATGAATTACTAGACTGCAAACCGAATCCGAAACACACTAGAAAGTCTTTTCCAATCACAACCACCCAAGACTCGTTGAGTTTTCCAGAACGTGAACATGATGATTATCATCTGCCCATTATAGAAAATAATTCCCTTTTATTTTCATCTACTAATATAAATGGATGGCAGGTGGAATTTATTCTGACAAGGATGTATAATATTAATTCCTGTGGTTTATTCTGACGAGGATAGACAATATTAATCCTTGTGTTTTATCCTGTCGAGTATGGATAATATTAATGTTTGCGTTTAATCCTGACGAAAATGAATAATATTAATCCTTGTGTTTTAACCATATAGAGTAACATTCGTAGATCTCTTAATGCCCATTGTTAATCCTGGTCATTACGACAGTTTGTACTCATGCGGGATTTCTCAACAGCTGCCTCTAGTGTTTCTGAGTAAAAATACATTTGTCAAGTCACCATGTTTTCGGAGATGATATAGTTAGATATAGAAATATTATTGTTAAACTGGGCTGACTGGATTTGAAACAGTGCGTTTAAGCTGATGGAGTTGCCATGAAGCATAGGCACAAGTTACAGAGAAGGAGGCATCATAGACAAGGTGCTTGGACATGTTTTGTATTTTCAACCCAATTATTCTCATGGCCGACTAATACATCCTCAGGATGATTCTCATAACCGATTAATACATCCTCAGGATGACTCTCATAACCGACTAATACATCTTCAAGAATCACACACAACTAGTAGTTGCAATTCCACTACTATCCTTTGGCCCTGGAACATCTGGAAACTAACAGCCATCCAGCCAGATTACCAGGATTAAACATCAATACCGCAAGGGTCACACCACCTCCTACACATTCAACTCCATTAATACAATCAACTATCGTAATACATAAAACAAAATCGCCTCACTCCATTATAGCGTGCTTCTGGCTCAAGAAGCGGATAATCGCGGCGTTGTTGCTCTTTCTGTTATACCGCATTGACAACTGCCGGTTTGGAACAACCATGCCGTCCTTGGAAACCACGCGGAGGTTGTTCTCCAAGCGGAACCGGTTCATGTCGTTCATCGACGAGTACTTCTTTGGGAAGTTGAGCGGCGACACGTCGACCGACGACGAAAACGACGACGTCCGCGAAGTATCGGTCAAGGCCTTTTGGGTCTTTTTTGGGCTCTGCACGGTGTTGGCAAGCGACCCCTGTGGCACCAACAAAATGTCCAAGATCGAGCGGGAGTTGCTGATGAATTTCTGGTTTGCAGGTCCCTTTTCCACGTCAAACTGCTGGCGGATAAGCACGGTGCCGTTGCGCGCGAGCTCCGGCAGATCGTCTTCGACGACAAGCCGGTCAATGTCGTTGACGATCTTGTCCACCTTGTCGCTCTCAATCGAGTAGTAGTTTGTTGGCGACTCAGAGAAGCTGCTGGTCTTGATTGACTGCTCGGAATCGACGGTTGACCGGGAGTGTAACGAGCTGGAGTCCTTGTGTAAGCCAGAGTCCTTGTGCATTGGCATTGGGCTGAAGGACGTCTCAACAGTGGACTGGGTGCCAGAGCGTGTCACCGAGGTTTCGGTCGCGTCCTCCTCCGAGTAGTCGCCAAGAATCTCGTCCAAGACGCTGAGCCGCTTAAACTCATCAGGGTGGGAGATTTCCAACTTGAGTGCGGTCCGCTGGGCCACGGCAGACTTCAAGTAGCCGGACCACTTGCTGACAAACTGGTCGGATGCGGCGTCGCTGACGCTTCTGGAGATCGAGATCTGGTCGTTGATGTTGGATTTCATCGACTCGACGCTGCGGTTGTTGGCCATTTCCATGACCACCGACACCGACTCCATGGTCGAGTTCTGCCGCGTGACCACGTTGAGCCGCTCGATCTCCACCGATCCCTGCCGGAGATGCTTCGCCGACGGGATGGTGGAGATGACAGGACTGTCGTTGAACTTCTTTTGCGAGGTGAGCGGCGCACCCCCGTCAATAAGGCTCTTTTCCATCTTGTCCTGGATCTCCTCCGACACCTGTGACACGTACTGCTCAATGATATCGTGCTTGATCGGCTTGTAGTCGGGAAGCTCTCTGAGCCGCTCGACGTTTTCCATGGTCAACTGCGATCCGACCGACGACTCGCGCTTCTCTTCAATGGTGGCTGGAGGCACAAACACCGGCTCGGGCCGCTTGCTGGCGTGCTTCTTCTTCTTCTCGGCGTACTTCTGCATGAGCCGCTCGTCGCTCAAGACGTCGTCGTCGGTCTTTTGCTTGCGGCGCACCATCCGACGGGCCACGTGCTTCCAGTTGCGGAACTTGAGCCGCAACTTGTGGTTGAGCACTGCGATTTGCCGGCGGAAATACGACTTTTTCGTTCGCGACAGACGGGTCAGCGTGCGCACCGGAGATCGCAAGGATCGGGCAGATCGTACCAGGGATCGGCTGATTTTCTTGTTTAGCGGGAACTGGTACCCGTTTGGATGCCTGGAGATTGGCCTGGTGACCGGGATATCGTCGAATCCCTGGCTAGGAACTCGGGCATGGGGTGGTTCCCGCACGTTGTGGACCTTGATCTGCGGCTCGGGGATCGATCCGGGCATGTTGACGCTCAGATTGTCGCATGTTGGGATTGTGGCAGCACTAGGTCGCAGGACTCGCTTCGGACGAGGCGCCACGATGTTTGAAGGGGCTGTCTTGTGGAAAGCGGGGCTGGAGTATTCCAGGTTGGAGTCTGGTTTGGTGTAGCGAGAAGATGATTGCCGATGGGGGGAGGAAGACTTGTGGGAGGAATTTTGGCGGGAGGATTGGGAGGAAGGCTTGTGGGAAGACTTGAGGTGGGAGGAGGAAGTTTTGTGACGAGGAGAGGATGACTTGAGGTGGGAGGAGGAAGTTTGATGACGAGGAGAGGATGACTTGAGGTGAGAGGAGGAAGTTTGATGACGAGGAGAGGATGACTTGAGGTGGGAGGAGGAAGTTTGGCGGCGAGGAAAGGAATCCTTGCTGCTGTTGGAGGCAATGTACTGTTCGTACGAGATGCTGCTCAACTTTAACGGAATCATAATGAGATTCAGAGAAATATTCAGAACCCGTCAGTAAGATTCAACAGACTATTCAATATCTGCCAGTGGGTAACGTCAGTGATTATATCCTTGGTGATATTCCGGTGAGTGATATCCGTTATGATTAATACCTGCAAATGCTCGATCCTGTTTAATACCTGTCAGTGATATCAATGTTTAATACCTGTCAGTGATATCAATGTTTAATACCTGTCAGTAATCAGTTAATACCTGTCAGTTGCAATATTCCGTTGATATCCAATTTGCTTGATAACTGATTTGCTTGCTATCCAGTTGCTATCGAGTTGCTATCGAGTGGCTATCCAAATCTTAATAATTCAGTCAGTATACCAATACCTAGTATACAACACTATAATACTGCTGTTCAAAATCGCCAAAAACTAAACCATAAAACGGAAAACAATGCCTTAAATCACTCCTGCTGGGGCTGGCTGTTAGACGGATCCTGATTTGCGCTGCGGGTTGACGCACGTGTGTGGGTGAGTTAAAAATCACCTTCGCTACATTCTTCTCCCAAATGGCTGGCTGCCCGTCCGACTCCGACTACTGGGAACAGCTTGCGACGTCCAAGACAGCACTCCCAGCTCACTTGCGGAAGTTCTGGCGCGACAGATACACCCTTTTCTCCAGGTACGACCAGGGAATCCAGCTCACCGAAGAACTCTGGTACTCAGTGACACCAGAGCCCCTCGCTAAGTTCACCGCAAACTTTATCCGCGCCTGCTTGCCTGAGGCGCAGGTCATCTTGGACGTCTTCTGTGGTGGTGGCGGGAACTCGATCCAATTTGCAAACTGCTTCCAACAGGTCTTGTCCATCGACTACAACCCGATCAACGTCAGGTGCACCGAGCACAATTGCTCGGTCTACGGCGTCGACAACGTCTCTGCCATCCAATTGGATTGGGCCGACCCGCAGGGCCGCTTACAGTTCCACAACGTCGACGTGGTGTTCGGATCTCCTCCATGGGGAGGCACAGGCTACACCAAGCAACTGCAGTTTGATCTCATGGAATTACAGCCGTTGCCTCTTGATCAATTGCTCGAGTCTATGAAAAAAATCGCCCACAACGTCGTCTTGATGCTCCCCAAGAACAGCAACTTGGAACAGCTATCCGCAGTTACCCTGCAGCTCTACGGTCCCGACCTGAAGTGCCGGGTGCTTAATGCTTTGGTCAAGGGATACCCAAAAGCGATTCTCGCATGCTGGGGCGATGCTTTTGACTATTAGTCGGAAGTCGTGGGCAGGGATTAGGCGAAAGGTGTGAGCCATGGATTAGACGAAATTCGTGAGCCATGGATTAGACGAAAGTCATGGGCCATGGATTATTAGATGCAAGAAACTGTGGTAAGGACCATGGACTAGACGCAAGGAACAGTTACTGACTCGACCCTCTGGAGGGTAAATGCCAATGCTCTGTAATTGCATACTTTGGTGTGTCACGTGTTGGAGTTTACGAGCCCAAGGACTTGTCCCGTCCGAGGTTTCACATGAGAAACAATCGCTTGCGGGTTTGTTGGTTCAATTGGCTGAATTGGTTCAATTTGGTTGAAATTTTCCTTGGCTGCAACTGCTCACAATTCACTCTTGTCACAATGCAACTGTAAATCATTGTCATGGATTTACCATCTGGTCATGTGACTATTCTTTCATGGCAATGCCAAAAAAACTTTTCACTGGAATTATGACATGTCTCACATGACGTAACACTACTTCACACCGAACTTACCCGGAAATGTGGATATCACGTGATAGTTCCATTTTTTACAAACCTTGTTACTCAGCAAAACGTCAGCACAAAAAAAATCGCACCCCTGAAATATCACATGACAGATGAGTCATGAGTACCATCAAATGCACGTCTACAGCATCAATTACTCAAAACATGTATTACACACTAAGCATCGTAGGTCGAAGCAGAGACGTTACCACCCTTACCGGTCCAGTTGATGTGGATATCCTTACCCTCTGGCAAGTTCTTGGAAGCAAATTCCGGCAACACTCTAAAGGTGTGGGCACCAAAGTAGTCTCTTTGAGCCTGGATCAAGTTGGCTGGGAGCTTCTCTGATCTGTAACCGTCGTAGAACGCCAAAGCGGTGGCAAAAGCTGGCGATGGAATACCGGCAGTGGTAGACAAGGCCAAGGTTCTTCTCCATCCACCCTGGGCCTTGGTGATGGCATCCTTGAAGAACTTGTTGAACAACAAGTTCTCCAAGTCAGGGTTCTCTCTGTAGGCGGCGGTGATGTCACCCAAGAACACGGATCTGATGATACATCCACCTCTCCACATCAAGGCAATGGCTGGGTTGTTCAACTTCCAGCCGTACTCCTTGGCGGCCTCTCTAATGAGCATGAAACCCTGGGCGTAGGAGATGATCTTCGAGGCGTACAAGGCCTGTTCCAAGTCGTCAATGAAGGCCTGCTTGTCCTTGATCAAGTTGGCTGGGATCTCTGGGCCTGGGAGGATCTTGCTGGCGGTGATTCTCTCCTGCTTGACGGCAGACAAGCACCGGGCAAACACGGCCTCACCAATGAGCGTGACTGGCATACCCAAGTCCAAGGCGTTGATGGCGGTCCACTTACCGGTACCCTTCTGGCCGGCCTGGTCCAAGATCTTCTCGACCAATGGAGTGCCGTCGACGTCGTCGTACAACAAAATGTCTCTGGTGATCTCAATCAAGAACGAGTCGAGCACACCCTTGTTCCACTTGGCAAACACCTGGCCAATCTCCTTGTCGGAGAGCTTGCCGACACGCTTCATGATGTCGTAGGCCTCGGCAATCAACTGCATGTCACCGTATTCGATACCGTTGTGCACCATCTTGACAAAGTGGCCGGATCCTTCTGGACCGACCCAGTCGCAACAAGGTTCGCCGTCAGCCTTGGCGGAGACCGACTGGAAGATGTCCTTGATGTATGGCCAGGCCTCTGGGTTGCCACCTGGCATCAACGAAGGGCCGTAACGGGCACCTTCCTCACCACCGGAGACACCGGATCCAACGAATCTGATTCCCTTGGTGGCCAATTCCTTGGCACGGCGGTTAGAGTCTGGGAAGTGGGAGTTTCCGCCATCGATGATGATGTCGCCCTTCTCCAAGTGAGGCAACAAGGTGTCGATGAAGGCGTCGACGGCAGGACCGGCCTTGACCAACAAGATGATTCTACGAGGCTTCTTCAACTTGGCGGCAAGCTCCTCGACGGAGTGGACACCAATGACGTTGTCGTTACCCTTTGCTTCGTTGGCAAGGAAGTGGTCGACTTTGGAGACGGTTCTGTTGAATGCGGCGACTTTGAAGCCGTGGTCGGCGATGTTGAGAATCAAGTTCTGGCCCATAACGGCAAGACCAATAAGACCGACGTCGGCGACTGCTTGAGACATTGTGATGTGTGTGGAAAGGATGGCAAGGAAAGTGGGAAAAGCAAGTTTAAATACGCATGCGAATCGGGTAAGGGATCGAAACCACCCGCCCACCTGATACCGCAATAGCCTACAGGAAGCGAGGGTAAATTGGGCATAAATTGGGCAGGGTAAGCAATTGGGCAGGTATTGGGCAGTAAATTGGCTAGATATTGGGCAGATATTGGCTAGGTAAATTGGGTAGATATTGGCAGTTAAATTGGACAAGCAAATTGCAAAAATTGGCAGGTAAATTGGCCAGGCAAATTGCAAAAATTGGGCAGGTAAATTGAGAAATTGACCAGGGTAAGCCGAACGGCGGGAGATCTGGAAATTGCACCGGGTAAACGTCGGCGTGGGCGGCGCCGACTGCATGCGATTATACCACGTGACGCGCTGGTTGTTGTGCAATGTACAATCACGTGACAGCATCCCGCCAAGGTGCGCTCCCTGTGTGCTTACAGTTTATCCGTTGACACGTGCACTACAGTCTGCAGTCCTCTATTGACACGTGATATATACACGTGACTACTTCCTCACCTTTTTCTTCTCGAGGTATGCAATGTGGGCCTCCGACTGATCCACTTGGGTATGCGTGTGGTTCTTGCCGCGAAACAACGTCTTGGTGTCGTCGCAGTCGTCCTCGTAGCACTCGTCAATGCCGTCCAACCACGGGTCCTCAAAAATCTCCTCAATAGTACACCGTAGAGCCGGCGCCAAGTTGACCATTTTGCCAATGAGCAGCCGCGCGTGCTCCGGGAGTGCGCCTAGCAAGCGCACCTCGCCGGCGGCGGCCTTGGCAGGTTTGGACGGATCCTTCGCCGGAACGGGCGGCCGTCCGAGCAGCAAGCCGGCCATGTCGGGGAGACCGGTCTGCTTCAACAACGAGTTGAACGACTCAGAGCCGTCGCCCCTTGTGGCAAAGAGCTTGAACGACTGGTCGGTGAGCTTCGGCACTTTCCACGGGAACTTGCGGAGCGTCATACACGAGTAGATGATCGCAGCCGACCAAATGTCGACGGGCCGAGGGTCGTACTTTTGAAACACCACGACCTCTGGTGCCAAGTACGGGTCTGAACCGACGACGCCGCTGGCCTCGACGATCTTGCTGCTGAACGGGTAGGCAAACACGACGGCAGAGCCAAAGTCGATGATTTTCACCACGCCGTTTTCCGTGATGCAGCAGTTGTCAAGCTTCAAGTCGCGGTGGGCCAATCCCAAGGAGTGGAGGTAGCGGACGCCCTTGAGGATCTGCTTGAAGCAGCAGTCGACCTCTGGCGGGTCCATTTTCCCGCTCATGACAATGGCAAACAAGTCGAACTCGCAGTACTCCATGACCTGGTACATTCTGTCAGCCTCGTAGCAGATCTCGACGGTCTCGATGATGTTGGTGTTCTTCAACGTCGAGCCGATGCAATACTCCAGGGTGATTTTCTTGGTGTAGTCCTTCTTGGACTCGTTGGCGAACCGGGCCCGGAATTCCTTGACCGCGAAGATGCTGCGGTCGGCATTCCGGCGCACGATGCGTACTGAGCCACCGGCACCGGCGCCAAGGCTGTCGGAGACCTTGCTGTAGCGCTTGCTGTACAGCGGCATCTCGGCGGGCCGCGTGCGCGCGCTGTTTTTCCGCGAAAAAAAGTTCTTCAAGTCGTGCTTCGACGCACGGTGCTTGAGCGAGCGTGTCGACTCGACCGACGAGACGCACTCGTCGGCATTGCTGTCGTAGCTGGACATGTTGTTCAACGTGTGCGACGAGTTCTTGCGGCTCTTGGCAAAGAAGTTTTGGAGCGACGCCATGGACGAGTTGCGCGAGATCGGGACCACCGGCAGCGGCTTGTCGAGCGAGTGGATCAGGTTGATTTTCGACTTGGTGACGATGAACCGCTGGTCGAGCTCCATGTTCAGGAGGTCCGCGAGCCGCGGCGAGTGGATGTGGTTCGAGTCAATCACGCTGCCATTAGCCGGAAGGCTAAAGGCCAGGTCCTGGAAACTGGTCTTGTTGCCCGAATATGGTGCGGTGTATGGGATGGATTGTCCGGAGACCGGCAGGTAAGCTGCCAGGTCCTGCCGCGGGTCGTACAGCGTCAGGTTGCTAATGGTTTTGCGGCCGAGCCTGCCGTTGTAAGGAATGTACGCCGGCGTCTCTGGCGCAGAGTCCAGCGCAAAGCACAAGGACTCAGGGGACTTGGGAAGCTCGCTGGAGGCGTAGGCGACGTGCAAGTGCAGACGCTTGTTGGTGGATACCGGCGAGGGCACCGGCAGGCCGGGCAGTTTGGGGGTGCCGGCGACGTTTGGCGTCGCCGACAACGGCGACGGGGCGCCGACGTTACCCTGGATGAGCCGCGTGAGCGACGACGTGGACCGCTCCTGATTCATTTGGTCCATGGGCCAAGATGAATTTCGCCCTCGCTGATAGCCCGCGGCCGGGTAACTGCGATTATAAAGCGTGGGTGCGGATTTTACATTTGCCATGGTGCAATCCACAGACTGTGAGGCGATCTTCCGCTCGGCGGAAATGTCGCTTGTCGAGCTTTTCATCCCCTTGGAGACGGCCCGCGACGTCGTCTATCGATTAGGCGACCTTGGGCTAGTCCAGTTCCGCGACCTCAATGCCAATGTGTCCTCGTTCCAGCGGGCCTTTGTCA
Source organism: Saccharomycopsis phalli (assembly GCA_020342235.1). Taxonomy (NCBI): domain Eukaryota; kingdom Fungi; phylum Ascomycota; class Saccharomycetes; order Ascoideales; family Saccharomycopsidaceae; genus Saccharomycopsis; species Saccharomycopsis phalli. Next base: position 82,276 of record CP073215.1, read on the forward strand.
AGGAGTCGCGCCGGTTGGATGAGGTTCAGCGCCAGTACCGGCTGTTTCGCGCGCGTTTGGACCAGCGGGCGATTCCGGAGCGTCCAGCGGTGACTTCTGGCGCGATTCCATCGACGTCGGAGATTGACGACTGTGTGGAGAATGCGCGTCTTATTGAGCAGCGGGTGGGGCAGTTGGCAGAGAGTTTGGATGTGTTGGAGCGGAAGCACAAGGACCTTGTGCAGCACCGCGGGATTCTAGCTGCTGCTGATGAGTTTCTTGGGCTGTCAGAGGTTGATTTGGCTGGACAAGTGGACCTTTCTGGGCAAGTCCAAGTCGAATTTTCTGGACAAGTAGACCTTTCTGGACAAGTCCAAGTCGAATTCGTCGCTGGAGTCATTCCCTCTGACAAACTTCAAGTCTTGGAACGCATCTTGTGGCGGACGCTCCGCGGAAACTTGTTTCTCAAAACCTCCGAAATCCCAGACCCAGTCTACGAGCCAGAGTCAAAGCTGTACGTGCGGAAAACCGCATTCATGGTGTTTTCCCACGGCCAGTTGCTTCTCACCAAAATCCGCAAGATCGCAGAGTCCCTTGGCGCAGACTTGTACAAAATCGACTGCCAGGACTCGGCCCGGACCCGCAGCTTGGCGGAAATCAATCGCCAATTGGCCGACGTCCAGTCCGTCTTGGAGACCACAGACACAACTCTCCAAGCCGAATTGATTGCCGTGGCTCAAGAGCTTCTGACTTGGGACGAGACCATCCGCAAGGAGAAGCTGGTGTACCTGTCGCTCAACTTATTTGACTACGACAAACATCGTAAAGTGCTTCTTGCCGAAGCTTGGACCCCGACATCCGACTTGGACACGCTCAAACACCACGTGCGAGCCACCTCGGGATATCGTGACGACAACTCAACTGACTTGGCGACAATCGTCAACATTCTCTCGACATCAAAGACCCCACCAACGTTCCACCGGCTCAACAAGTTCACATCGGGATTCCAAGCCATTTGTGATGCCTATGGGATTGCAACGTACCAAGAAGTCAACCCCGGACTTGCTACCATCATCACGTTTCCATTCATGTTTGCCCTCATGTTTGGAGACTTGGGCCATGGAGTTATTCTCCTGATGGTTGGAGCTGTGTTGGTGTACTACGAAAACACACTTGGCAGCATGAAACGCGATGACATCACCGATATGGCGTATGGAGGCCGTTACATTGTGTTGATGATGGGCTTGTTCTCGATCTACACCGGGCTCATGTACAACGACATCTTCTCGATCTCAATGTCGCTTTTCCCTTCAGGCTGGAAATGGCCGTCCGAATTTAAGCAAGGCGACTTGATCGAGGCGTCCCAGACCGGAGTGTACCTTTTTGGCATTGATTCTGCGTGGCACGGTACGGAAAACGGCTTGTTGTTCTTGAACTCGTACAAGATGAAGTTGTCCATTGTCATGGGTTACTTGCACATGTTGTACTCGTACATGTTCTCGCTAGCAAACTACATCCACTTCCGCTCGCCCATTGACATTCTCGGCAACTTCATTCCTGGGTTTTTGTTTATGAACTCCATCTTTGGCTACCTCACGGTGACCATTGTCTACAAGTGGACCGTCGACTGGATCAAGATCGAAAAGCCGGCGCCGTCGCTCTTGAACACCCTCATTGGCATGTTCTTGTCTCCAGGAACCGTCGACGACCCGCTTTTTGCCGGCCAGGCGCCTTTGCAAGTGTTTTTGCTAGTCGTGGCTCTCATCTGTGTGCCGTGTCTTCTCTTTGTCAAGCCATTGTACTTGAAACGGAAGCTCGAACAAAAGTACCAGTTGCTTTCCCAGGATGACCACGAAGATTCTGAAAATGCCCATGAAAACTCTGAAAATGGCCACGAAAACTCTGAAAATGACCACGAGTCCCACGAAAACTTTGGCGACATCATGATCCACCAGGTCATCCACACCATCGAATTCTGTCTCAACTGCGTATCCCACACCGCATCCTACCTTCGTCTTTGGGCATTGTCCCTTGCCCATGCCCAATTATCCCAGGTCTTGTGGAGCATGACCCTTGCAAACAGTTTTGGCATGACTGGCGTCTTTGGCGTCTTAATGACCGTCGTCTTGTTTGGCATGTGGCTCATCTTGACTTGCTGCGTCTTGGTCGCCATGGAGGGAACTTCCGCAATGTTGCACAGTTTGCGATTGCACTGGGTCGAAAGTATGAGCAAGTTTTTTGAGGGCAATGGGCACGCGTATAAGCCATTTAGTTTCAAGGCCATTTTGGCGGAAGATTAGTGCGCAGTGTCGGACTAGAGTGAATAGTGATATATATGAATGTTGAATCGTTGTAGGAGTGACATTGGTCTGATGTAGTGGGTATTATGAAGTGATGTAGTCGGTATTATGAAGTGATTAGTGGGAAAATGATCGTGGGAAAGTGATTAGTGGGAAAGTGACTACGTAGTGGAAAAGTGGACTATAATTGTAGTTACATCCTCCGGAAATGTCATGAAAAGAAGGTGCCAGTGTCTATTCTCTGTCCATAGAGTGACAACTTATGCTCAGATATCTACCTATTATAGATCTATTTTATTCCTTTGTAATTGAATAATCAAAACGGTAATAATATTAATTATTAATTTTGTATTTCATCAAGGCCTGATAGAATTCGACCTTCCAAGAGCTCTGAGCTTTGGAGCATGTATGATGGAGGAGAGTGAGCGCCGCATCTTTTGCACCGTCGAAACGGTAATGATGATTGAATTTCTTTGTACAAGAGATATCCCCTCATACGAGCCTATCATGGGTTTTACATTACATTACTACTGCATGTTATACCTTCTATAGTACATCCCAACGTAGAATAACTCCTCCGTTATAGTTGGCCTACTGGTTTTCAACCTCAACAGAGAAATTTTGCGTCAAATCCATTCAGACTGCGCAAGCTTCTGTAAATAGAATAGACTTGGCTAGCCCATTTCTACAGATGAAAAGTCTCCCTCGAGCATAGCATTGACGCACTAATGATGTGGGCTCCTCTAAATATTTGATTGACACAATCTCAGTTTCACTCACGTCTCTCAAATTTAGTCGTGTTAGTTAACCCGTCGTCTATACAAATGTACATCCAAGACCTTTTAGCCTACATGTCTATCATAGCCGACGTGATCGCATAATCTATATACCAAAATACTACCGACCGAGCCGTCCTACTTGCATAATCAGAAACATGCTCTCTACGTATTTGATAAACAAATGTGTTTTGGCTATTCGACTCGTGGTTGTAATAATATTGGGGCTATACCTATACTGATGGTCTGGTCATGTGACTGAACCAGACCATGCAGTTGTAGGTGGATGTCATCACGTGATGCAAGTATGTCCTATAACACCCATGGGCCATTTATACACTGGGCCAATGTAATAATAATATTTATTAAAGACTATAGCTATATGGCTCCGGCGATTTATACTTTGCCGTCTATGACCAAGGACGGTGCTGTAGCAAAAAGAGAAACTACCGGTCCTACACTGACGAGTAGAACCCAATAAGTTGAAGCTTCGCTGTATCTGAGAAGATACTGGCTTAATTGCAGTGATGATTCTTTAATTACTGTGGCAATTCCTTGATTACTGTGGCAATTCCTTGATCACTGTGGCGATTCCTTAGTGTATCTGTTCTTGGGCTAGTCTCTGCGCTGATAAAAGTCTTTATTTTATGTGAAACTAAGCTTTGGCCGCTGAGTAGTTGGTTGATAGTGCTGAGTATTTGCCCGGTACCCATGTTAGATTGAAATTGGGCTAGGCTATTATTTCTTTCATTACTTTTCTATTTATGGTATTATCCGCATCATGAGTACCATTTTATCAGACTAAAAGTCTATTCAATTGAAATCTATTCAATCGAAAATTATCCAATCAACAGTCCATCAATACATCTTCATATTAACAACATCCTAATCCTATATTACACTTGTATAATTTACAATGTCACCATCATGCATGTACCATCAGACCAACCCAACATCTTGCAAAACCCGACGTATGGAACCCATCTTCTCTTGCCATTTGACCCTCGAGTAAAACACACTACAGTCTGAATTGCTACACGCAATCTCAGTAACGTTTCCTGCTCCCAATTGGTACACAGAACAGTCTCTGCAAACACGTATACTCTGCCTCAAGTTGTCCTCAGCCGATTTCAAGCTGCAAATCAAATCCAATGACGTCTCGTGGATATTCGCATGGCACGTGTCGCAAAACCTCCCCACTGTGGCCAATTTGTCGCAGGTTAAACAGGAGCCTCCTTCAATGTACCTCTGGAGCAAGTTCCCAGCCTTTGGGTCGAGGTAATTGGCTTTCTTGGGAATCTCGTAGTACCAGTCCTTAATATCGACGCCCACGAGATTGAATACTCGTTCCAACGGCGGAATAAGGATCTTGGTGATGTAGTACTCGCTATCGAGCTCCAAATCGCCATTGTGCATAATGTCCTGGAGCAACACCGCCTTATCGCGCAACCTTGTACCCCATCTGGCTCGGAGAATCACATAGGGTACTCTTTCCTTGTACTGCGGCTCGTAGCCCTTGTCGGTGTTCATTTTTTTTTGAACGAGCATGGCTCCTGGCGGCATGGATTCAACGCTCTTGTAGGCACCCATCTTCACCTCACGGGCAAACGAAAAGTCCTGGATGGATACATTGTTGTCCATTATTTTTGTAAACTCGCCTGTGACATATTCCTTCACCGAGGAAAGATCAGCCGTGTCAAAAAGAAGCCGGAGCGACTTTTCCAAGATCTTCAGCTGCGCAGGAATACCGTCCCGACGAACGGTTTCAATGCCCTTGGCATCAAATATCGGCTCGACCTGGTCCTCGGACTCGTATGAGTAGCCTATATACCGCTTCTTGGCAAGAAGCATACAAGGGAAGTACACCTTTTCAAACTTGAGCGCCATGGGCTTGGGATTCATCTCGGTGACTGCTAAAGCAATCTCGCGGCCCAATTGAAACGCCTCTTGCTTACTTCGACCTGGAAGATACACAAATAAACTGTCGGTGTCGCCGTAAACAATTTTTGCATTCCATTTTTCGTTGGCCTCAATGAAATTGATGGACCGTTCCAAAGTCTCTCTTCCGGTTTGAACAATGGCATCGGCAATATCTGAACAGGGCATTCGCCCCGAAAACGTCGCTGAAGTGTACCCATAGGTCACATTTGCAATCAACTTCAAAGCTAGCTGGAGGTTGTTGTATATTCTCTTCACACTGGGGTCATTGAACAACTTCATGGTATCTTTTAGCATCACTCTAGTATCAAGAAGCTCCGTGAGCATCTTTGCCAACAACGACTTCCTCACAGACAGGTTCACAAACATGAGCCCGTTTGGGGACAAGCTGATGTCGTTCTTCAACAACTCAATGAGTCCTGGTGGGATAGCAAAGCTATGGACCCCCAACCGGGCCTTTTTAGTGGCATCGAAGCCGCGGAGCCGCCCTAAACACGTGGAGTAGCAGTAGTTGTAGGCGATAATGATCGAGGGATATAACGACTGGAAGTCCAAGACCACCAAGGGGCTCTTGTAGAACCCTGATATCGGCTCCATCACGAGAGGGATACACTCCAAAGCCTTTTGCTTGCGGACCTGTCTCCGTGACGGAGAAAGTGTCACGTAGTTTTCCAGCTTGGTGAGCCGAAGGAGAATCGACTCGACTTTGTACTGTGACCCGCGATAAAACACCGAGTAAAAGTCGATTCCTCCTACTCTAGCCTGCTCCACGATTCGCGATATCACGTCTAGCTTGTCCAAGACATCAACACAGTAGCCGATTCTAGTCATGAAATAGTTTAAAAGTAGCGACACTTCTCCCGGAGTGCCGCCAAACATTTTTGTAAGCCTGTCTGTGCTGTAGCGTGGAATGTGGTGCTGAAGTACATGGTGCACCACGTTCTCCAAAGTGTAGCTGGAGAGCGTCAATTCCTTGCGCAAAAGCCTCCAAATATTCAACATGTGTCTTCCTGTGATGGATATCCCCGAGGCATGCGAATATCCGTACTTGTCGGTCACTTTATTCTGGGTATATTGATGCACCCTGGACAAGTCCTGGCATATATCGTAGCCCATTTCCTGGCACCGCTCTATGATATATCCCCATGAGGACCCGTGGATCTCGTATCCTGCTAAAATGTCGGGGTCAAACAACCGGACGAGCGACACTAGTTCCTTGAAGATGTCCATTTCTTCAGGAAACACCTCAACTGCCGCATCGATCAATGAGCTGTACTTCCCGTTGGACCGGATCAAGATGCCAGAGTCGGCGATATCGAGCTTCACATTGAGCCCGTGAGCTTTCCAGAAGATGGCTGTTACTGGGTCGAGTTTCGAGTCGGGCGAAAAGCCCAGTCTGGTGGTGATGTGGGTTTCAATCTGCAACACACTGAGGTTGTTGTATCCATCAGGCCGTCTTGAGATCACAGTAGGGGTGGAGGTGCTTTTCTGTCGATGGGAATGTTGTTGGGGCGTATAACAGTGTTCCAGACTGGCCACGTCCTGATGCGTTGGTTTTGGAACAATGTACTGGAACGTTTTTGAGGCTAGTGGGTAGAGAACGGTGTCTGATTTTGCTGCCTCCACGAGCTTTGAAATGCTCTTGCCATTGACTTGTATTCCTGGTAACTGTGAGGCGTCGGTGCAAGGGATCTTGTACCGCTTGTTGTTGTAGACAAACGGCACGTCGGGGATGTCTTTTTTGCGGCTGTAAAAAGGGTCCTGATACGCGTGCCGAGGAAGAGCTAGCTGGGCGATGTTTTCGTCCAATTCCGCGACACGGGGCGGCGACTGGTACATGAAGCACCTGCCGACATTGAAGCCGTCCATCGGCACAAACCGGGTGGTGGCTGTTCTTCGTTTGGGTTCGTCGGTGAGGTTGAAGCTGATGTCGTCGAACGAGAAGCTGGTGTCGATTGTATCGTTGAGGGAGCGCATCTTGACTTTGAATAGGTCCATGGGCATAGGTCGCTTTACTGGGCTGATATCCGGGGCATTTTGCGAGAAGATTTCCCCCGGTTGGGTGGAGTCTTGCAGGGGGATGCTGAGAAGCTCAAACGGCGTGGGAAGTGACTGGAAGTATTCTGGTTCGTCAATGTAGTTGCGGAACGTCTTGGAGACGTCTGTCTTGGAGACGTCATCGTGCTGCCGAGCCAACAACCTGACGTACTTGAAAATATCGTCCAACTCCTGCTGGTCGATCCACAGATTCTTGTCTGTGGTTCTGGGGACCTGTTTCGGCGCCACGTAGCGCCTGAGGCCGGAAATCCGTCTGCGGTACTGGCTGTCTCTCCACAACTCCAAGAGGCTGGAAATGTGCTTGGAAGGCGCGGGAGGCGCGATTTTCTCGGCAAACGAGGCGTGGAGGTTGCGGACATGGATATCCTGACGGTTTAAGATCCAGTCTGCCATGACATCGATCTCCAAGAAGGTGTTGCTGGTGCGGGGGAAATTGCGGCCAAGCACGTTTTCCGGGGAGAGGAACGTGTTTGTGTAGTCAATGACATTGTCATTGAGTTTCTGGGTGTAGAATGGGTCGTCTGTATTGTAGATTGGGCGCCTGAACCAGCACTGGCGGAGTTTCAACCAGCCGCAGCCAAACAAGTTGTAGTCTGTCATGAACTGAAGCACAAGCGAGGTGTTTGCCTCGTAGGACTTCCCAAGGGGCTCCAATGCGTCGAGGGCCTTTTGTTTGAGCGACGGATTCGTGAGATTGACTTTAAAGAACACCCGATAACCGACATGGTACCCATAAAACGGCACGGCTTTGCACGGAAGCACGTTGGCTATACATTCTGGGGCCCGGGAAACGAGCCAGCTGGCGAATTCGGTGATTCCAGCAATGTCTGCGAATTGTTTATCGGCCTCGAGGAAGAAATAATGGTGTACTCCGTGGACATGGACGCATACGGTGTGGCCCGAGGGAATATGTCCATAGACACGAATCACAGTGGAGGATTGCAATTCGGATTTGCCGTCGAGCCGCGAGGCGTGGCTATTATATGAATCGGTGGCGACGATCTGGACATGGAGCGTGGAGCTATCCAAGGATGAAGCGGAGGACATGAATTTCCATGCAGCCAGACATGAGTCAAGGGAGAACGGTTGTGTACTTGCGATTCCCGTTTGAGCGGGGCGGGTTCACGGACCCTGAAAATGTGAGTGGAGAGCGGGATATATATATATACTAACCAGGCGTGTTGGAGTATGGACCATGAGAAGGAGTTGGCCAAGTGGCTAGATGAGCAAGCGGACGAAAAGCGGTTGGACTATGGCCAAGTGCAAGTGCGATTTCCTGGGGTGCCGCTTGCGTTTCTCAAGCAGCAAGTGTTTTGGATCTATCGGAGCCGGCTTGAAAAGGCTCGGCCCAAGGTCGTGAGAGCGAGGTTGGATGACCGGGGTGTGGAGTGTGACTACAGCCGGCTCTTTAAGCCGGAGTATAATACTCAGATTGTGCGGGAGTATGATACCAAGCTTGGGAAGGAACAAGGGTATGACGCTGGGGTGGATTATTCGAGTTTGGGTGGCTCGAAATCGGATGGTTCGCTGGGGCAGTTGAATGAGGTGACGACGCACTTGCAAAGTTTGCGGATTTTCTCGAGTCGTCCGCCGCAGATTGATGATGAGGAGGGGGAGGAGGGGGATGTTGGAGGGGAGCAATTGATTGGGGAGGGACAAGTTATTGAGGAGGGACAGGTTATTGAGGAGGAAGGGGAGATTGGTGGGGATATTTTTGGGGAGACGGGGAATCCGTTGATTGATCATATCAAGTATATAGCGAATAAGTATAAGTAGGGTGTATGGAATGAATTGGGTGAAATGAATTGAGTGAAATGAATTGAGTGAAATGAATTGAGTGAAATGAATTGAGTGAAATGAATTGAGTGAAATGAATTGAGTGAAATGAATTGAGTGAAATGAATTGAGTGAGTGATGAGTGGAATGAATTGAGTAATGAGTAGATGAATTAATCAATGGTACGACAACAATGGCATGGCAGTTGACAAACTGGAGTCAATTAATCAAGTCCTGTCAATGAGAAGTCGAATCAACATCCAGCTTGTGATTAATTACCTTGCTACATTCACAAATTGTCCACATTGTCATTTAATAGTCATTACAAATACTTTCGTCAACCATCCATATTTAAATAGCTAGTTTATACCAGAACCTTGTTACAATAGCATGTCGACTATACTACATCTTGCGTATACAAGTAATTACGTCCGGACTAATTACGCCCACATCCTACTTAGGTCCTACATGCTTTATGTCCTACATGCTTTATGTCCCACATTTTAATTACGTCCAAACTAATATGTCCAAACTAATATGTCCAAACTAATATGCCCAAACTAATACGTCCAAACTACTAATACACCCTATCCTAATATACTATCATCCTAATCTATCCTATTATCCCATCCTATTATCCCATCCCATTGTCCTATTATTCCATCACACTACCTCACCACTCAATTTCATCCTGTCTCACCACACTCATAAATCCCGCACTCACCCGAGCCACCAAAATCAAGCTAAAACCCCCAGAAATACACCACCCACCCGCCACCACACTATATATCCCCCTCCGCAAAAATCCGGCCTCGCCTCTACGCTCCTGCCCCGATTCCGGCGCCTGACAGACCCTGTGGTAGACAGATGCCCGCTGACGAAAATTGCTTTTCCATGAACTAACCATCTGAAACAACGCACTACCCAGGAAATAAATACAAATAGACCGCAGTTCAGCGAATAGCAAAGATGCCTAGTACGGAAAACTCAGTGTTCCACGGCTTGGGGTTCCCCAAACGCAACGTCTCGCTCACCAGCTTCACCAACTTGACCATCCTCGGACAAAATCATCCCTCCGGGTCGCCAAACGGCAGCACCTCTGTCAGTCCGAGCATCAGCCACCGGAAATCATGGTTTGGCAAGAGCGACGCAGGCAACTCCAGCACTAATGTCAGCGAAATCGGCTCCAAAGACACATCTCCGGCCCCGAGTCGCAACCACTCGATGATGGAGCTCCGCAAATTCTTCCGTAGCAAGAAATCCGCCAAGGAAGAGCCTCGGAAGGACCCGACGGAGCTCTTGTGCTTGAAATACGGCAAACTCGGCAAAGTTCTTGGCTCTGGAGCTGGTGGTCTGGTGCGTTTGGTGACACGCGACATTGACCGCGTGACGTTTGCTGTGAAGGAGTTTCGGGCCCGACGGCCAAATGAGAGCATCAAGGAGTACTCCAAGAAGTGTACTGCCGAGTTTTGCATTGGCTCGACGTTGGACCATCCCAACATCATCAAGACCTTGGACATTATCAGCGATGCCGACAACTCGCACTATTACGAGGTTATGGAGTACTGTCCGATTGACTTCTTTGCCGTGGTGATGAGCGGCAGAATGTCCCGGAGCGAGATCAACTGCTGCTTCAAGCAGATTGTTCTGGGCGTAATGTACCTCCACTCGATTGGGCTTGCTCATCGTGACTTGAAGCTCGACAACTGTGTGATTTCCCCCGACGGGATCCTCAAGCTCATTGACTTTGGCTCGGCCATTGTGTTCAAGTACCCGTTTGATGAGTCCATTGTCACCTGTCATGGAATCGTGGGCTCGGATCCGTATCTTGCGCCCGAAGTGTTTAGCCACGACAAGTACGATCCTCGGGCTGTGGACATATGGTCGGTGGCGATTATCTACTGCTGTATGACCTTGAAGCGGTTTCCTTGGAAGATTCCCAAGTCCTCGGACAATTCGTTCCGGTTGTACAGTATGGCCGATGAGCAGGTCCATGATTATGTAAAGAGTGCGAAGCTGCACCAGGTGTTGTTGGATAAGCGAAGTCAGGAGCGAATGGAGCGAATTGAGCGAATGGAGCGAATGGAGCGAAGTCAGGAGCGAAGCCAGGATCGAATGGAGTTGTCAAAGGGGAGAAATGTTGAGTTGGATGATGGGGACGAGGGGATTGAGCTTGCAGTGAAGCGACCGGGGAAGATAAAGAGTGGGGAGAGTGGACACGGAGAGAGTGGACAGGGAGAGAGTGGACAGGGAAAGAGTGGACAGGGAAAGAGTGGGCAGGGAGAGAGTGGGCAGGGAGAGAGTGGATCAGAGAGTAGATTAGAGGAGCGAAGTGGATCAAAGGAGCGGAGGGAGGGTGTGTTGAATGTGATACATGAGGGTATCAAGGTAGGTGAGGATATCAAGGAGGGTGAGGATATCAAGGAGGGTGAGGATATCAAGGAGGATAACGACAAGGATACAGATACAAAGTCAGAGCGTGGTTTAGGCGAGAGTAAAACAGATGGAAAAGAGAATAAAGAGAATAAAGAAGTTACAAAAGAGCATAAAGAGCACACCAATGGACAGTGCAAAAAGACAAACTCCATTGAAAAACCCGCCATTGCAAAACTCGAAAACACTAGCCAGTCTGAAACCAAGCCCAAAGAAACCCCACAGCTGGAAAAGTCACCAGTTGCATCCGTACAGAAAATGTCTCAAGAAATGTCTCAAACGGAAATGTCTCAAAACAAAGAGCCGCACGAAAATCCCAAACAAAGTCTAGTTGCAATAAAAAAAACCGAGCAGAAAAAATCAAAGTCCAATCACAAACCCCACTCAAAATCACACACCAAACTTGACAGCCACCCTGAAGTGAGGCTGCATCAGCCTACAAGCCATCACCATTTACAGGGTCCCTACAGATTGATGCGGCTTCTTCCCCACGCCGCAAGACCGTTGATATCCCAGATGTTGGCCATTGATATTGGCAAGCGAGCCACCATGGACATGATCCTCGAGGACGAATGGTTCAAGCTGGTTCCATCTTGCACTATCGACCACAAGACAAAGAAAGCTGTCCATGCCGCAGGACACTCCCATACAGTTGTTGAGGAAGAGAATGCGCACTTGGAGTCGTATAAAAAATAAGGCGTCCCCGAGATTTCCGTTGATGTATTTATAGATTTCCGTTGATGTATCTACAGATTTCTGTTGATGTATCCCAAAATTCTGCCATTTATAGATTGTATCATTTATATTACATCATTTATATTACATCATTTATATTACATCATTTATATTACATCATTCATCATTCCTAGACTCCATTCATCATTCTTAGACTCCATTCATCATTCCTAGACTCCGTCCATTACCTAATCCTCTCAATGCCCAATGTAGAATTCAACCCGTAGATCATGCGTGATTTTACATCACCCGATTCTGACTGGCATTTCTCCTTCCCATCACTTTTGCCTCGACATGCTAGGATTATTTGAAATTTTCTCCAAGGTAAAGCATGTTGGCGCCACTTGTCCAATCAAATTCGCCAACGACAAGCACAAATACTCCATGGCCGACTTGATCAACCAGTCATGCGAAAAGTTTGCCAGCAATTATACCGTGAAACTCAACTCACTTCTCTTCAACCTGCATCTCCAAGTCGCTTACTCGCAATACAGAGACGGGGTTCCGATCCACTACTGTAGATATATCCTCCATTATGTGGATGGTGGGCGAGGAGCCGTTGATTTTGTCAATGTGAAAAACACCTTGGCCGCATTTGGCGGAGAAACCGACTTTGGGTATGATCGGGGCGAGGAAAAGTATAATCTGGATGGCGAAGTGGTGGAGCTTCCGTTACCCGAGCGGACCAGACCTCTTGATGCTTCGGAATTCAATGACGTCGTGCAAAACGACAAGCCGTTGATCGTGCTATTACACGGGCTTTCCGGGGGATCGCAGGAGACATACATTAAATTGCTCATCAAGCAGTTGATTGCCGTCAATGGGACCGAGTTTGACATCTGTGTCTTGAATTCCCGAGGATGTGCCGACTGTGTAGCCACATCTCCGAATCTTTACAACGGGTTCTGGACCGACGACGTGCGTTTTTTGGTCAACAGTATCTTGGAAAGGAACAGCACCAAGCAGTTTTACTTTGTGGGCTACTCGCTTGGTGGTGTAGTGCTCAGCAACTACATTGCCCAGGAATCGCGCACCAATCCTCGAGTGTTGGAAAATTTGAAGCTTGGCATTACGGTATCCGCCCCGTTTGACTTGTTCCAGTCTTCTGTCACCCTCCAGTCGTCATGGCTCACCCGTGAAGTCTATTCTCCTCTGATGAACCAAGGGCTCTGCAAACTAGTACGACGTAACTACAGCCAACTCAAACACAACCCATACCTCGACAAGACGATTCTCCGTGAAATCTACGACGGCAAGAAGCTCCCATTTAAATACTTGAAGGAATTTGACCGTCAAATCACATGCCGCATGTTTGGGTTCAACAATGAGGAAGAATACTATCGCCTCGCGTCACCAGTGACACGGCTCCACAACGTAAGGGTGCCAATGGTGCTTATCAACGCGTTGGACGACGGAATCGTCGGCAAGATTCTTCCTTATATCCAAGTGCAACAAAATCCATACCTCCACATGTTGACCACCGACTACGGTAGTCACGTGTGCTGGTTTGAGGCTGGTGGCGACCAGTGGTACAACTTGCCTGTGGCGCAGTTGATACAGCGGATGAACCACGAGTATCATAGTGGAGCAAGAATCGAGGTGGAGGATGGGAGTTTGCCGATGAAGACGTTTTATAATACCGACCGGATTGTGATTCCGGGGTCATGTAGTGAGAAGTTGGCCCGTGAGAGAGAGGTGCAAGTTGGCCTGTGAGAAAGTAGAAGTTGGCTTGTGAGAAAGTAGAAGTTGGCATGTGAGGTAGAAGTTGTGTAGAAGTTATGTGACAATGTAATGTTTGGAGCTGGTTGATGGAAATTGGGTGTATGGCAACTTGGGATGCGTTGGTTGATGGAAATTGATTCAATTGTTGGAATTGGCATTTGATGGAGTTGGATGTTTGACTAATAGGATAAACCAGATGTTGATAGAATAGACAGTTTGATTTATATAATTAGACAATTGACTAATAGGATAAACCAGTTGTTGATAGAATAGACAATTGACTAATAGGATAAACCAGATGTTGATAGAATAGACAGTTTGATTTATATAATTAGACAATTGACTAATAGGATAAACCAGTTGTTGATAGAATAGACAATTGACTAATAGGATAAACCAGTTGTTGATAGAATAGACAATTGACTAATAGGATAAACCAGTTGTTGATAGAATAGGCATTTTGATTTATAGAGTTGGATGATTCAATTGCTGAAGGTAGCCATTGGGCTATAGAATAAATCAGTTGATTGACAATATAGACAATTTGGCTTGAAATTAGACAATTGACTAATAGGAAATTCGACTTAGAATTAGACAATTCAACCACACCGCAGACGATCCACCTGCCGAAATACACAATTGAATTGATAGACTCGACAATAGATTGGCAGTTCAACAAAAATTGCCAAAAACAACTGGCATATTCGCAAATAGCTGGAATCGCATAGATTCTTGTGGGGCATACGGCATTGACATGTACGAGAAGCAGCACAGCAAACGCGAGAATCGAGTTCTACACGACAGGAGCAAACCGGGCTTATCTGACTAATAGACCAGAAACTCTACAAAGAAACCAGTGAAGCTATTTACTAACCAATAGACATTCCACACCTTGACAAGTATACGGAGTAGGAAGAGACTTGAATACACGGTCCCCCTGGAGCTAGCATGTATTTCCGGATTCAATTGGAATCTTTCCACATCTGGAAGTGTTGTACATGTGATTTTGTTGCGATTTAGCCTAGACCTGTCACACAGCCTCATTGGAGAATCTAAACTATAGTAGATCTCGCGTGCGGATCGATCTTGCCGTCCATTCTAAAACAGAATTGCATACCGCCAAAATGTCTCTACTTAGCCTCTGTTAGAGATACTCGTGGTTGGATTCTCGGTACGGTACCTCCTATTTTGGTACTACTCCTTTTAATGTGATTTTGGCGACTCCAAGCTGCCCAAGAGTAAAATTGTAATCGAGAGTGCTCTACGCCGTACTATACTGATGGTATTACAAAGGCCAGCTACTAAATAACTTCCTGGACCAAGCCCTTGAGTAATTGAGCAATAAACATCGGATTACAATTCCTCTAGCCGGTTTCCCTCGTTTTCAAGCTAGTACTAGGTACTGCGCGACATGACGCTGCATGGCCTAGTTGAGGTCAGATTTCCATAAATACTCAGGAGATATCCTAATTTCACCAGTCCAAAATGCAATTTGTCCACATCTTAGCTATTGCCCAAGCCGTTAGCGGTCTTACTGTCACCATTGACTCTGCACACCTCACTGAGGACATGCTGATCATCAGTGAATTTGCCCAGACCGCTTCTTTGGACGATGGGCAAAAGACCATGTTGAGCGTCGCTGTTGAAAACTTTGTCAGCGAGTTCCTGAGTCTTGGATCCAACGCTGACTCCATTCTTGCTACCACTATCAGCGACTTTGGTGCCAACTTGTTTGATGCTTCTGCTTCTACCACCGAATCTGCTGACAGCACTACCGAGACTGGTACCAACATGGACATGAGCTCGATGGACATGGCCTCGATGGACATGAACAGCACCGACTCCACTACTACTTGGGGCTCTTCCTGGAGCTCTTCCTGGGGCTCTTCTTGGGGTTCTTCTTCCTGGGGTTCCTCGTGGTCCAACAGCAACTGGACTACTTCTGCCAACTCTACTCAGGACACCAAGGGAAAGAACTCTAGTGGAACTTCTACCACTGGAACTGCTGCTTCCAAGGGCAGTGCTGAGATCATCGGTTACTCTTCTTCTCTTTTGCTTTCCCTTGGTGCTCTCATTGCCCTTGTTTAATTAATATACGGTGTTAGAGAATGTAGGTGTTGTGGGTCTCAATGGCTTTATACGACACTACATGGTGCTTTTCTAGGGTTCTGTTTTCATGTTGGGATATAGTGTTTATCAATTTATATTTCATCAATTGTTTAATTTTATTTCGTCGATTTATGCTATCAATTATTTCATCAATTTATGCTATCAATTATTTCATATCCTTTGTATAATGATTACGTCTCATGGAACGATAATGAGTGCTGGCAATTGCAAAATTAGTATCATTTCCAGAGACAATCTACGACTAATTTTTACAAGTAAATTAGCCTGGCTTTCCCACGGACATTGCCAAGACATATAATCGGCCTAGTGTTTACCGAGAATCATTGCAAGTATTCCCTCTTTGGAATTACTGGAGAAATTACTAATCTATGCACTACTCAAGCAAATCACACCTGACTACCAATGGCTTGGTTAAATATGGCTTGGTTAAATATGGCTTGGTTAAATATGGCTTATTACCATTTTCCAAAAATCACTGTATACGGATTTACAATTGTTGCTGAATATCCAATGTTTTCATCAGTCTAGCTACATCAATCTGATTTCGTCCTGCTTTGATTATCCACTTGCATCGGTCCGCCTATGGTCATTTCCGTGTGCCCGGGTAACTCATGTAGTTAAAAAAGTAGCAGCGTTGCTTATCACAACATGTACAAACGGGCACTAAGCAAGCAAATTAAACGACTATCGTCGACATCGCGGCCCAGCGTTGCGCTCACAAAGAAGCCCAAGGCTCTACAAGAAAGATCGCCTCTAGTTGTTCCAGAAAAACGCCCTGATTCCGATAACGTCACCATCGCCAACGTGGACTACTCGTGGCTCCCAAAGGCACCAGCTTTGAAGGCGTTTAGAGCAAGCGACTTGCGTTTGGAGTCGCTTTATTCCGGCTACCGGCCAGTGTTTATGGAGTACAAACAGCAAATACCAGTGACCAGTGGCGCTGTGAATGAGGAACCAGTGGTGTGGGCATACTCCAGCACGGAGGCCGAGTATTTCCTGGAATGGGACAACGTGCCGGTGGACGTTGCAAACGAGTTAAAGCCGTTTTCCGCACCAGTGGTAAAGTCTGCAGATGAGCCCAAGGAAAAACTAAAAGGCAGGGGCCGGAGACGGGGCTTACCTTCGCGGTATATGAAGATGGTGAAGAGTAGGCAGGACCGGAAGGTGGAGTTGAAGCGGTTGTTGGCAAAGCCAAAGGAGGAGAGCTGATGCATGTGAAACATGCCCTGTAAATAGATGAAGTGGCGGGATGATTAATTACCAGAGATGGGGAAGCTTGGGCGATACGAGAAACGGTGGGGAGGCTATAATTTTGAGTGGTCGTAAGGTCAATCTGTCCAATAGTTTAAACTTGACTAAATAGATAATCCAATTCCATTTAATAAAGTCGTTGATCTGTGTATTTTTATCCACGAGAATTGAATATCATGTTGGAGTTGGTTGGACTTTGAATAGGCAAGTGGATGTATTAATTTGCAGACTTGAATATTAGTTGAAAAATCACATGTAGTCTAGGTTTGTTTGAAGGAATAAAAATGGATTGCTTGAATATTTAGATGCTGTTTCAAGTATGTAGAGGCGGTATACTTATTGTTTTAATCAGAGTGACTGTATGGTATATCCGGCATGGCTAGTATATAGTGTACGTCTCTGATTGTCGGTGATATTTCATCTATGGTGTAGCTATGTCTAATCGTCTGTAATATTTCATCTATGGTGTAGCTATGTCTCTAGCTTTTCTGTTTACCAATGATCTATTTTAATATTTTGGGAATGAGTAATGAATAAAATCAATTGCCATATTATTCGGTTTTCATAGTCAAGTCCACAGCACCAGATGTAGACTCAAAGCTTGTGCCCCGCCATTTGGTAGAATATTTTCAATTAATATAGATTTAAAATTCATTAATTGGCTTTTTTTATTTTGTTGATAAAAGTATACTCGCGTGTCAATCTATAGTCACCATGTCGATACAGCTATACGGTCCATTAAAATAGCTCTTTCAATTATTATATCAAACTCAGAATCACCGTGCTTCCGGGTCCAATATGATCAAATACAAAAATATATTATTATTAATATTTATTTTCAAAATGAGTTAAAGTTGTCATCCCAACGGCTTTTTCTTGATTCTAATTAGAGTTGCGGTTTGTGGTTTTAGGTGAATGTCAATCTCCCGAGGGAGTCTGGATAGCTAAATATAAATGGATTCTTTAATTATCTATCTAAATATACTCTTAGCTATTGATCCATCTAACTATCAGTCTACTCTTGATTACCCATTTACCTCTATCAATCCATTTACTACAATCCATTTACTATAATCCATATACTACAATCTATTTACTACAATCCACCTACCCACCTATCCACCTATCCACCTACCCACCTACCCACCTCTACCAATTCACCTCTACCAATTCACCTCTACCAATTCACCCTCTAAGATACTGGAGACGCGTGCACCCTCCTGCATGGTCCCGCACTGAAAAAAATTTTTGGGATGAGCTGAAAATTCTCACAGCATGGATGGCCAAGCAAACAAACCACACCGGCAAGGAGGCCGGAAATCGGCCAAACAAAAGTTGCAGCGTGCTGCTGCTGCCGGGAAGAATCCCAAGGCCTTTTCTGTGAGTGCTCCTGGGAAAATGCAGCGTACAATGCTACGAAGTGCGGATGTCACTGAGAGAAAGTACCATGTGCCGATGGTGACGCGATTACCTGAGGATGAGGAGCCTCCAGTGATCTTGGGTGTTGTTGGGCCGAGTGGTGTTGGCAAGAGCACGTTGATCAAGTCGTTGGTGAAGCGGTTTTCCAAGACAAGTGTGTCTGAGATCAAGGGACCAATTACCTTGGTTTCGGGAAAACGGCGCCGGTTGACGATTATGGAGGTGAAGCCAGACTTGAACAGCATGATCGATGCAGCGAAGATTGTAGATCTTGTGCTTTTGATGATTGACGGGAACTACGGCTTGGAGATGGAGACGTTTGAGTTCTTGAACATTGCCCAGCACCATGGGATGCCAAAAGTCATTGGCTGTGTGACCCATTGCGATTTATTCAAGAGCGAGAGCACGTTGCGGGCCCAGAAAAAGGTCTTGAAGCACCGGTTCTGGACAGAAGTTTACAAGGGAGCCAAATTGTTTTACTTGTCGGGAATCATCAATGGACGGTATCCCGACCGGGAGATTCTTAATTTGTCGCGATTCATCTCGGTGATGAAGTTCCGTCCGCTCAAGTGGCGCAGTGATCACTCGTACCTCTTGATTGATCGTGTCAACGACTTGACCAACCCCATGGCCATCACCAATAATCCCAAGATCGACCGGAAAGTCGCCATGTATGGCTATGTTCACGGCACGAATTTGAAGAGCGGAGCCGCAGTGCACATTACTGGATACGGCGACTTTACCATTGGGTCGATCGAGAAGCTTCCGGACCCGGTTCCATCGCCATATGTCGAGCAGAAGATCAATGAGATGGAGATTGAAGAGGCGAAACGGGCTGCGGAAAATGGCGAGGCGATTGTCCAGAAACGGCCTCGTCGAAAGCGGTTGGAGGAGAAGCAGAAGATTATATATGCGCCAATGTCGGATATCGGTGGGGTTCTTATAGACAAGGATGCGGTGTACATTGATGTGGGGACAAAGCATCATGGGGAGGGGCAGTTGATGGATGATAGCAAGGACAAGGAGGAGGAGGCTGAGTTGTTGGCGGAGTTGAGTAAGAAGAAGAGTGGAAAGAGTGATTTTGGAGTGCAATTGTTTACTGACGGGAGTGTTTTGCGAGATGATGATGAGGAGGAGGAGGAGGGAGAAGAAGAAGAAGAGGAGGAGGAAGAAGAAGACCTTCTTAGTGATTTAGAGGACGACATTGAGGCAGACGAGTCGGAAAGAGGTAACATTGGTCGGTCTTCGAAGCGACAGATTAGCAAGTACTCTGAAAACAAGGTACGGAACGAGGAGTTGCAGTTGCAAGAAGACACAGAGTTTAGCTTATCGGAGGACGAGATGGCGGATTTAAAGAGCTCGGCATTGAAATTGCAGGGCAAGTTTGGGTCGAGACGTGCCGACATCAATTCGTTGATATATGATTTGGACATTAACGTTGATCTGGTGCTTGACCAGTGGAATGGAGTCGAGTCGAGTGACGGGGAAGAGGACGAGGAGGGATTCTTCAACAAGAAGGTCACCGAGATGGATGACGAGATGGACACTTGTCCGAAATATGATACCGTGGAGCTGTTGAAGAAAAAGTGGGACCCTGAAGGAGACTTGTTTGCCGGATTAAAGAAGCGGTATTTTTTCGTTTCCCCACGAGAAAAGCTACGGTTTAAGAAGCAGGAGGAGGAGGAGGACGATGGAGATGACGATGGAGACGACTTTGCTGACTTTGAAAAAGAGGAGCAGGACAGTGAAGAAGAGGAAGAGGACGAGGAAAATCTCACGGTGAGCGAGCGACGGGCCAAGATTGCCAAGCAAAAGGCCGAGTTGAAGCTACAGTTTGAGGCCGAGGAGGACGAGTTTGGGAAAAACCCAAAGGAGGAACTCAACGAATACGAGTCGTGGTACGAGTTCCAAAAGGCCAAGATGGCAAAGCAGTTGGAGATCAACAAGCAGGAGATGGACAAGTTGGATGACACGACGCAGATCAAAATCGATGGGTACAAGGCTGGAGCGTATGTGAAGCTCATCTTCGACGACTTGCCGTGTGAAAGCATTGAGAACTTTGACCCGAGCTACCCTGTGATTGTTGGGGGCTTGCTCTCGACGGAAATGAACTTTGGGATCTTGAGTGCCCGGATCCGGAAGCACCGATGGCACAAGAAGATCTTAAAGTCCAACGATCCGTTGATCTTGTCGCTCGGCTGGCGTCGGTTCCAGACATTGCCAATCTACTCGACCTCAGACTCTCGGACCCGGACTCGGATGTTGAAGTATACTCCCGAGCATGCGTACTGCCAAGTGAGCTTCTACGGGCCATTGGTGACGCCAAACACCACGTTTTGCGGTGCTCAGATTGTGAGCAACAGCGAGACAGGAGGTGGGTTCCGGATCGCGGCCACTGGGATTATCGAGGAGGTCAATAGCAGCGTGGAGATTGTCAAGAAGTTGAAGTTGGTTGGGTACCCCTACAAGATTTTCAAGAACACTGCGTTTGTCAAGGACATGTTTTCGACCAGCTTGGAGGTGGTGAAGTTCGAGGGAGCTGCCATCAAGACCGTGAGTGGAATTCGGGGTGAAATCAAGCGGGCATTGGCACAACCAGATGGATGTTTCCGGGCGACTTTTGAGGACAAGGTCAAGCTCAGCGACATTATCTTCTTGAAGACATGGTATCCCGTGAGGATCAAGCGGTTCTACAACCCAATCACCTCGATGTTGTTGAAGGACAAGACCGAGTGGAAGGGAATGCGTCTCACTGGTAAGATCCGCGCAGATTCGAATATCGAGACGCCAAGCGATCCAAGCAGCGCGTATTCGAAGATCGAACGGCACGGCATCAAGTTCAATCCGTTGCAAGTGTCCAAGCGGATCCAAGCCGACTTGCCGTTCAAGTCGCAAATTGCGCGGATGAAGCCTCAAAAGAAGCAGACGTACCTCCAGAAGCGTGCAGTGCTCATGAACGGTGAAGAGAAGAAGACGCGGACATTGATTCAGCAGTTGAACACAATCAAGAACGAAAAGGACTTGAAGCGAAAGGCCAAGAAGCAGGAGAAGACCCAGGAGCGGCTCAAGAAGTTGAACAAGGCCGAGAAGGAGAAGCAGGACCGTGTGCGGGAGAAGAAGCGTGAGTATTTCACCAACAACAAGAGTGCAGGGGCATCCAAGAAGAGAAAGGTGTAGAGCAATGGAGTGGTTGCTTGTCGTTTGAGTAGTGTGAATGGGTATTTGAGGTATAGTATGTGATTGATGGTAATACTGCTAGATGAATTAGCAAGGATGCTATTGTATTTGTTTATAATATATAATCAGATGTAATATGTTACTGTTGATGAATTAGCAAGGATGCTATTGTATTTGTTTATAATATATAATCAGACGTAATACTGCTAGATGGGTTAAGTAGACGGTTGTATTTATGTATATACATAATCGGACATAATATGTTACTGTTGATGAATTAGCTTGGAGCCATTGTCTGTTTATAATACATAATCAGACGTAATACTGCTAGATGGATTAAGTAAACGGTTGTATTTGTTTACAATATAATCAGATGTCACTGCTAGATGAATTAGCAAAGCCAAAATCTAGCCAATTCCATTTCTTGTACGTTATTATAATCAAATAATCAAGTGAATATTTTAAATATTCACCAACTTGTATCCTGGCTATCACATTACAATATTCGTACAAGTTTACCTGCCCAGCACGATTGGCCTTTTGAGCTCAAGAATAGATGTACAAAGGAATTACCACTGCTAATAAAGCCCGCTTCTTCTCAGACAAGGCAAAGCTTGAAATCTGGTAGGATTCCACTCGTCTGTGCTGGATTGGTTTCCTTTTTGCTACAGCACGTTTGGAGGGCTCAAGTTACCTACGACCTAGAAAAACTCACTACCCTCCATGGTTCATTATTCTACTATTCACCAGTACTAGCCGAAAATTTTATCTCTGTCAGAGTTTTCTTTCGACGGCTACATAACGTCCTTGGTTGTAAACGGCAAAGTATAAATCTCTGTGTGAGCCTAGTATGGCATAGACTTGTATAATTATTATCATCAATATCGACCTATATAATGGCTACGAGGTTTTGGTACTTTACTTTCATTGCCATTCTGGCCGATTCAATCCTCCATCATAACAATAAAGATCTAACCAGTCCATTTTCTTTTACGGCTTTTTGTCTATTCACTTTTCAAGTGTTTTGCGTATTCCATGAGTGGAGTGGTACTTCAATGCATGATGGGATTTGAGCTTCAAAGAGCTCTGAACATTGGAGGTCAAGTATGATGGAGGAGTGGATCCTACATTTTTTTAGAGCGTTTTATCCTTAGAACTTGTTATCTTTAGAACTTGCTATCTTTAGAACTTGCTATCTTTAGAACTTGTTATCTTTAGAATTTCACTGTCCTTGCCCCAACTTCTTGACTTCTCTTCTGTTATATAGCAATGTCTAGCCAAGCCCTTGGCTTTATACAACTACCGGTCCTACTAATAATTCTTATCTGTTAAAACAGTCTTTCTCCTATCATAGTGACAATGCCTAGCCAAGCCCTTGGCTTTCTACAACTATATGCTTCTTCCCATAATATCTTTGGAACTTGGTCACTCTCCTATCACAATGCCTAGCCACCTTACATATTTACGAGCACTAGCTGAAAATTTTAATCTCTATTGCAGAGTTTTCTTTTGACAACATAGCAGCACCGTCCTTGGTCGTAGACGGCAAAGTATTAATCTTCCCTGGTAGCCTGGTATAGCTATAGCCTTTTATAAATATTATTATTATCATCACAATGCCTAGCCTAGCCTAGCCCTTTTATAGAAAATGCCATTTTTCAAATATAACCACTTTTGAATAGTCAAGCGAGTATTTTCAAATTGTACGTAACCTAGTTATTATACTACACCTTTGATTAACCTATATGACTACAACGATTTCGACCGTGTCAATTTATATTAACAACCACATGACTATTTGAAATTCCATGCTACCATCTGCCTTTTGAGAAATAGCAGGGCATACAGTTGGTCCGTTTGGTTAACCATTGGAAACATCACTAGTCAATGGTAAATATGACTGGGCACGAAAAAAGAGCGGATTTGAAGCAGACGATACATACTGTGTATTAATCTGGCCAAAATGGCGCAATTGTTCCTATACTAAGGCGGTGCTACCTCTTCCTCTCCTCTCCTCTCCTCTCCTCTCACTCCTCTCCTCTCACTCCTCTCTACTTATCATCCTCCTTCTCTCGCTTATCCAAATCTCCTGTAACCCCCCTCAAATACCCCGGAACTTCCTGCCCCAGCTTCAAGTACATCTTCTTCCAATTGCGCGCCTTGTCCTTCAAGGACGTCGCATTTCTGTCCTTGAGCACCTCGGATCGCGATCCGCCAGGTCCATACACCTCGAGAATCTTCACCCAGTGGGGCCCAAGACTCTGCAACGCCTCCTTCAAGCCCTCCTCCTCGTCACGCGACCACGTCTTACGGACCACGGTACGTCGTCGCTTGGCGGGTTTTTCCGGCTCAACGGGTTTTTCTTCCGAGGAGCGGAAGTCGCTGCCCAAGGACTGTACTAGTGACGAGGTGTAGTTGCTGAGACCGTCACGCCGGACCTTGTCGCTGTTCCACAATGTGGTGCTGGGGACGTAATTTGTACGCTTGCCATAGACAATCATGCCCAAGGAACTCTTCATGTACTCGAGTAAGCTCTGGACAAACCCATCAAAGCTATATTTCTCAGCCAACTCCTCGATTCCCGTGTCTCTGAGCAAAGTTTTGCGGTGGCCACATCGCCTCACAAACTTCGACTCGGTCAAAGTCAAGAGCGGTGAGTCGCGCCGTTTCACAAAGAACTGTTCCATGTCCGCAGGAAACAAGTGTTCCAAGTCGCTGGCCGCTGCGTTTTGATCCTTGTGCGAGAGAGCAGCCGAAATGTAAGCCTGGGTCTTGAGTTCCAAATACAACTCTGCCTGGTTCTCGTGCAACTTACCGCCGCCTGGCTTCACATTCAGGAACCGCGCCTGGGCCTCTGGGTTCTGTTCGACGACAATGGTGCCATATCCGTTTGTAGCGTGCACCGAGTTGTTTTTCCCCGGGCAAAAGACGTCCAAGAAGCCAGCGTCCAACGAAAAAAACTCCATTTCAATGCAGTTGATCACGCCGCAAATGAACGTCGCCAAGTTTGCCTTGCGGATGGTATTGCCAATCGACTCTTCCATGCCTTTTAGAGCCGGTGGAGCCGTGTCACCATCGTCCCAGAGCCCTGGTGCCACGTCTCCGACGTCGATAAAGTCCTTTTCGTTGCGGGTATACACGCTCTTGGCGATGGAAAAGAGCCGGATGAGCGCCTGGAACGACTCGTGATCAGGTGGCACGTCGCTTTCGGCCGGTTCTTCCTGGAGAGGCGCCTGGGTAAGAAGCAAGATATCCTCATAACTGGCGGTGACAAACGTGCGGAGAAGCTGGGTTGCCAAGTTGTCCAAGATTGGCACCGAGTTGATGCTCAATTGCACCTCAAAGGGCAAATCTTCGGGTGCAGCCATGATTAATGGCAATGCTGCTAGCTGGGCACGGCTTGGCGAGACGTAGTTGTTGTATGCCATGCCCTTGAGTTTTTCCATGACCCACATGGAGCTGTTTTTCCCGTCGAGGGCTGAGCCTGGGTGTTTATCCAAGATGGAGTGTTTATCCAAGATGGATGGTTCATCGAGGATTGAAGGGCGGCGGGATTTTTGGGGGAGGTTTTCGCCGGAGGTTTCCCTGTGTTTTTCATTCCCAACTTGACTGGCAATTTCATTTCCGACTTGACTGGCAATTTCACTCCCAACTTGACTGGCAATTTCCCTTTTTGCAATTTCCATTTCTTTCATGTCCCCCTCTTTTTCCCCCTCCGGTGCTTTTTCCCCCTCCGGTGCTTTTTCCCCCTCGTGTGCCTTTTCCCCCTCGGATGCTTTTTCTTTGGCATCCATGGCATGGTCAGTTGTAGTTTCCATGACATGGTCAGTTGTAGTTTCCATGGCATGATCAGTTGTAGTTTCCATGACATGATCAGTTGTAGTTTCCATGACATGGTCATTTGTAGTTTCGCCATTGGCACCCACTGGGCTTTTCGTGGCACTTTCATTGGTACTGTTTACATTGTCGGTTTCCGTCTTGCGATTCTGCCCATTTTTCACATTTTCAGTTGGCATTTGATTTTTCATATCGTGAGGTTCCATCTCAGTCTCCAATGGAGTTTGTACTGTATTTCCTGAATCTCCATTTCCTGAATCTCCATTTCCTGAATCCCCATTTCCTGCCTCTCCATTTCCTGCCTCTCCTTCCTCTCCCTCTCCTCCCCCAACTTGCCCACCTTTTTCCATCATCGTATGCCTCAATATCTCATCCTGTATCTGATTCGTAATATCCTCAAACACAGACTCATCCAACTCCTCCGGCTTCCCATCATATCCCTCAATAAGACCCTCAGACATGCCTCGCTGACTTTCGCATACATTGGTATACCGCCACGCAGGGCTCCTACCACGGAGCCCATGTGCGTACACCAGACTCCACACCTTATATATATCCAATTTACATCTAGCCTTTAATAAATTGTCTTGTGCCCGGCTCCCCGCCCCTGTTTCTTTTGTACCGTCCCCCCAGCCTCGCCGCCCAGACGCCCTGGCCACGCCTCTTACCCGACACTAAACCACTACAACTTTCGCACAGCTCGTTTGTACCTCATGTCCGAAACCTCAGCGTCCTGGAAATCGTTCCTCAAGTCCATCGCCACGTTCAACGGCGATCTATACACCCTCACCGCGCCACCGTTCATTCTTTCGCCAGTTTCATTGGTCGAATACTCCCAGAACTGGAGCGAGCACCCAAACCTACTTTGCGCCGCCAACTCCATCGACTCCGAGCTTGAACGGCAGGTTGCAGTCACCAAATGGTTCATAGCCACGCTCCGGTCGCAGTACGCGTCCCGAAACGAGCGCTTGGGCTCTGAGAAGAAGCCATTGAACCCGTTTCTTGGTGAGGTGTTTGTCGGCAAGTGGCCCGACTCCAGTGCGGACCAGCGTCTAGGCGAGACCGTGTTGTTGTCCGAACAGGTCAGCCACCATCCGCCAGTGACTGCCTACGCGATTTCCAACGAGAAAAACCGCATCTCCTTGCAGGGCTACAACGAGACAAAGTCCCAGATCTACGCGACATCACTCACTCTCAACGTCAAGCAATATGGCCACGCATTGCTAGAGTATCGTGGCTTGGACGAAAGCTACTTGGTGACTCTTCCTGGGCTCCATATTGAGGGAATCTTAATGGCATCGCCTTACGTTGAGCTCAATGGCAAGTCCTACATTGTATCCTCCAAGGGATACATCAGCGTCATTGAGTATAGCGGCAAGGGCTGGGTGAGCGGCAAGAAAAACACCTTCAAGGTGAAGATCTTCAAAGACCGTGCGGCAATGGCCAAGAAGGCCACGCCCTTGTACACCATCAACGGGCAATGGTCAGGCAGTTCTACAATCACCAATGGGTCCACCAAGGTGTGCAAGCCATTCTACGACGCGCTGTCGAGTCCCGAGTCGCTTGTGGTCAAGCCAATTGACCAGCAAAACCCGTTGGAAAGCAGACGTGCTTGGAAAGAAGTCGCCGAGGCAATCAAAGAGGGATCCTTTGACAAGATCACCGAGGCCAAGTCCAAGCTCGAAAACCAGCAACGGGACCAGCGGAAAAACGAGGAACAGTCCGGCAAACCATGGCTGACTAGATGGTTCCACCAGGTGAATGCTGCTAGCGACGACGAGCCGTTCAACAAGTTGTGCCGGCTTGGAGGCTTGTCGAATCTCAATGTCCAGAGTGGCACGTTTGTGGCTGATGCCAAGGCCGAGAAAAGCGCAGTCCATTGGCGATTTTCGCCGGCTGCATTTTCCAAAGAGACGGAAATTGTGGTATAAATACAACCCTATATACACGCACGTGATACACGCACCCATTGTGACTGCCTTGTAGTGAAAATATACACGTGACTTTATTTTTTCTGTCCAACAGTCAGAAAATTATTCATTTGCAGAATTAGAGACTGAGTGCAATGGCTGAACAAACAAGATGTATGTGAAAATCATGATATCAACAATTGGAGAGAGACAGAGAAAGGAGAGAGAGGGAAATAAGAGAGAAATAAGAGAGCTATGTCAATTGTAGATTTGAATATTATAAACATTACTAACATATAGTATACGTCAAGGGTAAACACCTCTCTTACCAAAGAAGTAAGAGCGTCAATAACCCAAACGTCTCGTTGATCAAGATTGAAGGTGTTGAGGGTACCGAGGATGCTAAATTTTACTTGGGAAAGAGAATTGCCTACGTTTACAGAGCCTCTAAGGAAATCAGAAAGTCCAAGATCAGAGTCATTTGGGGAAAAGTCACCAGAACCCACGGGAACAATGGCCTTGTCCGTGCCAACTTCAAGAAGAACTTGCCACCAAAGACCTTTGGTGCTTCAGTGAGAATCTTCCTTTACCCATCGAACATCTAAGTAGCTGCTAATTAATCTGCGTTATATTTCATAAATATTGTAATTTTAATGGTTGACGAAACTTAGGATATATTGTAGGTAGGCTGGGTATGTTAATGGTTGTATTGGGGTGTATTAAGATGTATTGGAGTGTGTTAATAGTATTGAGGCGTATTAAGATGTATTGGAGTGTATTATATTGGGGTGTATTGTGTTGTATTGAGGCGTATTAGATTGTATTGAGGCGTATTAGATTGTATTGAGGCGTATTAGATTATATTGGAGTGTATTAGACGTGTATCAAGATGGTGTACGATCGAAGTTCATGTACCATGGCAGTGGATATTATTAGTTGTATTATGATGGTGCATCAAGTTGAGATATTGATATATTGATATATTGATATATTGATATATTGATATATTGATATATTGATATATTGATATATTGATATATTGATATATTGATATATTGATATATTGATATATTGATATATTGATATATTGATATGGTAATATAGTAACTAGGATACGAGTTGGTAAAGTAGCTGAAATATATTTGCTTGACTATTTATATCTGGACAAGGCAAGACATTCCTTGGTCAAAGGAATGGACTTGGCTAGACCATTGCCTTTGACTAGGAGACTGGGTCAAAAAGCAAGCATAACAGAAAAAGAAAGGAAAGCACAAAGAAAACAATGTTTCAAGGAGAACAATGAAGTTCTTGACCATTATCAGAGGTCATGAGAAGGACGAAGTGTTGTTGTGTAGAGGAAATGGACCTGGCTAGACCATTTCCTAAGAACCAAAAAGACGGTAAATAAATCTTTAAGGTAACCCTTTTATTTTCTTTATTACAGATATATTGCTGTATTATCAATAGATTAATCAATGCTCATTCAGTACTCTCCGCCTCTCCCGTCTTTGGTCATTGCACAACTTGGACATGACAGTAATTAAATCTCCAACATACATCTCCAACATACATATCCAACATACATCTTCAACCCGTATAAATATCCAACATACATCTTCAACCCGTATAAATATCCAACCTGTATATCTCCGATATACATAAATCTTCAACATACATCTCCAACCTGTATAAATATCCAACATGCCTACATCTCCAACATCACATGCCTCATACAATTCATACTCACAAAACAGTCATATTACATACACCGTCATATCCTAAATATCTGCACATCCCCAGAGACCCCGTCCAACACGGCAAAGTTGTTAATGGGCTTGCCCTTGTGCCCTAGTGCGTTAATCACGTCCTGAGCAAGAATACCTCCTAGGATAGCCGTCACAGGCGCAAACTCGACGCCCAATTGCCCGCAAAACCGCTCCACCAAATCGTGTTTGTTGTCCAAGACCGAACGCGGAATGGACAAGTTGTCGCAGTGCTTCAATGCCGCTCGTGACACGTCTTCCACCAGGGAATGACCATTGAGCACGGTCAAAAACAAGGGCAATATTGGGGAGATTTTCGCCAACTTGCGGCGAGTAAAGTACGTTTCGCGCAAGCACGGATTCTGGACGTTTGTGCCGTGCAAAAATTGTGCAAAGCTCTGGAACGTGTCGCTGGTGGTGACGTTTTCATACGCAGTGCCATTTTCCACGACCTCAGACACAGACACAATCTCGGAGAAGCTGAGCACGTTCCCCGGCTTGGTGGCCACGTTCAGCTTTTCCTTCTTATAAACTGCGCGGTGGAGCACCAAGTCTACAAACACGTAC
Organism: Saccharomycopsis phalli; assembly: GCA_020342235.1. Taxonomy (NCBI): domain Eukaryota; kingdom Fungi; phylum Ascomycota; class Saccharomycetes; order Ascoideales; family Saccharomycopsidaceae; genus Saccharomycopsis; species Saccharomycopsis phalli. Next base: position 112,047 of record CP073215.1, read on the forward strand.
CCGTACAACCCTGCAACCGAGGCAGCATACAATGGGATGCCCAAGTCACGGGTGATGTTTCCAAGATGCACGAGCAGGTGCGCAGGCAACTCTGTGGCAATGACCAAGTCGAACTGGAACCACAGCGGGTCCTTGAGCAAGACGTCGTCGGTGGAAGTTTCGAGCGTGACCCGGGGGTTCAACTCCCGGAGCCGGCTGGCGGCGGAGGAGACGCGGAATTGCGCCGGGTCCAGGTAGTACTGTGCCGGGTCCGATGTGCGGGTGCTGTCAATGACGGTCAAGGAGCCAATGCCGCCGAGCATGAGGTTCTTGGCGATTTCGGTGCCGACGCCGGATAAATTGACAAGAAGCACGCGGGCGGTCTTGATCCTAGCCTGAGCGGCGAGCCCCCACAACCGGATCTGGCGGTCGTACAAGGCAATCTCGTCGCATGTGAGGGACATGTTGTGCCGAAAACGCAAGGTAAGCTCATCAGGCTGGGCCTGTTCCCCCGGGTAATCGCTCAAAAATTTTCCGACTCACTCTGCCGGGTAACGTGCGTGCCAGGCCAGGGCACAAGGGCGACTTGTCTACAAGTGAGTCAATTTCAGTTGCTCTAATAAACACATGCCCACACAGAGCTATCCCAGCAATCTCCCCGCGGGGGTGATCCGGCGCGGCCACCGCGAGATCCGCTTCGGCGCGTATGTTTTGGGGCTGACTTTGGGCGAGGGCGAGTTTGGCAAGGTCAAGTTGGGTTGGCGTAAGGACGGGAAGCAGCCATCACAGGTTGCCATCAAGCTCATTAAGCGAGAGTCGATTCCGCGGGGCTCGGAGCGCGAATCGAAAGTGCACCGGGAGATCAACGCGCTCAAGAAGCTTTCGCACCCGAACATTGTGCGGTTGGAGGAGGTGTTGCAGAATGACAAGTACGTGGGCATTGTCTTGGACTATGCCTCTGGTGGTGAGCTTTTTGACTATATTTTCCACCACAAGCATTTGAAGGACTCGATGGCCCTGCGGCTCTTTTCGCAGCTTGTCTCTGGAGTGGATTACATGCACTCCAAGCTTATTGTCCATCGTGACTTGAAGTTGGAGAACTTGCTCTTGGACAAGCACAAGAACATCATCATCACCGACTTTGGCTTTGTCAACAGCTTCACCGACGGCAACGAGTTGATGAAGACCAGCTGCGGCTCTCCATGCTACGCGGCCCCGGAGTTGGTGCTCAAAAACGAGCCCTATGAGGCACGGAAAGTCGACGTCTGGTCCTGTGGCGTCATCTTGTACGCCATGCTTGCAGGATACCTTCCGTTTGACGACGACCCGGATAATCCAGAGGGCACCAACATCTCCAAGTTGTACAACTACATCTCCACCACCGAGTTGACCTTTCCGGAATATGTCCAGCCGTTGCCCCGCAATCTCCTCCGCAACATCCTCGTGCCTGAGCCAAAGTTCCGCTACACGTTGCGCCAGGTCCGTCAGCACTCCTGGCTTGCTCCTCACGCTCCGTTCCTTCTGGTGACCCCAGACGAGTGGGACAGAAACGCCCAGGTGACCCGCCAGCAGCAGGCAGTGGCCCAGCAACAAAAGGCATTGCTCCAGCTGCGGCTTCGGCCCGAGTCCCAGAAAAAGACCCGGGCAGGCAATCGCTATTCCATGGTCGAGCCGACGACGCTGTCGTTTGCCATTGGCCGCAAGTTCCAGCAGAACGCAATCATGCCACCGTCCAAATCGTCGGCGCTGATCAAGTCCTTGGGCGAAAACGCAACTGCAAACCACACAGCGTACAAGACCAGTGCCCTGGTGGTGTTGCAGGACGTGGTCAATGCCGACAAAAAGCGCAACAGCATCTACTCCGTCAGCGAAACCGCACCAGACGACGACAAAGTGCCAATACACATCAAAAACAGCGTCGCTCGCAACCAGAAGTTGCCCACCGACCCGTCCTCCCGTCCTCGTCCGTCCTCATACCATCCGGGCCTTCTTCCCGACGGCCCGTTGAACGCAGACTTCAACTTCATGATCCCTCGCGGCAAGGACGAGCCCTCAGTGTCGCCAATCAAGTCAGAGCACTCCGACAAGGAGACCTCCACCCCTACAAAGTCTCCGCCTGCATTCGCTTCTCATTCAGTGTTTGAAAGCATCTTCGGCGGGAAAATGCCCGACGAGTCCCTGGAATACGACTTGATTACAAACGGCGTGCCTCCCTCGCCGCTCCAGTCCGTCGACAGAAAGTCTCTTGACAGAAAGTCCTTTGACAAGAAATCCTCCGACAAAAAATCAAACCGCCACAGCAAGTATGGCGCCCTTGCAGACACCCCGTCCAAGATCCCTCACTCGCTGTCCTCGCGCCTCAAGTCAGACTCCAGCAAGTCCGACAAGAAACGCTTCTCGCTCTTTGGCTTTGGCAACACCGAGTTGGACGAAAAAATCATCACCAACAGCTCCAGCTTCCACCGCCAGTCAAAGAGCATCTCGTTTGGCCGCCGCGCTTCCACCGCAACAAACAGCCGCAACAGAAGCTCCAGCAACGTCAACCTCGCTGGCCGCAGCGAAAACGGATCGGTGTCGCAGTACGGCTTGAGCAGCCACTTGAAGCACTCGCCAAACAAGGCCCGCGTCAAGAGCGTGATTATTACTGGTAATAATAGAAAGGGCGACTCGGCCACGAAAAAGGTGTTTGACTTTTTTAGAAGAAAGAACCCAAACAGCGTCAAGGCATAGGCGCGTTTTCTATGGTGGTTTGGTTTGGTTGGTTGCTTTGTGCAATCCATGGTCGCTGGAGTGTTTGTTCTTGATACTGCAACGGTGCTTGATATCTATTTCTTAATATAATTCCTTGAATAAATTTTAATTGTTCGATCCTCTTGTCTGATTGGTGAGGGTCTATCAAGATCCATTCAGTCGCAATGTCAAGACATTATGTCAAGTTCCATGTCAAGTACCATGTCAAGTAACCATTCCAAGTCTCTATCGTCTCCATGCCAACTCTCTCGTGGCAATCACACTCTTAAAGCCTAGCTTTCATTTTCTCTACTTTTTACACCATGCTTTTTGTTCCTTTGTTCTTTTTTATTTCTTTTCCCGCTTCTCAGGTTTCTCATTCTGAAACCTTGCTCTCAACATCTCCGTTATTAAATTTTCATTTCTGCAATGTAGATTCTCGCTACAACATATACTATACTCATACTCAACATACTATTTTTGTAATCCTTGGACTGTAGCTTCAAAACTGGACTTGTTTCACTCAAGGAATTTACCCGCGTCTCTGTTTTACATCTTGGGTTCTATCTCTGGTTCTGCATTTCTTGGATTTACGTCACTCAGATAAGCCTCGCGGCATGGAAACTATAGATATTATACCATTTTGCCCCATGTCACGCAGATTTAATTATATTCCCAAGTCAATAGACTAGATGTTGTTTATGCAGTGACATCTTCTTGGGGCACGGAAACGACAATTTCTTGGACATAACAAGTCGTATTGCAAATAGTATTATTTTAGTCATAACTCAACAAAACCAATTTTGAAAACCAATTTTGAAAACCAATTTTGAAAACCAATTTTGAAATTAGATAAACTATAATTATAAAGTTTAAAAAGAAAAAATCACAAGGCATACAAAATATCATGACTTTGTTAAAGTCTTTTAAAAGACACTAAACAATGTAATTGCCATTGTATACAATTCAACCAAAGTGCAATTTATACCAAGAAAGATAAAACAAGGATAAGAAAATAAAAGTAAATAGAATTCAGTCCAAATAAATGTTTTGATACTAACTACAATTTTGTACACAAGACATTTTGGTATGGTTTGATTCTGCTTCACATGACACTAATCAATTTACGTCACGGCTCAGCCGATGCTCATATCGTTAGCTGAACATGAGACTACAACTAATATATAAGCACGCTGATATAATAAAAGTAATAATAATATGTTTATTTACTTCTATAGATTATAATAAAAGTCATGCGGCAACAGTGTATATTGATATAGTCCCAGTTAGACTAGAGGAGCTCAAGCATCACAGTAAACAAACGAATTGGCAAATCACCTGCTCATCCGATTATCCAACTCCAAAGAAACTTTGGTTAATAATCAAGAATAAAACCGGCAAGCATAGACCTCAAAAAGCGTTGCTGTCATGATATATATCATCACGTGATGCAGATTTCTGGCCCAGCATACATTACAATCTCCAAATGAGTCAAATATATTTCATGTATGAAACCATCTTACAAGCGTGTATATATAAATATGTTGATATAAAAATGAAAAACAGATTAATGGTGAGGTATAGTGGGATTTAAACTTTAGCATTGAATACTCTACCAATCAGCCGCATTGACAATCCAATGGTTCTGTCGATTAGAAATTTGTGGATATTTAAGCAATTTTTGGTTTTGCGTGAAATGGTGGCTTCTGTTGGGTCAAACACAATTTATTGACTTTGATTTTAATTCATGAAACTATATTTTTGTTTTCCATTTCAGCAAGCCAGAAGATATGGTATGTGTGGATTATCAAGTGTAATTAGTCTTTGTAGTCATGTCTTGACGATTAAATTCCAGTGTACGTCTCAGTACTTTGGCCATGGTAATTTCTTTTTATTCTGTACGATCTCAACTTCTATTGTAATTTCTTTTTATTCTGTACGATCTCAACTTCTATTGTAATTTCTTTTCATTCTGGACGATCTCAACTTCTATTGTAATTTCTTTTCATTCTGTACGATCTCAACTTCTATTGCAATTTCTTTTCATTCTCTGCTATCTTCTATTGCAATTCCTCTCCATTGTTTGTTATCTTCTATGCCTTAACTTGTATTCTTCTATTAATCTCCCATTTGTACTCACCATATCAATCCACTTTATTCTCTACAATATCATCAATGCATACATTACCTACTTACCACCATCTTGGCACCTTTTGTAACTTTCTAAACCCATTTGTAGCAAAAGCCTCTGGTGCCTTGACTTCGTCCGCCTGCCCACGGAACTTTCCGGTGATTCTGTAGTCTCTTTCGAAATGTTGGCGGTCCCAATGGTCCAAGCCAAATCTGTCTCTCTTGTCGCCATTTTTCAAGTAATGGATGGCTGAAATCGATCCACCAGCCACGGTGAAGAACTAAAGTTAGCTTTGCAAATACCACTGGCAATACTTACGCCAAACATGATGGCATATGGAATCGCACCCTCGAATGGAAACATGTTGTGGTACTGCTGGAAAAATCTCCAAGTTGATTGGGTATAATGGAGTTACCCGGATACAAAGGGCCCAGGGGAGTGGTACATTGCACCGAGAGAAAGTACAAAGAATGTGAAAAGTACCAATGAGAAAAGTACCAAAGGAATGGTGCATTGTAGGTCAAAACCCATACAAAGGCAGTGAATGAGAAATGATAATATTTATTTAATGCTATAGCTATATGGCGCCAGAGATTTATACTTTGCTGTGTATGACCAAGGACGGTGCTGCTATGTAGTTGAAAAAAAACTCTGCAAAAGAGATGAAACTTCCCACTAGTGATGTGTAAATGTAGAGAAGTAGGTAATAATAATAATTATTATTATTTAAGACTATAACTATACCAGGCTCCCAGGGGAGATTTATACTTTGCCGTCTAAGACTAAAGACGGTGCCGCTATGTAGTCGAAAGAAAACTCTGCAACAGAGATATAAACTTTTGACCAGAGCTTGTAAATATGTGAGGTAATGAGCATTGGAGGGCAGTGAGCTTTTAGGTCGTAGGAGACTTGACCCGGGGTATATAGCACGGTTGTATCCTAACGAGTTGTAGCCAAATGGAAAGCACCAGTTTAGCACAGTCGAGTAAAATCCTATAAGTTTGAATTTTGCTATATCTGAGAAGACGCGGGCTTGACTGTAGTGGTGATTACTTGATTGTAGTGTAATTCCTTTGTAAATCTGTTCTTGGGCTCGAAAGGCCAATAGTGCTGGCAGATAAGTCGTGGAAGGTGAATGGCACGGCTCCTCGATGTTGAATAAAGTCTCTGTTGTATGTGAAACTAAGCATTGGCGCGGAGTAGGTGGCTGATTAAACCCATACTAAGATGGTTGGTTAGAAATACGTAGTGTCATGGAATTATTTAGAGGCCATGTAAAGAGTACGAGTTGTATGTGGGTACAAGTTGTTTGAGAATGGTCTGGAGAAGTAAATTAAAAGTAAAGAGAAGGAAGCGACTAGGACTGGCAATTTCCAAGGCAATGACAATTGCAAAGGATGTCCTCTTTTGCACCATGTAACTTACTTTACGACTTACTCGATTGCAATTGCTCTAGTTCAACTTACTCCATGCAATTGCACCATGCAATTTGTCCATTACAACTTACTCCATTGAAATTAATCCACTCCAACTTACTCCATTGAAATTAATCCACTCCAACTTACTCCATTACATCTGTCCCCATTATATCTTGCTCTACTCCAGATTACTCTACCTCAACTTACTCCATGCAATTTGTCCACTCCACTCCCCCACCTCACTACACATAACATATCCTAATATCCTATTAATCTATCCATGTTCTACCAGAAATCAACACCAACGACCAACGCCAAAAGCGCCATTCTGACAAACAACCCGTACCGCATCTGTCTAAAGTACGCGGCTCTGTTGTCAAAGTCAACCTCCTCCTTAATCTCGTTGACCCGAGGCAATGGGTGCATGACACACATGTGCTGTTTGGCGTACAGCAAGACCTTGTTGTCAATGACATAACTGTCCTTCAAGCGGAGATACTCCTCTTGCGAAGAGAAACGCTCACCTTGGATGCGGGTGACGTACAAGACATCAGACTCAGCGACAATGTCGCGGGTCAAAGCTTCGGACTCAGTTCCCAACTGGCTGTTGGCAATGATGCGCGAGCGGAGCGACTCTGGGATCTGCAACTCGTCTGGTGCGACCAAGTTGATTTTAACCGAGTAGTGCTGGAGCAACTCGACCAAGGAATGGACGGTTCTGCCGTGTTTCAAGTCACCGACAAACGTCACAGTGAGTCCGTTGACGGTGCCAAGCTCCTCTCTGATGGTGAACAAGTCGAGGAACGCCTGTGTTGGGTGTTCGGCAGAGCCATTTCCAGCGTTAATCACTGGCACTGGAGAGTTCTTTGACGCGACGTTGATGGAGTCGACGTCCGGATGACGCAAGACAATGGCGTCGGAGTAAGCTGCCAAGGTCATGATGGTATCCTTGAGCGACTCGCCCTTTTTAACCGAAGAGTTGTCGGCCTTGACTTCGACGACACGACCTCCAAGTCGTTGCATTGCTGCGTTGAACGACGTCAGAGTACGGGTCGAAGGCTCGTAGAACATAGTGGTCAAGACACGGCCCTTGAGCACGTCCAAGATGCCCTGACGCTGGACGGCAAGTCGCATTTCCTGGGCAATGGTGAACAAGACATGGAGGTCTGAGCGGGAAAACTGTTTGACTGAGACCACGGAGCGGCGCAAGAACGGGTTGTTGGTGCGGATGTACTCTTCCAATGGCCCTGCGATCTTGATTTCCTTTGGGAGTGGTTGCGACACCAAGTCGGTGTCGTCAATTGCCAGCTCGACCTTCTCAAAGCTCTGTTCAAACACGTCTTGAGGCGCCTGCTTGAACGAAAAGCGACGGTACGACTTGTGCTCAGTCTCAGGCTCAGTCTCAGGCTCAGCAAACGCCTTGAGAGTATCAATGTCGCTAACGGGAATGTCGCGCGGAAGTCGGGCAATGGCGTTGATCAACAACTTGGCGACCTTGTTGTTGGTGACAAGTGGTACCGAATAGTCAATGGCCATACGCCGCGACATGTATCCCTTGGAAATGTACGTCGCTGGACGACGGACCTTGTTGTTGGATGGCACGTTGATGTAGAGGTCGATCAAGTTCTTGGCAAGGTAGCTGTTCAACGAGTGGTCTGACTCGACGTTATCGTCAACGACTTCCAAAAACTGCATTGGAATGCCTGATTCCTGGTAGAAGTTGAACGTGCCCGAAGTACCATACAACAGGTATCCGAGCTTGACCAACTGCTTGATTGCCGGCAACAACTCCTGCTTCTCGCGGTAGGAGCCAATACTCAACAAGATATTCTTCTTTGGGATCGCAAGCCCAGAGGCAATGTATGCCTTGAGGTATGCCGAATACTTGTCAGTGCCAATACAAGCGACTTCACCAGTGGCAGCCATTTCCACACCCAAGACTGGATCGGCGCCCAACAAACGGGCAAACGAAAACTGCGGAACCTTGACTCCGACATAGTTCTCAGGCAACTTCTTGTTTGGATACGCCTGGAACGGGATGCCGACAATCGCCTTGGTAGCCAACTCGATCATATCGGTGCCGACAATCTTGGAAATAAACGGGAACGACCGAGAGGCCCGCACGTTACACTCAATGACCTTGATGTCCTCGTCCTTGGCAATAAACTGGATGTTCAATGGACCTGTAATGTTCAATGCCTCGGCGATTTTCGCAGTGGCATACACAATCTTTGACACCGTGTGCTTCGAAAGGTCCTGAGGTGGAACCACCAACGTCGCATCACCAGAATGGACTCCGGCATTTTCAATATGCTCCGATACAACGTGCATAACCAATTTACCGTCGCGCGACACTGCGTCCATTTCGATTTCCTTGGAGTCCTGAATGAACTTGGTAATCACCACTGGATAATCGCGCGACACGGCCACAGCTTCATTCAAGTACTTTTTCAAGTCCTGATCCGAGTAGCAGACGTTCATAGCTGCTCCAGACAAGACATATGATGGACGAACCAACACTGGGTATGCGACTTTCTTGGCAAATGCCTCGGCGTCGTCAATCGACGTCAACTCTTTCCAGGCAGGCTGGTCAATACCAATCGAGTCCAACATCCGCGAGAACTTGTATCGGTTCTCTGCCCCGTCAATCATCTCAGGCGACGTGCCAAGAATCTTGACGTTTTGTCGATACAAACTGAGAGCAATGTTGTTGGACGTTTGCCCACCCATGGAAACAATCACTCCGCCAGACTGGGTCAAGTCGTAAATGTCCAACACGGTTTCGTTGTTGATGTTCTCAAAGAACAACGAGTCCGATTCGTCAAAGTCCGTCGACACTGTCTCAGGGTTGTAGTTGATGATGATCGTCTTCAAGCCCTGTTTGCGGAGTGTCCGCACCGTCGTCACCGAACAGTAGTCAAACTCCACCGAAGACCCGATGCGGTACACTCCAGAGCCAAGCACAATGATATTGCCAGCATTGTCACCCGAAAAGCTCACATCGTTCGAATCTCCATTGTATGTCAAGTACAAGTAATTGGTATGCGATGGGAATTCGGCTGCCACAGTATCAATCTGCTTGATGAATGGTAAGATTCCGTGTTCCTTTCGGAGGTTGCGGATTGCAATCTCGTTCGAGTCGAGGAACTTGGCAATCTGTCGATCGTCAAAACCAAGCTGCTTGGCACTGCGGAGAAGCGCAGGTGGGAACGACAGCACGTCCTGGTTGTACTTTGAAATGTCATCGGCAGTGCGCACAAGAAACTCGAGCTTGTTGAGAAACCATTTGTCGATCTTGGTCAAGCTCCAGATCTTGTCGACCGAATAGCCCTTGGCCAATGCATTTGCAATGGCAAACAACCGTTGGTCCGATGGAGTTTGGAGCTCATTGTCAATTGACATGAGTGCTGCGCTCGTCGAGTTGAATCCAAGGTTCTGATAGTCGGTTTCACGGATCGCTTTTTGGATACACTCTTCAAACGTGCGGCCAATTGCCATAACTTCACCCACAGACTTCATGGCCGAGGATAAGGTGGTTGACACTCGAGTAAACTTCTTCAAATCCCAGCGTGGGATCTTGGTGACAAGGTAGTCAAGCGACGGCTCAAAGCACGAGCATGTCGACTTGGTCACCTCGTTGGTGATGTTGTTCAAGGCAATGTTCAACCCAAGTTTTGCGGCTGTGTATGCAAGAGGGTATCCAGTGGCCTTGGAAGCCAATGCCGAAGACCGGGAAAGACGAGCATTGACTTCAATGATGCAATACTCCTTGGAAAACGGATTCAACGCATACTGGATGTTGCACTCGCCCACCACGCCCAAATGACGAATCACATTCACGGCCGTTGTCCGCAACATGTTATAGTCGTCGTCGCTAAGTGTCTGTGACGGAGCCACCACAATCGAGTCGCCTGTGTGGATTCCCAACGGGTCAAAGTTCTCCATGTTGCACACCGTGATACAGTTGTCAAACGCGTCGCGGACAACCTCATACTCAATCTCCTTCCAACCTTTCATCGAGCGCTCAATCAACACCTGTGGAGAAGATGCAAATGCCTTGTTGCACAAATCCACCAATTCGGCCTCGTTATCGGCAAATCCCGATCCCAAACCACCAAGTGCATACGCAGCCCGTACAATAAGTGGGTATCCAATGTCGTTGGCAGCAGCAATCGACTCTTCGACCGACGATGCGGCATGCGAACGTGCACATTTCTCGTTGATTTCCGCCATGGCCAGCGCAAAAAGCTCACGGTCCTCAGTGGTGATGATCGTGTCGATCGACGTGCCCAAAACTTGCACTCCAAGCAGGGCAAACTCGTCCTTCAACTCAATGCCCACAGACAAGGCGGTCTGTCCGCCAAACGTCACGTAAATACCGTCTGGCTTCTCCTTCAAAATGACCTTGCGCACAAACTCGGCATTCACTGGGAGAAAATACACCTTGTCGGCCAATCCTTGTGACGTCTGGATCGTGGCAATGTTTGGGTTGATCAACACAGTATAAATGCCCTCCTCCTTCAAAGCCTTGATGGCTTGCGATCCAGAGTAGTCAAACTCGCCGGCCTGGCCAATCAGCAAACCCCCCGAGCCCAAGACCAAAACCTTCTTGACCTTGATCTTTGGATGGAGCCGCTTATTCTCAGCAAGCGTGCCTCCTGGAAACTCCACCGGAAGCAACTTGCCCGAGTCTGCGTGCCGCGATACCGTGGAAATAAACGTGTCAAACAAAAACTCCGTGTCCTTTGGGCCTGGGTTCGACTCAGGGTGGAATTGCACCGAGAAAAACGGCATGTCCGTATGGTAGATTCCCTCGTTCGACCCATCATTGGCATTCACAAACAACTCCCGCCAGTTGTTTTGCAACGTGCTAGTGTCCACCGCATACCCGTGGTTTTGCGACGTGATGTAGCACCGCCCGGAAATCATGTTTGTTGCCGGAATATTGTGTCCCCGGTTACCAAACTTCAACTTGACGGTTTCTGCTCCCGACGCCCGTGCAATCAACTGGTGGCCAAGACAAATACCAAAAACCGGGGTCTTGGCTTGTTGCAACGCAGTCCGCAACCGGGAAACCACTTCGGTGAGCACCGACGGATCACCTGGCCCGTTGGAAATGAACAATCCGTCGTATTTCTCCGCCAAAAAGTCGTGGTTCCACGGCACAACAAGAGCCTCGACTCCACGCTGCACAAAGCACCGCAATTGGTTGTACTTCAACCCCACGTCGACCACAAGAATCCGGAGAGTGTCGCCATTGGCCTTTTTGACCGCACGTGCAGGGTCCGGCCGGTACAATTTCGGTTCCTTCACGGAAACGCGCTCAACTAGGTTCTTGAGGTTCGGATCGACCCACTCGGGAACCGAAAAACTCGACTCCCAGTGGTCAAGAGTCGAGTCCGGGCCTTTGGCCAAACAGAGCCGGCCCAAGGTCGAGCCACGGTCCCGCAAATGCTTCGTCAAGTGCCGGGTATCAATGCCGTACACCGCAGGCACGTTTTCGCGCTTCAACCACGCGCCAAGCGACGACTTGGCAAGATAGTGTGAGTACTGCTCGGTGTAACTGGCAACCACCAAACCAGCCACATGGATCCGGTTCGACTCAAAGTACTTTGGCAAGCCCTCGAGCAACTCGTCCATTGCCTCGGGGTCTGGCACACCATAATTGCCGACAATCGGATAGGTGATCACGAGGATCTGGCCTTCGTAGGACGGGTCGGTGAGCGACTCAGGGTATCCGACCATGCCGGTCTGGAAGACCAATTCGCCGGACGCCGACACCGGCGCGCCGAACGAGTACCCAGAGACAACCAAGTTGTCCTTGAGCTGGAGCACCATCAAAGGGTCCGAGTCCTTCAATGGGGCGCTGACAGGAAGAGAAACACTCATTTTTTATATATTTTATTCAGTAGACAACGTAGCTTGTTTGTGCTTCCAGACTCTAATCCAATATTCGTATCTATAGCCGTAGGCGCAGATCGGTACCAGAGTTGAGAAGAGAAGAGAAGAAGAAGTGAGATTTTGCTGGAAAACTTGGTGTAGCGTGCATGATGAGGTAAAAAAAAATTTTGTAGGCCGGGTAAGTGCTGAAGTCATACCGTGCAGTGCATGCACCAAGCGTATTGCACTTATAAGTCGAGGAATGTTGGCAAGTCGTGGCCGTGGATCGGCAATTGAAGATGTATTGTGTGGGTAGAATTTATCGTGGTGTTGTGTTCTGGCGTAGATTGTAATCTTATTCATTTGGTGGCTGACAATGTCCAGCATTGTATGTACATGAGTTTATCCGCAACCATCACGAACCAAACCTTAACATCTGGCCGCAATATTTCCATAGTCCGATTAGTCCACTGGACTAGTTAAGCCAGTGGAGTCAATTAAACCAGTGGAGCTAGTTTACGCCGGTGGAGTCAGCTAAACAGTGGAGCCAGCTAAAAAGCAGTGACGTCAAGTTTCAAGTAGGCTTGACAATTGTCAGGATGTGCTACTCAATGTTGGTTTGTAAGGTTATAAGTGCAAGGGAATGTTTTACATGTTGTATGTAATATAGTAATTCTTTTTATTACATTGTATCTTTGATTGTTCTTGTGGAACTGTATTTTTAAATTACTGTCTCTTGCACTTTTTCTTACCGTCTCTTTCTTACTGCCTCTTCTTACACTCTTTCTTACACTCTTTCTTACACTCTTTCTTACACTCTTTCTTACACTCTTTCTTACACTCTTTCTTACACTCTTCCTTACTGTCTCTTTATTACTGCCTCTTTATTACTACCTCTTCTTACACTCTTTATTACTGCCTCTTCTTACACTCTTCCTTACTACCTCTTCTTACACTCCCTCACTGCCTCTTCCTACTCTCCCTCACACAATAGGAGGAACCTCAGCCTCCTTCATCGACCCCACTTTGGCCACATCCATCTCCAAACTATCCTCCTCCCCCAAATTATCCTCCACCTGCTCAACCCCACTCACCTCCTCAATATAATGCTTCAACATCGCCTCAATCCCATTCTTCAACGTCGCAGAACTCGAGTCACAGCTCCGGCACGCTCCCCTCAACCGAATAAGCACCGTGCCGTCGTCCTTCAACTCTACAAACTCAATATCCCCGCCATCCTCCTGGATAGCAGGCCGGATCCGCGTGAAAATCAACTCCTTGATCATGCCAACCACCTCATCGTCCTCCTCCAGAAACCCGACATCCAGAGCCAATTCGGCCTCGGGATCAATCACCGGCTCACCGCTCAGCAAATGGTCCGTGAGCGTGGAAAATACCTCGGGCTTCAAAATCGACCAGTCAATGTCGCCTTTGCGCTCAATCGTGAGAAAATTCGACCCGAGCATCACCGACGACACTCCGTCGATCGTGAAAAGCTTCCGTGCCAAGGGCGAATTGAAGGCTTCCCGTCCTGATAGGTACTCGATGGTCTGATCATTGTTGAGCAACTTTACCGACGGAAGAAACTTTAGTGCATCCTGGTTGGGAGTCTCTGCGGTTCTAATAAAGAGATTCCGCACAAACTGCCGCAGAATTATTCCATTTCTCAATACTCTAGGAAACATAAAGTTGAAGTGAGTGCGACTTGAGGTGTAGTGTGGTTACCCGGTCAACGACTGGTTGTACATGGCTATTGAGAGTAATTTTACATGGCTGTTAAGTTAAGTATATTTAGTTCTGTATTTAGCTATATATTGTCTCCGGAAACACGGTGATTCGACAGATATATTTTCACTCAGGAACATCCTGAGGCAGCATTCTATTGAAGAAAACCCTTTATAACCCTAAACGGTTATATGGGCTGAAAAACTTCAATGGGAGCAGTGTTGTTAGTGGTTTAACGTGACTGGCTATTGGTTATGCGAGAAGCCTGGCCATCCTTCGGCTAAATGCCGGCGCTATCCGGCCGCTGAATCTCGTGACGATGGGCGCACGACTCGTCGGGGTCGTTCATTGCTCGTTTGCGAGACTTCCTTGTATTGCCCTTCTGAGGCGTAGTGTGCTCTTTCTGGAGACTTTCTTGAGTATTGGGGCGGTTTGGTGGGGCTCGAACCCGGTAACTACCTCATGATGCGCCCTCCATAAGGCATGAGGTGTTTTCCATTCGGCCAAACCTCCTGCCCCTACATGGCTGTTGAGTAGTAATGACTGTTGTTTGATCTTTATTGCCCGTTTATTTGACCTGTTTTACATACGTTTTCACTGTAATGTTGCACACTTGTATCTGAAAGCATTTTGCAACTCTTGAACATATTTTTTAGCATCTTTTCTTGAGCAAACTTTGCCCGTTGGCCAATGTATTGATATTCTGTGATTCAACTGTATAATAGATTCACTAAATGTGGATAGTCCAAATACAGTTGGCAATGTAAAAGTTTAGTTCTTTAAATTTGATATATAATAAGCTTCCTGATTAAGACAAGAAAGACAATAAAATGTGGTAATTTGCTTGTCTGATCCAAATGCCATCTGCCTCATGGTTTCTTGCTCTGAAATGCAATCATTTGGTACTTGGGAATCATCAGCTTCTAGCGAGAAGATCCACCACGAATATCAAGCATTTGCCAGTGATTTAACATTTACCACGACTTCTATGAACCACATTTACCACTCTTTCATGAACCACATTCACCACTCTTTTATGAACCGTACTAATCCATATCTAAGCAGTATAGCAAAGTGCATGTAGAAAATAAACACGGCTTACAGCCTGAACAGTGTACAATACATTAAGATATACCCAAACAAGATTAAAATACAACAAAAACCCGTCTCCATAAATTAACATCCGTCACTTGCGTGCCCTGGATTTTGTGCCTGCCGACTTTTTAGAAGCAACTTTCGTATTGGTCTTGGCCAAAGTCTTTGATTTTTTTGCCACGGTTTTTGGAGTTTTTGACTTTGCAGATGTCTTTGTAGGCTTTGTCGACGTCTTTATAGGTTTTGTAGATGCCTTTGTAGGCTTTGTCGACTTTTTTGCCGTCAGAGTCTTGGCAGATTTCTTTGTCTCAGCCTTGGAAGTTTTGGCTGGCACTTTCGTCGTCTTTGCTTTCGTCGTCTTTTTGGCTTCCGTCTTTTTAGCTACGGTCTTTTTAGCTTCCGTCTTTTTAGCTTCCGTCTTTTTAGTTACAGTCTTTTTAGACTCCGTCTTTTTAGCTTCCATCTTTTTAGCTTCCGTCTTTTTAGCTTCCGTTTTTTTGGCTCCCTTTGTCATCGTCTTTTTGGCTTCCACCTTCTTAACTCCCTTTGACACCGCCTTGGCCACTTTAGACTTGCTCTCAGAGACCTTTGGCTTCACCTTCTCCTTGGTTACCTTACTGGCACTCTTCTTGGCGGTGCTCTTTTGCAACTTGACTGGCCCCGACGGGCCCTTTGGCTGAACAAAATCGCCCTTTTCGACACCGCGGCGAAGCGCCAAGTTGAACTGGCTGTCGAAATTAGCAGCAGTCATTTTGTAGTTGGCCTGGACAAACTTCTTGACTGCCTGGCGGGATGATCCGTTTCTCTCTTTCAACACGGTGATTGCCTCTTGGATCATGTCTGGTATTAGTATGCTACTAGCCAAGCAGGCCACTTACCCTTGTACGAAGGATGATCATTTGTCTTTTTTGCTGTCTTTACCATTTTGTTAAAAATGTCAAGTGTCATGGATCTGCGCATGCTTTTATAGCGATGAGGGGGTGCATGGAGCGTGCCGAGAACTACACATGTGTAGTTTGTAGCATGGCTGCAGCACAGCACTAGAGAATACAGGTTACATGGCAAGGAAATAAGTCATGGGGCATGAGAAATGGATCAAGGGCATGAGAAATGGATCAAGAGCATGAGAAATGGATCAAGGGCATGAGAAATGAATCAAGGGCATGAGAAATGGATGAATGAGGGTGGTGGGTGTTTTGCATGGGTCATGGATTGTCATATGCTACTGATGATTGATTTGCCGTTAGATATATATAGTGCAGTGTAAAAGTGCAGCTGGAATGCATTTCTGTAGTTGTAGATGCAAGGTCGTATGAGATACGTTGGTAATATGTCGTGATGTAATGAGGATGTAATGAGAATGTAATTAGAAGATATAACCAGAAGATTAATATCTAGACAATGATAGCGAGAAGATTAACTTCTAGTCAGTTGATATTCATATAATAACATCCAGTCAATATATCCAGATAATAACATCTAGTCAATATATCCATATAATCAACATCTAGTCAATATATCCATATAATCAACATCCAGTCAATATATCCATATAATTAACATCCAGTCAATATATCCACATAATTAACATTCAGTCAGTATATCCAGAAGATTAACTTCTAGTCAGTTGATATCCAGCTGATTAACATCTAGTCAGTATATCCATATAATTAACATCCACATCATTCAGTAAAACATACCGCTCCAACACCAGCTAACTCACCACAACCATCATAATCCATCTCCATCCTACCTCCTCTGATACCCCCTCGGCAAATACTTCTCGCCAATCACAACCTTCAACGCCTCAGGCAACGTCTCCATGGCATCCCCCTCAAACCCCCAAATGTCGTCCTTCGAGACCTCCTGCTGGTTCAATTCCCGATCAAACACCGCAATCCGGCCCCCTTGCAACTTCACCCGCTCCACATACCCAACGGCAGGCCAAATCGTGCCACTGGTGCCCACCACTACAATCAAATCCACCTTATCCTTCATCATAAAGTCGTCCACCGCATCAATGAGCTTCAACGGAAGACTCTCACCAAACCACGTTACGCCCGGCCGCAAAAGACCCCCGCATTTCGGACATTTTGGCAATACGTCCCGGTCCATTCCCAACATCACAGTGTCCGAACCGGGAATCAAATTGTACTCAAAGTTCTGCCCAACATAGCTGCAAAAAAAATCAGTGCACTTGAGCCGAAACAAGTTCCCGTGCAACTCAATCAAGCCTTGTTGTCCCGCTCGCTGGCTAAGCCCGTCCACATTAAGTCCCACATTAAGACACCGTCCTTTGAACCGACGCGCAAACTCAGCAAGCGCAAAATGCCCGCGATTGGGACGCGCAGTCAATGCCTGTTGCCTCCGCCAATTATAAAACTGCCACACCAAGCCAGGGTCGTCCAAAAACGCATCTGGAGTACTCAAGTCAATCGAGTGGAATTGTCGCCAATACCCGGCACTATTCTCAAAAGTGTCGAGCCCAGACAGAGCAGACAACCCCGACCCCACCAACACCATCACAGTACGACACTGTGCCAAATACTCCTGGAACTTTTTATACTCATTCATCAAAACCTCGTGTGCTACACCTTTGCCAGGACAAATTGCGGGGCACGTGAACATATCGCGTCACGTGACCAATGGGATATTCTCCACGTGATATTTTCCACAGGGCATGAGCCGGATCATACGCAAGTTGGTCGAGAATATCAACGGCGATGCGCAGTTTTTGGACCAGGACGAGTTTAATAATGAGTCGATATTGCGGGCTCTTGTGGATTCCGGGCTCAGGCGGGCTCTTTATGACAATTCAGACGTGGGGCCAGTACTAAATGCGATCCACAGGGTGGTGAATAACATGGGCAAGGTGTTGCTCACACAAAGAGAAGCCGACGGCGTGTCTCGGCTCAACTGTATCATCCTTTTGGACGTTCTCCGGCGGTTCTTGCGCCACTCTGCGTGGAAATCCGTCGAGAAGTTGATGCTACTGGTGATCTGCACCGTGAACGAAACCCTAGGCAGTCGCGATGCAAAGAGGCAGCTCAGGGAATTTTTGATGCAGCTCTTGACCGAGAACGACGATATAGGCATGATTCTGCGGTTGTACGGCGTCATCAGCAGCCCAGATGTCTGTCTGTATGTCGTCAATAGTGGTAAGTTGCAATTGAAGATGAGTGCCACTGCCAGACGGGTGTGGTACTTGATTGGCGATTTCCAGAGGCGCGTGGAGTTTATGGAGCGTTTTTTGTGCAACCATGTGTTGCATTGCCGCGAAATTCTGTTGAGTAAGGTGGCGATTGCCATGGAGTTTGTGTTGGATATTGAGCGGGAGGGAACGGTTGGTGAGGAGACAATGGGTGTGATACAGAGGGCGAAGCAGAGGTGTGGAGAATTGAATGAAAATGGAGTGAAGAGTGGAGTGAAGAGTGGTGTGAAGAGTGGAGTAAAGAGTGGAGTAAAGAGTGGAGTAAAGAGTGGAGTAAAGAGCGGAGTAAAGAGTGGTGTGAAAAATGGTGTGAAAAATGGTATGAAAAATGGAATGGACAATTATGTGGATGTGGAAATTGTGGATATGGAAACCGACCTGGATATGGAAACTGAAGCAAGTACCAAGAATCAAAAAACTACACACACATCCACCAGCCCAAATTCCTCCTTCCTAAACCAAATCGCCAAATTGGAATTCTACCTCTCAAATAACCCCAACCGGTTCGATATGCAACTGGCATTGTCCAAGTCGCCAGAAACCAACTTCATTCCTGAAATACTATCCATAGTACGCGATAGACTACACCACATCCTGGGAAGCGTCTTTTGCATGTTTAAGTTAATCGAAAGCATCGGCAAATTGTCCTGTATCTTATACCAGGGTACAGTATCCGGCTGTGGAATATGCTTCCATGCAGATGATGGCAAATACCTCAAAGACAAGCGAAAGAACATCGAACCACAACATTTTGAAGCATTGGGCAAGTTTCTAGCCGAATTGGCATCCGAATTGTCCAACAACATGCTAATCATCGAACTACTCATTGCCTTGAGACGTGTGTATTTGAAAATCGACATTAGCCAAAGCTCGCTCTTTCCATTTGTCAGCAAGTGTCTCAACCACAAGTCGCGCAACATCAGAGTCTTGGCCGGAAAATTGGTGCCCTTGTATGTTCTCAACCACGAGTCTAGCAAACTCAAAGTCATCAAGTACTTGGATGGACTGGGAGACCTCAGCATTGGATCGGAAAAGTACTTGGTGGAAAATCGCATCATGGTGTGGGGCGAGTTGGCAGTGGTTCTAGATGGCGAAATATTGAACGTGGTAATCATGAAGTTGCTAGATTACTTTGACGACGTGAACTCGTTTTACAGCAGTATTGCATACACCAGCTTTGTTAATGTGGTGGAGATCATCAACACCACACCATGGCAGTTGATTTATCCGTTTCTCCCAAACCTCAGCTTGACGGTCGCCAAACAGATTGTCAACAAGTCGATTTTTTCCCAGATGATCAGCGAGTTGTTGAACGTGTCTGCAAACGATATTCTTTACCGAACCATTCCCTACACCGTGCCGTACCTTTTGACATACTACTCGAGAGACGTGATAAAGGAAATCAGCAGTATTGCTGGTGTTGGCAAGTACTCGTTGCTCAAGCAGCAGATGCCTAAAATATTGGCAATTCTCTTCACGTCGCTCGAATACTTGGACTTTGACAATCGGGTCCAGAGCTATGTGATCAGCCAGCAGAAGATTATGGATATATTAGTAATTTGCGATGGCCACTTCAAGACCAAGACTTTGCGAGACTTGACGAATCCTGTGGCCGATATCTGGGAAATCAGCAAGATGTACGACTCGACCAACTACAGCAGGATCAAGGGGGCAATCATCTATGTGATCAAGCTCCAGAACCACAACTTGGACCGGTTTGAACTCAACTTTGCCAAGTCCGACGAGTTGCTTCTCTCTGAGTTCTTCAAGAAAAGTCTCTTGGGCATCATCCAGTTGTTTTCGGACCTTGTCAAGAACAAAAAGGGCAAGTCCACATACGTCGAGAAGTTGAGGTCCCTAGTTGCAATTGAGTTCTTGGTGCAAGTCTCTGGCATTGAAATCGTCACAGGACTCCCGCAAATCTGGATCGCGCTCCAAAAGTTGCTCATCGAGGACGAGCTCTTGCATTTCCAGAGCCTCAAGTGCATCCGGATCTTGATCAAGAACATCAACATGAACATCTGCTTTGACTTGGTCATCTCGCTTATTCTCCAAACTTGGGCCAGCTTCGACGACAGCTCAAAAGCCTTGGCAAAAGAAGTGCTAATTGAGTTGTTCAACACCAACACCAACGAGGTGTTTCGAAACTACCACTTTAGCATCATGCACAGTCGCGACTTTGACGAGGTGTATCGTAGCATAAAGGTACGGCAAATCGACGAAACTCGGCTGATCCGGCTGGATCTGCTGGACCTGGATCACGGAATGGGGCCACTTGTGCTGGATTTCTTGCGTAGATTACACGCAAACAACAAATATGTGGTGCTTCAGGCCCTAGCAGACTTGCAGGTGTACTTGAGCGAGGCAGAGGGCCGGATTTTCCAGTTCCAGGACCTTCTAAAGCGGCTCACAAAGCAGTTGTTTTGTAGCTGTGTGAAGTTCAAGTGGGATGTCCATCTAGTGCGCCAATGTTCTGAGTGTATTGGCCTTATTGGAGGCATGGAGGAGTATGGCGAAGAGGAATCAAATTCGGGGGAATTATTCCCCTTGACAGAAGCCGACTTGATAAACTTCAATGTGGAGTTGCTCAACTTGCTAGTGGAGCAGTTTTGGGGAAGCGAGGATCCCGGGAAACAAGTTTTCTTGGCGTATGGCATGCAAGAGATTTTGAAGACCATTGACATCACCACTGTGGATGCGTTGCGGTCTGTAAAAGAGTTCAATGAGACTTGTGTGGAGACATTGACCCCGTTTTTGTACTCCCAATATGAATTAAACTCAATCAGCACTCCCAGTTGCCAGTATCCGGTGTTCAAGTACAGCAAAAGTCACAGCGAGTGGGTCAAGGAGCTTGCATTGGACTTGTTGCACCAGCTCCAGAACCAGATCCTGAGCCGGGCTCTTGTACGGTTCTTTGATATTTACTTGTCGATCATCAAGGGCCAGGACATTAGTATTGCGTTGAAAGTGTTCCCGTACTTGATCCTTGTGGTGATCATCAAAGACTTCAAGACGTACCCTGAGCTTATTTTGCAGGAATTTCTCAATATCCTAGACTGTGATTGCGATAGCAAGCTGTTCAACTACGAGGTCACCAAGAATATCAAGCTTTTCTACCACACAGTGTTCAAGGTCTTGGACTACTTGAACCAGTACTTGGCCAACAAGTCACATAAATCCAAGCGTGCGGTCAAGAGAGTTCTCATCAAGGACTCGTTGGGAGTGCAATTTGTCAAGGAATTCTTGGCCAAGATTCCCGGCCGGTTGGTGGCTCGTAGATCGTTCCAGTGCAAATCATACGAGCGGGCTATTCTCAATTTAGAGACAATAAAGCGGCGCGACAAGGACGAAGTTTCCAATGATCTGGTGGTGGAAATCAGTGCTCCTGGAACCGAGTCTCGTGAAGAGACCTCAGAAGACCCAGTCACATATGAGCAGCTCCAGATTGTCTATGACAAATTGCACGATTACGATTCGGTGATTGGCTCTTTGAAATATTCTTCTACGTTTGATGGTTTGGCGTCTGCATCGGCAGCAAATATCCGGTCCTCAGTATTGCAACTCCAGTACGAGGATAACTGGAACATTGCGTTGAGCAACTTTGAATTGATGAACAGCAAAGTGGACTACTTGAAATATTTGAGCAAGAAGAACTTGAACGACCAGGTGTTGCTCAAGTTGAACAGTATGGTACTAAATCAAGATCTGCCAATTGAGCTTCTCAACATTGCACTCGAGTCCACAATTGTCGAGTCGGATTTCACCAGTATGGAAAAGTACATTGCCATAACAGATAGCCTTCCCTCTATAAATGATGCCGAGGTGCTTATTAACCTAAATATTTGCAAGATCTTCTTGAGCCTACACGAGTCGCCGCAGTTTGACTTGCTAGTCAACAAGGCATACGACTTGATTGGGTCGTTACTGTCGCTCAATGGGTTTGACAAGCTGCTTATTAATAAGTTGCACATTTTACAGGACTTGAAGAACCCGAAAAACCATAAACTCTTTTTTGAGAGACTCAAGAACTTGGGGTCGGACTTTCAGTCTAGTTGGTACGTGCTGACGGTGAGAAAGGCACTCACAAATATGAACTATGGCGACGGCAAGTTTTTGAGCGAGTTGCTTCTTGCCCGGTCCAAATTGGAGACCCTGCACGGTCGTTTGGACTTGGCATCAAAGTCGGCAATTGAAAGTTATGCTGCCAAAAAAAGCAGCGCCAGTGAGTTCCAGTACGCGAAAATTCTCTGGGAGCAGGGCGAGGAGAAGAAGGCGATCCGTATTGTGGAAAATATTCTTCGCAGTAGCCAGGAAAATGGTGCAATTTACCAGTTGAGCTATGCAAACTGGCTTGAGAAATCCAACAGTGGATTCACCAATGACATCTTGGAATCATACCGGAAGTCGATCTCGCTTGATCCTAAATGGAGCCAGTCGTACTACTGTTTAGGGAAATATTACTATAAGCTCAGTAGCAAGGATCATTTGAGCGACATTATAAAAATGTACCTCCGGTGCCTCAATGAAAGCCCCAAGTACTTGCGAGAACTTCTTCCGAAGATCATTACCTTATGGATCGACTATGGAGACTCTGTGGGGTATGATAACGACGCCACATTGACGGATATCGAGCTCAATGTCAGCAACTCCGTCAACATGGAACTCCCTCTCCATTACTGGTTCAGCGTGTTTTCGCAACTTCTCTCGCGGCTATACAAGACCAAGAACCGCACATACAAGGTGGTGTTTGAGAAATGTCTTCAGTGTATTGAGTACTATCCCGAGCTGTTTATGTGGTCGGTGTTTGCGCAGTTTAATAGTGATGATGATAAGCGTAGTGCCGTGGGAAAGAAGTTGATCCGCACATTTATAAAGAGCAAGAACTGCGTTGCGACCAAGTGGCAAAGCAACCGGAACTTGTTCAACCGTGCTAATGAGGTGTTTGCTGCGTTTAAGCGTATGACCAAGGTCGACAAGCCGCGGAATTTAAAAGTATGCTCGTTGAAAAACGACTTCAAGTTTGATCACAGCATTCTTCCCGCGCCGTTGCTGGTTCCAAGCAAAAGAAACTTTGCCATAAACACCGAGCGCGACTTTGTCACCATGGTCAAGTTTGTGGACAAGGTGCACATTATGAACAGTCTCCAGCGGCCAAGACGGTTGGAGACGGTGGGGACTGACGGGAAAATCTATCCGTTTCTTTTCAAGTTGAATGACGATTTGCGCAAGGACTCGAAGTTGATGGAGCTAACCAACATGATTGACGGGTTGTTGCGCCAGGACTATCAAAGTCATAAGCGGAACCTCCATATCAACACGTTTGCTGTGATTCCCTTGAACGAGTCGTACGGCATTATCGAATGGGTGACGAACCACCGCACGATTAAAAGCATTCTTGACGAGAAATATGACGGCAAGGAGTCGTTGCTACACATCAGGAAGCAGTATGACAACAAAAAGCTGGTCCCCGAAAAGGTCAACTACTTCAACTACTTGAAGTCTTACTACCGACCAGTGCTCTATCGCTGGTTTATTGAGTATTTCCCGGACCCGGTCACATGGTACGGCAACCGGAACTCGTTTGTTCGCACCTTGGCTGTCATGTCCATGGTGGGATATATCTTGGGAATAGGCGACCGGCACGGAGAAAACATTTTAGTGTCGCAAACAAACGGCGACATTTTGCATGTGGACTTTGACTGTTTGTTTGAAAAGGGCACGATTCTCCGGATCCCCGAAAGGGTGCCTTTTAGGTTGACCCCGAACATTGTGGATGCTTGTGGGATCAGTGGTATTGAGGGAACGTTTAGGTTATCCTCAGAGGTCACCATGAGCCTTTTGCGGAATAATGAGGATACTCTAATGAATATTCTCGAGGCGTTTATCCACGATCCGATTATGGAGTGGAAGGGATCCAGGTTAGGCACTCCGGAGTCGACCTTGTCGAAGATCAGATCAAAGTTGCGAGGCGTGTTGGAAAAGGAGTCGTTGCCTATTAGTGTGTCTGGGCAGGTGAATTATTTGATTCAGGAGGCGACATCGCCGGAGAATTTGGCGCAAATGTATTTTGGATGGTTGCCATTTTGGTAACTGGTGAATGATACTGTGAAGGTGTGTGAAATCTACGAAGGTGTGTGAAATCTATGAAGGTGTGTGAAATTTGTGAAGGTAATTTGAGAAATCTACGAAGGTAATGTGAGAAATCTGCGAAGATGTTATGATTTACTTGTGTGGTTTGCTTGTATGAGTTTCTTGTGTTGCTAATTAGTGTTAATCAACTAGTATTGTCATTACGAATAAATGAAATTCTAAAAAGCACTGCTAAATTTATAACTTCAACAATACATTGGTTTGAAAATTCAAACAGTAACCACCTAAGACGCGTGAAACCTTGCCTTGCATCCAAGATCTGATAATACACATTTTCTTTTACACAGGCATTACCACATAAGCTCTGATATATTTTGCAATAAGAAATGTTATCAGAAATATGGTCAGAAATATGGTCAGAAATATGGCCAGAAATATGGCCAGAAATATGGCCAGAAATATGGCCAGAAATGTGGCCAGACATATATAATCAGCGTTCATGGTCAAAATCTACTCTGTAATTGCTACATTGGCACGTACATCAGTTTAGTACAAGATAATCACAAAATACCCAATGACTAATAATTTTCCAAACTGTTTCAATACAAAATAAAACTACTCGTTTCCACTGACAAACTTGTTTGATGCATGTTGGACACTTGCGGGTAACACGCATATAGATAAATTTTTCAGGCGCCAGTCCACCAATGCATCCATTTGTACGACACTTTTCCACCAGTGGTATAAATTGTGGGCGGACAGGATGCTCGTTAGTAGCACCAATCCATCACAGGGTGAAGATAGATAAGCGGATTCTTTCGCCGCGGTTTCCCGAGTTGAAGTATGCAAAAAACGACATTCGGTCGCCTGCGTTTAAACCGGTGAACGTGGCGCCAGACAGACTTAGACGGCACTATGACAATGTTCTCAAGTCTGATATCCTCTACATGACGTACGATCACGAAAGCCCGGAGAAGATTGTCGGATCGAAGCGCCGGGAATGGGACGGGACCTCGGCGTTCCACCTTAATCGGAAGTTGAAGAAGCCACGGGGCTTCACCAATGCACAGCCAGACATCAACAAGATTCTGAGCAAAAACATTCCTCGTCTCGAGTCGATTTGTGTCAACTGCTTTTCTTCAGAGGCGTCGGAGCAGCCAGAGAAGGCCATTGCTGCTTTACTCCAGGTTCAGCAGATCACGGGTGAAAAACCCCAGACGTTGTTTTCGAGAAATGACGTGGTGAGCTGGAAGCTTCGTCGGGCACGCCGAGTCGGAGGCAAGGTTGAGTTGAAGGGGAAGCCGATGCACGATTTCCTTTTGACCCTCACCGAGTTGGTGCTACCTACGATTCCGGATTTCAAGGGGTTGAGCAACAGCTGCGGCGACCGAAGCGGCAACTTGGCGTTTGGATTGACGCCGCAGCATGTGAAGAAGTTCCCGGAGATTGATGCCAACCAGGACTCGTGGCACCAGACGTTTGGTATGCACATAATCTTCAAGACCAGTGCACAAACGGATGAGCAGGCCCGAGTGTTGTTGAGTTCATTGGGGATGCCATTCTACGGAAGAATCAAGCGTAAATAGTCTGTAAATACAAGATTTGAGTGTTGTAATGCCTGAGCATAGCAGGGTAATCATGGAATGCCTGACAAATTGCAATCA
Organism: Saccharomycopsis phalli; assembly: GCA_020342235.1. Taxonomy (NCBI): domain Eukaryota; kingdom Fungi; phylum Ascomycota; class Saccharomycetes; order Ascoideales; family Saccharomycopsidaceae; genus Saccharomycopsis; species Saccharomycopsis phalli. The sequence goes on from CP073215.1 coordinate 137,970, forward strand.
TACCACGTGACCGAATTCCTGTCAATTGTGGGATATGCAGAAATTAGACTGTGGATTTGTCAGACGGTTTAGTAGCTTAGAAATCAATAATCAATCTAGTATACGACTCCCTCAATTAAAGAGGGATATCCAGCATATATTGATTTCTCAGATTGCCGTTTTAACCGAGAAATTATGCCTGTAGGAGATTTCCATGATACTGTAGACATGGACTTGGCAAGATTGAAATCTAATATCAAACCCCAAGCCAAGCACAAAAATCACACTTGAAAACCAAACGCATAACCAACCCAATTTCAACCGAGGTTTCTGCTTATTAACTGCTTCACGTGAGATGGCAGAAGCTTAGTAATACGTCTACTATATAACCAGGGCCGCTCATGTTTTTTCGGCAATGACCGCAACTAAAATCGCCGACTCGAACCTCTTCAAGGCATACCAGCTCAACAGCAAGATCTTGCTCAAAAACAGGCTTGTTCTTGCGCCTCTAACACGGGTCAGAGCCACACCTGAGCCGGAAAACGTGCCATCGCAACTTCAATTGAAGTACTACGATGATCGGTCCAAGGAGCCAGGCAGCTTGCTTATTTCCGAGGCCACATTTGTGTCGCTTGCTGCGGGAGGAAAACCCCATGTTCCGGGGATCTGGAGCGACCGCCAGTTGGAAGCATGGAAGATCATCACCGACAAGGTGCATGCAAACGGGTCGTATTTTGCAGTCCAGTTGTGGAACTTGGGTAATCAGGCCGACCTCGAGATCTTGGAAAAGACCGGCCAGAGACTCAAGTCGGCTTCGGACGTATATGCCAACGAAGAGTCCAAAGCAAAGGCCCTTGAATCGGGCCACCCAATTACCCCACTTACTCGCGAGGAAATCAAGGACTATGTGAAGCATTACGGAAAGGTTGCTGCCAATGCCGTGAAAAAAGCCGGCTTTGACTTGGTGGAGATCCATGGTGCCCACTCGTACCTTTTTGACCAGTTCTTCCAGATCAACAGCAACAAGCGTACTGACGAGTACGGTGGAAGCATCGAGAACAGAGCCCGGTTTTTCTTTGAGGTTCTCGACGAAATCATTCTGCAAATCGGCGCTGAAAGAGTCGCGGTGCGGATTTCTCCTTGGGCAGTTCTTGGCAGTTCCAACGGCGTCCACTCCGAGATCCACCCAATTGCTCAGTTTGGCTACATTGTCAGTGAGTTGGAACGCCGGAGAAAGCTCCATGGGGGCTTTGGGTACTTGAGTATTGTCGAGCCAAGAGTCAACGGCAGCAATGATGCCACAGAAGTGGCCGATGGAACCAACGAGTTCATCTACCAGATCTTTAAAGGCACTATCATCAGAGCCGGAAGTTACGGTACTCATTTGGCCAATCTTGTGAACGATGTGAATCATGACAACCGGACTTTGATAGCCATTGGACGGCAGTTTATTCCAAACCCTGACTTGGCATACCGGTTGAGAAACGAGCTTGAGTTGACTCCGTACGACAGAAGCACGTTTTACACGTTTAATGAGTGGCGTTATAACACCTATGGTACGTATAAGGAGGGCGACCGTGGTACTAAAGAAGAGGCTTCCAAGGTTCTTGCCAAGCCATTGGCGTAGCTGAATAGACTGAGTGTATTATGATATGTAGTGAGTTTTGGTTTTTCAAGGTATTTGTAGCTATTTTGCGGGTTGTAGTGAAGAAGTTTTACCTGATATTTTTGTTATTTCCAATCGCTCGATTCAAGTGACTACTGAAACGTCAAATTTACAACTTTCAGAAGCCCTAGTTGAACGTAAGCGAATTCTCGAAGAAGTGGTTAGCGGAGTTTATTTCAAGTACAAATAGCCAGTCTCCTTTGAATAGTTGGCAAATATACTTGGTTATTTTACAGGCACCAAGACGCAATAGAGCTCAGGACTGGCAAAAATGTAAATAGATACGTATCTTCATCATAGAAGATATAACTTCATATTAAAGCAGCTAGGACACACCTTGCTAAAACTACGCAAAGACCAAAGGTTTTATGTCACCGTATCGCTTGCAAAGGTATATGAATGTCTAACGTTTATTCCAAGATTTGTAATATCCCATTTATACACATTCAATGTTTTGTGTTGTAGGATCAATACGGTCTACCCTTTAAATCAAGGCAGTACCTCAACGAATCAATTGGGTAGACTTTATATGCAGTACAAAGATGTCTATAAATAATATAGTTAACTAAATACTAGTCAAGTTTGTCTATAATACTTGTCCAATTATACCTGTCAAGATGTGTCAATTTTTCGCAATAGTAGTAATCCACCATGACAATCTATTAAACAAAGTCAATTGCACTCATCTTTTTGCTTTCACTCATTTATCTTTCACTCATTTATCTTTCACTCATTTCTCTTTCACTCATTTCTCTTTCACTCATTTCGCTTTCACTCACTTCCACTCATTCCACTCATTCCACTTCTAGCCTCACTGTTCCATAGGAGAAAGACTAGTCAACTTACCTGTGCTTCGCCACGCCTCTCCCAACGTCGTCAACTTACTCGCACCAGCAAAATCGCTGCCTGATCTGCCCTTTGGAAACTCGCCAAACATTACCAGCAACAACTTCTGTGCCTGACGGCCATATGTCTGCAGAAATTGTGTTCCGGTGCACTCTACCCAGTTGCAGAGCATGAAAAAATGCGCATTGGTCACCAAACGGCTATCGGTATTAAGGATCCGGCCCACTGCAATCCACGATTGGGCCATGGACACAGGCATATGAGCGCCGGAGACATTCAACTGCGAAACCACGCTAGCGTCCAACTGGACTCTGGTCATCAAGGAAAAAAGCGTAAACAAGCCGCCGACACGCTCATCGTATGTCGTCGCCGGCTCAAAAAGCCCTTCGTCGCGGTTACGATACTTCCAAGCCATTCTTCGCCGCCCTTCGACGGTGTCGATATTGGAAGTGTAACCCACGACAAAGGGACATTTCTTGGTGAGTTTAGCCATGAAAACCTGCTCAAATTCAGGGAAACGGAGCATCAAGTATATTGCGACGCTTGCTAATGGAATCCCTGCTTTCATTGCGACACGGAGCTCGGTTTCCGCCTGATTGATGATCAACTTGCTTGTCATATACACGATCCAGTTGTAGCCCAAGTTGTTGTTCCGGCAAGACTCAATGAGCTGGACGATTTCAAACACGGTTGTGTGCATTTTTTTCCGGCTGTTGGTGAGCTGGCCCAACTTGAGGTTGATTTTCCGCTTCACTTTGGAACACTCGCTTTTGACAGACTTGTTTTGGTCAATGGCAGCCTTGACGGCATCACGGAACGTCTCGTAGTTCAGACGGCACTTTTCCCATTCGGAAGCCGACCCGCTACTCTGGGCACGCTGTTGTTCTTCCCGTATGGCTTGCTCCTTCTTTTCCTTCTCAATCCGCTCCTGTTCCTTGCGCTGCTTTTCAAGTTGTTCCTTGCGCTGCTTTTCGGCTCTTTCCTTTTCAATTCTCTCCTTTTCGGCTCTCTCCTTTTCAATCCTCTCCTTTTCAATTCTCTCCTTTTCAATTCTCTCCCTTTCGATCCTCTCCCGTTCCTTTCGCTCCTCCTCAGCCCTTTCCCTTTCAATGCGCTCCTTTTCAGCCCTTTCCCTTTCAAGTCGCTCCATCTTCTCCCTCTGCTTCCTTTGTTTTTGCTTCTCCAAAATCTCCATCATCCGCTCCTGCTTCTCACGGCTAATCTTCATTCGCCTCTGAATCTCCAGACTGAGAAATTCCTCCACAACCTGCTGCTCCTCATTGTTCGACTCGGCCTCCTGCTTCTTCTGTTGATTGTACTTCTGGAGATCCGTCGTCACTCGCTGGCGCCACTCGTGGCTATGAACCTCCATGCTCTTTTCAAAGTCGCGGTTATCCGCAGCTAGCCCCTTTTCCCTCACAAGAGAATCGCTCACTTGTCGAAATAAAACTTCGCTTGCGTCGGAAAACATTGCCAGTCCAAAGATCGCTCCGCGAAAAATCAATAGTCGCATACCACGTGACCACTACCACTCCAAGGGAAGCCACTGGTTGAGTGACGCCAAGGCGACGATCTCGCGATCCTCATACAATTCGATAAATTGCTGGTCCAAGGCACGTACTTTGGGTAGGGCAAACCGACGGTACTCGTCAAATATCATGGTCAAGGACCAATTTTGTAGCTTCCGGATGCATCCGACCAAGCATCCAGTGCGATGTTTCCCCCGATTGCAATGGATGAGCAACGGATGATTGGCGGGATTAAGCACGACCTTCAAGATCTCGGTGATGCGCTCCTGTGGAATGTTGATGAACGGCTCCTTGTTCCCTGAAATCGGAATCTGGTGTACTTGCACATTGTGTTTCTCGAGAAACTCGAGGTTCTCACTGGGATAGGGTTCTGGGATGAGCACCACCACCGATTTGAGCTGTAACTTGGCCAAGAAGCTGAAATTCTCGGGCCTAGGGAACGACGAGCGATAAATCAGCCCTACTACCGGAGCAAAGTTTTCGGGAGGTTGGGTGTGCTCCAGGTCCATGGATGGTGGAGGGTGATAAGTACAAAAAATGGTATAGTGTACACGTGACAAGAAAAACGTATTAGTCAGAAAATTCATTTTCTGACTAAGAGTCACGTGATTATACATTAGTCATAAATAATAGTTTATGACTAATCACTTTAGTATATCATTAATCAGCATGTTTGTTTTCTGACTAAGCAGTATTATTTCACGTGACCAGAAAAAACGTATTAATCAGCAAATTCATTTTTTGACTCAGCATTTACCGTGATTATGTAATACACAGTCATGTGTATTATCACGTGAGTAATATAAAAACGAACATTTTGTCTGGTGATGCAAAATCTTTTACAATGTTTAGATTGATTTCAGGCAAACCTTTGCCGCGCACCCATTCATTGGCCAGAGCTCTTTCCACAACCAAACACGACGTCGTGGTTATCGGCGGAGGTCCAGGAGGTTATGTGGCCGCCATCAAGGCAGCTCAGTTGGGACTCAACACCGCTTGTATCGAGAAGCGGGGGACCTTGGGCGGTACGTGTCTCAATGTCGGATGTATTCCATCGAAGTCGTTGTTGAACAACACGCACTTGTACCACTCGATCAAGCACGATACTGCCAAGCGGGGTATCATCAACGTCGAGAATGTTGCGCTTGACTTTGGAAAGTTGCAAGAGGCCAAGGACAAGGCGGTGACTGGGTTGACGAGCGGCATTGAAGTGTTGCTCAAGAAGAACAAGGTGACCTACTACAAGGGAAACGGCTCGTTTGTCGACGAGCACAAAGTGAAGGTCGACCCAATTGAGGGCGGCGAGGAAGCGATTTTGGAGGCCAAGAACATTATCATTGCCACTGGTTCCGAGGTCACGCCATTCCCGGGAATCACCATCGATGAGGAGCGCATTGTCTCGTCGACCGGTATGTTGGCGATCAAGGAGGTGCCAAAGCGGCTCACCATCATTGGCGGAGGAATCATCGGCTTGGAAATGGGCTCGGTGTTCTCGCGGATCGGCTCCGAAGTCACGGTGTTGGAGTTCCAAGACAGCATCGGAGGTGCTGGAATGGACGCCGAGGTGTCGAAGACCATCACCAAGATCATCAAGAAGCAGGGCATCAACATTAAGACCGGGTCGAAGGTCCTTGGTGCCACCAACGACGGATCGAAGGTCAGCATCGAGTATGAGGACGTGAAGTCGGGCAACAAGACCCAGGTGGAGTCCGACGTCTTGTTGGTTGCCGTCGGCCGTCGTCCGTACGTCAAGGGCTTGAACGCCGAGGCAATTGGCTTGGAGGTCGACCCACGTGGGCGTGTGGTCATCAACAACAAGTTCGAGACCACGCACCCACACATCCAGGCGATTGGCGATGTCACTTTCGGGCCAATGTTGGCCCACAAGGCTGAGGACGAGGGAGTCGCGGCTGCAGAGTACATCAAGAACGGGTACGGGCACGTCAACTACAATGTGATTCCGTCGGTAATGTACACGCATCCGGAGGTCGCATGGGTCGGCAAGACCGAGCAGGAGTTGAAGGCCGAGGGAATCGCGTACAAAGTCGGCAAGTTCCCATTTGTTGCCAATTCCCGGGCCAAGACCAATCTCGACACCGAGGGGTTTGTGAAGATCTTGGCGGACAAGGAGACCGACCGGATGTTGGGAGCACATATCATTGGCTCCAACGCCGGGGAGATGATTGCCGAGGCCGGATTGGCTATTGAGTATGGTGCTAGTGCCGAGGACGTGGGAAGAGTGTGTCACGCACACCCTACGTTGAGTGAGGCGTTCAAGGAGGGATGTTTGGCTGCCTACGACAAGCCAATTAACTTTTAAGTGAGAGAATTAAGACGGCGACTTTCAACCTTGTAAAGGAGCAGTGATTAGCAGTCACAACTTGTAAGGGAGCAGTGATTAGCAGCCAACTACAACTTGTAAGCAAGCTTATTGAGCCTGGCGTAGCAGATCATGTTCCGAGGCATTTATGGACCAGGTTTTTTGAGTCAACGGCGCAAATCAAGTACAATAAAGACCGGTATACATCAAGTAGGAGTTGGATATGCGTACCAACAAGGCACATTTTACAAAGCAACATGACTTTTATCAATTGGATGACCAAAGCCAGTTTAAGTTATCAATTGGATGATCAAAGCCAGTTTAAGGTGTATTGTCGGACATGTGTTATACCTGGGATATGTCACCGAAACTCTATTCAACACCGAGAACCAAAAATAGACTGGTTTTGCCGATGCCGGGAATTGAGCCTAATCAGGCTCAAGCGATTTGAGATCCGAATAGGTATTTTATGATTGGAGTGACCCAGTGCCGGGTAATTATAGTGTCGCTGGTATGAAATGTGTGATATCATCACGTGACTATGAATGGTGTGGGTATTGATGGAGTGGGACGACGACCTGAAAATAGGTAATGGAAGAATAAGAGAAGGAGAGATGTGTAATTTGCTAGTAATTTGCTGGCAAGGTTGTTGCGTGTATGTACTATGTAATTACAGCAGACTCTTGAAATTAGTAGTCGACTCCAATTGAGGTGAATCAAAGACGTAATTAAATGTCATTACATTACATTACCTTGTTCCTCTTTAGTCTCTGTATCAATCTTCTTGTCACAAGATTTGTCTTTTCAAGGACCCATTGGCATGATCTAGTATACCATGAGTGCAAGAGATTACGAGGCATGATCTTGTCAACCTCGAAATTACAAAGCATAATCTTCTCCAAACACCCCTAATCCTTTAAAGACAAGATGAGTTAACGTATCCACTCATCTGTGCCAACTGTACATTCCTTCTTGTAGCACATTAGAGGACTACCAGAAGCGACCATTCCACCTGATTTAGACAGAAGCTCAATGTTCCTTCTATTATACTGAAAACTAGCCGGAGCTTTGTATTAGAGCTTTCATCTGACATGAGGTACTGTCATTTGGGGGTGCCCTGTAGCCTAGTATAGACTTGACGGATATTATTATGATCGTTGGTTAATACGGCTGTTTTTAACCTTTGTTTTGATTTCCTCACATTTTCTTGACATGTCCACAAATTTCAACCGTAATAAACTACATGGCTCATGAATACGTCAAAACCTGAACCGGTCCAACAAACTCAAAGTGGTAGTTCCCAAATGCTCTATTATCCAGAGGATTTTGAAAGCAATATTTTCACAGGGTCTAGAAATTAGAATCTTTCATGTCATCAGACTATATGACAAGCGAGAGATTACGCAATAAAGCAAAACGACGAGGATTCTCGATATAGGAGTTGCAACAATTGAACATCAACGCATCATAGTCCACAGAAAACTTGTAGTTTGCAATACAATCATAAGATGCTTCCCAATTACTTGGTAGCAGCCTGACGAACAAGGCCCAAGTGGTTTGTGTTGGAATACCTGGAGTAGCAGTGGTGAGTAGCCTCTAGTGGTTGGTCAAGCCGTACTACAACCTGAAGCATGGTAATTAGCAAGAACATCTAAATAAGAGAATTAGCAAAAACGTGTAAATAAGCAATTAGAAACGTGTAAATAGACAATTAGAAAACGTCCAAATAGACCATTAGAAAACGTCCAAATAGACCATTAGAAAACGTCCAAATAGACCATTAGAAAACGTCCAAATAGACCATTAGAAAACGTCCAAATAGACAATTAGTAAACAGATCTAGCGTAGTATTAATAAATTTGCCGTGGTAACTTGCAGTATTTCCTCACCAACATATCTAATGTACTACCACCCAAGACCATCACTTCCACCTCGAGGCACCTTGGACCAAGTCTTCACCACCAACCCATCGTCCAACACATCCAGCAGGCGCACCAACTTGTACCCAAACACCCGGGGCAAGACGCGGAACTTCACTACCCAAAACATCACATAGCAGCACACCAACCCCAATGCTAGAACCGCGTAGTTTGGAAGTCCTGGGATGGGCACTGCGTTGTTGAAAAGCGGGGTCACGAGCAAGTAGCAAATAAACACCGAGGCGACAATGGGCGCGATTGTCGGGGCTCTGATCGGCCGTTTAATGTCTGGGTATTTCCGTCTGAGGCGGAAGACACCAAGCACCACAGCTAGCATGAGCATCTGGAAGAGATATGTCTCCAAGCTGACGATGTAGCTGAAAACATCGCCTGGCGGTGGAAGCACGAGAATACAGCCCGAGACAAAGAGCGAAAGCGCAATACAGGGCACTGGGGTTCCTAAACCGGGGAGATTGGCGGACATGAAGCGCAGTCCCGGCAAAATGCCCTCGCGAAACACCTCCTGGGACATTCTGGAGATGCCGTAGAGCACGACGTAGACGTTTCCGGCGCAGGAGAAGGCGACGGTGATGGCCAAAAACTGTTTGCCGAGCTTGTAGCCAAAGACTCGTTCAAAGAGAAGCGAGCCAATGAGCTGGCCCGAGCCAAAGATATCCTTGTGGGGGATCACGCGGAGATAGGCAATGTTGATGAACAAGTACGTGAGAAACGTCACCAAGAGCGAGAGCGGGCCGACGATTTTCAAGGTGCGGACGGGGTTCTTGATCTCGGAGGTGATGAGATAGATGGATTCCCAGCCGTTGAAGGAGAAAATCGCCTGGAGCACTGCGCCGGTGAAGGATGATACCGAAACCGGGGCCGTCGGCGAAACGAGGTTGTTCCAGTGGAGCTGGTTGTCCAAATTAGTGGGCAATACAAGCACATAGAGCCCAGTCAACGCGAGCACAGCCAAGAGCGCCAACTTGGCAAACCCCACGATGTTTTGCACATAAAGCGTGGTCTTGACCGAGATGCATTGGACAAGCGAACACACGAGAATCAACCCAAGCCCCACGAGCCGGGAAACAATGCTGGAGCCGATGTCGACGTCGTAGCCGAGGGCACTCATTATATACTGGCCGAAAATAATCGCGTTGGAGCACGTGAAGCCGAAGATCACGGCCTGCAAGCTGATGACCGTCACCGACAAGTATTTTGGCCGAGAGTAGATCATCTCAAGGAAGAACTTGGGGCCTCCCGAGCGGGGCATGAGGGTGCCGAGCTCGAGGTACACGACCATACAGAGAAACGACACAAGCGACGCAATGACCCAGGCAAGAAAGAAGAGAAGCGGCAGCCCACCGCAGTTTCTGAATATTCCACCGGGGGTCGAGAAGATCCCGCTGCCGAAGATCCGCGACACAATGAAGATGAGGCACGAAAACACTCCGTAGTTGCGTCCCTGGGGAAGTTCCTCGAGCATGGTGTCGGCATTGTTGAGGTCGATTTCCGTCGATTTCCGCAGGAGAAAGATCCCGCTGGACTCCAAGGGCCCTGAAGCCGACAAGAGCGACTCGTCGTCGGGGATTTCGTGGGGAAACGGCTCGATTTCGTCGCGTGGCTCGTCGATATCCAATCGCTGGTACATGTCGGTGGACGAATAGGACGGGGGTGAGTTTTTCATGTCACGGGAGATGAGTGGAGAGGACAAATAGATGGGAGTGGAATGGAAAGTGAATGGAAAGTGATTGGAAAGTGATTGGGAAGTAAAATGGAAAGTGAAATGGAAAGTGGAAGATGGAGAGACTAGTGATGCGTATCTGATATTACGTAATAAGTGTGGGTGATGTGAATACACGAGGTATGTGGTTTTCCATGGATGATGCAAAGGGGTGGAAGAGATGGAAGGGATGGAAGGGATGGAAAGGAAAGGAATTGAATGGGAATTGAAATTTTATTAGAATATTATTGGAATATTATTGAAATGTTATTAGAATGACATTGGAAGGTCATTGGTCGCCATTGATTGTCATGGGGCAGGAGGTTTGGCCGAATGGAAAACACCTCATGCCTTATGGAGGGCGCATCATGAGGTAGTTACCGGGTTCGAGCCCCACCAAACCGCCCCAATACTCAAGAAAGTCTCCAGAAAGAGCACACTACGCCTCAGAAGGGCAATACAAGGAAGTCTCGCAAACGAGCAATGAACGACCCCGACGAGTCGTGCGCCCATCGTCACGAGATTCAGCGGCCGGATAGCGCCGGCATTTAGCCGAAGGATGGCCAGGCTTCTCGCATAACCAATAGCCAGTCACGTTAAACCACTAACAACACTGCTCCCATTGAAGTTTTTCAGCCCATATAACCGTTTAGGGTTATAAAGGGTTTTCTTCAATAGAATGCTGCCTCAGGATGTTCCTGAGTGAAAATATATCTGTCGAATCACCGTGTTTCCGGAGACAATATATAGCTAAATACAGAACTAAATATACTTAACTTAATTGATTGTCATTGGAATGAGTAGATCAAAGTACTCGATACAGATCACTTCACGTGACCATGGAAGATGCCTCAATACTGTCTAGTGCATTTCCCAATAAATTGGCCACGATGTTTTAGAATAATTCAAACTTTGGAATATTTCATACTTTGGAATATTTCATTTCTTTCTTGGTATCGATAGTCAATGGGTAACATCACTTGTGCTTGATTACAGAGAAACTCTGCTCTAATCACAAAGCTGTACCTTATCCAACTGCTGGATCATCCATATCTCATTCATATACATCATTCCATACCTTATCGTATACCCATCACACCCATCTACATGATTACAGTATAAATTACCTCTTTTTTATATTTATTTCCGCATTCATCGATATATCATCTCCGGAAACACAGTGATTCGACAAGTATATCTTCACTCAGACACACCCTGTGGCAGCATTCTATTGAACCCTTTATAACCCCATGAATTACCTACATGCTTAGCTCATCAGTAATTAGCTATAGACCAACACACAACAAATCCCTTTAACCGTCTGGGATTTTTCATAATTGCCTTGTGTGGATGTACCATACTTCTAATGGTGACATGCCACTCTTGTCCAGTCCAGCCAAAGTATATTCCAACCACTGCCTACAATTATACTGTATATATATTCCTATAACCATGCCGTCCAGCAGCATTGATTGTAAAGCCCAATTTCCTTTTATTTATCAGCTTCAGCCGTATTATTACCAGCACCCAGGCCAGCAAGATTTGGAAATAAGTCATAAAGAGTATGCGTAGGTATGGTAATACGACGAAAAAATTTCTTAAATTGGTCACCAATGTCTTGTAAGTCTGCAGGAGCAGGAACAGGTGTGGCAGGTTTAACAGGAGCAGTAGCAGCAGTTAAAGCAATAGAAAGGATGGTAAAGAGAGTTGTAAATTGCATCATTAAATTATTCAATGCTAATTCATAAAATGACACCTCTTTTATACTAATCAATTAATCACCGTCCGTTTCAAGGCCTTGATGGTTCCTGGTAACTTATTGGTTTACCATGCTTCCTCGATGGTAAATTGCCAACAAATGCACACTTTTTATATAACAAAGATATCAAATATGGAATGCCAGGTGTATATTTTGCCCGGTAAAATAATTGCCGAGCCAGTTTCCAAAAGTCTGTCAGACTCGCTTGTATCATGTGTAAAGTTACCAAACCATACCGTTATACAACGTAGGCATGTCTCAGTTCAAAGTTATCAAAATCACAAATCTAGAATTTCGTGACACCGCCTTCAAATAACAATTATGTAAATTTACGGTAGTAAATTTCCGGGGTCAAAACTTAAAGGGAGCTGTCTTGCCAATGTATGGTAATTGACATGGAGGACATGCAGCTATGTTGTAGTTTTGTATCAGAGGGTCCTCTTTGACACATTTGTTCTGATACGCTCTACTCACGTATTTTTGATGGCAACGGTTCTAATCTGGGGTCCTGGAATCGTCACTTTTAGAATACCTGAAAATCAGTCGTTTTCGGATTATCATTCCTGTTGCTTGGCCTATTTGAACTAGTCAGAACAAACTGGCTTGAGAATTTGTAGCGCTGTATGTTGTGATTTCCTTGTCAGTGCCTTGTAGTGGGTCGGGTGAATAATTTCCAGTGTACAATGGTCTTTACCGCTTAGCAGCCTCTTGTTCTCTGGTATTTAAAGACTCTGATTATTCACTGGAGTACTGGATAACATGAAATGGTATTTTATCAGCCGGTCTGGGCTCGGATCTTTGTGTTAGCCTCATAACCTAACTTCGACTCAGCTTCTCTGGTATTTGCGCCATTGTCAAATTCTGAGAGTCTCTTTGATGAGAAAATATAAACAGAACTTTCGGTTTACTTCTGGCACCATCTAATAGAGCTTTTACCAACTAGTGGTAAAGAATTGCTAGTCCGTGGATGATACGAGGCAGTGTGCAGGTCTCAATACCCCATCATTCTCAATATCATCTCCACGTTTATAGGACCCGGATTTCAATCAGGAATTGGATCGTGATCATGTCAGTGATGTCTTTTGATTTCCTCCAAATCAAGAATAATTTCATTCCTCACAATAATGTCGTACCAAACACCAATTCTCTTCCAAATATATCACCACTTCTAAATTCACTCATGTCCTGGCTTCAAAGATATCTCTATATTTAATCGTCATATTAATAGACGATATACCCCCTAGTTCCTTGTATCTCCCAACATCATTGCTTTTGGATCATTGCTATCTGACAACGCGTAATTATACCTCGGCTGAAATCAGCAATCATAAATTGTACTGATATTACACCACCATTATACCATCAACATGTCACACTACCATATAATACCAGCATAACATCAACACACGACATTATTTTTTATAAAATACCAAAGTACAGCCGTACTTCCGTACAACCTCATGTTTGCATGGTGGGGTACTTCTCCGCAATACTCATGTCTCATCTATGGTTGCCCAAATATCAAACCTCCCTATTCTGCCTTGCTCTAATTATATCCAGGACCACCACGCTAATTTTCTGCACCTTGTCCATTTCCACGTCACTTTGATTGCTCACCGTTTTCGGAAATACTTCCGACATTGATACATCAATCGGCTCCTGGTCTCCAGCGCACTCCATCTTGGCAATCCCATTTCTGTTTATTCGCCTTTATCACTCGAATCCTGTGTTGTCGTCTGATCCTGCTAGAATGACGCATTCGCACTCGCTGGTATCAAATAAGGTTCTCCAACGGATATCTACCCGTTGCTCAACCAGGTCATGACAATTCCACAATGCCGCGACAAATTGCATGAAAACTTCCCCAATACAATATCAAAGCACTATTGCGAGCTTCTGTAACCATTATATATCTAATATAATCGTCAAAACCCCTATATCCTCGTCAACCCATGTTTATGGCTCCATTACGTCATCGGGCCTTATCTCCACACCCTAATTAGTATAAATTAGACAACTGCCCTTGATTCCCCATCAATACCCCCGAGCAATGAAATCACAGGGCACAGTCCCCAAAGAAATTTACAACTGGAAGCTTTTCCTCATTGCCATAACCGCATCTGCAGCAGCTGTCATCATTGGTTATGACGCAGGGTTTATAGGCGGAACCGTGTCGCTTGAATCGTTCAGAAACGAGTTTGGATTCAGCAAAATGAGCAAGGCCCACCAGACACTTGTTCTGGCAAACGTAGTTAGCGTGTTTCAGGCAGGTGCCTTTTGGGGATCCATCTTCATGTACCCTATTGCGGAAATCTTGGGCCGAAAGCCCGGGCTAATTATCTCAGGGTTCTTTCTAACATTTGGAGCCGCTATTTCGCTTGCCTCAAACGGAAACAGGGGTCTTGGGGCGATCTATGCTGGTCGTGTACTTACAGGAATTGGTATCGGAGGCTGTTCGGGTTTGGCCCCAATTTATGTATCTGAGATTTCGCCTGCAGCCATCAGAGGCCGTTTGGTTGGCTGCTGGGAGGTCTCGTGGCAGGTAGGCGGAATCATTGGCTACTGGATCAACTATGGAGTGCTTCAGAACGTGCCAAACAGCAGGAGACAGTGGTTGATTCCGTTTGCAATCCAGCTAGTTCCCTCGGGATTATTCTGGGCAGGCGCGTTTTTTCTTCCTGAGTCGCCGCGGTTTCTCATTTCCAAGGGAAATATTGAAAAGGCCAGGCAAAACTTGTCCCACTTGCACAACCTCCCAGTAGAACACGAGTTCAACCAGCTGGAAATTGCACGCATGGTCAAGGATTATGACGAGAGAAAGGCAAAACTTGGACCTGGCTTCTTTGCTCCAATAAAGAAGGTCTTGAACAGCAAAGCACTTCTCTATAGGCTACTTCTCTCAACGTCGCTCTTCCCTATGCAGAACGGCTCGGGTATTAACGCAATAACATACTATTCGCCAACAGTCTTTCGTTCTCTCGGAGTAAATTCCGCTAATTCTGGCCTCCAGCTGACAGGAATCTTTGGCATTCTCAAAGGATTTGCCTCAGTCGTCTGGATTTTTTTCATCATTGACAAATTTGGCCGGAGAACTGCGCTCATTGCTGGCTCCATTCCGTGCTCGCTTACAATGTGGTATATCGGCTCATATGTGAAAATAGCTGATCCGTCAGCAACTCTAGCTGCTGGAAAAACAACCATGACTGCTGGTGGCCGTTCTGCGGTGGCCATGTTGTATATATGGACGATTTTCTACGGAATCAGCTGGAATGGAACCCCATGGTGCATCAACTCGGAGATTTTCTCGCAGGAGATCCGAACATTTACCCAGGCAGTGAACTCGTCTCTGAACTGGTTCTGGGCATTTATCTGGGGCAGATTTACCGGAAATGCCTTTGAAGCCATGGGCTATGGATTGTACTTTTTGTTTGCTTCTTGCATGGTTGTGTTTCCTATAGTGATTTATCTCTTGTATCCCGAGACAAAAGGCGTTCCTCTAGAGGCTGTGGACCATTTGTTTGAAGTTCCAGCCTGGAGGGCAAGAAATTATGCCTTGGACAAGTTTAACCAGGAGTTTGAGTCATTGGACTTGAAAACTGAGGTGGTGCATATAGGCAAGGTGTAGGGATCAGAGGCAAGGTGTATGATTATAGGAAAGGTTTAGGGATTATAGGAATATGAAGTCGACGATGTAGAAGCGAGTTGTAATACTGGCGCAGGCAATAGAGATGGTCATCAACAGAAATAGGCTAGTAAAAGGAAGGTGATGGATCTGCCAAGATTGAGGCTATGCGTGGCTCACGTCAGCACGTCAGCACGATTTTGTAAAGCACTGTATTACTAAAGGCAATAGTGAGTACATTAATTTTGAGTTGTAAATGTCCTTGAGTGGAATTTGTCCTAAATAATAGAGCTGCATTTCTCGGTAATCCTATTATGGCAGGTCAATACGTGTGGGGAAAGTGTGTACTGTATAAAATAGGTATACAAGATGTTTTTGATTAAAAACAGGAATATAAGGAGCATAGGATCAGGATATCGAGGCATAATATACAAGACACAAGACTGGATAACAAGACTGGATAACAAGACTGGATAACAAGATCGGATAACAAAACGAGCCCGTTAAACCTGTAAACCAACCACCATTCAAATCATGACTATTCTTGAAACTTGTATAGATACTTGCCTTCTTCTTGCCGATGCAATCCTACACGAAACTTCCTTCTCCACAATCAAAAACCACCTTGATCCAGGGTTCCCAATAGAAAAACTCGACGAATACATAAACTCCACGAGAAACGTATCCAAATTGCCTGGGGCCAGACTGTTTATCCGACGGAAGTTAGCTAGTATTCCTGACAAGCAGTTGTTTGACCTCAAGGTGTTGTGCTACTTGCTTGATTCATGGTGGATCGCCTGGATCTTCACCTCGCGACTCAAGCTCATCAAACACATGACCATCGATGAAAGAGAAAATCTAGTCACTTCATGGGCAACTCTGCGTCTTTCTATGCGTAGAAAAATATTCCGTGTATTCTATGGGTTGGGTATCATTGTATTCACTTCTTGCTGTCCTGAGATTCACAACCTTGCTACAGGGGATCCAGGTAGGGAATTAAGGCCCAATCCGGTCGACATCCCCCCAAGAAGCTATAAATTTCTTCCGGAGCCTTCTGGAGATCTTCATATAGAGCACGACGCAATAATTGTCGGATCTGGTGCGGGTGCGGGAGTGGCTGCACATACGCTTGCGGAAGCGGGCTACCGAGTGTTGGTAGTGGAAAAAGGCCAGTTTTTCAGACGTAGAGAGTTTTCAATGACAGAGTGCCAGGGATTGCAGAGTTTATATGAAAGCGAGGGCATGCTTTCATCGATAAATTCGCAAATGTCTCTTTTGGCAGGAAGCACGTTTGGTGGCGGCACCACCGTCAATTGGTCGGCTTCTTTGAGAACCCCTAGTCTAGTCCGAGATGAATGGGCGAAAGACGGTGCGTATTGGGCCAATACTCGGGTTTTTGACGATGCGATGGACTATGTTATGCAAAAGATGGGCGTGAGCACTGAGCACATTGAGCACTCCTTCACCAACCAGGTTCTTCTTCGGGGGTGCAAGAAACTCCATTACGGAGTCAAGGAAGTCGGCCAGAACACGGGAGGCCATGTACATCCGTGTGGGATGTGTTATTTGGGTTGCAAATTTGGGATCAAGCAAGGGTCGGCCGAGTGCTGGTTTGCGACGCCGGGGATTGAGTTTTTGACGGAAACAAGAGTCCTCCGGTTCATAAGAAATGGACGGACCGTCGAGGGTCTTTTGTGTGAGAATAGCCTTGGGCAATTTGCAATAAAGGGAGCCAAAATATACATTGCTAGTGGAGGAAGCCTCAACACCCCGGTGTTGCTTTCACACTCTGGATTCAGCAATCGCAATATTGGACGGAATCTCCGGCTTCATCCGACGACGGCGGTGAATGCGATATTTCCAGGAAAGAGAAACCCGGGCCAGGAGTCTATTTTGACTGCGGTGTGTGAGGAAAACTGTGATTTAGATGGCCAGGCACATGGGGCAAGAATCGAGTCGCTTCTACATTCGCCGACACTCATGCTGATGTATTTGCCTTGGAGGGGAAGCGGGGCTCTTCGGCGACGTATGCTCCAGTTTCGAAACATGAGCACGTTGTTGGTTATTGCGAGAGATGTTGGTCAAGGAAGGGTTTCTGCGACTCGAGAACGACCTGGGGCGTTGGAGATTGACTACACAGTAGACGAGTTTGACATGGACGGATTGAAACAGACAATGTTGCTCGCAGCAGACGTCTTGTACATTGAGGGTGCGCTGGAAATCATTCTTTCTAGCCCACGGCTTCCTGAGTTCCGTCTGGACAAGACGAAGCGGACGATCTTGGATCCAGGGTACCGTAAATGGCGAAATGCGGTTGAGGAGTTGTCAATGGAGCCGTATGAGTGCCTTGTTGGATCGGCGCACCAGATGGGGAGCTGTAAGATGGGAAAAAGCGCAAAGACGGGGGTGTGCGATTCTCGCGGGAAGGCTTATGAGGCGGATAATTTGTATGTAGCGGATGGGTCGGTTTTACCGAGTGCGAGTGGGGTGAATCCGATGGTGAGTATTATGAGTTTTTCTAGGGTGATTTCGGAAGGGATTGTGAGGGAATTGGGAGGGAATTGAGAGGGAGAGGGAGAGGGAGAGGTGGAGAATGGGAATGGACGAAAAGAGGGGAAGTGAGTGGGTGAGTGGGTGAGGAATGAGGAATGAGGAATGGGTAATGAGGAGTGATTGAGTGATTGAGTGATTGAGTGAGGAGTGAGGAGTGAGGAGTGAGGAATGAGGAATGAGGAATGAGGAATGAGGAATGAGGAATGAGGAATGAGGAATGAGGAATGAGGAATGAGGAATGAGGAATGAGGAATGAGGAGTAAGTGAATGAATGAGTGATGGATGAAAAAAATGAATAAGGACCAAGTGAGCTAGTAAAGGAGTATAGAAAATAAAATCTATATGTGCAACAGATCAAGACAACAAGAGCTGAAAATTGACCGCAAAGTTTGCTAAAACGAGATATGCCGAGGTCTGGGAAGTCTAAAAGATTGATGGCACATCTTTTGCTGGCCGAATAGACCTTTACACGTGATAGGAGGTGCTTCATCGTATGTAAGTTTAATCTGAACGTATGGGAAAATCAAACGTTGTTAATCAATATGGGCTGCATCTATGTGCACTGCGGTGTGTATGCATGCAATGATTACCTATATGTCTCATGATCGGGCGAATTTGAGGGCATATACAATCCCACCTCACTCTTTTAAGGCGTAAATACAGTCAGAGCGGTATCCGAACGTGTGTACATTTATACCCATGGATATACTCGGACTTGTGCACAATCTGACATGGACCCCTTGATAAGTCAGTTACCAGTAACGCTCCAAACTCTAGAGCTAGGCAATGCATTTCCAGGGCCTTTTCAATCCGATTAAACTATACGCATCTTGTCGATTTTCAAAAAGAGGGACTACGTCAACAAGCGCCTCAATTGAATGCAGTCTCTTGCATAGAGTTAGTGCCTCAAATTGTTTAGCCGTTCCAGGACCACTAGCTCAATGGGGAATTTACGGACAATAGCCTCGGGTGAGGCAAGGGTGATTTGTGTCCGGGTAACGAAATCATAAATCGGGGTCTGGAGCTTTTTGTGAGATGAGCAATGGAGTCAATAAACACCACCTCAGTGAACAAGATTGATTTGAACTATCTTATTTTGAATTATTTGATAATCGAGGGGTATGAGACTGCAGCCAATAACTTTGCCAAGGAGTCGGGGATAAAGTATCCTCATATCGAGGGGCTGAAGCTGATTAACCAGCGGAATGAAATCAAGTTAATGTTGATCAAGGGCGAGATTGATGGTGTGATCAAGAAATTGAACGAGTACTATCCATTTTTGTTGGAGGGCAACGACTTCTTGTACTTTAAGATCTTGATGTTGAACTTGATTGAGATTATCAAAAAGTATCAAAAGGACCGTGCCGCTGGCGGAGTCAAGCCGCGGCGAAGCAGCAGCTCGAGGCGCAAAAGCAGTGTTGGCCGAGCGGCTAGTGCGCGGAGGTTGATGAGCGACGAAGAAATTGCTCGGGAAGAGGGATTTTTCCAGCACATTATTGCGTTTGTAAAGGAGAAGTTGTTTGACAAGGCGATCAAGAACAAGGCGTTTTTGAAGGAGCTTGAGTTGACAATGTGTCTCTTGTTGTTTGATTTCAGCGATTTCAAGAACAGTGTCGAGTGTTTGCCCAAGGAGTTGGTGAGCTTGATTAACAATACTGGGCTCAAGAACGAGGTGTTTAACTTGATTAACAACTCGATCTTGAGCTACAACAGCATGTACTTGACTAGTGGGGGTATGCATGGGGAATTTGAGCGAGAAAATGAGTCTGGGTTTGTGTTGGATAGTGATGAGGAGGAAGAGGAGGAAGAGGAAGAGGAAGAGGATGGAGAAGAGGAGGAGGAGAAGGAGAAGGAGCAGTTGAGTTTTGTGAATTCCAAGTTGAAGCAGTTGATGAGTTTGTGGGTGTGGAGCGAGAACGAGTTGCAGGATAAGCGGATTCCGCGGATTGACTTGGGGAGTTTATAGAAGTTTGTGGGGGGTTAACTGAGAGAGGATTGAGTGGGAGTTTAAGGTAACGAAACCAGTTTATAATCCATGATACTGAGTATTGTGGGATGGAGTGCATGCACAATTAGAGACGTGCGAGTTACGAACTATAATGTAATATAATGGAATATAATGGAATATAATGGAATATAATGAAATATGATTAATGTAAATGGGAGAAAATGGGATTCTGCAATCAGCATAAGACTAGACGAGGAATTGTTTAGAATGACTTTGTACGAATCATGGGAAGGTGGTGTAAATAATGGTGTAGTGTGGTATTAGGATGTGAGTTGGAATGGACAAGTTGCTTTGCTATTTAGGTGGATATTTAACCTGACTACTCAACTTTGGCTATTTAAGTCTGACCATGTAAGTCTGACTATTTAAAGTCTCATTTGAAATCTCGTTATTTAGTCTCATTTGAAATCTCGTTATTTATTCTCATTTGAAATCTCATTATTCAAGTTTGACTATATAAGTCTAAATATTATACTTGAAAACGAACACGTTCTATGTAGAAAAATGGCGTGACTAGATCATTGCTTTATGGTAGAAGTTTGGGCCAGAAAGTTAAAAGACAAGGTCTGAATAGAAAATAAAGTTTACAATGGATAAATGGAAGACGCAGGTGTAAAGCAATGACATTGGACCATTGTCTAATGGAGTTGAGAAAGAAGCTTCTGCTTATTACAGTATGAAGCTTTTGTTTATTACAGGTATTAACTTTTGTTTATTACAGGATAATGTAAATATTTGCATTCAAATGGCCATTTAAACGGCATTATCTGGTGCTCAGTGGATAATTACAACATCCAAGGATGATTGTTTAATTTCGCTTCATTCACTCTATTCTTTTCCTCTATTAATTTCCACTCTTCTCTTTCTGTCAATTCCACTCTCTTCCTTCTGTCAATTTCACTCTCTTCCTTCTGTCAATTTCACTCTCTTCCTTCTGTCAATTTCACTCTCTTCCTTCTGTCAATTTCACCCTCCTCTTTCACTCTTCACTCCCCCATTTTACTCCTCCATTTTTCGCTTCTTCTCCTTCCGCCGATCACTCTTTCTCTTCCGCTTTGCACTCTTCTTCTCGTTCTTCCGCTCCTCCTGCATCTTCTTCTCCTCCCGCAACTTCTCCAACCGATCCTTGTGCGTCTTTGACTTTTTTACAATATCCAACACTTCCACCTTTTTGTACCCAACCACCGACTCGTGACCTCGATCGCCCAACAAAAGCTCGGCGGTGCTGTTGCTCAACACCTTTTTGGCGCCAACACGCAACTTCTGCAGGAGTAACCGGCGCAACTCATGGCGCTTGCCCGCATCCTGCCGCAGCGAAACCTGCTTCTTCTGCTTCTTGTCGCGCATCTTGCGCAAATGCTCGTCCTCAAAATCACTCAAGTCGTCAATCTCGAGGTCACGTGCCACCTTGTCGGCCCAGCTATCCTCCTTGCTGAGCGAGCTGGACGCAATCTCCGACTCAGCCAACTCTCCTGCCAACGTGCTCCGCTCGCGAAGCTGATCAATGATACCAACCTCAATCGGAAGCAACTTCAAGTCGTCCTCATCCTCCTTGACCATCGCCCGCAACCGCCGCAAGTTCCCAATCTCGCGGGGGCCACAAAGAATAATCGATACGCCCTCGGCATGCCGGCCGGTCCGACCAGACCGGTGGATGTACATGTCGCTCGTCCGCGGAATGTGATAGTGGATCACGTGATCGATGTTCGGGATGTCCAAACCACGTGCCGCGACGTCGGTCGCAACCAACACCGATTTGCTGCTAACGAAGCCTTCCAAATTGCGCATCCGCTGCTTCTGGATCATCGACGAGTGGATGCTGTACACCTGGAGCCCCAACAACTTGAGGTAGCACGTCACACGCTTCACACTGTCAATCGAGTTGGTAAACACAATGTTGCTGCCCTTGTAGAGGAGAAGAAAGTAGTACAAGTACAAGTCCCGGCTGAGATTGTCGCACTCAATGAGTGCCTCGTGGATTTTCTTGTTGAGAATCTCGTTAGTATCGACCACCACCGGCCGGTGGAGATGGAGTTTTGTGCCTAGATACTCCACAAGATTAAACTCCAGCCGGCTCTTCTTTCGGTCCAACGGCACAAAAAGCTGCTTGTCAAACGTCGCGGAAAACACAAGGTTCTGCCACTTGCTGCGCTTGTTTTGCTTCTCCAACTTCTCCAAGATCCCCTGCAACTCCGGAAAGTGTCCGTGCTGGAAAAGCCGGTCCGCCTCGTCAAAAACAAGGTACTTCACGTGCTTGAGCGACGCCAAGAACCCCTCGTTCTTCTCTAGAAGCTCGCCAAACCGCCCCGGAGTCGCGATTATGAGCCCGGTGCTGCCGTACTCGAGCACGCGTTCCTGCTTGTCGATCGATAAGCCGCCAGTCAACGACACAATGGCGCTGTTTTTGTTCTCCACTGGAAGGTACTTGAGAAACCGGCCGAGGTGCTCAAAAATCTGCTTGGCTAGTTCGCGTGTCGGCGAGAAAATCACCGCCAGAGGATGAATCTCGTCCTGCTGCAGTAATGCTTCGAGGATTGGGAGCCCGTACGCCAAGGTTTTTCCAGATCCCGTGATGGCCTTGCCGATGACGTCATTTCCTTGGAGAATCAACGGGATGGCTTTTTGCTGGATCTCGGTGGGTTTTTCAAAGCCGGCTTCTTCAATTACTTTGAGGATGCTGTTGCTGAGTGCAAGTTTGTGCCATTCGGGGCTGACGGAGACGTCCAATTGGTCTGGAAGGAGGTTGTAGTTTGTACTGTGGGAAAGTTTGTCATCCTGTGGGAGATTGGAAGATTCCGAGTCGGAAAATTCGTCATCCAGGGGGAGATTGGAAGGAGATTCAGCGTCGGAAGATTCGTCATCCTGTGGGAGATTGGAAACAGATTCAGAATCGGAAAATCCGCCAAACTCAGAGTCGTCCGATTCCCCAGCCTCCTCTGATTCCTCTGCTTCCCCCTCCTCATCCAGATCAAGCGAACAATTCTTCTTCTCCTTCAAATTCTCCTCCTTCTCAACAACCTGACTCTCATCCACCACAAACTCAACTCGCCCACCAACCTTCTTCACCTCCACCCCATCAATCTCTTGCAACCCAAAAAAACCCTCAACGACACTCACTGACTTGCCGATCTTGACGCTCTTCCAGTTCAATTTGTCCACATCACTCACGTGAACGCGCTTGCCGCTTGCCTTGTCGCTTGCCTTGGTCATTGCCCAAGAGAAAAAAAATATATTGACATCTTGGACACCCCCACCCCACACCCCCTTTCCACGTAACCAACTGACGCTGATTTATAATGTATAATTAGAGCATGGACGTATATGTAATAAAGAAGAAAGGGTCACCTAAAATTCTATTCACCGTCTGTTTGGCTGTCAGGATGGTCTAGTCATGTCCATTCCACAATAGCATCGCCCATCCCATAACGTATCATTGTAAAGATCTCAATTGCTTTCCTCGGAACTGGTTTTGTTCATTGTCTTCTTTATCCTTTATACTTGCTTTTTGACCAATCTTCTGGCCAAAGGCAATGGATTAGCCAAGTCCATTCTCTGACCAAAGAATGTTACCTTTTTCAGATATAAATAGCCAGACTATTCTTTGAATAGTCAAGCAAATGTATTTTAGTCATTTTACCAACTCGTATTACTATATTACAATATGACATTGGATGTATAGGACATTGCACTTAATGACACTTGTACTGCACCAGGTTCGCTGCTTTTGGCAATGCTTGACACCAACCATTTCATCAAGTGAATAATCGGCCTTGGAATTCAAAAAGGCTTTGCATATAAAATTCATCCTTCCATCTAGAATTGTATAGTGGTTTGGAAGTACACTGGTATCCACCAAACATGGTTACTAGTTAGTTTAATCCTAGAACTGGTATTTTGCGTCAGACAAGGGACAGTAATTGGTTGACCATTTGTTTTGACTGGCTTGGATCAACACTTGTAGTATGCTTGGCTTGCTGAATAATCTTGGCTGTTTCCATTCAAGAATTTACACGTTTCAGATGAAAAGTAGAAGTAGGTATCTTGGTGACTGGCACTATTATAGTGCTTGGAGGATTTGGTGAACCATTGATTACACTTGGGTCTAGCATGCGTAGTGGTGCTTCAAGAGACGTAGTTTGCCGGAATGGCTTTAACTACCAATATGAATATTCTAGTCCATGTAAAAATCGGTCATAATGTAAATATCGCATTGCAAGTGCAAAATCGAGCACTATAAATGTAAAAAACGGGCACAATGTAAAAATGAGCATTACAAGTGTAAGAATGAACATTACAAGTGTAAGAATGAGCATTACAAGTGTAAGAATGAGCATTATAAATATAAAAATGAGCATTACAAGTGTAAAAACCGGGCATAATGTAAAAACCAATCATTTAAAATTCCCTGAACCAGTCTGATTTTCTCAAGCCATCCCAAATACCCAAGTCTGGCCACTTGGGATACAACTCACAAAATACATTGTAAAATGGACAAACTACACTTCAGACAAGATTGATTAACCGAAATACACATTACCACAAACAGTCTCGATGGATAGTATGGATAGTCTTGCATCAACTTCACCTCTGCGGAACCTTTCCCCGGCCGTATCCATCAACTGCATAATAATCCATTGGATAATACTCCTCAAACCGCTGGTCGTGTCCAAGCGTCACCATGAGCTCATAGGGGGTGAGAAGTGGCTTGTTGAACGCATACCCCCAGTCGATGCTGAGCCGCGGACAAGCAACCTGCACAAAGCAGTCAATGTCGTCAAACATGGCGAGTTTCTGCGGGAATATCTCCGAGAGCACCACCTGGACCACCAGTTTGCCATGCAGCAAAAGCGTGGCGACAATGTTCAGCACCGTCTGGGAGTTGCCCTGCCTGCCAAGCGCCCCAAGAATCACCGCAAACTTTTGCGCACCCCCGGCAACCGAAATCGCCTGACTGCGTATTTCCTGTAACTGCGCAAAGTCGTAGCGCTCGCGCGTGAACCGCCGCGAGTACGGGTCGTACCGGAAGCTCGGAATCGTCGGATTGTGGATCATGCTGCTCTCCAAGTGGAACCGGCCGTCGCCAATGTACACCATGGCGTCCACCTTGTCGGCATCGAGCCGGGTCAGAGTGCAGCCAAGCACCTCGCCCTTTGAAAGTGGGGCGATTTGGGGCGTAATGAGGTCAAGCGACTGCATGCTGGCCTTGCATTGGTGGAGTGCCGGATTGAACTGAATCGTGCCAAAGAGAGCGACCCGGGACCCGGGCTCGAAATTCTTCTCGAGGGTGTTGTGCAAGTGCTGCATGTCAATGGCGATGGTGACAAACACATACAACACCTTGATTTGCGTCACGTCGACGGGCACAAGGCACGAGTGTGCATAGTGCACAATGTAGTCACACCCAAGGGTCCGTGCAGTGTAGTCGTCAATACAGCATGCGCCATACGACACGTCGCCCATGATGACAACCTCGCACAGGCAGAAACTCTCAATGATGTCGGCAAGAATCGGCGCATACACCAAAAGTCCCTCGGGCATTTGCAACGCCGCGCGCGACGCATTGTTTTTCCGGAGGTTCCACACGGTCTTGTGCACCTCGAAGTTGTAGTTGGACGGAAGAAGCCCAATCGCGCGATTGAGATCCTTGTCGTCTAATATCTCGGGAGGAATGTGGGTAACTAGTCGGGAAGAGCCCGAGGCCTTTTTCACTAGCGCCAGACCATTGCCAGAGATCTTCTTTGTCCCGGCAAACCGTCGCTTCATTTTGGGAAAAAAGTTTTTTCTTTGGAGCCCTGCTCTTGACTATTTTTTTTTTTTTTTTTTTTTTTTTGGCCTGCTTCTCTTGTCTCTTACAAAAAAAAAAAAAAAAAAAAAAGCAACCATGCACACCCCCCCCCCCCCCATCCACCTCCCCATGCACACCCTTCCTTCAGCGGCGGGCGGCCTGTTAGATGCTGTGCTGCGACGTGCGGCGGCAGTATCGACTGATATCTCTTTGTGGCTTCAATTCCAGAAACAAGAGTTATATAAGCACTACGTCTCTCTTGATTGAAATACAAATGTCACAATTCAATCCTGTTAATGAACCGTTTTGGGAGTACCGGTTTGAGGCGCCGCTTCCAGACTACAACGACCTCACGAGCTATGCCCTGGCATTTGCTAGCCTTCCACAGGACCCTTATGGCTACACGGAAACATATCTCCCACCGTTCCAGCCAACCTACACGTATCGATTCCCATACGACTCGAGGCGGGTGTCTGTGGATACGGTGAAGGACGAGTACTACTTGATGCCACCAGAGGAGCCGGGCAATGTACCCGGGGCTAAACTGCGGAGCTTATCTAATGTCTCAGATCCGCTGGTGGTGTTTGCCAGGTACCAGGAGCGGCTCTCCAACAGCGCGCAAGTGCGACTTGTACGCACGAATACGCTACCAAAGAGCGAAACCACACGGAGCTTTGTGGCCATGGACATGAAGAACACCTTGTACTTCAACTTTGACTACCCGGCAATTGGCATCCGCCAGGTGAAACCGATTGACGCAGTGGCGCAGGGATGGACGGGTTACGACAAATACGCCCTGAAGCGGCGGCTAGTGTTGTTTCACTGGAACTTTGTGCTCCGCAAGCCGGTGTATGCCGATGGCGGCAGACAGGTGGAGTATATTCGGGCGGAGTTGGTGTTGGACTACGAGGTGATTTCTCAGGACGAGTACCGCGAGTTGTTTGAGGAGAGTCTGGGCGTGCGGCTGGAGCGCATTGGCTATCTCGAGTCGGTATTGGGCCGGTGCAAGTCGTTTTGCATCATCTCGTGCTTGTACTGGGAGGCCACGGGCCAGTGCTACTTGACGCTGGTGGATCTCTTGTTTCTCTTGGACAAGTTGAGTGGGCGGACGTCGAATTTCACGAACCAGCAAATGACGATGAACGGGCAGGGCCGGTTCCGGGGGAAACAGAGCGGTCATAGTGTGCGGGGGATTGACTTTAAGGAGATTAACCGGATTCGGCGGAACTTGTTGAACTTTAAGCTGCTCACGTTGGGCAAGATGGACGATTTGGAGGATCCGAGTGAGTTTGATTTTTTCCAGACGATTATGCGGTTTGAGAATCCCAAGCCGCGGAAGATTGAGAAGAAGTTGAAGGTGTATGAGTGGAGTGTGCTAGGCAAGGCGTTGGAGAAGATAATAAAGAAGTATTGTTTAGATTTAAGTAGGTAATGAGTAATGGGCTGGGCAAATGTAGAGGGAAAGTATGGAGGGAGAATTAGAAAAGTGATGCAAGAGGATGAGATTAGAAGAGTGATGAAAGAGGATGATTAGAAGAGTGATGAAAGAGGATGATTAGAAGAGTGATGAAAGAGGATGAGAGGCTTAGAAAAGTGATGCAAGAGGATGAAAGGATTAGAAGAGTGATGCAAGAATATATTACAATGGACGGGTATTGTGGTGGTTATTGTAAATGGCAAGTCTATTTGGATTGTGAATGATAAAGTCTATTTGGATTGATTATAAATTGCCAAGTCTATTTGGATTGATTGTAAATTGCCAAGACCATGTGAATTGCCAATTGTAAATCACCTATAAATTGACTTACGAATAGTCTATAAACTGATGTACGAATTGCCTATTACGTATTGCCCATTGTCTATCATCTACTGTCCATCTATTGTCTATTACCTCGTGTATCATCAATTGTTTATTGCTCATCTATAATATATTGTCTATTACCTCACACATTGTTAACTCCATTGTTAACTCCATTGTTATTCCAACGTCTCGTACCCAAATTGTCCCATCCGCTATACACCATGTCACCTGACCCTTCACACCAGAATACGACTCTTGATCCAGGTTTACGTGAAATTCCCGCCATCCCGCTATTTCCAGGGTTCGGATATATAACGTCGACTTCGGTAGGTACTCAAGGACAATGCACAAGAGCCCAGCTAAAAAATGGGTCAAGAACCCCAAACCAGTGGTGAAAACCCCAACAATTTACCAGCCACTGACAAAATTCCTTGCCCCATCACCGCCAATACTTCCAAACAACTTTCCTGGGCTCTTGTAGCACCAATGGACGTTTTCGGTCCTCGACATTGTACCCTATTCTTCTATATGCTGTGGCAGGCTGCAGTGGTGGGGGTTCCCTGCTTCTATGCGCGTGCCAATTGCGAACAATAAGGGAATTTTTTTAGCACATTTTTCCCAACACCGTACCATGAGATGCGGCATGTGAGATGAAATGTAGCCCGGGCTATATGCCCGCGAGGATATCGCCAACGGCGAAATGCGAGTATAAATCACAGTGTATCCCAGCAGCAAATGCGGGTATAATCGCTGTGTATCCCAACGGCGCGTATGTCCCCATGGGCGTTGTCTGGGAGTGGACAGGGCTGCGGACTTTGGTCGGGGTAATGTGTACACGTCATTTGTCAGGGTGACGTTACTGTTTGATTGGAGGCACTAAGAGCACGAGGCTACAGCAATCAGCAAATATCGCACTACCTTGTACAGTCATGTAGTAGAATGGCGGGCTTAAAATTAGCCGGCAGGCAAGGTTGACATGAGGCATCCCCATTGGGCCTAGCGTCATGAGAGGCGCGCGCTAGGCCCGACTGGTACACTCCCGTGACATGCAGGCCGGTTTTTCCAGAGTGGACATGCAATCTCTCATCTTGCCAGACTAGACTGACACTTGCACAAACACCCTGCACCCGGGCTGCATGGTTGGTCTCTGTAATGTCTCATGCACCAAGGAGAGATCACCCATTGATGCATGTCAGCAAACGCGTGGAAGCCCATGCATACACAGCAAAACCCGTGGACAAGGGTACAGAAGATTACTCTGCCAAATGGGACAAGGCCCTTGCCGGTTCCGGTGCAGTGGGTTGGCCTTGACTCGTTTGGGACTTTTTCTGTGCTTGGTGGATAATTGGAGGAGCAGTGTAGGGTGATTTCCAGTGGTTTATACAGTGTAGTTGGTATGAGGTGGGAGGTGGGATGTTTTGGGTGTGTTGACACAATTTTCACGTGTTGCAATTTGGTGGTGTTGTAGTTTGATTGATATCGATTGTGTGTTGGTTAAATATGAATTATCTTGACTTGAAAATATCACTTAGTCACCTCTTGAAATGTATTGTTTTGATCATTTGACCAAACCACTTGACCAAACCACTTGACCAAACTACTTGACCATCTCAAATCTTCCATCCATGTCATCTTCACCCCAAACTCGTACCTCAGTCCTCAGTCATTTATTCTCAGTCATTTTCACCATTGAAACTGCATTGGTCTTTACAGCCTACTCTCATTACAACACTATAACCACATTAGTTTTCACATACATTTGCAAAATCCAACCAGTTTATTTTATCTCAGTCCATTCTACTTTATATACTCATTCCTCTACATGTCCACACACTCACATTCATTCCTCTACATGTCCACATCACTCACGTTCATTTCTCTACACACTCATTTCTCTACACATCCACTCCTCAACACATCCACTCCTCAACATGTCTTTCCTCCACATATCCACCCCACCAATCCACTTCACCAATCCATTACATCGTCTAACATCACTCAGAAGCACAAAAATTGCACAACTCTGCCTCGAGCGACTTGTCAAGCATCGGATGTAATGTAGCCGAGGGTCGATCACCATGTACGCAAGTGTCCGTATTGGTTAGTATATTGCTTCCATTTATAGCACCTGATTTGCGTTGGGCAATTGTATATTATGTGAATTTATCAAAGTCGCCTGACTGTGTACGTAGGTTGTTCCATGGCCACGGAAGAATTGCCTATGTTATACGATCCCCATGTATTCTCATTGAGCCTGGTTGAGTCTCATCTTTACAAGTCTCATTGATCCTCATTGATCCTCATTGATCTTCATCGATCTTCATCGAGCCTCATCTTTACGAGCCTCATTGATCCTCATTGAGTCTCATCTCATAATACCCATCCTATGAGCCTCATATATCCTCACCTCACAATATCCATTTACGATTTTCATCTCACACCCTACTACACCGCAGATATATTGCCGAATCAACCACTGTGGTCGTCAGCACTAAATTATACTATATGCAAAACTGCCAGCAACCCTTGCCAAGATACATCCATTCACACTACAGCATAATCGTCATTTGTATTGCTCACCAATACAATCAAAAGCTAAACAGTAACCAGAAAACATGTTTAGCACGCTCGACAATATTCACCGGAGCACAGTAATTTTGTCAATTGTTAAGTCCGTTGGTCTGTAACACAAGGCTGCAAGTTTGTATTCACAACTGACGAGTGGTATTCACATTTGACGAGCGGTATTCACATCTGATACGCAGTATTCACAACTGTCAAGTCCATTGTCTCCATGAGGTACATTACTTAATAGATACAACATTCAACAGACTATCCCACCTTGGAATCGTACAACCCAGCTTATCAACATCTCATAACATTTCACTAACATCTCATCAACGCCTCACCACCTAACACCTCAAATCAATTCCCCGTCTCTTCTCGCCTTCCCGCTTCTCATACATTATCTGTACCCCGACAAACAAACACCCGCTACACACTACAAAAAATAACCACCCGTCCCCCGTCATAAATAATCGCTCCAAAAGCTTCATTGTACCGTCGTGCCCTAGACAGAAACCATACAAATTCGCCACCATCATGAGCCAGATATTTGCCACTGACCCCACCCCGCAAATATGCCGGTAGTATGTCTCGTCCTTGAACCGACGCGCGTAGCTCGACAAGGCAATCTCAGGCACAAGGAAAAGCACAATGAGCCACCCCCAGATCAACAACTTGAACTCAATGTCGTGCCAGATGGCCACAAAGCTAAACACCGCCAACGACGTGAGAAGCCGGTTCCCAGAACCTCCAAGCGGCACGTAAATGTACCGGATGACCCACCGGTTGAAGCTCCGGTGCCATGCTCTCCAGAAAGAGAGTGGGGAAAAGTTGTTGTCCATACACCGGATCATGTTTTCCGGTGGGTCGATGCCGTCGGCTAGAGCCCATAGCCGGAAAAAACGCCAGGGAATGAGCAACTTCAACCAGATGACGTTCAAGTTGAAGAGGCCAATCATCGAGATCTGGAACGGCGTGTAGTTGTCATAGAGCCGCATCTTGGCAATCGCAACCACATACATAAAGTGGAGCACGGTTTCCATCGTCAAAAGACACACCACGAATCGAAGAGCGTACATTTTCAAGTCGACGCTCCGCAACGGCTTTCGTGTCTGGTAGAGATAATCGTTGAACGTGATGATTGGCCCCGCGAGAAATAGCGGCGTATAGAGAAGGTACCCCATGTAGTTGACAAGATTGTACTCCAGAACGTCCCACTTGAACTCCTGTCTTTCCCGATCGCTGATGTCGTCCCTCGCAACGTCGCACGGCTCTTCGGGGGCCGAAACTCGCGTCACAAAGTCCAGGTTGTATGAGATGATCCGGAGCACACTGAAGTTGAAAAACA
Source organism: Saccharomycopsis phalli (assembly GCA_020342235.1). NCBI lineage: Eukaryota > Fungi > Ascomycota > Saccharomycetes > Ascoideales > Saccharomycopsidaceae > Saccharomycopsis > Saccharomycopsis phalli. The sequence continues at coordinate 169,390 of CP073215.1, forward strand.
CGTCCCACCGCCGAATAATCCCCGAGAAATCGTCCAACCCAGGCACCAAATGATCAAAAAGCCGGTAGTCGCGGTACCTGTCGTTCACAAATAGCGCAGCAATCAAGTATACAAAGAGAAACGTCTTGGCATATGTCGGCTGGTGCCGCAACTTTCGCGTCACCAAGTAGCACACGCCCATGTGAAAAACAACCTTGAGCGAGTTGATTCCATGAGCAGCAACCAAGAAAATCGCGCCAAACACCATATCAAACCACACATTGAGCCCTAGCGCGTCTTTTCCTAGTCCCTGCACCACGGCCCGCTTCAAAAACACATGTCCCGTCGCCAAGAGCACAAGAAGCGCGAAATTGTTGCGGAAAAAACCGTACTGCATGTCGGAGTTGTCGACCTTTCTTCCAAACATCCATCCATCGCTCAACAAGTGCTCATATTGGGCGTAGTTTGGATGGCTAGGCTGCGAAATGTCAATGCCCTGTTTGAACATGAGCGGCACGACAATCACAAATATAACCAAATAGATGCGGAACTCGGTGGTTCCCCATAGTGAGTTTGCGCCGGAGACTTTTTTATTTGCCCGGATCCGCGTATCAAGAGCCTCTAAAGAGAAGAACAGCATGGTTAATGGTGACGCACAATTGGTTTGGTGATGATGGTTATGGGCGATGGGGTGAACTGGATGACATGGGGACGAGAACTGAGGTACTGAATAATTGGAGATGATTGTAATAATTGAGAATAAGCAGCTGTATAAGATTGTAATAGGCAGAGAATAATAGGCCGTCAATTGTAAATAATCTGTTTGGTGGGTTATCAAGAATTTGGCTCCTGAATAAATACTGGTGATGATAAGTCGTCAAGTGGATGGTAAATAACCTGTTTAGTGGATTGTAAATAATTCATCAAGTGGATTGATTATAAATATGACCATGTTGGTGAAATAATAAACGTCCCTCGGTGAAAATTATAAATTATACTTGTGAAATTACACATGTCCGTTGGTAAATTAGAAACGTCCGTTGGCGAAAATTAGAAACGACCATTGATGAAATTACAAATTATACTTGTGAAATTATAAATCATACTTGTGAAATTACAAATTATACTTGTGAATTATAAATCTTGTGAAATTTTAAACGTCCATGGATAAATCACAAGTCATACTTGGTGAATTTTAAACACCCATTGGTAAATTATACTTCCAACCATTGTTGGATTAATCATACTCATCATTAAATCGCCATGACCGTCACAACAGTTGAACCAAATTTAACCAATACAAAAAATTACTTCACACCTTCAATTAATCCTCCTCAACTATCCACTTGCCATTCTTTGCAATGATTCGTCCCAATTTACGAACATTTCCGGTCATTCAACAAACACATCCAACTGCCACGCCAATTCCAATTACAACTAGCTGCTTGTATCCTACTGAACATGGCATTGTCACACACCAACACAAATTTCACAGATATTGCTGTTAACTTGTTCAGCACCACTCTCGATTATCTTACTACAATTGTCTAGAATAGCAAACTATAAAGTCTAAATTTCAAACTGCATATACCCAACTAGAAGCACAGCTACGTCCATCAACCGGATATAAAGTTTAATGGCCCAGATTTCTTGGCACATCTATTAAATGACCCCGAGCTCCGAATGGCCATAGCCCCATCTGATACTGAGCCAATCACATCTAGATTAAGCTATTTCCGGTGTCTAAGTATTCATGTCGCCTGATAAGATGAACCTATTACTTGTGTCCAAGTATTCATGTCGTTTGACAAGATAAACTTATTTCTAGTGCCTAAATATTTCATGTCGCCTGAAAAGATAAACTTAATTCTAGTGTCTAAATTTTTCATGCCGCTTCAGAAGATAAACTTGTTTCTAGTGTCAAAGTATTCATGTCGCCTGAAAAATTAAACTTAATTCTAGTGTCTAAATATTCATGTCGCCTGAATAAAACAAACTTAATTCTAGTGCCTAAATATTCATATCGCCTGAGAAAATAAACTCATTTCTAGTGTCAAAGTATTCATATCGCCTGATCCACCAGAACCATCTTGACTACATTGACTCGAGTTACATGACATTCACTACTTGTTCAGTCGCATATTCTCCCAAAACGATCTGGGCAATACAACTGGTTTACTACAATATTCTTCTCGTATCTCCGGCTCATGTAGATGGGGCCTGTCCCGTAATAGTACGCCATCCTCAACGTACAGTTGTCGCACTTCATTGATAGTGGACCATACGGATCAAATCCAAGCGTGATTTTCACCAGCGGAAACTTGTCTGCTATCTCGGTGATCCACTCCACTGAGGCCCGCACAATGGATATCGTAAAGTCGATCATTTCAATGCAGCTAAACGACGTAAAGTTTCTACTCGAAGTCAAGCTGTTTTCCTGGTACAACAACATCCTCAAGCGACCCAACCGGCTGAAATCAGGCATTTCCTCAAGGCAGGTGCGGCTCAAGTTCAACGCTTCAAGGTTTTCCATGCCAGAAAAGTTAATGTAGTGCAACTCGGTGTTGGAGAGGTCCAACGACTTGAGCGACCCATAGCCCAGAGGAACGCATACCGATTGAAAGAGATTTCCAGTCAAGCTGATTTCCTTCAACTGGGAGTTCCATAAAACTGGGAGTTCCTCCATGCTACTCTGGGTCAAGTCCAAGTACTCTGGGTTCATGTCGTGTTGGTTTTTCCAAAGCGTGAGACACAATCGCTTGAGAAGCCCAAACTGGCTCAAGTTCATTTGTGGCAACGGGGCTCTGTGTCCGCTGATTCTCAACTCAGTTGCGCTCGAAAATCCAGTGTAGTCGCATCCTTGGTACGACTTGAATTCGAGCGAGACGCACTTCACGCTAGGAAGCTCGAATTTCGGCGACTCAGGTTGCCAGACGCATTTGTATTGCCGGAAATGGAATCGTCTCACACTTGGGCAAATGATCTTTGCAAACAGATGCAACCAGTTCAGCCCAGAGATCTCCAAATGGTGCAAATTGTCGAACCACAATGTGATTTCGCTCGCTTCTGTACGGCATGGTGGAGGATATATTGACAACCGCGTCAAAAACGGACTGTTTTGTAGCCGGATCATCAAGCTTGGCGACCAGAAACAATGCACCGACTTTAATCGCATCACACTGACGTTGATGAACGTTGGTACATGGTCCAGTCCACACTTGTGGTGCGGGTACTGGATCACTTTGAGATGCTCCAAAGAGGCGAATTCAATAGCATCAAAATTTTCCTTTGTGGCCATGTCCACGTTGAACAAGTCGACAAGTGCAAGACTGCGCGTGTGTGTAAAGTGCCGTTGGTTTTTTTGCAATGCTGGTTTCACATCCATGGAATATGTCAAGGAAGACAATTTTCCTGCCCTTGCATTGTATGAGTTTAGGAGTTTCAGCACAGTGATTGAGACGTCTCCTTCCAAAATAGAGTTGCCCAGAAACTCGATTCGATTAAATAGACAGCTGCTCAAGAAGTGGTACCAGGTAGCGTGTGCATCTAACTGGTTTTTTGCTTCATCAAGAACACAAAATGTTTGCTTGGCTGCTTGGTAGGAAAGACACTCGCAAATATATTCAATCACTGGTAGCGGAACATCTACCAAGAAGGTTTTCTTTGATTTGAACTTCTTTGATAAACATTTGACGAGCCGCGACTTGAGATTACGACATTGGTGGTAATGGGTATTGGACCAGTTTTTAAGCTTGGAAAGCATGTGGAAATGGGTTTGATTGGAAAAATCATTCTTTTATACCTTGAAGGATGTATTCCTTTATATCATGTATGGTGGGTGTCGCAGGGCTCATAATGTGAGAGTGACATGTCAAAGCATGCAGTTGAAAATATTTCATGGTTGATGTAGTTTCAGCAAGCCGATTGAAATATGGTGGTAATGGCTTTAAATAATAATCTCGCATTCTGAGGTGAGAAGCCGTTATTGAAAAAGGTACATTACAAGTCAATACCCCAATTGTTGAGAAATGTGCATTTTCAACGAATAATGTTTGCTAACGATAGAAATTACACGATAAGTTATCCTAAAATAACCTTTTCCATCCTGATCCAGGTACCAGTATAAATTTTGACCAGATACGGCGTGATGTATGCCATTTACTGGTTTAGACGTCTCAAATTTATCAGAAGTTTAGATAAATTCCAGCCTAATAGAGTGCAAAATACTTTCGTTTTGTTTTCAAATAGTTCAAGTGGTGTTTTTTTGTTGTATTTTAAACATACTTTTGCATAATTATAATGGTCAGTGGAAATTTTCATTGATCATTTTGGGACATGACAAAAGCCAATCTAGTGAATTTTCAATCTAGTAAATCACCAATTTAGTAATTTGTCAATCCAGTGAAATTTCAATCTAGTAAAATTTCAATCTAGTAAATTGCCAATCTAGTAAATTGCCAATCTTGTAAATTCTCAATCTAGTAAATTGTCAATTACATAAATATGCAAATTTTGTAAATTTTCAATCTGATAAATTTGCCAATTCCTACCGTGGCTTGCACAAATCAGGATCCAGGAGTTACACCTACATTGTTGAATATAAATTGTAGAAATAAACTAATTGCTCTAGCACAATTTATCCACAATGGACAGAAATTCATACATTGACATAATTCATAGACACCATCAGACGGCTCTGGAATAACGCAGCCACTTCAAGCAGTTGCGTCCACCAACCTCCACTTTACAAGAAACTAAGATTCTCAATCATGTCGTGGTTCAACTTCGTAGTGTTCCGGCGCATGACATTCTTCACTCGGCTCAGATTCAACTCCCCTTCTCCAATATCCTTAATCGCGCTGCTCAACGAGTTCGCGTCAAGGTCGCCGAGTTTCTCTTCAATCTTCTGCTTTCTTCTCCGTTTTGGCGGCGGGGCTCCGTTCAACTCGTCGCTTTCCCGCTTCAACCGCTTCTCCTCCTGCTCAAACAAGTAGTCGCGGTTCAAATTAATAAAGATCTTTTCCTTGATCTTCGACTCCTCCTCGCTTAGCATCACCGCCTCGAGCTCAGAATCGTCGATATCGTCAAAATTATCACTGCTGTCGGGCACCTTGGCAAGAATATCGCGTGTCTTGGGCAACTTGTCCAAGTTCTTGGGCCGGTTCGCGTTGATCTGCTGCATCTGCTCGTCGTCCTCCAACTCACCAATGCGTACTTCTCCCGGATCGCTCACCGGCTCCGTTAGCTTCTTGATCGCCTCGTTGATCTCATTTGTCGAAACCCCCACATTCACCACCCGCAGAATCAAGCTCACGCCAAACTTGTTCCGCTCCACTGTCTTCTTCTTCACATACGCCGGGGGTAGCGACGACTCGATTTCGTTGTTGTCAGTGTTCCGGAACTCGTTGATCGACATCCCGCTGCTCTTGGTGTTTTTGAACTCGTTCAACCGCTTCTGCAACGTCTCTTCGCCCACATGGGCAATCGCCACAATCTCAGTGTGTGTCCGTCGGAAGTTGTTCATTCGCGACGCCAATAGAATACAGGCGCCGGCAATTCCCGCGGGACGACGTCCTTCGAAGATCCAGTCCGAGCTCATGCGGTGCGCCAACTTGATTGCGTCCTTCATGACCTTAATTTTCTTCTTGCCAAAGTTCAAGTTGTCGGCAAAATGCTGGATGAATAGCGACGGATCCGCCAACGGAAGACTGGTGATGTGCAAGTTCTTGACCATCTTGAGGAACGTGCTGCCTATGCTGTAGACGCTGATTTGCAACTTGGCAGAAAAGTCCACCAACATGTGGTGCGTCTTTTCCTTGCGGCACGCAATATATAAACACGCGGCAATGACGTTCTGCGACTTGCGGCCCTTGATAAAGTTCTGGGTGAGCGCCAAGTAAAACCACTTTGATGCTGACTCGGATATATGCTGGGGGATATTGAGCGAAGCCGCTAGCGACAGAATATTGCGCTTGGCGTTCATGAACGTCAAGTCTCTTGATTTCAACGAACTCGATGCCCCAGACTGGTCGGCCTTGATGAACGATCCACTAACCACCGCGGCTCCATTCAGGTTCTCTCCAAACTGTAAATCAGAGACAATCGGGTTTTCCTCCAAGACCCAACCACAGTTTTCACACGAAACATCGTTGACGGCGTTCTGGATATCCTTTCTGAACTTTGTACCGCCACAAGCTTTACACTTGGCCGAAATGCTAGACATGGAGATGCAAAAATAAAGCTGGGATATATAGCGGTTAAGATGGTGTTACCCGGGGACATGCAGTTGCCCGGATGCGCCGCAGATGATCTAACAGTCGTACACTCATCGTACATTATATTCACTCATAGTACATCATATTCAATCATATCAGTCATATTCTTCCTATCATTCCCATTCCCATTCCTTCACTCCCATTCTCACTCCCATTCTCATTCCCATTTCCATTCCATCACTCCCATTTCCATTCCATCACTCCCATTTCCATTCCATCACTCCCATTTCCATTCCATCACTCCCATTTCCATTCCATCACTCCCATTTCCATTCCATCACTCCCATTTCCATTCCATCACTCCCATTTCCATTCCATCACTCCCATTTCCATTCCATCACTCCCATTTCCATTCCATCACTCCCATTTCCATTCCATCACTCCCATTTCCATTCCATCACTCCCATTTCCATTCTCATTCCCATTATAAACCATCTATACTTGATACTTTGACTGATTAACGTGCCTTGTTATTGTTCAAACTTTTGACCATTTCTAACCAATAATTTAAATTCTCAGCCATCCAATCTATTTAGTCTTGTTTCAACTTGTATAGCTCAAACTACAATTTCAATTGGAAAAGTGACAATTTCGTGCAACCTGCCAGTGATTCAGCCTTTCATTCCACTAGTTTTGGCCATTTAAAAATATATAGCCATCACAACGGCAATTTTGCAATTTTGCAATTTCTTGGGCACATAATTCTAATCTGCAACGGCATTCTAGGCAGTTTAATATTCAATTATAATTTGTAATATTCACAGTATGCTATACAACACTCTTGTACACACTTGGTATTTGCCAAGGTCTATTCTAGAAGGACACAGAATCAGCACCCAGATGCTGTTGACAATGGCCAAAATCATTTCTAAAATCTCCCTAGATCAATCCAACGTTTTGGTTTCTTTAATATTCTTTTGTCCTTGATTTTTACACGGCAATATCATCTCTTTTTCAGACATCTAGCCTGGTTTATTGATGTTATATAATTTCACGTCAGATAGGCTGCCGTGCTAATACCCTTGGGAGGATGTGGCTCAAGTCACCTAGGTCTAGGCAAAAGCACATTGCTCCTCCAATGCCCATTATTTTATATATTCATAAGCACCAGTTGAAAGTATTTATCTCTGTCGCAGAGTTTTCTTTCGACTACATAGCCGTCTTTACTCGTAGACCGCAAAGAATAAATCTCCTCTGGGAGCCTACTATAGATATAGCCTTAGATAAATATTATTATTATTATTATTATTATTATTATTATTATTATTATTATTATTATTATTATTATTATTATTATTATTATTATTATTATTATTATTATTATTGCATACTTTCAGAAGCCCTAGTTGTACCTAAACGAACCCTCAGCAAGATCATCCAACTACTTAACGATCAAAGCTTAGTTTCACATAAAACTAAGACTTTATTCAACGCCGAAGCGAGCCCATCATGCGGCAGATATGAGGATGCCGAACCATCTGTCTTCCACGACTTTGCCTGCCCAACACTTTTGGCCTTTCGAACCCAATAACAGATACACAAAGACATGATGAACGTCAGTCAAAAGTTTTCTCACTGCTACAGAGTTTTCTCTCGACAACTATATAGCTGTGCCGTCCTTAGTCGTATAGGACAAACAGCAAAGTATAGTTGTCGCCTGGGATAGGAACCACCTTGAATAAACATTAATATTATCAAAACCAGATAATCATGACGCAAACTGAAGAATGGCAAAAACAAATGGACACCAAGGAGATTTTGCAAAAGACGCCACACCAAATTTCAAAGTAAAACAAAATCACTCAAGGCTACCACAGTCAAAGACGCACATTTACTTTCTAAAGCGTTTGTCCCAAGAAAATATCAAGTTTGATTAACCAACTTGGCCGAAAAAGTCCGGCATCAAGCACCAGAAAACAACCAACACGCAAATTGCAAAACTCAGGTGCTTATGATGCGAGAATCTCTCCAACCATTTTCCACAACTTTTTTGCCCTCCCAAAACAATTGAGGCTGTGGAAAACTGGAAGTTGGCGTACTAACAAAAACCATGGATTCTGGAGAATCCGCAAGGAAAAATTAGTACCAAGATACGGCCTATGATATTGGATAATATCCTAGGTTCGGAGCACAGAAGTATCAGTTGCCAATCTACATGTACAATGTGTAATTGTGCAATGCTGGAATGGATACCGTAATATACAATGAGAATATAAAAATCTGAGCTGAATAGGCTGAAGTTGGAGATTTTATTTATAGTGATTGTAGGCAGGGTAGTACTATGCATTGGTGCAGTGGAATGTAAATGTGTGGTGAGTGAATGAGAATAAGAATGAATAATTAATAATGAGTAATAAGTAATAAGTAATGACTAATGAATAATGACCAATGAATAATGACCAATGAATAATGACCAATGAATAATGACCAATGAATAATGACCAATGAATAATGAATAATGATCAATGAATAATGATTCATGACTAATGAATAATGATCAATGAATAATGATTCATGACTAATGAATAGTGAACAAATAATGAGTAGAGTATTTATACTACGTCAATCATCTCACTAAGAAAATCGCACGCATAATTCAACGCACATCAAGACACTGCCCAAAATTTCAATGCCATATCTCCCAATCCAACTCACCATACCTCCATTCAATTCACAACTTCTATTCAACTCACCATACCTCCATTCAACCCACCACTACAATACTAGATACATTAGGATACATTCATTATACTATACTTAGTCTTGAACCTTTTGAGTACCTCTTAACAAACCAGTTCTTCTAGCAGCAATGAGACCAGCCTTTTGACCGGAAACAGCGCCTCTAGAAATAGTAGACGCCTTACCAATATGTTGATGGTTACCACCACCGTGAGGATGGTCCACTGGGTTCATGGCCACACCTCTGGTCTTTGGCCACGAGTTTCTCTTCAATCTGTACTTGTGGAACGCTCTTCCAGCCTTCAACAATGGCTTGTCGATTCTTCCTCCACCGGCAACAACACCAATGACACCACGGGCGTCAGATGGAAGGATCTTCTTGGCACCAGATGGCAACTTGACTCTGGTCTTTCCCTCGTCGTGGTTGTGGCCAATGACAGTCACATAGTTACCAGAGGTTCTTCCCAAAGCACCTCTGTCACCTGGCTTCTCCTCGACGTTGGTAACAATAGTACCTTCTGGCACAGCAGACAATGGCAAAACGTTACCGATGTTGAGCGAGGCCTTCTTACCGGCGTAGATGAATTGTCCAGTGTAGATACCCTCGTTGGCAATGAAGGTCTCCTCTCTTAACTTGTACTTGTATGGGTCTCTAAAGGCAACTTTAGCCAATGGAGCACCTCTTCCTGGGTCGTGGATGATTTGTTTGACGACACCACGGATGTAACCATGACGCTCAGCGTAGTCCAAGGTTCTCAACTTGGCGGCTCCCTTTCTCAATCTGGTGTGAGAAGTGAAGATCGAACCAGCACCCTTTCTTTGGTTTCTAATAACTCTACCTGACGGTTAGTGGATTCACGGAGTATGCTTTGTGCGTAAGACGGAATGCACTGGATTTCTTCGCCTGTACATCTCTTTCTTTCACAGATTCATTACTTACCCATTGTTAATTATCGACTTCTGGTGGAGAGAGTAAAAAAGTCAAACGAAAAAAATTGTATAGCGGCAATTACCCGGGGTGAAATTCACCATCCTCGGCTCGAGTTTTCGTCACGTGAACTCCGTAACAGTCACAAATGTGTGTACACGTGAATATACCGTGTGAGACAAGAGGGCATGCAACACATGGCACCACCTCAACGGTGCCCACGTGCACGGACCGCGCCAGCCAATGGCATGCAAATTGATTACCAGAAAAACAAAAGCCCGTTACATTTAATCAATAATCTACAATGGCATTTTTCGAAGAATTATTGGCTTCCGTGCTCCCAACGGTTTCTTACGCCGACTCTGAGGTATGTTTGGCAGTAGAATTGGTCCGGCCCCGCTAACTTTTTAGGAAGAGGAAGTTGAAGAGACTGTCGAAGAGGAAGAAGAAGATGATGACGAAGATGACGACGAGGAAGAACAACAAGATCCATTTGACGAATTGAAGGAAAAGTGTGCCAAGTCGTCTTGTGCAACATATGTTCATCATTACGAAGAGTGTATTGAGAGAGTCACCAAGGCCGAAGAAGAGCCAGATCACCACAAGAAAGATTATAAAGAAGACTGTGTTGAGGAATACTTTCACCTTCAACACTGTATTAACGACTGCGCTGCTCCTAAATTGTTCTATAAATTGAAATAGGCGCTCAAAATAAACCTTTGTCATTATGTAGCTGTAGAAATGTGATGGAGCATTGACTAGTGGGTGAGATATGGTTGAATTGTGGATGAAATGACGAGTGACTGGCGATTTACTGAGTTGGATTCAAATATGGTTGGTTGGATGATAGGTTGTCGTGAAATACGGCTGTATTTCGTGAATTGTGTTGGTTGAATATTGCAGTCTTGTGCTGGTCAAATGACGTGATTATCGGACTAGCCTTGATTATTTCATCACGACTGTCTATTCACAAACTACAATCACATTCAATTATCAAATATTCTCGATTGCCAAATATTCCCAATTACCAATTATCCCAGTTTGAAAATAATGCTCCATGATCTCATCACATCTTACTCCACATCAATACTCCAGTGAAACACCAGCCACGATTATATAGTTGCCAATTCTGCAAGTTGCAATGTCTTGTGCAGTGGAATTTGTGTGTCATCTGGCAATCACTATGTACTTCAGTATGGAATTTCGCATTATAAATAGAAGCAGGAACCCAGCGAGATGTCGAGACGATGATCTTCGGGAGCCATGTGAAAATAAAAGGATGGCATGAATCATGAGGATAGAAAGATTATTCCGAGTATCTGATGACATGATACTGAGTGGCATGCTAATGTCATCTAGAAATGATATCTAGAAATGGTATACTAGAAATGGCATCTTGAAATGGCATATGAAAAATGGCATATGAAAAATATCATCTAGAAATGCCATCTAGAAATGTCATCTAGAAATGTCATACAGAAATGTTATAGTATAAATCTTACACATAAATATCATACAAAGAGATCCCATACTAGAATTGCCATCTATGCCATCCAAAATTTCATCTATAGGAAATCATGGCCATTCCAACACAATTCAGAACATTTCACCGTACTCTACAAGACAAATGACATAATATACAAGATACCGTGTGACTAATACACAACATTTAGCTTGTTGGACTAGTTTGGACAGGACTAGTTTCGGTCCTGACGCAATTTAGTCAACCAATCTTTGGTAGTGCATATCGTTAGTATCTTCCATTGCATATCGTTGGTTATCTTTCCTTTGCACATCGCCGGTTATCTTTCCTTTGCACATCGTTGATTATATCATCCCATTACATATAGTTGGTTATATCATCACATTGCATATCGTTGGTTCTTTCCATTGCATTCACTAGTATCTTTCCATCGCACATCATTAATTCTTTCCACGCTACATCTGTCAAGTGGCTATGGAGCTGTCAACATGGCCAATCAGCCCAGACAGTTTATACAAACACATGAATCACACGGCACAACACCGAGGAAATGCTACGGCACGGACCATGGCAATAAATTAAATAAATATTCGTGTATATTGTATATACGCGCTTACCCTATGCGCGCCAGTGCCCCCAACCAGAAAAAGAGTGGGCGATTTTGAATTTTTTCAAATATAATCAACAAAATGGCTGAAGCAGCAAAGACCACCAAGGAAGAAATCAACTACGAGACTCGGTTGTATATTGGAAATGTGGAGTACAACTCGACTGCGGAGGAGTTGAAGGAGCACTTTAAGGGGTATGCCATTGGGGAGATTTACTTTCCTACCCGCCCGGTGAAGGGCAAGATGTTGCAAAAAGGGTTTGCGTTCCTTCATTTGGAGGATGCCGCGGGCATTGACGCCTTCATTGACGCGTACAACAAGACAAAATTCAAAGAGCGCACCATTGAGGTGAGACGAGCCGAGCCGCCGGCAGAAAAGAGCAAGAAGAAGAGCGCCAAGCCTGACAAGAAGAAGCCAGTGAAGCCGCGGGTTTCGTTGGCCGAGGGTACGCTTTCCAAGGATACCGTGTACATAACCAACATTGACTTCCAGTTGGACAGCGACAAGTTGGAGGCGTACTTGAAGGAGGAGACGTCGTACGACATTGTGTCGGTGAAGGTTCCGTCAAAGCGATTGCCAGGGTACTTGGCGCAGACTTTGAAGAAGAAGGGCGTGGAGATCCGGTTCCGGTCTAGGGGATTTGCGTTTGTCACGTTCAAGAGCGAGGACGAGCAGAAGAAGTTTATTGAGGAGTATAACGGGAAGAAGATCAAGGAGCGGGAGGTGAATGTCACTGCGGCGATTATTATGCCATCTGAGGAGGAGGGGAAGGTTGACGGAAAGGTTGAGGAGACCAAAAAGAGTGAGAATTAAGTAGATAATTAAGGACTATCGGGTTATTGTAGAATCCATGATGGAGGTGGTTGTAGTGACTGTGCAAACGAGACGAGATTGCAAGACGAGATCAGGCAAATCAGCGTACTTGATTACATACAGAATATGTCGATGTGCAAATCAGCTGGGATAATTATACAGACAAGATTGGGAAAAGTCAAATTTAGGAAAAGTCAATTTGGAAAGTCTGTACTGTTTACATATAGAAAATGGCAATTTGCAATTGACCGGGATAGTTTTACAATGACAAGGATTAGGACAAAGTCACGGTACTTGTTTACTAGTCGTGTAGAAAATATCAATTTTTAAATGCACATTTTGCATCCTTTAACTACTCCATGTTGTGGATTTTTTCTTGGTAGTTTCAGCAAGTCTAAAATAGTTGGGTCGTTTAGTGAATTACGTAAAGACCTTTCTACAAGTTTTGATCATTGAATATAGTATTATTATCCAATTTTAAATAAAAATATTATTATTCAATTTTAAATAAACATCTTATTATCCTAATTTCGTCAAGTATTTCTACATACTGGAAATTATGTATCACGAGAACTTGTCTTGATTATTGCAATATCGTATCACTGTATTTCATTGTAATTATTGTACTCATTCTTTCACTAAATATTTTACTCATTTTTTCATCGAATATTTTACTCATTCTTTAATTGAATATTACACCCATTCTTTAATTGGAAATAACTTGCAACTAGTGTACCAGAGATTAAAAGTAATAAAATTGACAAATATAAGCCATCATCCAATTTGTTATAATAATAATAATATTAATAATAATAATTCAAGTCTATAGTTATACTAGGCTTCCAGAGGAGATTTATAATTTGCCGTCTATGACCAAGGACGGCTATGTAGTCGGTGAAAGAAACTCTGCGACAGAGATGTAAACTTGGACAATACTCAACTGTTACGACGAGTGAGTTTTAGCTAGAGAATTCCCCATCAATTAATCCGTACGGTGGGGTACGTTTGCAGTAAAGGCTGCTTCGACTATCTACATGATTCGACAATTGCCTTGGATAATTGCCTTGAAATATTTATAATTGCCTTGAAATATTTATAATTGCCTTGAAATATTTATAATTGCCTTGAAATATTTATAATTGCCTTGAAATATTTATAATTGCCTTGGGAATTAGTATTAATTGAATTACATGAATCCAGCATTACCGGCCAATGTACGCCCTGCCCTTGACACTTGGAGTAGCACGGTAAACTCAATTTGGACAGTGCGGTCCCTCAATATTGCATATATGCAAGCAGTCACACGACAAATAAACTACAACCTGACTTGAGCCATGTAAAATACGATTTACATTACTAGAAAGTAAATGGCAAGATGCTAAAAATGAAGTAAATGTGCAGATGTATGTACATACAAGATGGACAGCAAATCGGGAGGCAGATCGGGAGAGGTGGGAATACAAAAAGGACCAAGGGCCACGAAAATACAACCACCAGAATCACTCAATTGCAAACTTTTTGCAAGTTTGCCTTGAATTACAATTGACTATTGTCATTGCCTAATATCGACTATTGTCATTGCTCTTTGACAGTTGCTACGGATTTTTCACACACGTGACACACGTGGCTGGGGAATTCAGGAAATTGTACCAAGGATAACAACACATGTCGACGATATTCAAGCCAAGCGGCAAGGCGAAACGGCCGATGGCGCGTCACGAGGCGCCGAATGGCCCCATGAGCCACGTCCAGAGTCCCCGGAACCTGTTTCAGACGTGGAACCAAAACGCGATCTTGGACAGTCTCACCAAGCAAGGGCTTCCGCCGATTCTTTCGCCGACGCTTCCTGCGTGCTACACGAGAAATATAAAGAAGCCGAAGCGGCCGAACGAGTCACCGGATGATGATGACTACGATATCCCCAAGATGATGCTTTCGCCGACGCTCCCCACTGCGTACGACCGGCACGAGAAGCGGACCCCACACCGGGTGGTGGTGGGTCTGAGGCTGGTGAAAGTGACGTTGGTGCTTCCAGGCAAGCAGCTCCGGCAGTTTACGCGGAAGTTCCCGACGGGCCCGTCTGCGGTGCGCGTGAACGAGAAAAAGATCCGCCAGCTTCTTCTCGACAAAAAGCGCAAGTACGCGGAGATTGCGGTGTCGCGGAAGCACGAGGCGGAGAAGCTTACGGACGAACACATGGTGACGGTGACGAACGTGGAGCTGGTGATCAATTTCATGGCGAGTTTCAGCTACGAGGACCGGGTGCGGAACATGGACCGGTTGTTGCCTCTGGAGAAGCAGTGGAGCCTGCTTCTCCCGTACCTTGGGGTGGTGATCACGCGGCTCGAGCGGATGGCGAACTGCGACAGCGTGCTTGGGCTCTGCTACCAGATCCGCGGTACGGTGTACAAGCATTTGAAGACGGTGGTGACGAAGCGGATCAGCAGGGTGAGCAAGCGGCTGGAGGACGAGGACAAGTTGCTTGCGTTGTATGTGCTCCAGGCAAAGTACAGCGAGCACAGCGTGAGCAACTTTCTCCGGGGCGAGAGGTACTTGAGCTATAACAGCTTGGAGGCTGCGTCGTTATTCAAAACCAAGCTGTTGAACATGAAGTACCAGCAGAGGTTCTACAAGAGCGAGTCGGGCAAGCTGATGATCGAGTGGTTTTCTGTCAAGAACGACGAGGCGTTTTCCGACGCGATGCAAAAGGGCGACGACGCGATCCGGAGGTTGGAGCTAGAGAAGGCGGAACAGAAGATGTTTTACTTGCCGTTTAATTTGTACTTGGGGGTGGAGCAGGTGGTGGGGTATGCGTGGAGTGTGATTCGCGAGTATGATCAGGGTCACGAGGAGAGGTAGTGGGAGGGGATAAGTGGAGGGAGATGGAAGGCGGAGAGTGATTAAAGAGCCATGGACTGGAAAACTGTGCATATGACTATGTACAGTCTACAGAATTGGATGCCTGAAAATTGGATATGCCTGGTAACGGATATGCCTGAAAATAGGATATTCCTGGTAACGGATATGTTTGAAAATTGGATATGCTTGGTAACGGATATGTCATGTCATTTAAGGTTGTGTAAATTGTGGTCTGAATTGGTCGAGTCGTGCTTGAAAGTGTGTGATGATCAAGTATGATTGGAGGTTGTGATGATAAAGTATAATTGATTATTTCGTCTTGATTATGAACTCAGGTCAATGTTAGATACTTTTGGTTAATGCTGGTTACTGTGATGTTGTTCAGTACAAACATTTGGTGGGTGAAATGGTAGGTGAAAACGGTTTGGTAGGTGTGGTTGACATGTGGGGTGCATTACCACGTGACCTTAACCTGCCAAAGTTGTACCATCAACAGCTACTCACTACAACTTTAATCTAAAAGCCACCCATGTTTGACACAATAGCCTGCTCATTAACCAGTGATTGATGGTCCATTTGGTAATTTGGTGGTTGATTGGTAAGTTGTCTAGTGGTTGATGGTTGATGGTATGCACAACCACCTACCAATTACATGTATTATATAGTAACGAGTAATAGATTACGTTCATTAGCCCTCTATTTCCCCACAATCCGCCCAAGATGACTCGAGTTTACCTCAACCTGGATATGCAACTGATCCATCTTCGCCTGTGTCTCCTTGATATGCTTGTTCAGCCGCTCGATAATGTCGCCCTGCGACTTGGCGTAGCCCTTCAACGTCTTTGCATACTTGCCAATCTCGTCAATGTTCGCATTGAGCTGCATCTCCTTCAGCACGTCCTCCTCGTCGTCCTCATCATAAATGTACCGTTTCTGCTGCTCAAGAACCTGCTGCCGCGTGTAGTTCGACTGCGGCTGGCTGTTCACGTCCGACTTCAACGCCAGAGTGACCGTCCGCTCAGATGCCTGCCAGTTACGGAGCTGTTCCGCAGACGCCTGCTGGTCCGCATACAAGTTCTGCCGGAGCTGCTCGTCCTTCTTTCTCAAGCGCGACTTGGCGTTGAACGGGTTGTTTGGCCGGCGAAACAACTTCGACGCCTGCTCCAACTCCTTGCCCTTTATCGAGTTGAGCTTGTTTTGCGTGTGTGCCACATTGAGCTGGTTTGCAGTGTTGCTCATCTGGGCCTCCTGGTTGCCAAGCATGCCAATGGTGTTTTGCGCCGTCTGGGCCGACTCACGTGCCATCTGGAGCGTCCGCTCCGTCGACGCAAGCGACTTGTCCTTGGTGAACCGGATCTCGTCCTTGATGTCTTCCAAGTCCTCGTCAGACTCTTGTGCACGCCGCTCTTCTTCAGTGAGAACCGGCGCCGGCTGCTGGGCATAGGTGTTTTCCGTGGCATTCAAGTCCTCGGCGTCGAATCCGCCGGGTGGCGCGTTCAAGTCGTCCACGTCGTATCCGTTGCTGGAAAACGCCTGCTGCTGTTCCTTTTCCAACTGCTGCTGCTTTCTTGCGGCGTTCCGCCGGGCTTTGTACTCTTCAAACGTTTCCTCGTACTCGGGCTGTTTTGCGCTGTATCCGTTGCCATATCCCGTGTATCCGGGGTTATTTCCTTGGGAATTTCCTTGGCCATATGGCAGACTACTGTTTAAAGTACCACTTCCATATGGCGAGTTGGAGCCTTGGGTGCCATTGAGAGTCCCACTTCCATATGGCGAGCTTCCTTGGGTACCGTATGGCGATTTTCCCTGGGCACTTGGCTGATTTCCATAGGAATTTTGCCCATTTGACTGATTTCCATATGGGTTTTGCCCACTTGGTTGATTTCCATATGGATTTTGCCCACTTGGTTGATTTCCATAGGACTGCCCACTTGGTTGATTTCCATATGGATTTTGCCCACTTGGTTGATTTCCATACGGATTTTTCCCACTTGACTGATTTCCATATGGACTTTGGACAGCTCCTTCAGCACTCTTTTCAGCAGCTCCTCCGGCACTCCCTTGGTACGGATTAAAGCCCTGTGGCTTGTAGCCCTGCTGCTGCCCAGCATGATGCTGGGCGTAGTTGCCAAACTCGGCAAACTTGTTCTTGACCACCGGGACGTGCGGCTTGAGGTAGGGGTTCTCCTCCTTTTCTGCCTTATCCTTCTTGTGCCGTCTGAAAGAAACCATGACGTAAAAGCAAAAGTCGCCGTTTATATAGCCACGCCAGTTACCCGGGCGCAACGTCATGGCCACCGATGAAGTTACCCGGTACATGCTTACCATGTTTCAATCTCATGCACTTGCCGTAGCATGTTTCAATCTCGAGCAGTTACCCGGTGATATGTTACCACGATTCTCATGTTCAATCTCATGCACTTACCCGTAATATGATTCCCACGATTTCCCATCTTCATATCTCGTTCACTTGCGCGTAATGTTTGTCACAATTTCCCATCTTCATGCCTCGTTTACTTACCCGTAATGTTTCCCACGATTTCCCATCTTTATATCTCGTTCACTTACCCGCAGCATGTTTCCCATGATTTCAATCTCTATTAGTTACCCGGCCACATACATATGAGCGAGTTTTCAGGCCAGAACACCAATGGAACTTAGCAAGAGATACGACAACTTGCACAAGCTCGTTGCGGTATATCTCCGGAACGGGCGCACGGACAAGTACGTCCGGTTGGTGCAGTCTGTTCCAAAAAGCCCGGGTTTTTCCGCCGCCAATGTCGAGCTCTTGTATGCTTTGGCAGACACGGTGGACTTGGTGCCGGAGCCGCTTGTGCGGGACGTGGCCGAGTTGTTTGGCGGTGTGTTGGCGCGGATCGTGACGCGGGACGTCGTGTTGCCTCTGAGTAGCGGCTGTAGCCGCTATTTCACGCTTTCCCAGCGCATCACCGAGGCGGTATTAAAGACCGGAGCCGAGCTCAGTTTGCAGCGATTCCAAGGCCGGGAGTTGGAGTTGGAGGACTATTTTGTGTTGTTTGGCATTGTGGTGGCGTTCTCAAACCAGCCACGACGCGCAATGGACTATGATGTCACGCTGGAGTTGTTCCAGGTGGTGGACCTGGGGTTTCTCAACGAGATGGAAGCAAAGATCGCGCAGTGGCTTGAGATTGGTGCCAGCGAGACGCGATTGCAGGAGTTGGCGCGGTTCCAGCGGAGCTTTGGCGAGTTCTGTGCGCTTTTGTTTGTCAAGCACCTTGCGATTCTCCGGCTAAACATGGTGTTGGCAGTGTGTCGGCTCGAGGTCACTGAGGACACACTCATTGAGACGTTGGTGGTGCAACGGGCCAAGGACGCGACGCCAGAGCAACTCGAGGCGGCAGACAGCGACACAGACACGTGCTCGTATGCCCTGAGCGCGGCGTACCACACGCGGTTTGGTACCGACGAACGACAGACGTTGCTCCGACTCTGTGACGTATCGGCAGAGCTTCTTGAGACGCTCTGCAGCGAGGGCGCCGAGTACGTCGTGTTGACGTCCAACGAGCGACTTGCGTTGTTGTACCAGAGCAAGTCGTTTCTCTTGGAGACGTTGGCGGTGCTCTACTTTGTGCGGCTTGTGCTGCCGGAGTTTGTGCAGACACTCATTTCCCGCGGGCTAGTGCTTGGCGATACCAGCGAGCTATGTCACGAGGATGTGGGATTCAACGTCGTGGGGTTTCTTGCGTTGGCGGAAATCGACTCGTCCAGCGGGCACGATCTCAACGGGCTAGTGGCCCAGATGGTGGGCGGGAGTCCTGTTTTTGGGCGGCTGCTCCGGGCGGCGCTCCACTGCGTGGCGCAGGCGTACCGGTGCCTTGGGCCGGACCACGTGGTCGCGCTCATATATGCGCTAGGCAACCTTGAGGACCGGCTGTTGGAGCCGAGTCTCCGGGCGATTGTGGAGGTCACGGCGCAGTATCAGCAGGAGGAGATTACGCTTCTTGCGACGCTGATCATCTTCCAGAAGGTTGCGGGGCACCGGGGGAAGCTCGACTTGGCAGTGTGTCATTTGGACCAGTTGGTGGCATGCATGGACCACGACCCAAAGAACTTCCGTCACTTGCTCAAGACGCTCTCAGCGATGTTGGAGCTTGACCGGGATGCGCGGCCGCAGGTGATGGCCTGCTACGAGCGGATTGCCGTGTACTTGAAGAGTCATTTTTATGCTGGCAAGGCCAAGGCCAATGGAAACAATATTATGCTGGCCAATGGAAACAATATTATGCTGGCCAATGGAAACAGCCCCTCACTGGTCAATGGAAACAGCCCCTCACTGGCCGACTACAACCTTGCACTGCCCCATGCCAATGGAAACTACTCCATCTTCCTCAGCGAGTTGCTCCACGCAATCATCAGCAAAGGCGGCGATTCCTCCGAGGACTCGCACCATCGGTCCCACTCAGAGATCCTGGAGGTCGCCAAGGACATTGAGAGCTACCTTGCGCCGCTCCTGGCCCTCCTCCCGTCGCCTTACGACTCCCAGCCAAGAATAATATTGTCTGACGACGCTGCCCACTTGCTCCGCGACTTCTGGTTCAACTTGACGATCCACGGCATGAGCATCGGCGTCGTCGACGCGTACTTTTCGCGGCCGCTCGACTTGCCCAAGAAGCCGTCCTATACCCCCAGCGGAAACTACGTGCACCAGTTGCAAATCATCGCATACAACTCGCCGCCGCTCACCAGCAGCGCCACGTCCACCAACGAGAACTTGCTCGAGCTCAACACCGTGCTCCGGCGCGGCTCGTCCAACTCCAATGTCAAGTTCCAAAAGTCTGTGCTCGACTGCTTCGACGGGCCGTCGGGGTTCTCGTTTGGCGGCGGGCCCAAGCTCATGTTCCTTGCCGCAACAGTCTTCCTCGAGTTGCTCTGCGTCGACGTCGGCAAACCTCTGCTGTTGCTCCACTACCTTTCGGACAGCTCGGTTGCAAAAGATGTTCGCCCGATTGTCGTCGACATGTTTCTGCGGTACATTGCCAAGATCGACCGGCATAGCCACGACGCTGCTCGTGTCACCATCAAAAACCCTGCAAATTTGCCGCTTCTCGACCGGTTCACCGTGCGGCATGTCGCTGCGCACTTTGCCGACATCTTGTACCTCACGTGCGACACGTTGCTCCAGAGCACCGCGTTTTTATTCTGCGACACGCTCCTTGCGCGGATTCCGACTGTGCTCACCAGCCAGGGGAATCTAGCCACGTTGCTAGACTTGGTGACGGTGTTGGCGCGCAGTGTCGCTGACTACGACAAGCACAAGTACACCCCGAACTTGTACTACGACCTCGGGGCCACGCGGCTTATTCTTGTCGATAGTGTCAAGTGGCGGCTGGCGACACTAGCCACGTTGAAGCAAAAGGCCCGTGGCTGGATTGCCAGCTGCTACTCCATGGCGACAAAGTACCTTCTCCAGGAGTATGCTGCGGTGCACAGGAATAGTTATGGTGTACGGTTTGTCCAGGAGTCGATTGACGATGTTTGGGTGTCGGAGGTGCCGGAGGTGTCAGAGGATCTGTTGAAGGGTGTGCTAGGGGGACGCGATGCCGAGGCAAAGATTTTGGCCTTGGCTGGGTATCTTCGGAAGATGTCTGGGGATGCTCGGAGTGCTGACAAGATACAGAGTGTTTCTGACGGCCAAAATGCTTTGCAAAGCTCTGCATTTAGCCAAAATGCTTTGCAAACTGCCCCAATCAACCACACTTCACCTCGTACTCCAATCAGCCACACTCTACCTCCTGGCCCCCTCATCCACCAACTCATATCCATCCCCCTCAACCCCCTCAACCCAGCCCTCCTCACCACCGCCCTTCCCCATTGGCTCGCCCTCTGCACCACCCCCAAACTCCAGTTCCTCATCGTCACCGAAATCCTCCGCCAGTTCACCCACACCATGCACCAGCATCAGGGCATCTTCCTGGAAAACACCGCCCCGCTCCCCGAATACTCCACCATGGAATACGCCCCGTCCAACAAGCAGCAGACCAAACACGCCTGCCACATGGTCCACACCGCCTTCAAGCCCCACGCAACCCTTATCCAGGTCATTGCTTCGCTCTTCAAAAGCAGCCAGTTTTATGGCAGAAACTTGCTCAAGATCTTCGAGGACTTTGCTGTCACCGTGCTTGCCCACTTTCCCAGCATCAGCTCCCACCCGTTTTCCCGGGTCATCCGCTTCGACTTCCTCGACTTGTGCTTGCACATCCACAGCATCGACCGTCCGCCGCTTCTCCTCGAGCTCATTCTCTCCGCGGCATTGGACTGGTTCACCCACCGCAAGTCACTTCCCGTCGGCGACAACGTGGTAAAGATTTCAAAGGACTTGGCCACGCTCCAGGGCTTTTTTGCGAAAATATCCGCCCTCAACAACACTTCCGTCAAGGCAAAGCTCTTGTGCGCCTTTCTCACCGACGAAATATACTCCCTCGGCGTCTGGCTCGGCTCGTCTCATCCGCTGATGGACTCCAGCGCAGACTCGCTTGTCGCCAGTGCATATGCAATCAACGCCGACTTGGCCATCAATCTCGTGCTGCGGCTTGAGTCTGCTGGTGCTTCCGCAGATAAAGCCAGGCTCGCGCTCCAAAACTGCATCAAGAACCAGCCGCTCAAGAGTATCCAGTCGCCCGATGCCATCAAGTACATTCTCACCGACACCTATAGCTTCTATGACTATCACCTCCTTCTCTGGGACGTGGTGTCGCCGATTGACGCAATCAACTTGTTCTTCTACGACAATAGCTACGTGCTCCAGTACGCGATGCGGGCACTCAACTCGCACGACGTCATGGTGACGTTCTTCTACGTGCCGCAGATTGTCCAGATGCTCCGGTTTGACGCTGAGGGGTACATTGAGCGGTTCATCATGGAAACCGCACAGGTGTCGCAGTTGTTTGCCCACCAAATCATCTGGAATATGCTTGCCAACAGCTACAACGACGATGAGGCCACGATCGAAAACGATTTGAAGCCCAAGCTCGACGCCATCAGAGACAGAATGACCGCCGCATTCTCCCAGCAGGACTTCCAGTACTACACCCGCGAGTTTGGCTTCTTCAAGGAGATTACTGGCATCTCAGGCAAACTCAAGCCCTACATCAAAAAGACAAAGGCCGAACGGAAGCTCAAAATCGACGAGGAAATGCGCAAAATCGTCTTGGAAAAGGGCGTATACCTTCCTAGCAACCCGGATGGCGTGCTTGTCGACATCAACCGCTCCTCGGGAAAACCGCTCCAGTCCCACGCAAAGGCCCCATTCATGGCCACGTTCAAGATCAAAAAGTCCGTCAAGGTTTACGACAATGACGTTGTTCGCGAGCAGGATATCGTCACCTGGCAAAGTGCAATCTTTAAGGTCGGCGACGACTGTCGTCAGGACGTCATGGCCATCCAGCTCATCTCAGTGTTCCGCTCCATCTGGGCAAACAGCGACCTCGACTTGTACGTGTTTCCGTACCGCGTCACTGCCACCGAGGCCGGACGAGGAATCATCGACGTTCTTCCTGAAAGTGTCAGCCGTGACATGCTTGGAAGAGAGGCCGTCAATGGGTTGTACCAGTACTACATCACCAAGTTTGGGCCCGAGCACTCGCCAGAGTTCCAGACCGCGCGAAACAACCTCATCAAGTCCTTGGCAGCGTACTCTATCATCTCGTACTTGCTCCAGTTCAAGGACAGACACAATGGGAACATCATGTACGACTCTCAGGGCCACATTCTCCACGTCGACTTTGGCTTTTGTTTTGACATTGTCCCTGGCGGGGTGAAGTTCGAGGCCGTGCCGTTCAAATTGACCAAGGAAATGATCATGGTCATGGGTGGCGGCCACGACACTTTGTACTTTAAGCGGTTTGAGGAGCTCTGTGTCCAAGGATACTTGGCCTGTCGCCCGTATATGGAGACCATTGTGCGGTGTGTCTTGCCAATGTTGGAGAGCGGCTTGCCGTGTTTCAAAGGTGCCAGCACGATTAAAAATCTACGGGCGCGGTTTGTGCCTCACAAGAACGAAAAGGACGCGGGGTTGTTTATGAGAAAGTTGATTCGCAAGAGTTATGAGAGTTTTTTTACAAAGGGCTACGACGAGTTCCAGCGGATCACCAATGGCATTCCTTATTAGTCTGTGGTATTGTTGGTATCTTGGGTATTTTGGATATCCTTGGAAATAATATCGTTGGTTGGTATCCTTGGTTAAATGATATCCTTGTTAATCCAATGCATGTACAGTTTCGTACAATGTATGCTAGAGTTTGTTTTTGTAGGGTCAGTGTTGGTGTAGAGTAATTCGTAATGGTAGACATGGTTAATGTGTCATGTTTGATGGAATGTGTGAATTAGGAGTGAATTGTGAATCAGGAATTGTGAATAAGGGAATTAGGAATCAGTGAATTATGAATGTGTGAATTATGAATGTGTGAATTAATAATGCGTAATTAAGAGTGTGTGAATTATTTGGACAGCACAACTATTCATAATAGGCACAATGCATACATATCTTCACTAAAATATCCCCGGAAATCTACGTACGCTCCGGAAATGATATACGTCAGTGGAACATGGGGCTTGTCAAGATCCCTTTTGAATAATTGGTGTTGAAATTAGGCATGACTCATCAGAGGACTATTACTGTTTCTATAAAGAGAGTGATTGATTAAGATCTAAATAATGTCAAAATTGCTGCCTTGATAACAGAACATGGGTTCCTTGTATTCACGACACGACTGATAACTACGACTTTTTTCAATGGATTACGATTTTCTGTAAAATACTGCTCTATTGAATGTTTCATTGTGCTTGAGTCACCAGATTAGCATGTCAACATTGGTATTGGCATATAGACATGGAATCCATACTGATGTAATGTACTTGTTTTATGTACGTATTATCAGATACTAGTCACATTTCATTATCGTGGCACATATATTATCACATACCTTAACTATGCGCTATATTCCATAATATGAACATTATTCACATATTTCATAAGATGTCCACTGGAACGAATATAAAAGGCTAGATAGCAAACTACCTAGGACACCTATTGATTTAAGGACCTCTGGTTTAGATTCAATCATTCAATCTTAAAGAAACAACAAATTATATGGAGTTTATAATAAGAGCTTCATAGTCATTAACTACCCCTATATTTATAATTTCTGACACTTTCCTAGGTGGTATGTGACTTGAGCCCTCCTAACGTGCAGTAGCAAAAAGGAAACCACCAGTCCAGCACATACGAGTAGAATCCTACAGGATTTTAAGCTTTACCAGTCACTAGGGAACCCAAAGTAGTTGCCGGGAATCCACGGCACCCAAATAACGGAAAATTGATGTCAATTTGAGCAGGCAAAGTACTGGCATCTACGCTTGCATCAAACAACTCGTAGGCATCTAGACATCTAGACTACATCAATTCGTGGCATCTACCAAGCTGGATCCGGCAAACCTCCTTGTAACACTACAGAATCATAATATCTATTTACTTCTCAGCTATACTGGGCTCCCAGAAAGACTCAAAAGGAGCGAGCCTCGCCCTTGTCACTACAGAATCATATACTTCATATATTGGTATCACTGAAATCTCGAAGGCCCAAGGACCTTGCACGGGGTCACCGGGTTGCTGGACCGGGGACTCTGTGAGTTCTCCTTGTCGTCAAACAACGTATTCACCTGGGGAAGTGCCTTGATGTTGTCGATGCGCTCTGAGATTTCAGCGATTTTCTTCTTTGGCCGCCCACGCTTCTTCTTGGGCTTGTTGATGTTGGCCTCGGTCTTGATGCCGCCCAAGCAGATGTTCCGCTCCTTGTGGCGTCGCAAGGCGTCGATCCGAGTGAATCCCTTGTCGCAAAGACAAATGTACTTGTTGGACTCGTGGATCTTCTCGTGGCGATGCAAGTCGTGCTGCCGCACAAACGACTTTTTGCAGTTCTCAAACGGACACTTGTACGGCCGGTCACACAAGTGAGTCTGGATGTGCGACCGGATGTTGTAGCGTCGCTGGAACAACTTCCCGCACCCGTTGTAGCTGCAAATGTACTTCTTGTCCTCGTCCGGCCCGAGAATGAACTGGTCAATGAACCCCGGCGGGAGCGTCGACACCTTCTCGTTGCCCTTGCGCTTGGTTTTCGCCGACTTGCTCTCGTTCACCGTGATGATCTCCTCCCAGGAGATGGGTTTCACCGGAGACCCGTGGTAGGATGGAGGAGTAGTGGCCTGTGGAGCGTAGTACTCGGGCGATGAAAATGGCGACGAGCTGGAGTTTGTCGTTGGCGGCTGGAAGCCGTACTTTGGCGACGGGGTCATGTAGGTGCTCAGGGACTTGAGCTCGGGGGTGAGGGTGTTGAAGTTTTGTTTGAGCGGCGACTCGAACTCCGAGTCGAGGATCTCGTCGATGTTGTCGGGATACACTGGCGGGATGTTCCCCGAGATGGCCCGGGACATTTTCGACAAGTACTCGGGGGTGAAGTAGCTGTCTGGGACCACGGGCTTTTCTGGTGGGAACTTGAACTTGTCTCCAGCGACGATGTAGTCTTTGGAGAGGGCGACTTTGGCTGGGTTGGAGAGGGTGGATTTGTATGGATTTGAAATGGTTTGTGGTGTGCGAATGTCTTGGATGGTTTGGGGGATGTCTCTGGAGTATGTTCCATCTCTGGAGTAAGTTCCATCTCTAGAAAATGTATCATCTCTGGAATATATTTGGTCTCTGGAGTATGTTTGGTCTCTAGAATATGTCCCTTCTCTTGAATACGTCCCTTCTCTTGAATACGTCTGATCCCTCGTAAAGTCCTGCACTCCTCGATACTCCTGTGGACCTCTCGTAATCTCCTGCGGATCAACAGACACCTTCAAGTCCGATGGATCCACCCCCGGAATCGAAAACTCCTTCCCATGAAACCCGAAAATCGCAGTCCCGCTGGGCTGCTTCGTGTGCTTCTTGCCCTCTCTCTGTGGCCCCAGTGGAATCCCCAAGTCCTGGAGCGACATCATTGCCTCCTGGAGAGGACCATTGTAGTCCAACTGGTCGTTTTGCACCGGAAAGAAGTCGGCAAAGTCCGACGAGTAGTGGCTGTAGTACTGAGGATCATCAAGATTGAAGTTGAGCATGGACGAATAAGTGTCCTTCATGTTGTTATTGAGCGTGGTCATGTGTAGTTCTACCTCGCCTGCAAGGTGGAATTTCTAGTCTGCAAAAAACCCAGGACCTCGATGATATTTAAGTGCAACTTGCGATATGCGATGTTGGATATGGCGTGTTGACCTTTTGCCAAATGCAGTAAGCCTGTGTTTTCATATGCCGCATTAGGAAGGCAGTATAATCACGTGAATAGTAGACGGCCTCGGCGATGACGCACGATGTAGAGAAGCATAAACAGAAGTGGGAATGACGCAGAGAATAACGTGGAGAATACAGCAGACGAAGCCGCAGATCTCTAAAAATACCTGAGTGGAATCCAAAAATGCCCAACTAAATCTCAAAAATGTCCAACTGGATCTCAAAAATGTTCAAGTGGATCTTAAAAATGTCCAAGTGTAGCAACGTGTGACAAATGTAAAACACAAAATGGTGAGAATCCTAGACATGTAGGATACAGTTATAGCACGGGAGGGTAGCTACAGCATGAGAAAGTATATGCAAGTCGTCCCATTAACTACATGATATCATACTTAATACTATCCAAGACAATCGGTGAAAACATAGACTGTCAGTATTGGTCATGCCAAAAGACTTGCACAATCCATGTTAGTCCAACCACCCACGTTAGTCCAACAATCCATGTTGATCCAACAATCCATGCTGGTCAAACAATCCATGACGGTCACGTGACTCACGAGTAGGTTTCAATCAAAGTATCCCGAAGACTTCCGCTAATCGCATCAGGGTTGCTCTCCAGCAACTTGAATATGCTCTCAATGACACTCAACTCAGGCGCAGTGGTGTCGAGCCCGGCTACTGCAAGCCAGTCGTTCACCACCACCCCAGCACCAACGACAGAACTTCCACGATTCACAGTACCAGCAACAATTGGTACTTGCAAAAGCGATGAGAGTTCTTCTTGGTCTTGGACAGAGGTCTGGGGATGCACAAGACCGCCCTGGTTAGACAACGCACAGTAGCTGCCGACCATGACGTTCGACGAGATTGTCTGACGGAAGACCTCGACACCAAGAACATCGGCAATGATTTCCTCGGTCTCGCGCTCAATGTCTGGATGCACGAGCGCCACATAGTCGTTGCAGCAAATGACGTTGCCCAACGCACTCAACCGCTCCTCGACCCGCTGGATCTTCACCAGGTCTGGAAGCGAGTTTCGCAAGTGCATCAATTCCTGGTCGGTTGTCTGTGTAGGCACCAACAACCCGCGACGGTTTCCCGCGGTCATGCGCCCGACGATCCGGGTACCAGCAATCGTGGTATGGGCCATGGGAATGACATCGCCCAACTCTGCTTCTATGGCGGAGTAAAAGTTCTCGCTTCCACCGACGGCGATCAAACAGTATGAGTTTGTGAGGTTGCAGAAGACGCCGACATCGTTGGAGTTTTCAAATTGCGTTCTAGTGGCCATGTTGTAGAGTGCAGGAGCCACTGGTTATATAGAGCGGTATTACAAATCAGAAAAATTTTGCATGCGCATTACCCGGGAGATGGGATGGGTTTTGTAATCAGTGCGTAATCAGTAGTAGGACTGGGATTATGCGTCGAGGCGGGGCTCGTAATGGGGGTTCAGGTCAATGCTTGCCAAAGGTTGCCATACAATTGAGTCTTGGAATAATGCATACAAGTGTAGATGTTAAATAAGACTGATGGAAACTCGGACAATATTGGGAAATGCTCGGACAATATTGGGAAATGCTCGGACAATATTGGGAAATGCTCAGACAATATTTTCAAATACTCTGACAATATTCTCAAACACTCAGACAGTACTCACTCAGAATACTCAAAACACCAGTAAATGTTCCAACAGATTTTTTATAAACACTGCAGAAACATGGAAAAACACCAACATACTCTTTATTCAAAAAATTTTTGCATCATCGTTGTACATATAAAATATCATCTTTAAAAGTAAATTATATCTACTCTCAAACTACTTTATTTCCAATTCTTCCTGTCGCCTATCCAGCTTTTGCATGTATCTTGAAAGTTTCCTACACCAACAATCTACAACTTATCTTGTAGATTCCATTACGCATCAGCCTTGTAATTCTACATTTTCATAATTCTACAGTTTTGTAATTCTACAATCTTGAAATTCTACAATCTCATAATTCTATCAGTCTTGTAATTCTACAGTCTTGTAATTCTACCAGTTTCATAATTCTACCCATCAGCACTCACTACTACCAATTCACCACTACCAACTCACTATTACAAACTCACTACTACCAACTCACTACTACCAACTCACTGCTTAAAAAGCACCTCCTGACGCGCAACCTCCTCCATATACTGGCCAAAATCATAATCCAACTTGTGGTCATTCCCACACACTCCCCCCTGTATCTTCACCTTAATCTCCCTTGGCCCCTCACTATGCAACGCC
Source organism: Saccharomycopsis phalli (assembly GCA_020342235.1). Lineage (NCBI taxonomy): Eukaryota > Fungi > Ascomycota > Saccharomycetes > Ascoideales > Saccharomycopsidaceae > Saccharomycopsis > Saccharomycopsis phalli. The sequence goes on from CP073215.1 coordinate 198,585, forward strand.
CTCTGAAGTGGAACCACAGGCACAAACTTCTCCTCGCTCGCAAAATACGGACCCACAGAAATATGCGACACCGCTCCAGAAACCGCCTTCAACGGCTTGATCGCCTGCTTGGTAATCACGTCCTGCACAAAAAGCTGCCCACTAGAATCACCCAGCACAAGTTTCGTGCCGTCAAATGATACTCCGAGCCTGGTGACCGCAGACCCATGCCCACCAAACTTTGGTACTTCTGGCAACGTGACGATTTTCGTGCCTGGAGCCGCATACTTCTCGGTGATGGAAACCACCTTGTTATTGTCAACTTCATGGAGCTTCACGTCCAAGACTTCCCCCGACTCTAAGCCCAAATACACCGCTCGGAACGCAGGATCAAGCGCAACACTGTGCCCTGGGCTAGGTAACACCATCGACCATAGTTGCTGATGAGAACTCAAGTTGTAGACCCGACAGGTACTGTCTAGCGACGTGGATACAAGCATCACGTCATCCTGAACGCCTCCAGTTAGCTGGAAGTCTGTCACGGAAAGCGTATGGTGTGAGAACGTGTGTTCGGGACCTGTTCCTGATGATACCAATTCGGGCACATTGAACACAGTCAAACGGGAATCGGCAGAGCACGCAACCAATTGGGTACCGGTACGTGTGAATTGCACCTTGTTGATCTTCTGGTAGTGTACATTCTTGTTGAAAAGAAGCGTGCCCGAGGCCATTTCCCAGACCAAAAGACGGCCCGAGACGGTTCCTGCGGCTAGAAGCCACTCATCTCCACAGCATGCAATTGCACTGACCTGTTCAGGCACCGGGATCTTCTGGATCGGCGCTTCTTTGCCATCAATGTACACTTGAAGGAGCGCCTTGTGGCTCACGGCCACGATAAGTTTACCGGTGGATGTGGAGCACGAGCACCCATTTGCGGTCTTGTAAGCATACGAAATGGAGCTGGAGTGCAAAGACACACGATACCCGACGGAGGAATCACCATACTTGTCATCTTCGGCACCACTGCCTAGGTATGTTATACACTCTTCCATGGTGAAACTTTTTGGACTTGAAAAATATTGATGCCACTTACCCGGTGGTCATCGGCTCGATTACCCGGCCAAAAAGTGAGGTTTGAGCTGCTATACCAGTGCTCGTAATATGCATACCAAGAGCATTTTCACCACTTCTGTTGATATCTGACTCGGGCAGACGGTTTACGTGCTAGCGAAAGATACGTACATGGTGTAGATTATCATTATTATATCTGCTATATGTTTCAATAGTCGAGTTGTAGCTCTGATGAATAAATGATACGTAGTTACGTAGTCACAGTTTACTTTATATCGCAAGATTTCTAGGGAGACTAGTTCAGTGATGGAAGTAATGTACATTGTTATATCTCAAGATTTAATTTAATCTAAATAATAAAATTGATTGTCCCATCCATTGTTACATGTCCTTTCACTTGTCACGATAGTGATTTTCAAACATGACCACTTTTCCAGTGCTGAGGTGGTTACGAATTTTTTTGGCAACCACTGGTTGTTGGATAGAAAACTTTATTGTGTGTTTATTTATGCAAATGATTATTTGTAAAAGTCTGACTATCTGACAATTGCTTGAGGCACATACTACACGCAAGACATTATGTTGAAATAACAGGTACGCTTCCCAGCTGTAATGAAATGGGGACATTCTTTCACTTTGTTCTGGCTGACCCAAACTTCTGTCATGAAAGTAGGGTCATGTCCATTTCCTTTTGTCGTGGCTAACTAACTGCAGAATAGGTCTAGTATTCAAGACGGAGTTCGGAGCAGCTTCCCGGACTCAGCCACAAAATACAGTAGCGCATACGCTGATCAGTAGCAACCACTGTCTGATTAGTGGACAACAAACTCATATGAGAATCGGCATTCTCTATAAGAAGGCCGACCGTTTGCTGCAAATATACCAATCACAAGACCAATTCAGCTGGATATCTTTATCTAGCAAAACCCAATCTGGTTATCCTAATCCCAAAGGGATAAAACAAACAATTATGTAGTTTATATATCACTGTACTACTATGTCTAATTAGGGTAGACCTATAAACTACGACATTGCCAACCTGTATTCTAGTCACTATATCTACATGCTACATCTACCATAGCTACACATGGAAAGCATAATTATGAAAAAAAAAGCTACCTCAAAATTCTAAACAAAACCTCCTTAGCGACAATATAGCCAATACAAAATATATTATTCCAAACAGCCTCAATCCCACTGCCCATGTTGACCCTTGCTACCCTACCGTCCAATCTACCCGGCCAACCACCATACATACGCACAATCGACAATCTTTCTAGCAATGCCCATCCATATTCTAGCCAGTGCATTTGTCGAAGGGCTTGACACCATACCTGGGTGGCGATATGTGTGGCAGTGGGGTCCGTTGGTTGCTCTGGTGGTGTCGCTAAAGTACTATTTTGCCGGGGCACGGAACAATTGGGACCTGAATTTGCATGGAAAAGTGTATCTTGTCACTGGTGGCACCTCGGGTCTCGGGGCGTCGGTTGTGCGGGAATTGGCGCAGAGAGGCGCGCAGATTGTTCTTCTTGTGCGGAATCTCAGCGACGGGTGGCTCATTGACCATATTGAGAAGCTCAGAGACGAGTATGGCAACCAGCTAATCTTTGCCGAGGAGTGTGATCTAAGCGACTTGCACTCGATCCGGCGGTTTGCGACTCTGTGGCTCGACAACCAGACGCCGCGAAGGCTCGATGGCGTGATTCTAGCCCATGGAGAGTCGTTGCCAATTGGAAAACCGCGGGAAGTTACAGTGGACGGCGTGGAAAAGCACATGGCAATCAACTACTTGGCGACGTTTCATCTACTAACGTTGATGGCACCGGCGATTCGGTCACAGCCCACCGACCGTAAGGTGAAAATCGTGGTGTCGACGTGTCTTTCGCAGGTGTTTGGCACCATCGACCTCAGCGACCTTCTCTGGCAGAACAAGAAATACCCGACAAATAGGCCGTGGAAGGTGTTTGGCACCGCCAAGTTGCTCCAGAGCTGTTTTATCCGCGAATTCCAGTCCCGTTTGGATACGTACAAGCGAAGTGATAATACCACCATGTCGGTACGGTGCCATATTGTGAACCCCGGGCTCATGCGCTCGACGTCCACCAAGCGGTTTTTCTCGTTTGGGCTGGTTGTGGGTCTTTTTTTCTACGCCGTGTTGTACCCAATCTTGTGGATTTTCCTCAAAAGTACACATCAGGGTGCCCAGACCGTGTTCTATGCCCTTATGAATCCGGAGCTTGAGCTGAAGAGAGGCGGGCAGATTTTGAAGGAGTGTGGTGCTGTCAAGGACAGTCGCAAGGATTTGGGCGATGTGGAGTTGCACAAGAAGATCTTTGAGACCACTGAGAAGTTGGTGGCTGACTTGGAAAAGGCCAGTGCACGAGCTCGGAACAAGGGCAAGAAGAAAAAGGCAGGCAAGAAGCCTGCGGATGGAAAAGTGGAGGAGGAGGCCCGGCTCAAGTTCTTGAAGGATAAGATGATCCGTGAGGAGTTGGGCAAGATTGATACGTTGCCGTTGCTAGGCGAGTTCAAGCCCGGCCAAGATAAGCCCGAGGTGAGAGATAACAAGTACTTGAGGCATTTGGATGAGAAGTTTGCCAAGGCACGTAAACAGAAGTAGAGTGTGAGTATTTGGATAGATCCGTTTAGCATATGGAGCATGAAAATTGTAGATTAAGTAGCATCACTGGATGAATGGCAACTGTATTAGAGAAAGATGACCAGCCGAGTGTATTACGATCAACATTAATATTAACATTAACGTTAACATTTCAACATTAACATTTCAACATTTCAGACTTTTAAGTTTTCAGACTTTTTAATTTTTCAAATTTCAACATTTAGACTGTGTTCAACATTTAGACTTTCAATTTTTCAGACTTTTCAATTTTTCAACATTCAACATTTCAGACTTTAACATGTCAGACTGTTCAACTTTCAACTTTCAACTTTCAACTTTCACTTTCACTTTCACTTTCACCTTTACTTTCATTTTCACTTTCAACTTGCCTTGTCTCAACTTCTTTCTCATCCAATCGACGATTCGCAAACTACCAGTTAAGTAGCCGTACAATGGGCAATATGTAATTTTATTAACCAATATACATTGACAAGTGTAATAAAACAGGGTTACATGCCTTTCATAAGCTACAATATCCGTTAGTTTTCACATGCTTCTTAGCTACGCACCATTTCCACTTCTTTACGGCAATTATGCTAGCATTTTATCAATTGTGCTCGTCTTTGGCAATTGTGCTTCTTCCTTTTATCCGTTGTGCTTCATCTTTTTCTGAAATCGCCAATTTGAAGATAAGTACCAATCCCAATAGGTCTTAGTTCTTCTCTGATGAAAGGTTATTTAATTTTATTTTCAAGTATAAATAGTCCGACTTTTCTCTGAATTGTCAAGTGAATATATTTTAGCAACACATATCTAGTTACTATATTACAACAAGAGTCATTCTAGTTACTATATTACAACAAGAGTCATTCTAGTTACTATATTTCAACAAGAGTCATTCTAGTTACTATATTACAACAAGAGTCATCCTAGCTACTATATTACAACAAGAGTCATCCTAGCTACTATATTACAACAAGAATCCTATTCAAGTACTCAAACCAACAAACCTCTACACACAGATACAACTTCGACCATGCTCCAATGAGGCTGTCAAGAGTTTAAAAATAACAAGACATAGTGAATGGTCCATTACTGCGCCAGTATATACAACGTGATGATTCAGAGACAAGCAATGGTCTTGCATAGGTTCCAACGACTGAGTCGTAGAGGTATACAATTTGTTGTACATTGCTAACCGACCCTGTAGCTTTGCAAGGCAAGGTTCAAAAGGAATCATTCCGTTTTCTAGTAGCTTTGCAAACAGACCTTTGGCTGTATAGAAATGAGCGTAATCACAGCAGATCCATCTGGTCATTATAGAGGGATCAATGGTAGTCAGGCATCAAATGACAGCCAGGATGCTGGCACAGCTCCTAATCTAAGCAATCTGATTCAACAACGCCTCCATGTCAATGTAAAACTCATCACTCAACAAGTTCAACGGATTATACGTCACGCTCTCGGTATCATACTTGCTTACCCCGGTCTCCAAATCATTGCTGTAGTAGTTGTTAAAGAGCGAGGTCAGATTAAAGAGATTTGCCTCGAGAGGCATTTCCTGGGGCATGACGACGGGTTTTACACAGTCATCAACCGGGATGTCGTTCTTGACCAAGTTGCGGTCTTTCAAGTAGGAGTAGAATGCGACTGAGATTTTGAACATGACAAAGAACCCGTAGAAGCTTTGCAACTTTTTGCCAAAGTTTTTAAAGAAAAACTCAAAGATGAGGTTGGTGAGCTCCAACTTTTGGTTGTAGAAGTTGTAGTATGTGTACTTGTGGGTGATAAAGTCCTGGAAGATCTCCATTTGCTGGGCGACCAGCAGCAGGACAAGAGGGTACTGGTTCTGTTTGAAGCAGACCAACTCAAAGTCCTTTTCGGATAGCTGGAAGATGGAGAGTGGATAGGAGATGGAGTTGTTGTCAAGCACGTTGAAGATTCTGTCTTGGTGCTTGTCGATGTAGTCTACCACTGGGGAGACCAGTTTTCCGTATTGGAACAACAAATCTGAGTAGAGGAAGGAGGAAGCGCGGTGGATGATGCGCTTGAAGGAGGGGTAGAGGTATATTTCAAAGACCAGCTCCTTGGTTTTGACGTTGAGGAACTTCTTTGTGCTCTTGACGATGAAGATGACGAGGTTGACTGCCTGGTTGCGGTAGAACCACTTGAGCTGGGAGCTGCCTGGGGACTTTCCGAGGAGCATGAGGATGATGTTGTAGAGAGTGAAGACGATGTCGAGCAACATACACTGGAGCTTTATCTTCTTGATGAAGCGGAAGAAGTTGATTTGGTTCTTTGGCAACTGGTTTGCCTGGATGATTGGGTTTGCAAGGGACTCTGAGAGGGGCAGGAAGAGCAGCGGGTTGGTGTACATCTGAACAAAGTTTTGGATGTAGATTTCCAACTTGAACACGCTGAGGTTGCGAGACTCTGTCAGATTGAGCTGGTACGTGAGGCCACGGACAATGGGCACAAAGTAGTGGTGAAACACTCTGTCGATATCGTCGGAGACGTGGGTGCGGAGGGTTGCAAACTGATGGTTGATGTTCAAGATGGAGACGTCTGACTGGTAATGGGCAAACACCAGGTGAGTGTTTCCGTCGGAGAAGCGCAATTCGTCAATGAGCAACGGGTATCCGAGGTCAAAGGACTGTTTCCAGTCGAGGAAGAGCACGTATTGCCAAGTGTGTTGCAACATGGCGACGTAGTCGCGGGAAAAGTCGCGATAGAGATGTTCAATGTTGCGGTGGAGTCCGAGCATGATGGCCATGTTGAAGGCGATGCAGTTTAGCTGGTGACCGTCGGAGCTGTCGCCGCCTTCGCCTTCGTTGAGGTTGTAGATCATGTTGATTTTGAGGAAGATGAATGTCTGGAGGGTCAGCACCAAGGGCCGTTTGAGATAGCGGGAGAGGCCGACCAACTGGAGGATGTAGTAAGCGAGCACGGAGTCGATTTTCGTGGGCTTGGAGTTTGGGAGGTCTGGATGGGCGGAGTCGAAGGGCATGTCGGTGAACATGAATGCGGTTTTGACGACGCTGAGGATGAGGGCGACCCAGGAGAAGTCTCTGTAGCGCAGATCGTCGTGGATGACGATGCGGAAGTCTGGGTGGGGTCGGGCCACGGGCACAAAGATCTGGTGGAAGATGTCGAGGATGTATTGTTTGCTGACAAACGGGAAGAGGTTGTCTAGTTTGAGGTGGAAGAAGATGTTGAGGTGGTACTGCATGGTGGCGAATGGTGGGAGGTATGATGCCAAGGAAGCTAGGAGGTTGTCAGTGGCTGCTCTGGGAGGGAGTAGTTGGGGTTTTTCTGGCATATGAAGTCTATTCTGAGGCATATGAAGTCTGTCCTGAGGGTTTTCTGGCATATAGACCCTATCTTGAGAACTTTTCACAGTATAATTCTCCCTCGGGCCCTCCGCCATATAGACCCTATCTTGAGAACTTTTCACAGTATAATTCTCCCTCGGGCCCTCCGGCACAAACACATCCTGCGAACCCCCAAGCAGCAGATCAAAGTACTTGTCAATGTCCCAGGGAAAGTACGAGGTAATCAGAAGATGGTACCGCTGGTTCTTGAACCGCCTGCGGTCGAGCGTCGTGGCCTTGCTAATGTGCTTGTAGATCGTGTCGAAGCTGGCATTGGCCAGAATCGCCAGCCGGAAACACGTCGGCCCAAAGAAGATGGTCCGGTTCGCCTTGAACCGGATCGCGTGGAGCTGCGCAAGATTGAGTTCCTCCAAAAGCACCGCCAGCAAACTGTTCCGCAAGACCCCTTGCAAAACACGCGGCTCGCGGTCGCAGAGCTGCGCCAAGAGCCGGTTTTCCTCGGCAAGCAACGCGAGTTTCCGCCGCAACGCCGCAGCGTCGGCACCGCGCGACGCGTCGTACTCCTCAAGCAACATGCGCTGTTCGCGCACACGCTCCAACTGCTCGTCGCCGCTGGCAGCCGGCGGCAGTTCCAGCTCAGGCACCGCCCCGTTGTACACACACTGCTCGGGCTTGTAGTTGCGCGTCTTGCAGCTCAGGCAGAGCGGCTTGGCCCGATTGCACCGGATCTTCTTGCGCCGACACGACGTGCACGAGATTATCGCCCGGTTCCGCTTGCGGGTCTGCTTCATGTCGGTTAAGCCCTGGGCGAAGCCCATGGGCTTTTCTCCGGCCGCACGTGAACCACGTGAATATGAAGATATACGCCCTTGCCATAGACTCAACCTGGACCGACAACGAGTTTGCGTTCGAGCAGCTGCTCCAGACGTTGCCCTTGCGCTCCCAGGCACCAATCAAGGCCCGCAGAACGTTTCTAGACCGCTGTCTCGCCTTGGGCAACCAGCTTCTCATGCGGCACGTCCTAGCAGCAAACCACGCGTCCTTGGCAAACTTGCGCTATTCGCCCAATGGGAAACCCCTTCTCGATGGCTTCCACTTTAACCTCTCCAACGACAGAGAGTCGCTTGTCAACGGCATGGTGCTTGCCTCGTCACCAGTCGGCCTCGACTTGATCAATTGTACCTTGGTCACCCCGCAATTCGTCGCCGACCTTCGCCCAGTATGCCACCCGCTCGAGCTCCCGTACCTCGAGAACAACCCCACGCGTATGCTTGCTCAGTTGTGGGCCTTGAAGGAGAGTTATGTCAAGTTCCTTGGCGTCGGCATCGCCGCCGTCGACTTGGCGTCGCTCGAGTTCCGGCACATGCGCTTGCTTGCCGCCGGCGAGGCCAACTGTGACATTGAGTTGTATGTCGGGGGTTCCAGGGTTGATGTGTGTGTGGTCATGGTCATGAGGCAAGACGTGTGTGTGGCGGTGATTACTGAGGAAAGAGAGCCGTGGGAGTTTATTGAGGTGAGTCTACGGGATGTGGGGGTTGAGGTGGGTAGTTGGGTGGATGGTTGAGATGGATGGTTGAGATGGATGGTTGAGATGGATGGTTGAGATGGATAGTTGAGATGGATGGTTGAGATGGATGGTTGAGATGGATGATTGAGATGGATAGTTGAGATGGATGGTTGAGATGGATGGTTGAGATGGATGGTTGGGGTGGATGGTTGGGGTGGGTATTTGGGGTGGATGGTTGAGATGGACAGTTGAGGTGTATAGTCAAGACTGGACAGTTGAAGTGTATAGTCAAGACTGGATAGTTAAGATGTGCATAGTCAAGACTGGATAGTTAAGATGTGCATAGTCAAGACTGGATAGTCAAAATCACTAATTAACGTAACCCTATATGATAGTTGGCGAGTCTACAATTGTACTTAGAAACCAGAGCAGTGACTCAACGTAGTGTCCATCATAATTATATAAAAGAGACCATTTCAACCATTCTGGCTCAATCATCTGCAAAGTATTACTCTGCCAATTTCCTTTGTCATTGTCTTTCTTTTCTTGTACCTTGAATTCCTTTGAACATACCTTGACCTCCTTCCACTCAATCTGTACAATGCTCCACCCTACAGTGAACCTCCAACCAACTCAGACTGTCAATAGTCAGCCAATTATATTTAACTATACTCAGATTTTTCAATACGCAGCAATTATATTTAACCATTCACCAACGCATCTAGTCAATACCTATTTTTATTCAGCTATACATCATCCCGGAAGCAGATTCGATATAGCCAGGTCATGTCTAATTGCTAGATTACATTAATCTCGAGTGCCACAAACTACTCCATAAAATCATCTACATAGACATCGAAGCCATACGGAAAAGTGCTAGCTCACGTCAACTCCAGGCAGCATTGCCATAGAAAACCCACACCTCTAAGCCGAGGATTAACCAGTCGATTCGTAGTACTTGGAGTGTAAATTCCAGCCTCTTGTTATCAAGTTTGACCGCTGAATCTCATGTGGAGGAATCATGTTCCAGCAGCTGGTAAAACTCGGTGTAGAGAATCATGCAATTCATGAAATAGAATATAATTTGTCAATTACAACTATAATAGGCTCCTATAACTCTCCTCAGATCTAAGATCATTCCTAATACTTTTGCCTTGAGGTTTGTCGTTTCATTTAGGACATGGACAAACAAGTCGGTGGTTTTTACAGTCGAGTGTACTGAATTTCTTTTGAGCCCACTGGTGTCCCAAGATTCTCAGACCTTTGAAAATGAATATATTACCATATTCCTAGACTAATGGTAATATTTCGTTTACATGTTTCGGACGTAGAGTGTTGGAATATTGAGTTATCAAGTTTACCAACGACACATGAATTCTTGACCCGCTAAATTGCAAACTTGTTGTCCAAAGTGAGTAATTGGAAGCATGGTAATAAAAATTTAGGGATTTAGTTTAAGATAAACTAGAAGTTATTTTACAACTACTGCAATTTGCAAATTCAATCTATACATCAATTGGATGTCTACACATCATTTGAAATTCCGTCTATTTGAATCAATATGCAATACTAACCAGCAGTATTAAATCTTTATTAACTCAGTTATTTTGTGGGTTTTGTAGGTCTGTGACCTGTGGGTCTTCTGCGGCCTGAGAGGTTTGCGTAGATTGGGAGGTTGGAGCAGCCTCAGAAGCTTCATTACCTTTATGATCCAGGTATAAACTATCAAGTATAGGAGCCACACCAATAATATCACCGAAAATCTTAACGCCCTCCTCACCAACATGAAGTAATGAACCAAAACTCTTTTGTTGGACATCTTCAGTGTCGCCGGAAACATCAGCCCCATTGGAGGTTTGGCCATTGGAAGTTGCCAAAGTAGCAGCCTCGTTTATTGGAGCAGCAATCACAGCTAGAGCAACGGAAGAAATAGTAAAGAGGGTTTGAAATTGCATTTTATGTTTGAGTAGTAGTTGTAATAATGACAATTCATGAAATCAAGTCTGCTTTTATATCACAACCATCTGGAATCATTGTTTCTTACTCAGTCGAATTGTCCGTGGTAACTCAAGATTACAAAGTGGTACCGGCGATATATTGTTGTAATATTCATAAAGTAGCACATGGCTGTATAGTATGAGGCAGTGGGGTTGGAACTTTAGGATATGTGCGACTTGTTGCTGAGATGCTACCAAGACATGGAAAGTTTAGTTGTGTGAGTTGTAGTAACATGAAAACAGGGCTGTAGGTTACAGATGGATAAGTGATGTTTTTGGACCATACAAGGTGCCCGAAAAGGATTAATTGTCCAAAAGGACGAGTCGCATATCTACCGCTTTCAGTAAAGAGACATACCTGATTGTACTGGTATTTGGATTACACTGGCACTTGTATTCCAAATTAATTGTATCCTGATGACCAAAAATCAGTCCACAAACTCCTTGAGTTCTACCGGAACGTGTTGGAATATGATTCCTCCAACACATGATGAGATTCAGCGGTCACATTCGACAACAAGAGTGACTAGGCTTCTTACACAATCAATACAAGCACTAAGCACCAACAATATTACTGCCCCCATTGAAGTTTTTAATCCCAAGCAACCAAATGAAGGTTGACAAAGGGTTTTCTTCAACAGCAATGCTGCCTCAGGATTTTCCTGAGTGAAAATATATCTGTCGAATAACCGTATTGCCGGAGACAATATATAGCTAAATATAAAAATAAATATTATTATTTGTCGATGTCAATTTCATCTTCCAGAGTGTGACATCGTTACAAACTTATACTCAGATATTTAATAAGTTATATATAAGTTTTGTTCCTTTTACAATTGAATAATCGGAACGGTAGTGATGATTGAATTGATATTCTTAGATACTCTTCTACTACGGAAATAACTCTCCTTTTATAATAGAAATATCCACTCATAAATCTACTCAGCCATGATCTTCACATTCCTTTACAACTGCATTAACTGCATGTTGTGCAGGGTTGTGAGTTCATTCTAACGGAGACTAGATCTCCGTTATCGGTGACTTACTCGTGGTGTTCAACCTCAACATTATTATTATTATTATTATTAATTGTATCCTGATGCTGAGCTTTGACTGAAAGATGACTGGCTTACAATATTTTGCCTGGGCTTTGAAAAGAGGATACTCTGTCAATATAAGAGCTACGCTCCTATATCTAGATACCAAGGATAAGGCTAGATGCCAAGGAAATTGTCCGAGGCAAAGAGGCAATTCTAATGGACGGCTGGTTGCTCAAGCTACTTGGCAATGAAGTCCTAAATGTAAATGATGTGAACAAATACTCATTATAAATGTTCTCTATACAGTACATGATGATAATATTTATTTTTGTGTTTAGCTACATATTCTCTCTGGCATGCGGCTTTTCGACGAATATATTTTCACTCGAGAAAATCCTGAGACAGCATTGCTGTTGAAGAAAGCCCTTTTTCAGCCCTCATTTAGTTGGGATTAGAAACTTCAGTGCAAGCGGTTGTATTATTGATGCTTAATACTTGTATTGGTTGTGCAAGAAGCTTGGTCGTCCTTATTAGAGGTTGACCTCTGAATCTCGCCATGTGCTAGAGAATCATGTTCCAACAACTGGTAAAACTAAACATATGTACCATTGACAAATACTGTGTATATTCCGCAGAATCTAGCATTATCAATGCGCAATAGAATTTGACCTTCCAAGATCTGGCTAGTGAAGATCATGTATAATAAGAATTTGTCCACCTCTTGCATATTGGGTCGACATTGCCAGGATCGTTTTGCTGCTGCAATGGATCACTCAACAATGAAAGAGGTTTTTGAGCACTGATTTGGGCCTGAAGTGATCTGGTCTTGTGGTAAAGCATTGCTTGTTTGCTGCCTAGTGATAAACCATCGCCTGTTTTGTGGGCTACGTATAAGATGTTGGAGAGGATTTCGAAACGGGAGTATTTGGAGTGCAACTGGTTAAACTGTCTTGGACCAATGAAAATGCCGACAGTTTTGGTGTTTTGCCTTCAATACAGAGGATTCTGTAAAGATAGTGTTGCCTGGTTCATTTAATAAATGCTTGTTGTGCTTCGATATTCTACACAAGTCGTCTAGTAAACAAAATATCCCATCTTGGGCAAGATATAAACATTGTGCGGCATGTCTTAGATGGTATTTCAGTCATGTCAGACAACGACAGGATGATATATAATTGGATCAAGGACTGGCGTGGATCGGGAAACAATCAGGTACAACTGATTTTTTCAATGAGGCATGAATAAATAATTGGTGAAGCAAAGTTCATGGCAAATCGACATGGATATTATGCCAAGGTAAGAGGGTGATCTTGTAGATTAAGTGGTGAAAAGAGAAAGTGACTGAAGGTGATGGAAAAACATTGATGAAAATAAAAGAGATTAAAGAATTCCAGAGACCCATTAGTGGATATTCAAGAGACAAGTGAATCCCATAAAGCCAGCATGACAGGACATTAAGCCAGCATGACGGGAAATCAAGCCAGCCATGCTAATGGAATAGACAGCTGGTATTCATGCGGCTGGAACAGTGCATCTTGGCAAGCTGCCTCTCCAATATTAATTAATAGCAATTGCTATGATGTCACGCGTTTTGTACCAGACATTAACGGCGATGATTCGGTGGAATTGGTATTTAGGAGATATTTACATTGGATACCAACTTTCCAGCCACGTTTCAATAACCAAGCAAGCTGCAATATTACCAAAACTGATCCGGCAGGAAATTGTACAGGGATCAAGCACAGGATGGTATTTTGCTATTCCGCATTGGGAAGAGGCCAGTTGATTTGGCAAGCAAAGCCTGGGCGATTATGTGTATGGAGGATGCAACTGGGATGAGGAGCAAGAGGGGAAATGAATATTAAAGCGACGGATGGATTGGAATGGTATTGGAATGGTATTGGAATGTCAGAATAGACCAGGGTGCGTATAGGTACAGGGCAAGAGTAGATTTTGATAAGATGCAAGGTTAAATGAGTGGACTAAAAAGCAATGAGTGGACTAAAAGTAACGAGCGATTGGATAAAAAGTAACGATTGAATAAAAAGCGATTGAAAAAAGTAACGATTGAATAAAAAGCAATGAGCAAATTGAATGAGAACACGACTTGAATAAAAAGCAACGTGGGACCCAAGTGAAACTGGTAGAAGGTGGAATTGGACAGGCAAGGGCAGCGATTGGGAGTGAAAATGGTTTGGATGAAATAGGCAGAAAAAAAGGGGCAGTAAAAAGGGGTAGACAAATGGACAGACAAATGGACAGACAAATGGGACATACATGATAAAGTTAGGACGGTACAGGGCCTATTTATAAATTGAGCAGTGGGTATTTACGAAATTTCGTCAGCTGAGAGACTTGAGGTTGGCAATATGCAAGGTGTGCATAAAAGAAGCTACAGGGACATGTCGAAATGGTGGTAAATTGACATATGTAGAAGGATAAGTAGCGAAAGACGACCGAAGACAACCGACTCTGACATTGGCCAACTAGAAATTGCACTGGTTTGGATACTGTCTGTCAGACAACGGCTGCGGAAACAAGTCGTTCTGAATCAACTTGCGCAAGTCCCACTCAATGGTATTCTCGGTCTTGTAGTTCCAAAAGATCCAGCCCGCACCCTGGTTATAACTGTCCAATTGCGCCTCCACATACCGTCTGGTGTTCTGCTTTCTCTCCTGCGACCACCCACTGATCTCCTCGTTACCCCAGCATGTGCCCAATGCTCCCGACGACTCATATGTGCCATCATAACGAGCTCCACGTCCCACACCATTCAACCACTTGCTACAGTCGGTGAGAGCGGCCGACCATTCACCGGTGAACGTCCAATGGGCCTCTGACTGGGTGCTGCGGCCCTGTCCACAGGCAAACTGGACATGATCGTCGATAGACCGCAGCAATTCGCCCTGGGAAAACACCTGGTAGCGATGATGGTCAATGACCACGCCCCAATAGTCGGTGTACGGCATGAAGTCGTCGAAAAAGTGCTGGTCTCTGAACGCGTCGTGAAGCACAATGTCGCTGTAGCTGCTATATGTGTTCCGGAGACTAGTATAGCTATCGAGATAATAATCCTTGATGGTATTAATGTCTAGGTACGTACCAAGCGGCTCGTTGACCACCTCGATTCCAGCCACAGTATCGGAGTAGTTCCAGCCCCCATATCGGGCCATCACGTCGCCAATGACCTGCTTGGTGATGTTCAAGTTATCTCCCTTGAGCCAGCTGAGATATTGCGCGTCCTCACGATACCCACTGTTGTCAAACCCATTCTGTGACCCTGGAGCCCCGTGCAAGTCGAGAATCACCTTGAGCCCTGCGTCCTTGGCCCACTCTAGAGCCTGGTCAATGTATGGGATCTGTCCTTGCACATATGGGTCTCCGTCCAAAGCAGCAAAGGCCCAGTAGCCAAAGGGGATCCGCACGAGATTCAAGCCGTAGGACTTTATGTCCTGGAAGTCCTGCTGGGTGATGAAACTCAGCCAGTGACTGCTGAGCCGCGAATATGCCTCCTGTTTACCAAGCTGCTGGGTATAATGGTACTCGTCGTTTGGAGGATTGTCGCCAAACGCCTCAAACAACGACGGAGTGATGAACGGCTCGAGCAAAAGCCAGCCTCCAAGATTGACTCCCTGCACCGAGCCCTTGGTCGCATAGTCAATGGCACTACGTTTGATCACGTTCGCCGCGCAAACCGTGCTGAGATACAATAAATAAGCCCACTGCATTGCACAATTTCAGCCTTCGGCCATGGGATATTTATATATCCCTCTGGAATGCCAGGTATCCCTGTAGGCCTGCGCACCAGCTCCACCGACGTGTGCATGTGTGTATTTTTCACTTTGAGCAAATTGGCAAGTCCTAGATCCTGTATACAGGCACTTGTTTCTTTGCTAAGCCCCGCCCATTGCTACTGCATCGCGGCCTATTTCTATTAATACCCAGCATCACCACACACTGTGCATACTCATCCAACCATTGACCAACCTTACTCCAACCTTACTCAACCTTACTCAACCTTTTTTGCTTTCAACATCTCTCCTTTCTCGCATGGTATTCATCCCTTCCATAGATCTGTTACCCGGGAAGTGCCCTTGTCACTTGTCAAGCCGTACTCACCTCAAGGTTCCGAAATTCTTGTCCGTGTCTCACTTTTTCATACTTTAATCGTGGAATTGCCTTGGCCTGCTTCTGGTATTATCCCTACCACTACCACTCTCTACCCATTTTCCTTCTGAGATTCGCTTTTTTTTCGAAAATACTTTTTCCTGCCTCTTGTTTCGCCTCGCCTATCGTCCCACCTCGCCTATCGTCCCACCTCGCCTATCGTCCCACCTCGCCTTTTTTCCCACCTCGCCTTTTTTCCCACCTCATGTCGGATAAACTCCTCCCGAAACAATACCCAGGAAAATTTCGTTTACGCAAACTCCGAAACATTCTGGAATTCCTACTCCCCGCGTCAATACAGTCTCTGTAATCAGACATTCTACTTTGGTCCCTCCATTGTTTCGCGTGCTCTTTTTTGGACACGTTCTGCTCATTGGGTATTATACATTAGATCTCAGACATTGACCGCACTAACACGGAAAAAAGCAGCCCAAAACATGACCAGCGAGCAACGTCTCAAGTTGCTATCTGAAGAGTAATGGAATTGATAAGGTAGCCAAGGAGACCAGAAGGCAACAAGAAAGGCAACAAGAAAACAAAGTCTGGAATCTGCCGTCTTTCAGACGTGCCATTGTCATAACCACTCGTAAAGTCCTCATTTCGGAATTATCCAAACTATTCAAATTCCTCAATGAACCAGAATCATCAAGTTACACTACACAATGTATCGCCAAGACAATGCATTCTACACATCGTCATCACCTGCCGGTGAGACACTGTTTATAGAGAATATGGCTTATCTTGTATGATACGCGGTGTATATACATCTAGTTGTATATACGTCTGTTGTATGTCCATGTTATATCTATACTAATGTGGTATGTCCATGTTATATGTCATGTTGTATCTATACTAATGTGGTATGTCCATGTTATATGTCATGTTGTATCTATACTAATGTGGTATGTCCATGTTATATGTCATGTTGTATCTATTCTAAAATTCTATGTGCTCCATGTTTGCTCTGTTGTAAATGATATTCTAGGTGTTTTCTCGTACAATGAAATTCTAATACGAGCTGCCTTTATATATCGATACATGCCCAATACGGGCTTTCTTTGTATATTGATACATTCCCAATACGGGCTTTCTTTGTATATTGATACATTCCCAATACGGGCTTTCTTTGTATATTGATACATTCCCAATGAACCTTAGGAGATCTCATGAACCTTATGACTTTCCAATGAACATTCTGAATTCCAAACGGGTCTTGCACATCCCAATTAGTTATACATCCCAATTAGTTATACATCCCAATTAGTTATACATCCCAATTAGTTATACATCCCAATTAGTCTTACATCTCAATTAGTCTTCTGAGTTTCACAATCCATCCCAAACCCCTTAAACCTGTCAATGCCTCTCCATTCCAATCATCTCACACCCCCACAGGTTCAGGGGTACTCTTCATACTATTCAACGCACTCAGATCAACATCCTTGACCTCCTTCCCCTCCTCCTTCCCCTCCTCCTTGACTTCCTTACTCTCTCCGTCCTTTCCCTTGTCACTTTTTCCCCCGCTAAACGCAGAATAATTCTCCCCCTGCCACAACCCAAAATGAAACTTGTACCCCGTAAAACTCTTAATCTCCCGCTTCTTAATCTCCCACTTCCGCACCAGCCGCTTCGACTTGTCGAGCGCAAACGCATTGCTGCTGTTGGTGTTCATGGGCAAACTTTTGGGATTCACATTGCCCACACGAAGACTCAGCTCCTCATCGTTGGTGCTTCCTGGAGCTGGCGATGTCGCCGCCATCACTCGCCGTCCACCAGCCCGTCCGCCTCGGAATCCTCCTCTGAATCCACCCCGCTTTGCTGGCGGCGTAGCGGCACCACTGTCGCCATCTCCCGGATTGAGCGGCTTTGAGTCGAGATCGCGCACAATCTCCTTGAATTTCTCCACCTGGTCGTGGAATTTGAGCGTCACTGACTTTTTCTTTTTGCCTCGTTTTGGTGCCATGCTACTTTGGCTGGAACAACAAGTTCAACGCTTCAGTCTGTGCGGGCACATAACCGGGACTGCGATGGTTTATCAGATGCAATTAATTAATATTTACTCAAGGCTATAGTTATACTAGGCTCTTAGATGAGATTTATACTTTACCGTCTACGAATAAGGACGGTGCTGCTGTGTAGTCGTTGAAAGAAAACTCTGCAACAGAGATAAAAAACTATCAATCAGAGCTTGTAAATATATAAGGTAATGAGCATTGGAGGAGCAATGTGTTTTTTTGCCTAGATTTTTAAGCTTCGCCTTATCTGAGAAAAAGACGCGAGCTTGAGTAGTATTGGTAATTCCTTCAGGAATCTGTGCTTGGGCTCGAGAGCCCAATAGTACCGGGCAGGTGAGGTACTCGGATTATGATAAAATAATGTCTATTACTCATGTTATAATAATATGTTATACTCGGATTATAATAAAATAATGTCTATTACTCAGGTTATATTATTATGTTATTTAGCCATTGTCTCCGTACAGTTATTCAACCAATGTATTTTCTCTTAATCCTGGGACACCTGAAGAAAACCCGCGTCAGCTCAAATAGCTGCCTAGGATTATCAAATTGAGCTATTCTGTCGATTCGTAGATGGCTGTGTAAGAAGCCTGGTGCCCTGACTTTCAACCACGACAGTTTTGATTTCAACGACATTCTAGAATCATGACATTGTATATCATGGCATTCTATATCATGGTTGTCAATACTTGTATCTCCCAAATATTTCACTGGCCTTTTATCTTCATCTGTGAATACTTAATGTCAGCCGTATTAGTAATTCGGCGAATATAGTCTGAACCACAACACTGTCAAGTCTAAATTTACCATTGCGGAGTTTTATATACAAGCGAGCATTGAATGTTATGGTATACTTAGGCCCAAGAACGTGTCGATTGTTAAGCCAAGTCAACATATAATCAGTAAACGTGCCTCAAGACTCAGACTTGTTGTACAAAGTGACAATATAGATGTAATTTTCCGTCTCAGACAACTCAGTGCACTGATCAAAGGGCATGATAAATACGTGCAAAATACCATGTTTATATAGGAAGTGGTGATGTAAATAAATGGTGATATAATAGAAACGTTGTACTACAAAAAAGCACGATGCGAGGAATTTATGTTGAGTAAGTGGATTAAGTATCTACATAGAAATCTACATAGAAATCTATAAATCTATAAGGGCTACCGAGATAGTACCTTGGGGAGGGAGTGGCTAAATCCACCTCTAAAGATCTAGACGAAAAACTCATTGCCCCTCCAATGCTCATTACCTTATATATTTACAAGCTCTGATTGATAGTTTTTTATCTCTGTTGCAGAGTTTTCTTTCAACGACTACACAGCAGCACCGTCCTTAGTCGTAGACGGTAAAGTATAAATCTCATCTAAGAGCCTAGTATAACTATAGTCTTACGTAAATATTATTATTATAAATCTATATATCTATAAATCTAGACTGACCCACGTGACCCACGTGACCCATAAGCTATGTTTTGGCAATCGAATAGAAACATCATGGCGGGAGAGTCGACGTTTGAAAAAAAGGAAAAACTCGCACGGGCCAGCAAACGGGAAAGGCTCGAGGCGGCAATCAAGGACAATCCGCGCGACCTCGTCTCATGGCTCGAGTACATTGCGCTCCGGCAGACGGAAAGCTCGGTGGAGGAGGTGAGGCAGCTTTTTGAGGACTGTTTGAAGGTGTTCCAGAGCAGCGAGGAGGTGTTTTCGCGGTACATTGAGTACGAGTTGGCACAGAAGGACAGCGGGAATGTCGAGAGTTTGTACCAGCGGAGCGTAGCGCGGGCCAGTAGCGTGAAGTTGTGGCGACTGTACATTGAACATGTTAAGGGCAAAAACAACCTCATTACAGGCGGACAAGAGGCGCGGGACGTTGTCATGAAGAGCTATGAGGTGGCACTTCGGAACATTGGCATTGACATGGATGCAGGAAGCTTGTGGGAGGAGTACTTGGCGTTTGTGGAGCTGTGGAACCCGATTTCCCAGTGGGAGGAGCAGCACAAGGCGGAATTGAAGCGCAAAATATACCGACAGTGCGTGGTGATTCCTCTGCATCGTGTGGAGAACTTGTGGGGCAAATTCACTGAGTTTGAGAACAACAGTGGCAACATTGCCACGCGGAAAAACATCTCCGACACCAGTGCCAGCTACATGCTTGCTCGGACCTGGTACAAGCAATATTGCGGAATCCAGCAGGCGACCTCTGGACCAGGGCTCTTGTCCACCCGGGCGTGGGTGCGGTTTGAGAAACTGAACAAGTTGACGCTTCCTGGGAAGCAGTTGGAGGCCCGGGTCGAGTTTGCCTATGCAAAGTCGTTGCAGCGGTACCAATACTACCCGGAATTGTGGTACGATTACGCCCAGTATCGTGCGGAAATCGGACTTGATGCTGCAGCCACTCTCCAAGAAGGGCTCTTGTTGTGTCCGTATTCGACGGTGTTGACGTATTTTCTCGCACAGGTGTACGAAAAGAAGAACGAGCCGGACAAAATCGCCGCGGTTTTCGACACTTTGCTTGACAATTTGATTGCAAAATACTCCCAGCTTGAGTCCGATGCCGCGTACCTTGATGCCGAAATCGCGAAAAAGACGCGGCGGAAACGGCCACGTGACGACGACAGCAGCGGCGACGACGAGCCGAGCTCAGCGGCACGTGGGACCGCTCAACAGAAACTTATGGACCATATTAATCTGAACAAGAGTTCCTTGGAGCGGTTGGTGACCAGCGTGTATGTGAACTATATCAAGGCGACGAAACGCGCTGTGAGCAAAGCAGCTGCCCGGAACGTGTTCAAGGACGCCCGGAAGCGGTTTGCCGCACTTAGCTGGCACATTTACTACGAGGAGGCAATGTTTGAGTACAACACGTCGAGCGTGCCGCAAAACGGAGTGAAGATCGCATTGAAGATCCTCGACATGGGCATGCGCAACTTGGACTTGCTGCTCAAAAGGAACTTTCCGTTTTTCATTGAGCATTTCCGGTTTCTTGTCTTGGTGAACGACTACACCAGCATCAAGTCGCTCTTTGAGGTGTGCATCAACAACCTCTCCAAAGACAAGGGCGATGCTGCTCAGCGGACATTGAAAGTGTTGTTCAAAATCTTGTTGCGCTACGAGTCGTACAATGGTAATCTCCTGTCGATCCAGAACCTCCAGGCAAGATACAAGGAGACATTCCCCGAGGACTCGCAAATCTACGTGTTCAGCCAGGCTTTTAAAGAGTATGACAGCTTGAACTTGATCAAGGAGTTTGACTTTGACGTCGACAGCAACAAAGTCTATGAAAAGACATTTGACTACTCCACCACCATCGCCTCCGAATTGAAATCCCGCCCGAGCCGCAGAGTCCGCCCGGGGAAGTTGATTGAAAACTACGATTCCGACGGCGAGTATTTCAACGACTTGGAAAACTACGGCTTCCTGCCCGACAGAAAGACCGACAACGACGACTACCATATTGAAGATGATTATGACCCATTGGAGATTGACGAGGAGGAAGTCGTCATCGAAGAGGATACCGCTCCGTTTGTCACGGACAATATCTATAATTTATTGCGGCTCTTGCCGTCATCCAGCAACTTTGAAAAGAGCATCTTTGATAGCGAGAAGTTGGTCAACGTGCTTCAGACCATGTAACATCGTCAATATAGAATTCATCCCTGTGCAATAGTGTGATATTGTGCAAATGGTCGATCATGTAGAGCACAGGATTATATCCGCTAGGTCTCGGTAATCCTTTGAATGTTGTTGTTTATGTAATGAAAATATCTTCACAATATGTAATACTGAGTTGTATTTCTTTCTAAAGCTGTATTAATCATGTTTCTTGGCTACACACCATCTGCTTTTAGTAATTG
The DNA here is from genome assembly GCA_020342235.1 of Saccharomycopsis phalli. Lineage (NCBI taxonomy): Eukaryota > Fungi > Ascomycota > Saccharomycetes > Ascoideales > Saccharomycopsidaceae > Saccharomycopsis > Saccharomycopsis phalli. The sequence goes on from CP073215.1 coordinate 220,176, forward strand.
TGCTAGTCTTTGGCAATTGTGCCAATCATTTATCGATTATGCTAGTTTATGGTAATTGTACTAATCGTCCATCAATTGTGGTCTTTGGCAATTGTGCTTCTTCCTGAAATCACATCTTAAAGATACATCAATCCCAACGTCTTGGTTCTTCTCTGACAAATGGTTATTTCATTTTCAAGTATAAATGGTCCGACTTTCTCTAAATAGTCAAGCGAGTATGTTTTAGCCATTTACCAACTCGTATCCTAGTTACTATACTACACTATTCTATTCATTGTAGCATCGATTTTTTGGATTGCTTCGTTATATGTCTGGCTGATTCAGTACTCCAGAGACTAGCATAGTTTAAATAAAACAAATGTAGACATGCCGGCATGTTTATAATAATAATATTTATTTTTGTATTTAGCTATATATTGTCTCCGGCAATACGGTGATTCGACAGATATATTTTCACTCAGGAACATCCTGAGGCAGCATTGCTGTTGAAGAAAACCCTTTGTCAACCCTCGCTTGGTTGCTTGGGATTAAAAACTTCAATGGAGGCAGTTATATTGTTGGTGCTTGGTGCTTGTATGGATTGTGTAAGAAGCCTGGTCACTCTTGTTGTCGAATGTGACCGCTGAATCTCATCATGTGTTGGAGGAATCATATTCCAACACGTTCTGGTAGAACTCAAGGAGTTTGTGGACTGATTTTTGGTCGGCAAACACTTTTCCAAGCGTATTGCGTATGCCATGAGTGGAATCTAGTATGTCATCAATGCGCGATAGAATTCGAGCTTCTAGGAGCTCTGGGCATCGTAGGTCATGTATGATGGAGGGGGAGTGAGTCCCACATCGTTTGCACTTTGGGTCATCATTGCCAAATAATTTGAGCAACGATCCGTCTGTGAGGCTCTTTCCGCTGAGTAGTTGTGATGCCAAACTGAGGATTGCCTTGGGGCCTGCAAGTGCTTCCGTGAAGGAGCTTGGTTTTGTCTCGGTGCACTTTGAAAGGAGTGGTGCTGATTTTGCGTGCGTTCCTATAGTGGTTTGGGAATGATTCGCTGGTTGAGGTGATCATTGCTTGCCACTCTTTGGTTGCTGCGTCTGAGGCTATTTTCTTGAGCATCTGGATGCGGGTCCGTCTTGGATCTTGCATCGGTGCGGGTCGTCCTCGAGTCGTTGTTCCTCTAGTGCATAATCCGCGCGTTGTTCAAGTAATCGAGCGGCTGCGTCAAACGTTCTGATATCTGGATTGTGGGGGCTGTTGCCTGTAACATGTCCTGGATAAGAGGCGCTTTGGAATTATGATTCTCGTGCTTCCATTGATCGTGGTAGTTTGGAACAAACTTGAGCGGACTGGGTTTTGGCGTGATGTATTCATGAACCATCTCATAGATTTCATTATTGCCAAGGACTTGAGTAGGATCGTTGGTGGTGGAATACCACTTTCGATATAGATGATCGGGGTGGACGTGGTCTGAGGAGGCCTAGCGCCAGTCGTAGGATTGAGTTGAATATCACACTGACCTGACCCCATTGGGTTTTTGTCATGCTGTTATAGAACACCTCGAGTCCATACGATATGACGGGGACTGCGCACGTTTTGAACAATATTATCGTGGTACGTCCCGTGGTTCCTCGTGTCATTCGGCTTAAGTACCTTATTTGTTCAGCAGTACGGCGCATCTTGGACAATGTTTGTTTTAGATGGCTCCTGAAGCTGAGTCTTGAATCAAGGGTAATGCCTAATAACTTGACCTCGTTTGTTTCCTCCTTTCGTCCTCCGTTCGGAAGTTGGAGGCTAGATTCACAGTTGGGTAACCGTCTTCGATTCGGGAAGAATCGTATGTATTGTAGTTTCGGGCGCCGGCATGTTTTAAAAGGTAAAATATTGAAATTAGAGTATATTGTTAGGTATCGTGTATTGTGGGAAGCTTGGATAATTTGTTATGGTGAAACGACACAATTTACAATCGACTGGTACATTTATAATCGAGTGGTGCATTTACAATAAAGTTAATGGTTACCGTTGGTCATGCCGCTTATTATACATTGATATTCCTTCTTGTGCACGAGATCTACCATATCCAACTACTCTTTAATATTCATTATTTTGCGTAATTCAGCCCTTATCCAGCGCATATTGAAATTTAAATTTCTCCAAGAGGTTCTTTTACAGAGACGTTAGGTGTAATGCAGTGCGCTCCCATTTGCATTGAAAAACCAACGTTGATCGCATCTTGAAAAAACATACTATTAAATGAGAAACATTCGCCACGTGACTAGACTTATTGAACAAAAAAATCAACGGAAAAATTGTTCTGTTGGTAATCAGTGGACGCCCGGGTTCGAACTGGGGACCAATAGATTTGCAATCTACTGCGCTACCACTGCGCCACGCCCACATCCTACACACACCAATTTTGGTGATGGTGTCATAATGCACGAGTGGATTCCGGCCAAAATTTTAGATTTTACCCAAAGGTTTGACGAGCATGAAACGAATGATCCAGTGCAGTACGAGTCAAGACTGTAATAGACGGGGTAAAATGATGAAATATGGCTGCATCTGTGCCTCTGATATTTATCAAGTCGTGGGACCAAGTTGAAGAAGTACAAATTTTATATTGATCAGACTGTCTGGGATAAAGGATTTGTCTAGTGCCCGGATCACACAATATATGATCACTCCAAGATGGTTGATTTTCTGGTCTTTGGTAATTGATAATGATCAGGAAAGTTGGTTTTTATGCTATTCAAAGGCCTGGGCATATATTCTGAGTTATTATCACTGTGAGACTGGGTGCATGACCAATTCTAGCATGGTGCTTGTCAAATGGCAGAGTAATATCACCAATCTATTTGAACAATCCAAAGCTTGGTAATCAGTGTTGTGTTGAATGCTATGTTTGTTTGGATTGGACGGTCTATTGTTGGAAATGTCGTCAATGGAGCTACCCTGACTGAATAGTGTATGGAAGAGGGTATAATTAGTGCTAGTGGATGTAGAAACAAGTGTTTAATTTCACCATGACTGACCATGATGAAATATGAGATAAAAATGAGATGAATATGTGATAAATATCAGATAAATATCAGATAAATATCAGATAAATATCAGATAAAAATGAGATAAATATCAGATAAATATCAGATAAAAATGAGATAAATATCAGATGAAATACCATAGAAAATACTTAATGAAAATACTAGATGAAAATACCAGAAGCACACGTCAACCACAGCAACATACTACACCACATCTTTTCTCATAATATATTCACCAATCTAAATCACGCATCCAAATCCAACGTGCTCATTTGTCTCTCCTTTGTGGTCTTGGTACACACCCAGGTAGAAGCATACATGTTCACTCTGTCAATGGAAGTACCCGAGACTCTAGTACCAGCTGGAACACAGGTAAACAGCTTAGCCTCAAAGTTTTTAATGTACCAAGGAACCTGTGCTGCAGACCGCAACAATACTCTTCCATTGTTGCACAAGGCTCCGTATATGGCATCGATTTCCGAATCAACCTCGGTCCCCTTTGGATCGAACCAGTCCATGTGGTCCATGATCACGGCGACAGAGATGGTTTTCTTGGTCAATCGCGCAAACACGTCGTTCAAAGTGTCTGTATGGAGTCTGATCCCGTCGAGATTTGCTCCCTTGAGGTTCTTGAACCCGGACTTGGTCAAGTAGTCTGGGCAGTTGTTCTTGGCATAGTGGCCCTTTAACGTCAAGTAGTAGAAGTAGTTGTCGTTGGAGATGAGCGACCGTGATACGATTGGGTCCAAAGTGTCGATGATGTACTGGAGAACCGAGTCGCCCATCATCTTGGCCTGGTTGGCTGGAACTCCCAACGCCTTCCAGAGGAAGATTGGGTTGCCGACAAATACCTTTCCGACGATAAAACTAAAGAGCACCGGCCGGATCGAGGTCTGCCAGATGCGATTTTGCTCCTCAAGCGTGGTGGCAGCACAAAGCTTTGAGATTTCGCCCGTCAATCCCGTGGCCTTGAACACCCATTTAGCGAGCCGGAGTGCCCATCTGGTGGACCCCGAGTCGTACAAGCCGTTGGCAAACGCCTTTGGGCCCTTGTCGGACCAATACTGGAGCGCGTTGGACGAGAGGTGGGGGGAGAGTTTCAGGATGAGCAAGTCGTGGAAATTGTCGATCTTGCCGTCGCCAAACAACTGCCAGTTCTCATCGTACGAGAGCGCACGCAACGACGCGAGTTTCAACTCGGCCAAGTGACCTTGACACGGGTTCAAGTCGACGCCATGGATCCGCCGTGGAGGGTCCGGGAGACTAGCATAGGAGAGGATATTGTCACAGGCAGAGGTTATGGCCAAGACTGTGTCCTTGCTGGTGAGATTGAGGATCTTGGCGTCTTCGCGTGGATCTTCCCAGGTGAAGGCATAGATGTACTGGTTCTTGAACTGGTGGTAGTAGTCGCTCAACTCATCGTAGTAAACACGCCAGACTTCCTTTTGGTAGAATAACGACGGGTACGGCAAGCCCTTTTGCGAGTTTTCCAAAGCTGCCTCCAAGGCCTTGCTGATTGGTGCCTGCTTGTTGTCAATCGGGGCCAAATAAGGCAGCTCGGTCGCCAACGAGTTGATACGGTTGAGCAACTGGCTGTCGCCGGTCTTGGACGTTCCCAACCAGATGTAGTATGGAATCTGTCCGAGCCGATGGTTGTAGCAGTTGAGCGACTTGATGGTACCAAAACGATACTCCAAGTACTCCCGGCGAGACGGGTCCAAGAAGACCTTGTCGAACTCGAACCAGATCCGCCAGAATGTCCGGTACAACCAAGGGATGTGTCTGTTGACTTGACCTCCAAGGGTGTTGATCCGACCAATGGAGTTGGCCCGCGACTGGACGCCAAAGTCAATCAGGCAGATCACTCCGTCCTTCTTGGTCAAGAGCTTCTCAGCATGGTCGATCGCAGAGTAGTACGGTGGAATCATCAGGAGCGAGTACGAGAACGTGATCAAGTCTGCCAGCTCGTATGGGATCTTGAAGTCGCATGCGTCCGAACAGATGACATGGACGTTTTTCCACCGGTTGCGGGCGACACGTTCCTCGGCAATCTTGCAGAGCGACGGCAGCAAGTCGATCAAGTAAACCACCTTGAACGATTTCTCGAGCGACGTCACGTACTTGTCCATCTTCTCAATGTTGAGTCCAGTTCCTCCGCCAACGTCAACCCACACGAGCTTCCGGTTCTTGGCACAATGCGCATAGCTGAGCTTCAACGCGTCAACTCGTCCTTGGAGGAGAATCTCTCTGGTGGAGTCATAGATGCCGGCCTGAGTGCTGTAGAACGACTCCAAGTTCGACTGGTGGTTCTTGGTGGAATTGCGGTTCAGAGGCTTGAAGAAACACGCCCAGGCAAACAAGAGTATCGACCGGGTCTTTTCGTGGAAGTGGTACAATGCCACCGTGAGCACCACCAAGAGTGATGCCAGCCAGAGGTATCCCTCTTGGATCTGGGTGTGAAGTGTGGCTGTTTGGTTCTCCATTTTTCGATCCGAAGATTGAGACTGTTGGGACGGATTACTCCTAGGTTAAATAAAGCAATGGCCGCCCTAGATACACGTGGAGTGAATTGTTGGATGCATATGGTCCTCGAGGCTACAATCAGAGGCCCGAGGCGACACTCGGGACAAAATGCCATTGTCGCGACGAAATACGCCCATTGGGTCGAGAAAATACGCGAGACCGGCTGGAATGATGAAAAAAATTCCACCCACAGCCTTGCCCGACGGATATTACACTGGTATATTTGATTATTCATGGCCATTTATTCACTTGTTGGCTGCTTTCCCGTTTTGGCTAAAAACATTTTTGGAGCAATCTGGATAGCATCTGCGGGCCAATGCATGTTCCACAGATGTCAAGATAGCCTTGGCTCTGATGATTGGTCCATCAACTCACACTAGGACCTGTTTCCATGTGAAACCGGCATCCTGGAATGGCCAATTGTGTGATCTCAGCTGAGCTTCCTTACCTATACGCCGGATAATCGCTTCGCCGGGTTGCTCCAGCCATTAGCACCTAGTCTAATTCTAGTTCTCTTCTAGTGCTCTCCTAGTGGGGTGCCCGTCTGATTCTGCTAATTTGTCGATCATAGTCCCATGTGCGAGACATGACGTTCCAATTGCGGTAGTATTCACCTTATGAAATGTGGGCATGTTGGGATTCTCGTAGGTAAATGTGGACATGTTGGGATTCTCGTTGGTGCTACTTGGGTGAATCAACGTAAATAGCACTTTTCAAAACCCATTGACAACGAGTCGTCACTAGGGGTAGTGGCGACATGACTTGGTGGAATATGAACTATGTATGTTTGGATCTTGGCCGAATTTGGTCGAATCTTTGGTCTTGTGCGTTGCAAAGTATATAAACTACCTGGTTTTTACACTTTCATTGTGATATCCGGCCTTTGGCTGTGTTTATCAAAGAAATTTCAATGTGAATAACATTTAGTCTGGAGTTGAAAGAGGTATTTTTCGTGCGCACGTGTATTTTCCACCTGTCTAATACCCATGCTTAACATCAATTCAAGCAACTGTACATGAATCATTACATGAGTTCATTAGTCATCGGCAAAATATTGGATATTACAAGCGTTACAATGTGGCTGGTCTATTTTAACGTTAATCTATTCGATATATTTGCTTGGACCAATCAATGCCAACGTTTTACAACCTGTCCAATTTGGAACTTAAACCCTCCATCTACACTTTTGACTCAACACTGCTATTAAATTAATCGCCGTTGCTAGTAGATATACTATTGGTGCAGCATTCTGACAATCTATAAACTCTAATGAACCCTAATTGATACCAATTGCAAAATGGCCAATCCAAATTAACTAGTGCACTACTGATAAAAAGCTCTACGCTATCCGTTTCGCTGTACGAAAATTCTCATATTACATCACGTCGCACCCCGACTTTATCACTATTCAAACTAATCTCTAGACACTTGCCCAAATCTTCCAAAGTCACAATCCTGACACCAAATATTGCCGATGGTTCTCAATCATCACCGATGGTTGTTAGAAATGCACCCTTACCAACTTAACGTTGAATTTCTTTCAGGTGTCGAGAATGACAGGCTGATTCCTCTAGTGCTATGATTTCCACATCCACCACTCCTCAGATTAACACTATCACCCCAGAACCGAAAATAAAGGGCTATTGCTCGGCATAATGTAGAGTTGGACCGGTTGGGAAAACTACATTTAAGGAGCTAGAGCCAGACAGGAAATAACAATTGAAAAGAAAAGTCTTGATTCTCTAAAGGAAATTCAATGACGAATCGGGTTACAAAAACCAAGGGTAAACTTTCTTATTATTAGAAAGCACAATTGATCAAAGACAACCACAATTACCAAAAAGATACGGAAATTACAAGCCATGGTGTATGTAAGAAACCAAGAATTAGTGTGGCTACTAAGAAAAAAAAGTTAAATACCTTTTCATTACACAGTCATATTTAGAACCTCCACAACTCTACAATCACATTAGGGAAAGCTCATTCATACACATGTGTAATGAATAAAAAAATTTACCCTAATATTTTTGTTACTTTCTTTGCTCCTTCCATGTCAAATACTCCAATGACTGGGTAATTGATTGAATTGATTAGTTTTTCCCTACTTTTGAGTAAAGTTCAACTCACTTGTATAGCTGTTACGAAATTTGGTCTGATGAATTTGCTTACAATGTCAGCAATGTCTGTAAAAAGTCATGTTGCAGGGTTGCTATAGCAAATCTCTAGTTCTTGTGTCGTCAATTTGGCTATGTTATACTAGTCAGCATCACAATTCCATTGATAATTGAAATTGCTAAACATATGCTTTTATGCTCACTGACTTATTTTGCCATGCACACTGGCTTACTCTTTCCAACATTGCTAGCTTCAAAGTTTCTCATCACCATAACCAAGCCTCGTCTAAATAAGGTCACAGTAACATAGTGGTTTTATTCTCAAACCCGGAAATTTAGTAACTATAGTGGCCCAAGTTTTTCGATTAACATAGGCTCAAGTTTTCCAATTCACAATGTGTCTCTGTTGAAGTTTAGCTTTACCAACACGGTTTGCCATGATAATTTAGATTAGTCCTATAAACTTCTTCTTATAGAAGATGGCTGATCTTCATGCACATCAACAGGAATTATCTTACCAGGTATACGAATAATTTCTCTGCTACTTTTGATCTGGTGCGTTTAGTATCTACGGATTCAGTCGGTAAACGGTTGAATCACGACAGTTTCTAGTCCGTGCGTATGACGGTCATTAAAGGTTTTCATATAGGATTTGTCAACGGTCAAATGAGAAATTCTAAAGATGAAGCAAAGGAATGAATTATAACTAGGGAGACATGACAATTGTAATCAGGCGGCCTGATATACGCCTCATCTTATGGGTTATGCCGGATAAGGTGGTTGTGCTTCCTTATACAAGTAGTTGTAATATGACGATCCTAACCTTCTATTTCTCCCAAGGACTACCGACATATATTCGTTACTCTCTCTAGGACGTAGCAATAGAATATTATGGACTCTACAATGACACGTGACAATCAGTGCTGTCAGCATTCTCAGAAGTCGGTATGCGTCAATGTCAGAGGTGTTTGACATTTTTACAAATTTTACTCAGATGTCTAACTGTATATGTTTTTATTTGTTTCGTGTCAGTAATCGAAGCAATCTCCATAAAATCCAAGTCGTAGAGGAAAACGTGGGGCTAGGTAAATCAAGGATTACCCTCTCTAGGAACCATGTAAATAGCTGGGAAATAGATAGTTAGTACAAGTAACTTAAAAAGATATTCTGAGATGAGTATACAATTTATATCTTGTAGTTAGTAATACTTTATATTGTTAATTGGTGAATTTTCAAGTGCTGTGTCTAATACCATCTGGATTTCATTCTCTTTCAGAACCACTTGCTTGGCCACGACATTCAGTATTCAAATTAATACTCCATCCGACGGGGAATTGTGGCCTGAGAATAACAATCACGAAGCAAAATTCCAAAACAAAAGAACGAAAAAGAACAAATACTATTACGAAAACTATCCAAAACAAGAAACAAGAAATTGGAATAGAAAGACTGAAATTAAAAAACTGCAAAAAAAGAGTGAATTTCCAATGTCACAATATCATATCAAGTGGTTCAACAAAGTCAAAGAAATATGTCCGATTTACCAGCATCTCAAGGACAAAAATCGATCCGTCACGAATGCTCTGACATGCCACATAATGATACAAGCTTAGACACACCGGCTATCGTCGAATATAAACACCCAAACTATTTCCTATTGATCACCCCCTTTTGCAGGTATGGGGTCAGTTGACCTAGCAATTCTGTTTGAAGCCCAATGTAAAAGAGCAGTCTGTAGTTGCTGGAATGACAAGACGAAAATCAAATCCACGGTGATACGCATGAAGGGTAAAGCCTGATCCTGGTTCAAAAAGCGCTGGAGTCGTCGTGCGGCCAGCCACACTTACTCACAGTTTTGGAAAGAATTTGAGCACCGCTTTATAAACAAAGAGAAGATTTGGAAGCTACGGAAGGAATTCAGAGCAATGTGGTTCAAAGGACAAGGGCAATCTATCGTTGAGTTTACAGATAGTTTCGAGTAGCTTTCTCGCGTTGTCAAGAGGTCGAATCTCAGTCCAGCGGAATTGATTTGGGATCATTATATCATGTCGCTTGAAACCGCAGTATTGAAGGCGAATCCAAAGACGTTGGATAATGCGATATCTATAGCAGAATATTATCATGAGTACAGAAAGAAATACGGACAATCAAAGTTTTTGGGTTTGGGACACCCATCTCTTCAAGTAATATAGCATCCCAGAGACAAGATGTATCATGCTACGAAATTCAAGTGTGTAGCCATGAAAATTGAAAATACTTACTCCAAAAACCAGTGAACAAGGTGGCTCGGTTATCACACCTAGGCATTGGACGGATTGAGACTGTTCCCATGCATGTGAATAACGAAATTGTGATGATATCCAAGAACTTTGTCTGTATTGGCCCAGCGTGTTTCAGATTATACGTTTGTTTGTGAATCTCAATAGCGCCTGTGATTAAACAAGGCATCTAACTGACATATACTGGGTATACGAATAGGGTTAGGTAATCAGATTGGTTGTAGACATGTTATTGGTGTTTCAATATCTATAACCAAAGAGCGTGGTTCATGATTGTGGTTGATTGATTGCAAAATGGGAGACGTTTATTGTAATTCAAACACATTGAAAGATGTGTCACTCTTTAGCAAAGGATAGCGTGCAAGAACGATTTTCCACTGTGCCTGATCAAGAAAAGTTTTCAGTTAGTTCTGGTGAGTCCTCGATACATTAAATGTCATTTACTGGAGTCTAATTCATGCGCAAATATCATTAATGAGCGTCAAGAACTGTCTTGAGTGACAGTGTATTTGGTTAAAACATCCAACGTGGCGAGATAGATACTGTACTGGAAGAGAAAGTCACAATATTGTTGTGCCTCTGACGGACCTCGAATTTACGGGGCCACTTTAAGTTGATGGTAGTTTTTGGCAAAAATATCAGTGTGCAACAGCGTTGTATTGGTTACATTTCACTAGTTACAGCTGTAATATATGTATGATAGCATATAACAATTTGCTCCTCGATTTAGTGGACATCCTGTCCTTTAAATACTAACTGCATACCTCATATCTGTGAAGTCACTTTATCTCGGATCTCGTAATAATTATTTATCCGTTCTTTGCTCAGTTCATATTTCTTTATACATATATAGTATGCACGTCAATAATTATATTTAAACTTAAAAAGTGTCAACTTGCCTACTTACATATTCAACATGTTTATACTACCGTGGTTTATTCATGCTTTATGAAGTTGCAACACTTTGATCACGTAGTCACGCGACCCACTAAACCCAGGGGAATTATAACAGCAAATTCGAATTTCGATTTTCAAGCGCGGTTGCATAGTGTAGTGGTTATCACCTTCGGTTTTGATCGTACGAAACCTCCGAATAACCCCGGTTCGAATCCGGGTGCGACCTTTTTTTGCACATTGCCATGTCTTAACTAAGGATGAAACATGCTATTGAGTTCAAATCATAATTTTTGAACATCTACATGTCAGACATACCCCAACTATTAAGACAAACTGCGGTTTTGCTTGATAACGAGGCAAAATCAAAGCACGAGCTAAAGGCAGAGATCCAAGAGTTGAAGCAACGGCTAATGTCGCAAAAAGCTACGGAAGAAAATGTAGAGAGTCGATTGAAAGAGCAGACGAGGTTAAGCCGGTCGTTGGAGACCGAGTTGGAAGCATTGAACAACTTGAATCACAATTTGCAGGTCAAGATGGGCAAGTTGAATGAGAAGTTGTTTGTTGCTGAAAAAGTGCGGCTTGAGATCTTGGTGAAGTTGGAGCGGGCCGAAAAGTACAATTCATCCATCAGAGAGAGATTCGAGGAGTTGAAACGATCGTTGGACCAAGCATTTTATGATTTTGATCATAATCCAGACAAGACAAGGACAGGGTACCAGACACCATATAGTCGAACCTCGACCCCAAGCAAACAACTTGGGAGTCTGATGAGCAGCATTCTGCAAATATCCAGTCCAGTCATCAGGTCAATACATTCTAGTCCGGTAAAATCGGCACGAAGTACACCTATGAGTTTAAACTCAGGTAGATTGCTTCCGCTCAATTATACTCTTAAGATTGTTAATGTGCAATGGAAAGGACAGAAGATGGAGGATTTCATATCGACGTACAACTATGATGAGCTGTTGCTGAGCATCTTCCAGGAGTATAAGCGGATTGTGTGCGGATACATGCCGGTGACATTTGGGATTGAGTATTATTTCAATAGTGAGAAGGTGGGAGACTTTGGCCAGCAGCTAGGGGAGATGGTTGGTGATTTTTCTGGGTGTGTAGTTTTTCAGTCGGTTTTTGTGACGCACTGAGTAAGAGGGGAGGGTCAAATGGATGGATAAGGAAATGACAGAACTGATAGAAGAGCGAAGAACGAAGAACAGAAGAACAGAAGATAAGGAAATAGACATAAGATAAGGAAATAGACAGAAGATAAGGAAATAGTCAGGATAACAGAAAAACAGCACAGTAGAAGTAGGCAACCGCTACTTATAACTAAGCTCCTCCATTTGATGCGACGTCACTGGCAAGTGGCCACTGACCCAATTACTATCTCTCAACAACATCCGGGGGTCGTCATTAGCCGCAAGAAACATGCCCTTTTTGTAGACATTCTGATACGTATCCTCCTGTTCCTTGACGTCACGGAGAACAAGGCCCAGCTCAAACTCCACAAACACTCTAATGTCCTTGATGCGGAACAAGACGTTGTCGATACGCAAGAAAAAGCGGCAGAGAAGCAAAAGCCGCTTTTCCATGACGCGGATCTTCGCCTGGAGCACAGATATGCCGTTATCGGCCAACTCGTCTTCGTACAAGATGACGTCGTCAAAGAACAAAATCGGGTCGGGTTGCTTGAGCTTTGCCACGGGTATTTGTCTTGTCGTTGGCACGAAATCGCAGTCTCCTTGGATGGTTCCCTTGTAAGCCGGGGTGTATGTCCAGTCATATGGCTTGATCAATTTGGTGACGGATTCGTCGGCATCTGGGTTTTTCTCGCGGTGTTTTATCCAGGCGCTGGAATGAGCCACTTTTGGAAGAAGCGACGGGTCACATCCGACTTTGAGCACGGTGTCTAGTGCGTCTATCGCTGAGAACTGGATCAGCCAATTGAGCTTGGAGTTTCTGATTTTCACCACGTTGTGGCCGAAGATCATTTCAGGAAGCGGGAGGTTCAATTGGGACTCGTACGATTCGATTTCCTTGGCGTTGAGAATGGGTTTCCGCACGGTGAAGACTTCCCAGTCGCTGATGGAAATCGACGGCGAGTCGATTACTGGGAAGGAAGCCAGAGGGGCTGGGATAATGACTCCGCCGCAGTTTGAGCATTGAGGGTTGTTGCACTTGCCTGTGTGAGATTTTGCTGGGATGGAAATGGATGGGTGGGTGGAAGACGTATTCAGAGTGGATTTCATGTCTTTCGTACCATCTGAGTGGTTGATTTGGGTTGGATTGATTGGGCTTGAATTGATTGGACTTGGATTGATTGGACTTGGATTTTTGATCGGGCCTGGGATCTTTTCTGAACCATCCAGAGTAATTTCTGGAGAATTAGCACGCCCCAGTTGGCGAGGAACTCTTGATTTGGTGCTGAGGAGAAACATTTCCCTAGCAGCCGAAATGTGGACTGCGTCGATTCCTTTTGCCATACGATCCAGAGAAGCAAAGTGGAATATAAAGCTAGAAAGCGCGAGGCGAATATCAAAGGAGGCCGAGAGTGAAATTGCAGACAATATCAAAGGACAATATCAAATTGCAGACGATATCAAATTGCAGACGATACCAAATTTCAGACAATATCAAAGGATGACAATATCAAATTTCACACGATATCAAAGCAGATGAATACAGCCGGAAAAAGGAGGTGGCAGATGCAGTCGGTAAAGGCGCGTGAAAAGTATGACTAGAGATGCAGTGCGGTTGGAGGGTGTTTTTGCCGCGGGCAAATATGACCACATTGGCTGCATTTCACTGGTTTTTACTCTTCTAGAAACCTGTATTATTCGATGTTTGAGGTGAGTATGTTTTACCGAGCATAGACAGTCTCAGAGGACAAAGATGACATGATTATGCTGAGATATAAACAAAGGCACGAGAATACCCCGGAAATAATGCAATGTGGAGAATAATGCCATGACTAGTCAATGGAGCATGTATATTAGAGCACTATACTAGAGCACTATACCAAAACACTATACCAAAACACTATACCACAACACTATACCACAACACTATACCACAACACTATACCACAGCATTATCCACAGCACTATACCACAGCATTCTCTGTATCAACCTTCCTTCCATACTATCATTGCTTGCATCTGCGTGTGCCTTTTTCGATTGTCATTTTTAGACCACCGCTTTTTCGGACACTCTAACCCCAGGAACTCAAACGACTACTCAAGAGCAACAAAATGAACGCAGAGCCCAAGACAGAGGTGATGGCCGTATCCCAGGAAATTAGCACCGAGCCCCCGAAATCAGAGCGTTTCAACGTGCTTGCCGACAACTTAGCAACCTTGGTATTGGACGCGGCCCAAGACAAGTACCAGACGCTATTGGACCATGGGTACGTGTATTCGGACCGGCTAGGCGAGGGGGCGTTTTCCGTGGTGCTAAAGGGCGAAAACAGCACCTCCAAGAAAAACGTGGCCGTGAAAATCATCAGCAAGGCCAAACTCGACCGCACCCAGCAGCAACTGGTTTTGAAGGAGGTGACGATCCTCCGCAAGTTGCAACACCGCAACATCGTCGGGTTCGAGACGTTTCTCGAGGACAAGGATTACTGCTACATTGTCCAGGAGTTATGTGCTGGAGGTGAGGTGTTCAACCAGATTGTCCACTGGACATATTTCTCGGAGGACTTGGCCCGGCATGTCATCTGCCAGATTGCAGAGGCGTTGCGGTACTTACACAACGACATTGGAGTTGTCCATCGTGACTTGAAGCCAGAAAACATTCTCTTTGACCCGATTGACCACTTCCCGCTGCAGAAACCCTACCTCCGCAAGCTGGACGATCCAACCACAAAGAAGGACGAGGGCCGCTTTGTGTTTGGTGTCGGCGGCGGCGAAATCGGCGTGGTCAAATTGGCAGACTTTGGCCTCTCGAAGCAGATTTGGGAGTCCAAAACCAAGACCCCGTGCGGCACTGTGGGGTACACTGCGCCGGAAATCGTCCGGGATGAGCGATACAGCAAGCAGGTGGACATGTGGGGCTTGGGATGTGTGTTGTACACGCTCTTGTGCGGCTTCCCGCCGTTTTACGACGAGAAAATCGACGAGTTGACCAACAAAATCTCCAAGGGCCAGTTTGAGTTTCTCAAGCCCTGGTGGGACGAAATCAGCCAGGGCGCAAAGAATTGCGTGCTTAGATTGCTCTGTGTCAACGTCAAGCAACGCTACGACATCAACCAGTTCTTTGAGGACCCGTGGATCCAGCTGTTCTTGCTGCGCGTGCCTCGCGACTCACATGGATACAACTACAGCTCCAAGAAGAACGTGTTGGTGAAACGTGCGGGATACATGCCGTCGTTGGCTTCGCCAGCCGCCATTGTCTTGAAAGACGCGTTCGACGTCAGTACTGCCGTGCATCGTGACAATGAGGAAAAACAGTTGCGCGAGCATATTTCCCCATTGGCAGAGGTCGACGAGGAGGAGGACCAGGACAGGTATGACTTTGAGCTGGGTCTTTTTCAACTAGACATGAACGAGAGCAGCATTATGCAGCGGAGAACAAATCATTAGATGGATACTGGCTCAGCGGCTTCAAATGCCCGTGTGAGTGAGCCAACGGCGGAGGTATGTGAATGAAGGACAATGATAGGTGACAATGATAGTGACAATGATAGTGACAATGATAGTGACAATGATAGTGACAATGATAGTGACAATGATAGTGACAATGATAGTGACAATGATAGGTAGTCCAACGGCAGAGGTATGTGATTGGGGTGACAATGATAGGTGAGCCAACGGCGCGGAGGTGAATGGAAAGTGACAATGATATTTGAATGATACATCAATTGGCCAGACAGGCAGAGCAATCGGTCTGTACTAGACTATGTGAATAGACCAGATAGATTATTAATTAATTATTATACGTAAACTGTGATACTACTTAAACTAGAGCATTGGTGGACGCCGCTTATATCGGTAGCATGCACCAATAAACGGACCCTGTAGACAAAATTCTCTTGAAATGGTATTAGTTTCGGGAAAATGCTGATTAATTGGCATTTGTAGACTTAATATTAGGATATCTTGAGTGTAGCCTATGTATCATAACTGAGGTGATTGGAAAAGACTGAAATGCCAAATGCATGGAAATATCTGGAAATATCTGACTGGAAAAGCCTCAAAGGAATGGCATCAAAGAACTACTGTTCCATGTCATTGAAATCACAACTCTGCTTGGTGTGAGAATTGCCATGGGCGCTGATTACAGTCCATGTTTCATGATAAATCAACGACTGTGCTCTATTGAAGCAATCCAGACAATTGCAAGCGTGTCAAAGATTTCAATACCAATAAAAGTTCCAGTACGACCTTGTGATTTTATAAGTAAACGCATACTTGTCGAATCATGGTGTTCCTGGAAACAACATATTTAAATACAAAAATAGAACAATGCTACATTTTATGGATAAAATATTCCTATTATGTTTTGTGGAGATGCGTGATTGGCCAATGATTTGAAAATCCAGCAAATTTACTCAACGTACTCTACTGTTTTTACATTTTCTTGAAATTGGCGAGGATAAATACTTGGTCGTCTTACTGGAAGCCAGTGGAGATGTACTGGAATATTGCGACACTATTAGCCATGAGCTTGGCTGTACTGATGCAAAGTAATTGACGTTTATAGAAGATGTACCTGTACAAGTACGCTGCTCTTGTACTTGCACAAGATTATTCAAGATGACACTTAAGAAACTCAAGATGATGATAAACCATTATTCAAGCGTTGGTCATTGCATTTCCTTCCAGTTCAAGCTGAATAGTAGTTGGTATGTTTTGGTCAAGAATTTTGATGGTAATTTTCAAGTATTAAAATGGACCAGACCTTGCAATCAATTCTCTTTAAAACCAGCTTATGTTGTCATAATCATTACATATTATTTGGCAGGTAATGACTTTTATAAATTTTTGCCCGTCAAGACATGTTTTCCATCATTGGGCCTGGTGGTAATGTTGGAGATATTGAAATGACACGGTAAATTTTCGGCTCTTCAAGTTGAAATGATTAAAGCAATTTATCGTGAGAGAACAGAAATCTTTTAGCCTAGCTGACTAAACTGATTTTTATTTTGCTAAATTAGCAATGAATAATGATGTATTGTGTAAAGTGTTCCACCACAAGCTGTATTTGTTTACGGAAGATATGGTTTTATCTTTGGCTGCTTCCATTTTGATTAATCTACTGCTATTGATTATCTACTGTTCCTTGATATTTTACCACTCTTGATATTCTACTTCTCTTGATTAATCCACTACTCTTGATTATAAATAGCCACGTTTTCTTGCGATTATTTAATAAAGTATATTTTGGCCACTTTAAAATCTAATCAAAGTAACCTAGTCGTCATTTCAGATACAGTAGACTCCTGTGCTGTCTATAACGGGATATCCGCTTACATAGCTCTTAGACAAGTTCTAGATAGTGTGTTGGAAACTATTATGAAATTCATCATTAGGAAATGGTTCTATTTTACAGCATGTCTTAGGTTATATTTAGATGCCTTTTAGCCATTACGACGTACATGGAGCAGTGTGATAAAAGTTGCCAGACAGGAGGATTTCAGGTTAGGATGCTGGTGTATGCGTATGAATGATAGCAAGAGACTGCGCAGGGCTTTGTGAGTGTTTTGCGGCTTTTTTATGATTAGTTCTGCAGGTAGCCATCAACTCAAATTGGCACTTGGATGAGCTGTTGCAAGACAAGGGTCTTGCTCATGACTTGAAAGATGTAGAATACACGTTGCTCCTGGTGATTTATTCAACAGTGTATGCACGATGGTTGAGCTTGGAGAAGGATTTGAATATACGAATTGGAGATACGAATTTGGAAAGAATTTGAAAATGGGAATTTGATTCGAAAGCCAGGTGGATTATTGCAATGTTCCAAAGACTAGAGTGTATAGTTGTGATGGCGCACTACAGGTCCTAGTATCAATGGTGGTATTATAGCTGGTATTGTAGCTGGTATTGTAATTTGTTGGTATTATAATTTCTGTATTGTAGTTGCGGAATCTTATACTAGTGTATACTCGGAAAATATCAATTCCAATTCTCGGTCAGTGGGAAATTAAGATTTACGTACACAACATTGACAGTACAAGATGCAATAATGCTAAAAAAAGCCATGTGAGACAAGAAGACGCTAATTAATCAGTCGATATATCGCTAAGTATGAGACATTGTTCAGGCATGATAATATGGACCTGAGACACGAACGTTGGTGTGCATATAGGCAGTTTACCTGCGAATAAGGTTAGGTCATGAAGACTAGGCTGAAAGTGTGCTGTACCCCGTTTAATCCAAGAATATTTAGGATGTATGTAGCTAAAAATAGCATGGTATATTACTGGTATACTGAGATAGGGCGATGCACCAAGTTGCGGTGTTTCGGGATTTGAGCACCATGGTATTCCGATGATGCATTCCCGGCTGGTAGCGTATTCCAGGATTTGATGTAGGGCGGGATTTAACGTATTCCAGGTACCCAAACGTATTTCAGGTGTGTATTTTAGTGGCATGTATTTCAGTGGGGGCATTTCAGTAGTGAGCGATAATCTAGATGGATAGTCCAACGCTGTGATTGCATCACAGAGGTATGTAGATTTAGTTTCGAGGGTACATTGTGGCTGAATCCAAGTTTAAAGGTGGAAATGAGACTAATGGCATTTCAATGTCTGAGTAGTAATCTCCATGTATGTTTCATGTGAGACAAGACATGTCATGAGACAGCCTTGAATGTCTCAGTTTGTATTACGAGATGTAGCGTCAATGGGGATTGAACAGCAAGCATAGTTTGGGATAGTGAAGATAGAGTATTAGACTAGTGAACTTAAATTTAGATAGGAATGGAATGGGAGGAATAGGATGGGAGGAATAGGATGGGAGTGGAATGGAATGGAATAGGATAAGGAATAGTATACGAAATAGGATAAGGAATAGTATACGAAATAGGATAAGGAATAGTATACGAAATAGTATACGAAATAGGATACGAAATAGGATACGAAATAAAGAAGGAATCCAGAAAATCAGAAATTTGGGAAATGACCAAGGTCGTTGACAGTAGGTAGTCAAGAAATTGGACGTAAATTGAATGCAAATCCAATGCGAATCCATACAGCTCTACAAATTGAACCGACTACAAATTCATCAAGTGGAAACCCACTGAAAATCATGCGGCTGAAAATCTCGCTGAAAATTGCTGAAAATTGCTAAAATTGCTAAAAATACTATTGACAATTGCTGAAAATCTCGCGGGGAATACCACTGAAAATTGCTGAAATCTCGCTGGAAATCTCGCTGGAAATCCCACTGAAAATCTCGCTGAAAATCCCACTGAAGATCCCACTGGAGATCATACGGCTGAAACTCTCACCGGAAATTCATTGATGAATATACATTGGTGAAGCTATCAGTGAATATACATTGAAAACCATTGAAAACCATTGAAAACCATTGGTGAAATACACTACAAATTGAACCAACTACAATCATACATGCAACCACTGTGAGCCACTGGACAACTTATACACTGATACACTATACACTGATACACTGATACACTATACACTGATACACTATACACTGATACACTATACACTGATACACTATACACTGATACACTATACACTGATACACTATACACTGATACACTGATACACATTCAGCGACAACCACGAACCTGACATCACATGAACATTGGCATCCACGTTGTCACCAAGTCAGCCTCCACGTTGTCACCGTGTTACCCGGCCATCTATATCTCACCCAGTTTTCACACAAACTAGCAACATGGATCCAGTCAAGCTGACTGAGACGCCCAACGAAACGGTCATCGGCCGCAAGGCAGCGCGGTCGCTCCGCTTGTTCCATAGCGACGGCGCGTCTCCGCAGCTTCTTCTGCCTTCCACCGCGACGTACTTCCCCCACACCCCCGACCGGCGTACGCCCAAGTTCCCGTTGAAGGTCGAGTTGCGCCCCTTTGTAAACAAGGTCGGCGGCCACACCGCGATCTTCCGCTTCAGCCACCGTGCCGTCTGCAAGGCATTGGTGAACCGCGAAAACATGTGGTACGAGGCCATCGAGGACAGGCACCGCGAGCTTCTCCAGTACATGCCGCAGTACATTGGCGTGCTCAACGTGCGCTACAAGAGCGAGCCGCCCGAGGTCGTGCTTGACGACAACACGCACATTGTGCCGCCGTCGCTCTGGCAGGACTTTGCGATCGAGCAGGCGGCACGTGGCGGCCTGACCCGCGTCAACCGCTCGCTCCAGGAGTTGGTGATCCGCGAGGTGTTTGACCCGATCCGGGCCCACGCACACACCGCGCGGAAACGGGCGCGCACGCGCCACCGGCGCAGCACCGGCGAGCCGCCGGAGGCAGGCGACCTTACCCGGGAGGCAGGCGACATGACGCGGCAGGCGTCGCTTGTGGACTTGTCTCTGGTGGGGGAGGCGGGGTTTCCGTCCCGCGAGACGATAATCAATGCTGTCAAGGGTATGTCGTTGGTGCCTGGGGATGAGCAAGATGTGTTGGATGGAAGAGATGGAAGCGATGGAAGAGATTTACTGAATGAAAGAGATTTACTGAATGGAAGAGATTTACTGAATGGAAGAGATTTACTGAATGAAAGAGATTTACTGAATGAAAGAGATGGAAGAGATTTACTAAATGAAAAAGATATAAATGTACTGGACAGTGGATATGATGTACTAGATGAAAAAGATATAGATGTATTGGACAATGGATATAATATACTGGGTGAAAAGCATATACTGGGTGAAAAGCATATACTGGGTGAAAAACATATACTGGGTGAAAATCATATACTAGATGAAAATCATATACTAGATGAAAATCATATACTAGATGAAAATCATATACTAGATGAAAATCATATACTAGATGAAAATCATATACTAGATGGTGATGGTCTAGACAATGGTCTAGATAATAGCCAAAATGCACTGGTCAAACGTCGCCAAAATTCACTAGATAATGCCAGACTTAGTCACATTGGCAACACCAAAGCCCATATATTCAGCCGCCATGCACTCAATGCCAATTGCCATGAAAAACCAGTGTTTGACCTCAATGGATTTGATGATTCCAATGCCAGCGACGCCAGCGAAAACGGCCCGTTTGACAGTAGCTCAGTAGACAGGCAATTGGACAACGGTACTTTGGACAGTCCAGAAGATCTGGTAAAGAGTACGGGCGATGAGGTAAATTCAGAGGATCCAAAGAGTCTAGAAAGGCTAGAGGGTTTAGAAAGGCCAAAAGGTTTAGAAAATCTAAAAAGCTCAGAAAATCTAAAAAGTCCAAAAAATTTAAAAAGCCCAGAAAATCTAAAAATTCCTGGAGATTTAGTAAAAAGCCCAGAAGATCTGGTAAAGAACTCAGATCTGGTAAAATGCCCAGGTCTGGTAAAGAGTGCAGGAGATTTGTTAACAAGTCCAGACCCAATAAAAAGCCCATCTGACAACCCATCTGACATCCCATCCGACAACCCATCCGACAACCCATCTGACATCCCATCTGACAACCCATCTGACACCACTCATCTCATCCCATTCCACACAGACTGCCGCACAGAACAGTTCCTCCTCCTCGAGGACTTGACCATCAACATGAACCGGCCCTGTGTCCTCGACCTCAAAATGGGAACCCGCCAGTACGGCATCGACGCCACCGCAAAGAAAATGCAGTCCCAGCGCAAAAAGTGCGCCCTCACCACGTCCCTCAAGCTCGGCGTCCGAATGTGCGGCATGCAGGTCTGGACCGGCGGAAAATACTACTTCAGAGACAAGTACTACGGCAGGAGCCTCAGGGAAGGCGCCCAGTTTGCAAGCTGCTTGGCCAGGTTCTTGTACGACGGCGTATCGGGCTACAGCGTCGTCAGACACATCCCCACAATCCTCGACACCTTGCTGCGGCTCTCCGCCATATTCCAACGGCTCAACGGCTACAGAATGTACGGCTCATCGCTCCTCCTCATGTACGACGGAGACACTCCGCTGCCACAGGTGCTTGTCCGGGTCATTGACTTTGCCCAGTGTGTTGCGGGTGAAGACTCATTGAAACACGCAAGCTTCCCGCCACGGCATCCGGGCCCCGATCGCGGCTATTTGACCGGTCTCAGGACCCTCCAGCTGTACTTCCGCGGGATCTTTGAGCAGGTCTCGGGAGAACCTTACGAGAGCTTTGAAAAGGTGCGCACTGCGTCGTTGGACGAGTCTTTTCGCACTTGGCTTGCAGACCACCATCATGCTGCTACCAAATTGCAACAGACGGTGGAGGATCTTCCCGAGTCGCGGCTCTGGGCAGTGGATCAGGACGATCAGGTCTCCGACTAGCTATGTATTATACTGTATTATACTGCTGTAGCTGGAATCCGCCGGTGCTCGGCTGCCATGTCTAGACACTGTGGCCTGGCTTTACGTAATTTGTCCCTCGTGATTCCGCCCATGTTACAAGCATATATGCAACCTCAGATGGACATTCCCTCGAGGACAATGGCGTAGAAAGTTGCGTACTGATTTTTACATTGGACAAGTTCTGAATTGACACTGTATGTGCTGTCTTTTGCTGGGTCTATGTCTTTTGCTCGGTCTATGTCTTTTGCTGGGTCTATGTGTCTTTTTCTGGGTCTTTTTTGTCTTTTGCCGTGTTCTTTTTCGTACGGTGCCTTTTCGTACGGTGCCTTAATCAGTATCTATATAGCCAGTCTTTCTGAAGCAATATATTCAACCATTTGCCATACGATTGTAGTTGCTACATCAGCTGTATCGCCATGACCTCGGGAGGCATTTTTTACTAAAGCTGGTTGTGGTTTACAGGATATTCCTGCTAGACTGACTGAGATACTCCTGCTAGATTGACTGAAATACTCCTGCTAGAGTCAACTGAGATACTCTTGCTAGAGCCAACAGAAATGTTCTTCTAGACCTGACTGAGATATCTCGTACACCTGACTGAGATATTCCTTCTATAGCTAACTTGCATTTACGATACTCTCTACCCACCAATGCACATTCCATACAACCAAAGTGCGGCTGACTAAACTTGAATGCCAAGCAGCAGGTTGTGTCCATGTCAAGTCGCCCAGTTTGTGATGGAGCATAAGGTGTACGTAAATCATCAAAATGGGTTGGATGAGGCATTTCTCGAGTCTCCGAGTTCCGGAGTTTTGAATTACAGGTTGAGATATCACAGGGCATGGTGTTACTCAGACTGGACTGAGGCGACGATTTAATAACCAATGGACAAAGGTTTTACAAGGTTGATATTTTAGTTGATTCCATGTCTTGTCAATCGGATAATCTTGACGTAGCCTTGGACTTGCACTTGACGTAACCTTGTACTTAATCTTCATCCTCACCATCCTCATCTTTCTATATCTTCATTTTTTATTCCCATTTTTTATCTTCATTTTTTATCCCCATTTTTTATCCCCATTTTCTACTACATCACTACATATACCTTCCTGTTGACTGTCGTTTCACAACATTCCACCACTTCCCCACTTCAGTCAATCCTCCGATTGAGGTTTATTATTTACGCAACAGAGTACCCTGTGTAGGAATATTATTTAGCATCTCAAATGAGGAACTGCAACTTCCAGCCTTGCCCAGCGGTCCGTGGCTGAATCCCGTAATTTCTCGAGCCAAGACTTGACGTTGCTACACCCTACTACACCGTATTTCCCGGAACCCAGAACTAACATGCCCGGCTAGCCATACCGTCACGACTTGCGGGTCTTTATTCACTCGCATCATTCCGATTGATCGACGGGCTTCAGTCTCTTTACCAAGCAAGCCTTGCTTATTCCTTGCTTATTCCTTGCTTCTTCCTTGCTTACTGCCTAGGCTTGCTTTCTACTTGAATCCTGCATTGCCAGTGTGTACTTACTCATGGTACGTGGAAGCCGTTTACAAGACAAGTTGTGTCAAGATGGAGTGAAACTGATTGGAGACTCGGGGCTTTGCAAATTGAGTATAGCGATGCACCATGTCTGCTGCATAAACGGGTGAGGGAGCGGATAGCCCGATTGGGCAATAAGGTTTTTCTGGCTGGAATATATGTTCCGTGGGATTGACAGGAGAAAGGGACTATTCCATTACGGATGGAATAAATATGCAGTAACACATGCGGCATGTGTGCGTGTGAGAGGATCAAGTGAAATTTGCAGTTTTTCGTTGGCTAGGGTTTGAGAGAGTGTGCAGCACGAGGGTATGATTTACTAGTGACGAAGCCGGCGATTGCACACATGCATTTACGGCGAACAATGGACACAATACGGGCTAGTGCGGGTGACAATAGGCAAAGGGACCTAGCAAGGAGTGGATGGAGATGGAATGGTATGATGAAGGAAATGGAGTGGCCAGGCGTGAAGGATGTGGAGGAGGGTGGATGTGATGTGGAGGAGGGTGGATGTGATGTGATGTGATGGTAGAGGTGATGGTGAATGTGATGGTGAATGTGATGGTGAATGTGATTGTATAATAATTGTGAGGAAATAATAAATGTGAGGAAATGTGAGGAAATGTGAGGAATATAATAAATTTAATGAAATGTGAGAAAATGTAGTGGTGAAATGTAATGAAATTTGATAATGATTATAATAATGGATAATAAATATAATGGATAATAAATATATAAATAATAAATATATAAATAATAAATATAATAAATAATATAACAAGTAGAATAAATAATAAATATAATAATAATATGTAATGAAACTGGAGTCATGAATATAATAAATGCTAATAATCCACCATGATACATTTCAATAAATACCAAGCTACCACCCTCCATCAACCTCTCATCACTCACCTCTCACCTCTCATCACTCACCTCTCACCTCTCACCTCTCACCTCTCACCTCTCATCACTCACCTCTCATCACTCATCACTCACCTTCCTCCACCCCACCCACTCTACAACAATCAACATATCATTCATTACACTACTGCCTACACTACTGCCCTTTACACTGCTTCAAAGTCACATCAGAAACAATCTCAGCAAACACCTCCTCAGTGATCCCAAACTGCCCGGGGTTCGCCCAGAACATCTGGCGAACCATATTCTTACAATGCGCATCGCTAAACAGCTTCCCCGTCCGCTGGGCCATCTGGTGACTGATAAATCGCCACTTCTCGTCTTCGGCCGCATCTAAAAACCCTTGCAACCCGCGGAGATCCGATTCGCTCCAGCTGGTCGCCGCCAGTCCCTGCTGGCCAATGAGCACCTGGTACCGGTTCCGGACCATGAGATAACTGTCAATGCCAAGCTGCAGAGCAATTTGCTTCCAGCCAAGGCCGTCGCGCTTGAGCCGCACGATCAACATGTCCTGCTCCTTTGTGTATTTCGAGCGGCGGTGCACCCGTTTTGTCTGCGGCCCGTGGTGCACGGGCACCAACGCAAGCGGCGGGGTCGGAAGAAGCTGCTGGAGAGTGAGGGGAATGTGATGGTCGTCCATGTGCGGCAATATCTGGCTTATTCCTGGGAAATAAAAGGGCTTGCCAAGTCTTGGGTTGCCGAATTTTGGGTTGCCAAATCGTGGGTTGCCAAATCTTGGGTGTATGTCGTAATATATTTACTATCTGAGACCGTGCCAAGTAGTCACTCGGGCCACCAGCAAGGATCTCCTTGTCTGGCAACTGCATACTCGCAAGCAGCAAGTCAAGCAGCACCCATCGGGTAACCAGCACAATAGTCTTGTACCACAATTCTGGAAACTGCCGCTTATCTGCCCGCTGCCGTCCGACGCGAGCCGCCAGGAACTGCGACATGCCGCCACCAGCATGCCGCCGCCGGCAGGCAGACCCTCACCTACAAAGATCCTTCCGCCTCGTGTCTCAGAGTTATGCAGTTTCACACAATGTCTGAAGCCCTCCATCTCTTCAGCCAATAAGCCCTGCCGTCCGTGCCTCCAGACGCCCATACTGCTCCGCTACACTCTAGTCGGCCTCGTAATACCCCCCCAGAAAATTATTGGCTCGCCTCTTGTAATTGCAATCCTCCCGATAGGCTAGTTCCATCCTCCCGATAGGCTAGTGCCATCCCATGTCGAAGTCCCGTGTAGACGCTACTTATGACAAGTTGGCTCATTGGGCGTGTCATTTTGATTTCTGGCAAATGTGCCCGGTTTACTCGTGCTCCAGTATGGCTGGTCGGATTCTCACATTACTGGCCGTAGAATCGTACAACATCCGAGCCGATGCGTCTATTTCAATGCTCTTTGATTTTGAATACTCAATCACCTCAACAGGCGCAACGGGTCAAAGGACTACTTCCGAACATTCCGACTACTATTGTATGCTTTTCTCGTACTCATGTTTCCATGTATCGTTGTGTTTGTCGGTGTATTTTCTCGTATCCTGTATCGACTCTCCTGCTACTTTTACTCGTATCTACATTGTACGAATTTCACGCACTGGACGCACAGTTTACACAGTTTTACATAGTTTTCCCACATTTGCTTTTCCTTTATTCTTATTTCATAATCTTGTTGTTGGTTATCCAATAGTTTGTCGGATAGTTCATTGGATTGCCCTCCTTGTTCTCCCAATCACTCCCCTATTCTCAACAGCTTCTCCAATCATCATATCCAAACGGCACCCCTCATCAAATCAACCTCACTCCTACTCAAATTATTTAATTATATAGCAAACCCTTGCGCACAACCTGTCACATTGTTCTCAGTCAAGAGTTTCCAGATACTTCCGTCCTCGGCAAGAGATAAAATTAATACACCAAGCACGGAGTTTACGCCAAAAAAAAACTAGTTTGTTCACAGTCCTCATTTCCCGTCAACATCTTCGCCTGAAGCTCGGCCCTTGGATTCATAATAGTCGTCATGTATTTCTGCTAGACAAAGCTTATAATTATGGCAACGTCGCTAACAGGGAGAATCAATCATTGCTCAGCTACAGTTGGGCATTTCAAGCATCTTTAAAACCTATATTACTGCCATTTTGCCACAACAGCATTCTTGCTCTGAAAATCGCTATAAATTGAGCAAAATACCGTATTGCTTGATTACTCATGTGCTCATTGGATTTCAAGTTGATCCAGCAATACTGTAACGTCCCCCAAATTCGTATCCCAAACCTCTGATATACACGGAATTTACCACCATGTCTTTACAATAATGACCTGGGTCTCTGTAGTCTCAGAGCCACCACTCTGACATGGAGCTTGTGGAATTAGCTAAAAAGTTACGACAAAATACTTTGGCATTCATCAATCGTAACCAAAGTCATACAAAGCATTGTGTGTCACGTTCAGAGTATAATCACGTCTCCAGGCAAACTAAAACCACAATATATTTATTCATACGAATATTGGAAGCTTGCCAATAGTCTCCTAGATGCTAGATCCATAGTTACAAATGATGAGATCTTCATCGTTCACCATCGGTATTGACCTTCATCGTACACCGTTGGTCTTGATCTTCATCGTATACCGTTGGTCTTGATCTTCATTCGTACACCGTTGGTCTTTCAAACAGACTGAGCATTGTACGGCAGACGTTGGCACCATACAGCAGACATTGTTTCACAATTTCATCACATAAAACGCAGCTATAATTGGAAGGAATCTCCATTGTTGTGATGTCATTTGGCTAGAGCATGACCTTAACTTTACGTATCCCCTACCTAGATACCAACGCATATTTGAGTGCTGGTAACGCCGGAATTTCTAGTCAATATCCTAGACACGCATATTCTCCCCGCATCATGGGTTATCTTGCTAAAATATTTCCGGAAGCAATGAGGGAATGTTCCGAAAAAAATAGGTACGAAGTTGACACTATGGCCGAGTGGTTAAGGCGAAGCACTCGAATACTTTAAAGTTTGAGACATGCTTTGGGATTTCCCGCGCAGGTTCAAATCCTGCTGGTGTCGTTATACTTTTTGTAGTTTTTTGTTTATACACTGTTCCTACCGTAAATCTCTGTGGTTACCTTTTTTTCCACCACTGGAAGTTTTGGCTGGACCAAAGTATTTGTGAGACACCGCTGAATAAATTTATTCTCTTAGTCTGCACCTAGTTATAACAACACAACAAATTCTTTCCTGAGGCAGCAGAATAATTACACAATGGCTTGATTTTACTAAGCACGATATGCTAGAAAACCAATCCGACTACTTGAGCAAAAACTGGCTTCACGAAACCAAATGCGAATGTTTATTGAGAATAAGTTCAGGGTCTGAGTAAAATACGACATTTGGACGATTTGTCAAATATAGGGATATATTGACAATGGGATGTCAATTTACAAGCGACGATAAAAAAAGGTCAATATTTTTCGTCCATAGATTACTAATGTGGTATCAAGGAACTATTTCTAAACGCATTGAATCGCATGCACAAGAATATTCAGTTTTCACAACGAAGCTGTGAAATTCCTGTTTGATGAACTAATAAATTAAGTTTAGAGCTGAAGAGACTGTTATGTAACTATTGTGAGACTGTTGTGAACTTTAACTGTTGTGGGCTTATATTGCTATGAACTTAAAGTAGTGCAAACTTTAACTGGTGTGATCTTATCCCGGTGTGAACTTAAGCTGGTATGAACTTAAACTGGCATGAACTCAAACTCTTATAAACTCAAACTAGTATGAACCCAAGAACTTAAATTGGTACACGGTCATGAGCCAAAGGCACTACTTGAAGCCGCTCATTAGGCTAAGGGGCCATTGTGTCTGGAAGCTTGCCAGACCAACAGCATGTACATGAAGTTTACCAAAATACCATGGCCATTTTTCAAGTTGAATAGTCTTTGCTTTCATAAGATATATGGTCCAACATATTCTTGTTGAGTCGTAGATGAAACAAGCAAGCCTCGGTGGAATATATTGCCAAATGCAAAGCCAAGCATACTTGCTAATTGCTGTGGGGTTATGATACAACTGGTTGGCATCTGCCTGACTCGTTCTGTATATTTGCCTGGCAGTAGACCACGTAAATGTCCAATGTCGATAAAACAATTCTAATTCGCAAATTTTTGCTTCAAAGGACATTTCGAGTTTCCTCGTTTGAACCGCTTTACTGTGACTTTGCTTGCAATCTGGATATGAAGACCAATGTGTCTTTTGGGGCAGAATAGCCCTCAAGAACATCCTGTTGGAATTATCAGAGTTGTGTGCCATGAATCTTAGCATGAATAGAATGAGCTTATATACAGGGCTACTTGGTAGTATATTTGTTAATCATCTTGCATGCTCGGCTACTTGGTTTGTCTATTCGTTGATCATCTTGTATGCTGTGCTACTTGGTCAGTCTATTAGTAAATCACCTTGTATTCTTGGCTCCTTGGTTTGGTGCAATTTGTTAATCATTTTGTATTCTTGGTTACTTGATTCAAGTCCATTTGTTAATCATCTTATTTATAGTGCTTCTAAAAATAATTCCCAGCAATCATTCTAAACACCACTTTCTTCAAGCAATTTCGCTTCTTATCATACCTTTCCCTACAAACTACCCACAAGACAAGAGAAGACCACCAATGAAGTCGATCACTCTCTTTACCCCTTTGGATGCTTCTTCACCTCCCTTTCAAGTGACATGGGTATTGAGTCTGAAACGAGTACAACTGGGAAGAGAATTAGTTGTATGACTCTCTTAGGAGGATAATATCCAGCCCAGGGTTGGTGGGATCATGATAAACAATACGCACTAGTAGAAATATACCATGAACTTGACGTGATTGAAGCTTCGGACTTGCTCTCGTGGCACGTCAACAAAGTATCGGAAAATATTTTCAAACGTGGACTTTGGCAAAATCAAAACACACGCTAAAAACCACGCTATTTACAGGGTATTGTGTACTAGCCAGTTAGACTACATGTCCATTGTCTGAATGCTTTTACAGAACACAACGTTGGACTAGACTACTTCACTTGGCTATGCGTTTTCGCACAATTCTAAGATACTTGGTGATATTTCCCATTGCCTGTAATAATAGCCGTCAATTATACTTTGCTATTTCAGCTGAAAAAATTTTCAAATTGCAAATATTCGTGATTCCAACGGGAATTTTTCCAGTATTCTACAACTGCATACTGATGATGCCCGCGTGACTAGAATTTTTCACCAGTCCTGCCAAAAAATATTCATGCTTCGCTTCCCATCGGTACCAAAGCACCCCTTGGGAATTAAACCGGCAGGAAATCAGATCCTTCTTGATAATAATGAGCTAGAACGTGTCTCAATTGCCCGGACCCGAAACCTCGGCCATCTTGCACCTCTCACAGACGAGATCATCTCGCTGATTCTCAGTCTCTTGGACCCCCATTCGCTTCTTGCGGTATCACATGTATCGCGGGACTTGTATGCTCTAGCCACAGCCGAAGACTTGTGGCGTGGGTTATATGTGGATACCGGGAATCCAGTCGAATGGAGGGGATCTTGGCGGAACACGATTTTGCAGAATAACTTTTCTGCAAATATATATAGTGGCATGTGCTCGGACGTGTTATTTCGCCCGTTCCAATGCTCGACGATAGACTATAATCAAGTGTTTGCATCTATCATAAAGGCCGAGCTTGGTCAGGTGGAAAGTGTTTTGTACCGGCCAATCCCACGTGTGGACGAGGCGGAAATGACGGTAGACAGGTTTGAGAACGAGTACTTTAGCCGACCTTTCATTTTGACCAATAAATCCCCCGACAGGTGGCCACAATGGACAATAGACTCGCTTCTTCGCCGTTTCCCCGACGTGCAGTTCCAGCAGGAATCAGTCAAGTGGAAGTTATCACAATATGTCCAATATCTCCAGAATAACGTCGACGAAAGCCCATTGTACTTGTTTGACTGCAAGAGTCCTGCTGTGCAAGAACTAGCTCTCGAATATCGTGCGCCGGAACCCTTCCAAAAAGACCTTTTCTCGGTGTTCCCGTGCCGCCCAAACTTCCGCTGGCTCATTGTGGGGTCCAAAAGAACCGGGCTGACGTTCCATAAAGACCCAAATGCCACGTCCGCATGGAATACTGTGCTCTCTGGCAGAAAACTATGGGTCATGGTACCGCCTGACAAAACCCCACCTGGTGTTGATACTGACGCTGATGAGAGCGAGGTCACAAGCCCGGTTAGTTTGGCGGAGTACGTTTTGAGCGGTTTCTTTTCCGATCTCTTGAAACTCAGCCAAGACCCTCGGCTGGGAGTGTTGATCGGATTGACGTTCCCTGGAGAGTGTATATACGTTCCAAACGGATGGTGGCATCTTGTGATCAACTTGGAAGATACCGTGGCTCTAACACAAAACTTTACTCCGCTTCCAGCACTTGAGAAAGTGGCGCGGTTTCTTAAAGACAAGCCAGACCAGATTTCAGGGTTTAGCGAGCAAGAGGTCCGGCAAACTGTGCAGGATTTGCTACCCGGTGTTACTGATGAGGCTCGGAAGAAAATGTTCGCGGATTATCTTGAGAACGAGTGTGTTTGCGTAGATGAAGACGAAGTAAGTGCCCCGGTGTTTGAGATGTTCCAGGAGCTTCTTACGAAAAATGGATACTCTAAGGAACTCGAACAGGTCTTGGAGAAGCTCCGGCCTAAGAAAAACGGCAAGAAATGGACCTCTGTTGTTGAGTCTAGTGCCCAGTTTCTGTTCAATTTTGATCTCGAGTAGTGCGTCCAGCTGCGTACGCCTGCACCCATTGAGGACGACCAATTGGGTAAGCATTCTTCACTCATGAACAATCTCTTTAATACATTTTCCATGCTACTTATTCCCAAAAGTATATCTAATAGAAGCTACAAGCAGCTCACCATCTGTGGAGTGGCTGTTTTAATTATCTCAGATCCATTGGAAAAGCTCTGTTCTGTAGCATTGTCCGTCAATAGCGGCTCGCAAAATGATCCTCCAGATATTCCTGGATTGGCCCATTTCTGCGAACACATGGTGTTTCTAGGCACCCAGCGGTTCCCGAAACACGACTGTTTTTTGAAGCTCGTCTATTCGTTGAATGGGGTCTTCAACGCTTATACTACCGGCGAGTTGACGTGCTTCTACTACCAGGTCGGAACAGAGGACCCGGAACGGTTCCAGGACTCGTTGCAAGTGTTTTTGGAGTTCTTCAACCGGCCCTTGTTTGCCACAAAGTGGATGAGGCGCGAGATTTTGGCCATTGACAACGAGCATGCCAACAACATGTCGAGCCACAACAAGGTTCTCTTTCATGCTCTCAGGCTATTATCGAGCGACGAGAAGTTTTCGCGATTCTCCACGGGCAATTTGAAAACATTGGGCAGTGTCAAGACAAAGGAGTTGCGCAGCAGCTTGAAACTGTACTTTGATACTCACTACAGACCCCACAACTACAAGTTGGTGGTCAAGGGATGTCAGTCGGTGAACATGTTGACAAAACTAGTGCGCAGCTGCTTAGAACCAACCAACGACAGTGGCTGTAAAAACCCACTTCAAAATCGCCGCTTATTCACGTCGTTTGCACGGGCAATTCACATCCTTGATGAGTCTGACAAGGTCATTAGACTAGCGTTTCCTCTTGAGTACAATTGCAAAACCCTGATCTTTTCTGACGCTCTAGTGACGTGCTTGAACAGCGAGGGTAAGGAAACCATCCACGAGCACCTTTTGCAGCAAAACTTGGCTGCTGGAGTGTCGTGTTTTGTCTCAAAGCTAACTGCTCACCAAGCATGTCTTGTCATGGAGTTTGACCTCGTCAGCAGGGACATACTGGCGATTATCTCTACGGTTATCAGGTCCATTATAGCCGCGTTTTCCCAGCCATCTACAAAAGTCACTCAATTTCTATCCCAGTGTGCGTTGATTGATGACCTAGGCTTTTTATACCGGGCCAAACCTAATAGCTTGGACGAGGTGTCGGAATATGCAGTCAACATGCAGGATCCACATCTCTCTTCACAAGCTATCGTCAAAGGATCTTGTTCCTGGAGCGACATGGCTGGTTTTCCGGGGTATTTCTGTCGGGAGAATGAGTCCTGGTGGCAAGAAACCGCTCGCGAGTTTTGCGAATTTATTTCAGCGACTATAAGTACTTCGAACTACAACTTGATTATTCACGGCACCGTGTCATTGCTTGGCCCTGAGTTTATTCCCGAGTCCAAATATTCGACAGACGGGTTTTTTGACTTTGAGTACTGCTTTTTTAAACACCTGTTCATCGAAGAACCTGGTATCGTGCCGATTTTAGGCGAGCCAAATCGCTACGTCCCCAACATAAAATATGCCGAAGTACAACAGAAGCATTTCCAGTGCTTCAAGACATCGCAGAGCCACTCTTTGGGATTTGCCAACAACAGTCTTTGGAAAATCTCGCTTCCCCAGCGCGTGTCTTTCAATACCTTCCACCAGCTATGGCTTAAACACGACCATTCGTACTTCAAAACTATTGTATCGATTCAAATTGTCGCCCAAGACCTGCCGTCGGTATCGCTGGTTGTTTGCAACGAGCTCTTGTGCCAGATTCTTTATGACATTGCCAAGCCCCAGTTGTACTCCAGCGAAAATGTAGGGTACAGTTGGATGGTTTCCCACGAAGATAACAAGCTTGGAATCACATTGAGCGGCTTCCAGGAGGGCCTCGATATCATTTTGGATACTATTCTTGATATATTGATTGGTCTACTGGTGTCTGGAGTAAGCCACACCGAGTTTCGGCAGGCTGTTGATCTGGTGCTGCAATTGTACCAAACCGAACGCAACTCGATGGAAATTGCGACAATTGCCAGTATGCTTCTATTAGAACCCGACAAATTCACCATGGAAGATCGTCTTGGGGAACTAGCGAAAACCTCGCCCGAGGCTGTCAGCACCCATCTTTGTTCATTGTTTCGCAACAGCTATTGTCATATTTTCGTCCAGGGAGATTTGGACAAGCTGGAGGCGGTGATCTTCTCGAATAAACTCGATCGATTGACGAGCCATCTTGCAAATAAAGGCTCATTTGACCGATTAGACCCGCAAACGTATGTTATTTCAAGAAACCAGCAATTGACATATGACATGAAATCTGCCAAGGAAGGCAATTCAATTGTGTTTTTTATCCAAACTGGAGACCACCGAGATATTTACGTTCGCACATTGACAAGTTTGCTCAGTTTCTTGCTCAGTCTCCGGGTGTATCCTGAGCTCAGGACCAAGAGGCAGCTCGGGTACTTGGTGTGTTGTGGAATACGAATGTACCATACGCAAATGGGGATCCATGTATCCATTTGTAGCCACATGTATTCTCCTGCGACGTTGGAAAAGGAAATTGTGGTGTTTTTGAAGAAGTTTGCGACGCAAATGCTCAAAGTGTCACGTACAAGATTTGAAAAGTATGTAAAATTTCCGTTTCTCCGGTGCTACATGAAGACGATTCCTGAGGATTTTACGCATTTGAACGTCGAGGAGTACCTCCAGAATGGGGAAATATCCACGGATGAGCAGCCCGACCTTGCTATGAAGCATGGGACAGTAGAAGAGCTGCTAATGGGGGATCATTTGAAGTATTGGCGCCAGATTGTGAGCAAGAGGTACCGGTTTGTAGAGATTAGCATGGGGGAAGCGGAAGGAGAAATAGATTTAGTGACGGTGAAGGAGTTGACCAAGGGCAGGTTCGACGAATTCGTCAGTAAGGTGTTGCTACACAGCATGTGTCTATCGGTAAGGGTAGAAGAATAGAATGTATCAGTACGTGTTGGTAAGCATCTAACCCTAATTCCATCTGAATACGACATTTCCTCTTTGGTTCTGAATTATTGGCTTTCGGATAAAGTTGCGTGGCAGCGTAGAATGCATTTGATGTGAAACACTCTAGTTATTGTTGAGATCTTGATTTGGTACTCACCGCGGATGAGGTACGTTTATCTCCGGAGTCTCAGGCCAACTTGGGACATTTGCATCATTCAGGATACCAAAGATCTGCACCTCGGGATAGTAGAATGACGACACTGGTACTGCAGCCAAGATGGATGAGTACAGTGGTTCTTGCAAGGCTAAGGCAGCAACTTTAGTCAAGAGGTGCCGCTGGTTAACTCCGGCATTTCCCGTATAGTGAGTGCTTGGAGCCAATATACGAATTTGCCGGGGCTTAAGTTTGTTATTCCGAAGCGACGGAACCAGAAAATTGTGAATACAGTAGCACAAGGCACCGAGCGTATGCTGATGGGCAAAGGGTTGTTCTAGAACAATAGGCCAGTCGCAAAACGGTATGAGGATAACCAGAAAATGCAGCTAAAGGACAGGGTGAATAGGACGACTAGCTGGTTCCAATTACTATGCTAACTAAAAGCAGAATCGTGAGTGTTTGATTGTCAAGCAGCATGTCTAAGCCATCCATGAGACAGTGGTGCCGGTTTTCCAGCCAGTGCTGGTGAAAAGACGACAAATCCATAATGTCTTGCGGATTTGAGGTCTCTGTTAATAGGGCTAGCCTAGACATGTGCTAAGTCTTGGCCTGTCATTGTTGGAGAAACTCGGTAGAATGGTGGAATTCCAGGGAGGGTGTTTGCCAATTCCAGTGTAGCCAAAGGGGCAGAAATTTGTATACAGGGGTTTAGTAGTTGATAGTGGGTGTTGTAGTGGATGATGGCTGTTGTAGTGGATAGGAAATTGGTATTATATTGAGTTTGGAAGGTCTTTTTAGGTATACTAGAAGCTTTGCACTAATATGTTAGTTCAAGGCCTGGCATGTTGCAGAATCATTAAACTTGAGTTGAATTTGTAATATTTCATTTCTACAGTGGGTTGAGCTTGATGAAGATGAAGTGATTTAAATCTTGACCATATCTAAGAAGCAAGGCGATGTGTAAGGATAACGAAAGAGTGGTAGAGGAATAAGATGGAATGAGACTAAGTAATATTGATCAGGCTAAGTAACATTGATCAGACTGACCAACTGTGTAATGCAACAATGTACACAGACCAACACGAAATCAACTCAAGGTTAATCAAAATACAATACCCACAAAGACAAACCACCAAAAGGCTAAAAAAGCACCAATCCTTTAATCAATCTCACTATTCAAATTTCATTCCTGCCCTATTGTATAGCCTAACAATGTTATTGCTGTTTATTCACCGTGTCACTCACCCTATTGGAGGGTTTTGAAACCCTTGAAGATCAATATTTGGCATATAGTTTGTCATGAGCAAAAGACTGTAGTTTTGGCCATGAATTTATCAACTCAGCATCTCTATCTATCTTTACACGATTTCTTTGCTGAATCAATGGTCAAATCACCTCGCTGGTACACATACTCAAGTGCCTTGTCGATAATTCACATTATCTAGCTTTGACTTGTTTGCAAAGTCGCTTGACAACACTAAATGTCACTGTATTGGCATGGCGTATTGTCACTCTGAAAAAATAGTCATTGCATTGACTTGCCAAGCGTCATACTTGGCACAGGTCTAGAAAAGACATATAAAACTCGAATATTTGCCACCAGCCAAATATCCTTGTTTCTTTGAAGCGGTTGAATATTCTGGAAATGGTCGTGCAATTTTTGATGGACGTGGCAGCTTAAACCGTCGACAATAGTACCACAATTCGGTACTGTCCAGAGGAATATCCAACGGAGGTTATATAAAGTGAATATTCAGAGAATTGGCCGGTTTATATTGCACTGGTACTAAATCAGCAGCGAGATTCAGCTGATTGGCAATGCCGTACTGGATATTCAAACAAGGAAATATTCATTGCAAGGGAATATTCAATACAAGGAAATACACAATACAGGAGAATATTCAATATAACTGGATACCCAATATAGGGGAATATTTAATACAACTGGATACTCAATACAGGAGAATATTCCATACCAAGGCACCTCGAAACCGGACTATCTACTAGACTTCTCGAGAGACTCCTCCAATACAGACAATGCAAAACTCAAATACTTTAGAAAATCCAGCTTAAAACGGAGAAGTTTGCAGAGCTTGGTCGATTGTTTAATAAACCAGCCTCACATAGGTTTGGCTCTTGTAATAAAGACATGAAGACAAGGTAAACAATCACCCATCATATACGATCTCCAAGTTCCTAGGCAAATTCTGTCAAGACTAGATGTGAAATACTCGACAATTTCGGCACATTCTTGAGACTATCGTGTCACTGAAATACTATTCACATTACAAACAACAAGGCACCACATGGGTCACGGACACGTTAATCAGAACCTTTCTCAGAGTCTATCGATCCTGTCTAACCACTTCCAGTCCATCGCAACCAGAAAAATCAACGGAAGGTTATAATTGCAAAACAGCCCATTTTAAACCTGCCAATGTGACGATTCCCAAGGCCTCAGATTGGAACTTTTCCACAGCAAAAAATAACTTGGTGCAGTAGAAAAACAACGTGCCTCAAGGAGGACTCTCTGATAATATTATTTGGTAGAATGGACTGACAATTTGGCTCGAAGCCTTCTGATATAGACGGTACATCACTTTGCCATTGGGAACTGGCTCAAGAGAACTGGAGTCAAAACCAGTAACGACGTTTCTATAAACATGAGCCCAAGATTATCCACATAGACAATTCCAATGTCCTAAAACTCACTTGCTTCAAAGGCATTCTCAGTGAAAGGTTCACGAACCGTATATTGACGACTCTTTGGGAACCAAGATCTAAGTATATATGGATTGCTTATCCACATGACCCAGCTTGCTAGATTCTTTAATAAATAATACTGAATGGAATCAGCAAAGTACTTAAAAAGCCA
Organism: Saccharomycopsis phalli; assembly: GCA_020342235.1. Classification (NCBI taxonomy): domain Eukaryota; kingdom Fungi; phylum Ascomycota; class Saccharomycetes; order Ascoideales; family Saccharomycopsidaceae; genus Saccharomycopsis; species Saccharomycopsis phalli. The sequence continues at coordinate 257,796 of CP073215.1, forward strand.
TTCCCACTACAAATTAACCGTTGCCGTGTGCCCAAATTTGTTTCTGACCTTGTTTTCCCAACAGGAGGGGAACAAATAAATTCAAACGACTGGGTATTACAATCGATTTGTGACTTAGCTTTCGGAGTCTTCTTGGGTAAACTTTGATCAAGATACGTCAAACAGCAGAACAGGTTAGGTACTTCAGACGAATAATTTGAGGCAAACAGGCCACACCACCAATGTTGTTTAAAATGTGAGTGATTCCAATTGTACCATACGGAGAAAAGTGTTTTACAGCATGATAAAATGCCAAGCTAGGTATGTGCTACCTTTGACTCAGTATTGGCAATAGGACACATGCCCATCTACTGTGATTATCTATATAAATGGTATACCACTGCTGTTCATTAATAACTATAATTATGTCCATGAGATGGTTTGTGAATACTTCAAGTGGAGAACCGGTTCGATCCAGTTTGCTCCTGTGCATACCAACAAATTCAATTCGGCAATTCCCAAATGCTCTATTATCTCCAGGTAATGAAAGAAATGCCTCTGTATGTTTTAGATATTAGAACCTATGCTGTTACCGACTACTTGAAAAGCAAGCGGATACGCGGAGCAATGAGGATTTTCTGTCGATATAGAAGTTACAACACCGCCTCTAGATCGGAAGAAATGGCAGAAAACAGTGATGAGACCTCTCAAGACAAGAAATTGAATATAAGCAATTGTTTGTTTATTAAATATCAAGCCCTCATAATACACAGGAAAGACTAGCTCCTCCTATTGGAGTCTTTTATCGTCCAACGCAATCATCAGTGTAATTTCCCAATTACTCAACGGAACCAGAATTCTTTCAGAATAGATGAAATACCGGACTCTGGAAATGAATCCAAAGCACACTAGAAAAAGTCTTGTTTGACTACAAATAAATACACACACAAAGTTTTACCATAAGGTGTGCACGATGCTTTCATCACACAATGAGAGTCAGCGTCCAGGCTTGTCACATAACCTCGTGAAATATTACAAAGCTCAAACGAAACTGTTGTTAAAGTTTTGGTTCTCGAGAGCTGAGAGCGAGTTGATTGAGGCTCCTCAATGACATTGTTGCCTTGGGATCTCCAAGTGAATGTATCGTTGTCGAATCATCGTTTGGAGACAGTATAGCTTACAGAAATTATAATTATTATAAACTATAAACACTGAATTTATGAGAACATGATTGAGCATGACGTTTCAACACCTTGTGACTTGGTAACCAGGTGTGATATAGTAACTAGGGTATGTGTTGGTAAAATGGCTGAAATATTCGCTCAAGACAGACTAGTTTGAGACTCGTTCTCAAAGGGGAATGAGCTTGGCTAAGCATTGCCTTTAAAGATTGGGTCAGAAAGAGTTGAAGCAAGATAAAAAGTACTAAAAGAAGTACGAACAGAAAGAAGTTCTACAAGGATAGGAAGTTCTAAAAGGATAAGAAGTTCTAAAAGGATAAGAAGTTCTAAAAGGATAAGATGTAAAGGCAATGAACTGGACTAGGCCATTACCTTTAAAGCAGAAGGATCAGTCAGAATGAACTTAGAAGTAAAATTGCTCTTTATTATGCCAGACTTGTCAACCACATTACCTCGGATTTAATATACTGTCGAATCACTTTGCCGAGACAAATGGCTAAATAGAAATCAATAGAAAATAAATAAAGAAATGAACATCAAGTTTGTCATATTAACTTGTAATATCAGCTTATAATATCATCTTGCTATATCAACCTGTAACATCAACTTGTAAGATAATTGCAATACCACCGGGTAACTCTTCATCACTACAACTCAAGACGGCCAAAGACACTCGACATGACTTTATTAGACGACGATCTACAAGACTATGCTGAGGATGACTATGATGAGGAAATCAGTGCTGAGGACGACGAGAAAATCGTGCAGTTGATTCCCCAAGTCAAAGCCCAGCTTAGCGAGTACACTGGATTTAATTATGACGACTTGTATAACGAAATCTGGGAAAGCTACATGAGTGTGCCTGATGCGGTGGCGCAAATGAAGAGTGAGTAGAGCGGGTGAGCTGGATTTATGCTAACAGACAGAGAAGTTTCGGAAAAAAGGTAAGTTTGTATTTCAAGACTCCAAGGTTGCTAACAAGAAGAGAAGGAGTCGAAATTGGCGGCATTGGCAAGAAGTAAGACGGTTGAGGGCGACAAGATTGGACTGGGGCACGTAGATGGGTTTGATAAAAAAGGATTTGGGAAAATTGGCGGACTTAGTGGGTTTGGAAGAAACAGAAACAGTGAAAAGAGCGGATTGAGCGGACTTGGAGGGAGCAGAAACAGTGAAAAGAGCGGATTGAGCGGACTTGGAAGGAATAGAACCAGCGAAAACAGTGGATTGAGTGGACTTGTAAGTAGGATGAATGAAAAAAGCCGAGTGGATAATGCCAAGGAGAGAAATGGGCTTGGTAAAAGTGGTTCTGTTTTGGAAAAGCTGCCAATGAAAAAGCCCGAGTCCAAGTTGTCGAAATTGGCAGCCTTGAGAAGGGATAAACAGGGAAGCAAAGGGGACAAGAGAGAAGTGGAGAATAAGGAAGAAATGAACCAGCAAGAGCAAACGAAAAAACCGCACGAGGAACAAACCCCAGGTTGTGAACCAGAAAAAAACCCAAAATGCAAACCAGAAAAAGCCCCAGATTGTGAACCAGAAAATCCCCACTGCATATACACATTGCCACCAGAACTCGCGAAAATATTTGCCGTCCCTCAGAGCACCAGTCTCCTCAAGGATTCGCCAGATTCTTCGATATTCGCCCTCTCGATCCGTGCATCAGCCTTGGAGGAAAAGTTCAAAAACTACACGCTGTATTTGCAGGGCGTGTACTTTCCCTTGGAAACATGTATTAACGATACTATAGTGACAAAAGCAAACAAGGTAAAGCCCAACTTTGACAAGAAAAAGCCCGTGCCAAAGTCAGAGCCGGTGCAAAAACTCGCCAGCGAGGTTTCCGCATTGAAAATCAAGCCCAAACTCAAGCCAGTGACCTTGTCGTCGACTCCAACACTCTCTTTTGCGGTTATAGGTCATGTGGACGCCGGCAAGTCGACGTTGATGGGCCTGTTTTTGAAGCAGTTGAACAAGGTCGACAAGGGCTTTCTTCATCGGTTGGAAGATGAGTCGGCCAAGATTGGCAAGAAGTCGTTTGCGCTTGCCTGGGTCATGGATCTGACTTCGGAAGAACGGGCCAGAGGTGTCACTGTGGACATTTGTACCACTTCTGTAAGCACCGAGCGGGCGAATTTCATCATCATTGACGCTCCAGGGCACAAGGACTATGTCCCGCGAATGATCTCTGGGGTTTCGCAGGCCGATTTGGGCTTGCTTATTATCGATGTGGCTGGGTTTGAGGCCGGATTCAGTTATGACGGGCAAACTAAGGAGCATGCGCTAATCACATACAGTTTGGGGGTCAGGCAGCTTGTCATTGTGATCAACAAGATGGACTTGGTAAAGTACGACGAGAAGGCCTTTAACGACATCAAGACCCGGCTTCTGGAGTATCTTGTGCACGAAGTGGGGTACAAGCCTGAAGATTTGACATTTGTTCCCGTGTCGGGAATCGAGGGCACAAATGTCGCAAAAAAGCCCACGGGCCTGCTTCTTTCTTGGTACACCAGCAAGACACTACTTGAGATTCTTGAATCACATGCCGTGGTGCCTCAAGAGCCTGCCAAAGAGCCGTTGTTGTTCCAGGTGTTTGACATCAATGATCAGTTCCACCAGCTGAGCCAGTTTTCGGTCACTGGGCGTGTCAATTCTGGACTTGTTCAACCAGGACAGACGGTGATTGTTTCTCCAGGCGGAATCCTGCTAGAAGTGGACTCGATCAAGTCGTTGGAAAGCACCAGCGGCAAGGATATCGAGCAGTACCAAGATCGAAGCTATGCTGCAAAATATGACAATAACGTGTCGCTCATGTTCAAGAACAAAAAAGTGAGGGACGAAATCAAAACCAACGTCGACTTGATCAAGCCAGGCGACTTGCTAGCAGACCGCAGCATTGTTCCATGTACAAAGTTCACAGCGTCGATCCAGCTCTATGATCTCCGGGGCCAGCCGCTTCTTCCTGGAACGAAGTTCATGCTCCATGCGGGTACCAACGAGGTGCCGGCGCAGATTTCCAAGTTTATTCTGGCCAATGGGAAGCGACGGGTGTTACATTTGGGCTCGCACAAGCTGGCGGTGGTTGAGATTTCATTGATTGATGAGAGTTCCACCAACCCACGGCCGTTGCCGTTGTTGAAGTATGACGAGGATCCACGGTTGGGGACGGTGGTGCTTCGTAAGAATGGGCTTACCATTGGTTCTGGGCATGTGACTGGTGTGTGAGAGTGGTTAAACGGAGTGTATATAGTGTGTTTTGTGTATTTGAACAAGCTGTGTTGGTATTGTATGATTGAGCACTTTTTGCGTAGGCGTATTTGCAATGTATTTGAGTCTCGTTACCGAATTGTACTTACCGTTGGAACAAGTCCAAAGGCGATGGAAATAATGTAGAGTATATTATGGCGCATTATAGTGTTACAGTGTGGTCTGAAAGTGTAGTATGGTGTAGTTTACCATGTAGCAAATGCCTTGATTCATTCCATGTCAATACTACAACTTTACCTGGCCAGTACCTTTGGGCTCGAAAGGTCAACAAATTTACAAAGAAATTACCATTGCTAATCAAGCACACCTCTTTTGAAATGACAAAGCTTAAAATGCAGGATTCTACTCGTCTGTGTTGGACAGGTGGTTTCCTTTTGCTACAGCATGTTTGGAGACAATCGTAGAATGTACTCTGGATCGGAGTGATTCAAGACACTTACGGCCTAGCAAAAACTCAATGCTCCTCGAGTGCTAGATCCATACATTTACATCATCACTAGTGGAAAGTTTCACGTCTGTTGTAGAGTTTTCCCACTTACGTGGCCGTCCTTGGTCGTAGACGGCAGTATCAATCTCCTCTGGGAGCCTAGCATAGCTATAGCCTTGTAAAATATTATCATAACAATACTACTGTAATGAAGAAGATGAAAGGGTTACCTTGAATATTTATTTACCGTCTTGGTTCTTGGGAAATGGTCTAGCCAGGTCCATTTCCTACACAATAACACCGTCCTTCTCATGATCTCCTTGAAGCGTTGTTTTCTTTATTATTTTCTTTTCCAGATATAAATAGTCAGGCTATTCAGAGAATAGTCAAGCGAATATATTTTAGCTATTTTACCAATTCGTATCCTAGTTACTATATTACAACTACATATAAACATGCATAGTATAGGACAGAGGACTGTCAGTCATAATGGCCGATGGTGAATAAGGGTTGTATTATGAAAGGATTTTTTAACCATTGTGAGTTTTAACCATTGTGAGTTTTAACATCACGAGTGTTGTAGTGTTTACCAGCAAGTGGAGTATATTGAATACCAAGTGTCTATGGATGATGATATGGTTATCAGCATGTCAATTTGCATTGATGATTTAGCTTGGTAATGTAGTTTTTAGATGGTGATGGTTTTGGAAATGTCATGATTCAATGGATTCTGTAGTAATTCAATTCTATGCTACTCTGTTGGATGGTACCTAATGTTTCTGTATGAGTACATGTATCATGGGTCCATCAGTCACTTGCAAATCCACTTGAATCTGAAAGCCATATTTACAACAATATTTAATCCTATTATCCACAATTATCATATCCTCTATTATTTATTATCCACAATTATCATATCCTCTATTATTTATTATCCACAATTATCATATCCACAATTATCATATCCTCAATTATCATATCCTCAATTATCATATCCTCAATTATCATATCCTCAATTATCATCCTTTCACGTCTCACTTACCCGGCCTGGAGAAAATATTTATTTCCATGCCCAGTCGCCTCTTAAACATGGCCAAGGTAGAAAACCCGTCCAATGCGACGTTCAAGGACAAGGAAAAGCCACAGGAGGTGCGCAACAGCAACATTCTTGCTGCGAGAGCCGTGGCAGACGCAATCAAAACCTCACTTGGGCCCAAGGGCATGGACAAGATGATCAAGACCGGCAAGGGCGAGATTATCATCTCCAACGACGGGCACACGATTCTCAAGCACATGGCAGTGTTGCATCCCGCGGCCAAGATGCTTGTGGACGTGTCGAAAGCTCAGGACGTGGAAGCTGGCGATGGTACGACGTCGGTGGCAGTGCTTACTGGGGCGTTGCTTGGTGCCGCTGAAAAGTTGCTCAAGAAGTCGATCCATCCGACGATAATCGCCGAGGCGTTCCAGCGGGCTGCGGCAAAGGCCGTGGAGATCTTGTTGGAGATGTCACAGAAGGTGTCGTTGACGGATCGCGAGCAATTGATCAAGGCTGCCAGCACATCACTTTCGTCGAAGATTGTGTCACAGCACCTGGCTTTGTTGGCTCCGTTGGCAGTGGACTGTGTGTTGCGGATCTGCGACGAGAAGAGCTCGTCAGTAGACCTCAACGACATCCGGATTGTCAAGAAGGTGGGTGGTACTATTGACGACACCCAGTTGGTGAACGGCATTGTGTTGAACCAGACGGTGGTAAAGGCCGCGGGCGGGCCGATCCGGGTGGAGAAGGCGCGGGTCGGGCTCATCCAGTTCCAGATTTCGCCGCCAAAGCCCGACATGGAGAACAACATTGTCATCAACGATTACCGGCAGATGGACAAGATCTTGAAGGAGGAGCGGGCGTACCTCTTGAACATCTGCAAGAAGATCAAGAAGGCCAAGTGCAATGTGTTGTTGATCCAGAAGTCGATTCTCCGCGACGCGGTCAATGAGTTGGCACTCCACTTCTTGTCCCGGCTCAACATCTTGGTGGTCAAGGACATTGAGCGCGACGAGGTCGAGTTTATCTCCAAGTCGCTTGGCTGTAAGGTCATTGCCGACATCGACTCGTTCTCAGAGGACAAGTTGGGCCATGCCGACTTGATCGAGGAGCGCGAGTCCAACGGCTCCAAGATCGTGCAAATCACCGGGGTTAAGAATTCCTACAAGCCCACAGTGTCGGTGGTGGTACGTGGCGCCAACAGCTTGATTTTGGACGAGACTGAGCGCTCGATTCACGACGCGTTGTGCGTGATCCGCTGTTTGGTGAAGCAGCGCGGCTTGATCCCCGGCGGCGGCGCTCCGGAGATTGAGGTCTCGCGGCAGTTGACCAAGATCTCGCGCGAAACCAGCGGCACCGAGTCTGTGTGCTTCAAGGAGTTTGCCGAGGCGTTGGAGATCATCCCAGTGATCTTGGCCGAAAACGCTGGCTTGAACAGCATCAAGGTCGTCACCGAGTTGAAGAACAAGCACGAGAACGGCGAGAAGTACGCTGGGATTTCAGTGCGCCGTTCCGCCGCGACAAACACCTTTGCCGAGAACGTGTTGCAGCCGGTGTTGGTCAACACCAGTGCAATCACCTTGGCCAGCGAGTGTGTCAAGAGCATTTTGAGAATCGACGACATTACGTTTGCCAGATAGTGTGCTGTCCGTTGAATTCGATGTACAGGTTCAGTGTAGTGTATAGATTGAGTTTCAATGTATTGAGTTCATTGGTAGTAATGGTGTATTGGATGTGTGTATTGAGTGTCGTATATAGGGATTAAGTATTGACAGGGACATGTATAAGGATCAAGTATACGAGTGTCGATTAACTATTGGCAAGAGTCATATAAAGATCAACTATTGGCAGGAATCATATAAAGATCAAGTATTGACAAGCGAAATGTATAAAAATCAACTATTGACAAGCGAAACGTATAAAAATCAACTATTGACAAGCGACACTTGTAAATAAGATTCGTGTGTGGCTCAGCGTCATTGTAAAATCGAATAAATGTATGCTTGTATTGAGATTATCAGATTCGTGTTCCGTGTCATTGCCTGTTGTAAACTCATTCTACTTGGTATTTTCCCTGCATAGTAGTACTGGCGTAGCTAAGTATATTTATTTTTGAGCTACATTGTCTCCAGAAACATGGTGATTCGACATGTATATTTTCACTCAGGTACATCAGGCACCATTCTGTGAAACCCTAAATAACTCTACACTACTACTACACTACACTATACTACACTACACTAAACTACACTACACTACTACACTATCAATTGCAAATTGGCCAAAAATATTTATATACAGCTATACTAGGCTCCCAGAGGAGATTTATACTTTGCCGTCTACGACCAAGGACGGCCATGTAAGTGGGAAAACTCTACAACAGACGTGAAACTTTCCACTAGTGACGGCATAAATGTAGAGGATCTGGCACCCAAGGAGCATTAGTAATTTCTTCGTATATCTATTCTTAGGGTCAAAGGGTCAAGCGTACTGGTATGGTAAAGTCGTGGAGGTGGATGGCTCGGCATCTAGCATCTATTCCATGATGGGCTAGCCTCTGCGTTGAATAAAGTCTTTGTTTTATGTGAAACACAAATTAGCCAATTCCAAACAAATACAAAAGGCAAAAAATCCTCCAAAACCTTTGCAAATCACCCCTACAATTCTACTCGTCAGTGCTCAATTGGTAGATTCCTTCTTATTGCACCATGGCACTACACAACATCTGCAGACGTCATCTTTCCCTGAGACTCTAGTATAACTACCGCTTGAATAAACGTCACCTCCCTACCCAAACGTAAATCATGGTCATTAAAACCAACTATATAATGGCAAAACTAGTCGAGACCAAAGATTACACACTACAAAACCTACGAGAAACGCATCCACAAGGTTTCAACAGTCTGCCACTCTGAAATACTAGCTGATCATAATTGCAACCCTGATTAGTCAACTACTTGAGAAAATCTTAGTATCAAGTACCCTCAAGGCCCAATTCCAACCCTAGTATAGAAGTAAATAGACATATTATTATACAATCCCAACTTGTGACTTCAACTTACCCATTACAAATTCACCTCCAACAATCTTCCACAACCTATTCTTACGTTTGGAGTATTACAAATGCAGAAAACAATAGAAAGGCTTGATCTGAATCCAAGTCCGCCGCCTCCTTTTACACACAAGCAGTTTACTCTGTATCAGATTCTCCAGCAAGGTAAAAGCTCATTGCCTTCCAATACTCATTACTTAGATATTCATAAGCACCAGTCGAAAGTAATCTGTCGCAGAGATTCTTTCGACGACTACATATCCGCCCTTAGTCGTAGACGACAAAGTATAAATCTCCTCTGGGAGCCTAGTATAGCTATAGTCTTGTAAAATATTATGATTCTCCAGCAGATGGCAAGATTCAACGGTCAAACTTGATCAAGAGCACCAGGCTTCTTGCACAGCAGTAACTACTGAAAATTAACAGAATTGCTCAAATTGATAATCCTAGACGGCCATTTGAGCTGATTCTTCAACAGCTACCTCAGGATGTTGCTGGTCAAAAATACTAGTCAAACCTACAGAAACCATAACTAAATCCAAAAACAAATAATAATGTTATAACACCTTCGAAGCCTAGTATAGAAATAGAAGTAAATAAACATTATTATACCTCCATCTTGTATAGCCATAACATATACCTCCATCCTGCAAACCAGGGTCCTTCCCCGGGTAACCGCTTACTAACTGCTTACCGAAAAGTTTCGCTTCTTCACCTCATGCTACCACTAGCTGGATTTGGTCGAATCCGACTCCAATGGAGTCCAATACGGCAGCTTGCCACCAGGGGCACGCCGCGCGTGTTTCCAAAGCCAATTTTGCACGAAAACATATATACTCTCCCCAACTTCCTCACCATGACTCGGCTCGTGTGTGCGCCAGCAGTAGGGTATTTTGCGTGCAAAAACCAGATCCCAGTGGCCTCGGGCTTGTTTATATACTCGTGTATCACCGACTTTGTCGACGGGTACCTTGCTCGGAGACTCAATGCCAAGACAATCGTGGGGTCCATCATCGACCCCATGGCAGATAAATTGCTCATGATAATCACCACCGCATCGCTCACGTATATAGACCAATTCCCCCTCTATTTGGCCTGTCTAATTCTTGGCAAGGACGTGCTCATGGGGCTTTCTGCGGTGTACATCCGCTACCGCACGCTTCCTCTGCCAAAGACGTTTTCTCGATACTGGGACTTTAGCATTCCCTCGGTCAAGGTGGTGCCAACCACAATCTCAAAGTGGAACACAGGGTTCCAGATGGTGTACATAGCAATGGCGATTTTGCAGCCTGTGGTTCCAATCCAGTTGGTCGGCATGGACTATTTTGGGTACTTTGTAGGCGGGACAACAGTGCTAGCAGGAGGGTCGTACTTGGTGAGTAAGGATGCAGTGAAGAGGGTATGAGTGGTATTTAGTTGATGGAATGAACACGTCTCCCTGGATGCATATGTAGACCATGTGTAGGGTGAAACTTGGGGATCTAGATCAAGTATCTCAGTCAAGTATTTTAGTAAGCAGAATCTCGATACTTGGTCTTCTGAAATTGCCAAATGTTTTATAGCATGGTGAGCTCTTTTCCAATGGTGTAATTTATTACGCGGATTTTTGGCAGTGATAATTTCAGTGGAAATTGGAATATTCTAGGAAACCAAACTAACAACCGTATGGTTTGAGGCCTGAATTTATACATTTTGTGCTTGTTTAGTGACAATATTTGCAAATTTCCTGGCTAGTATTGCAACTGGGCGATATTATAAACACAATATTCTCAGAGTTTGTACATGATTGCACATAAGATGAACAAGTCATGTCATTGGTAATAAAAAATTTCCTATAAAAACATTGGAGATCCATTTCAAGTAAATCAACTGCACCAACCACGTATCATATCTCAATAAGTCAGGTATCGAAATCACACAAGTTTTGATCATCACAAGACACACGGATTACTTGGCTGTATTACTAAACCAAAAAATAGCAATGACACTTTGATGAATTAGATAATTTATCATAATTGCAACATCTCATGTAGACATCCAGCCAATGGTAGATGGCCCTTGGGATCTAAACAGAGCTACCAACCAACACCAACTAATCATGCCCATGGGGCTAATTTCATAAGAAAAAGGCAACTCGGCTACTTTGAGACAAGAGGGGATAAATTACAATATATTGCAAAACCCCAATTCATTTTCCAAACCACAGCTATCATTTGCTTTGGACTTGTGTCTATTTTGTCATGCATGTTGGCACTCCGCTTTTGGTCATTACAAGATAAAATCACCGTTTATTACACACTATTTACCTCAATCGAACCACACACTCACCACACATTCACCATCCGCTCGTCACACACTCGTCACATATCACAACACTTTCTGTCATAATACTACGTCACTTTGTGAATGACTTCCGAACTCTCTTTTGTACCAAACATCCGGGCATACCACCCAATCTACTACAACCAGAACCCTCACACTTCGGTGTGGCACAAACTTCCCGTTTCCAGACGCTCAGCGGTACTTGTGCTTCTTTTTCTTGGGAAATACGGCGAGTTGCGAGTGATTCTAACCAAGAGGTCGCGTGGCTTGAGAAACTTCTCCGGCCATATTTCCTTCCCCGGAGGAAAGGCCGACACCGGTCTCGAGTCAGAATGGGATACTGCCACCAGAGAAGCTGAGGAGGAAATTGGATTGGGCGGCGCACAGCTCGAAGCTGAGAAGCTCCGAATCGAAAAATTGACAGTAATGCCGAGCTATTTGGCGAGAACGTTGTTGGCAGTTCGTCCATGTGTGGGAATCCTACGCGGACAGGATCACAATGTCTTGGACAAGAAGCTAAAACTATTGCTCAACCCAGGCGAAAGCTCTAGTGTGTTCTCTGTGCCGCTCCGTGATTTCTTTGACAGCAGGATCAAGGACCCAATCACCAGACCAAAAGAGGTGTTGGAAAAGCGGTCAGTGGCCACATCCTGGTCAGATATCAGGTGGTACTATCGGCAATATATCTTTCCTGTGAGTAACAGTGAACATGAGGCCCGTTGGTTGGATGATATTGCTGATTTATCCGAGGAAGAGGGTGAGCCTGTACGGAACGTGTGGGGCCTTACTGCTAATATTCTTCATGATCTTGCTCAAATTGTATATAAGGGCCAGGGATTTTGGAAAGACAGGTTCAATATTGGTGAAGAGGAATTGATTTATGCGTTGTCCAAGGGTGGTTTGGCAATGAAGGATGGCAGGAATGACAATGAGGTGAAGTTGATTAACGGAGAAAAAGGACTGACATTTTTTGATTTGATCCAGAAGGATGATATTGAAACGTTGCGGGGGATATACAATGGCAAGTCAAAGATATAAGTTAGGAGACACGTCGTGGATGGTTATTGCAAATATCAGTGCTTTGCCGAGTGTATCTGAATATTTGAGCATGGTCATGGCTGTTGGTCCATGGTATGGAATTTGAAATTGAAGGAGTCTTGCAGATAGTCTAAACGTTGCCCAGTTCAAATCATCAAATCTTCAAAGTATTACGAGCCATGAATGGGTAAAGATTTAAATATTCGTATTAAATCTACTGCATAATCTGAAAATTGTGATAAAATGGCCGCAAGATATTGCTAAAAACATTCAGATTATTTTCCAGGATGATTTGCTGTCCTTTGTAAGATTGACTGTATTGATTCCAAAATTACATTGTCTAATAGTAATTAGAATACAAGTTGGTAGAATAACTAAATATATTCGCTTGAAGTCTGACTACTTGGAGATTGGTTTTCTGTAGGAAAAATGGAACTTGCTAGACCATTGCCCTTGAGACAAGAGATGGCCAGAAAGAAAAGAAGGATTTCCGAGTAGGACAACCAATTGAGTCAAGATTTGAAAATTCTACATGTTATCGAACACTGCCAAATAAACAGAAGCAAAAATAATTGCCGGCCCCAGGAATCGAACCTGGGTCTAGTCGGCCACAACGACTCGTACTGACCACTATACTAGGCCGGCGGATTAATAACGTGATTTTGTTTTGTACCTATACAAGCGCGCTTGTATGAAGCACGTGAAATACACGTGTTTGCGCGATTGATGTTGTTTAAGGTGCTTAGGAATGAAGATCAAACGCAGCTATACATACGGATATGAGTGAGTAGGCTAAGGAAAGTCCATAAGGGGATTTAGGTCAACCCCAAATCAGGGGTATACTCATGGTTCCAAGAGAGTATAGATAGCGAGGGAAATAGCTAATTGAGGAAGTAACTTAGAGATACACTTTGTGATGACTATACAATTTATGTCTTGTGGTTAATAATACTCTATATTGTTAATTGGAAAATTCACAAGCGTTGTGATGATACCACTGGGAAATTATTGTTACACGTATTTTAAGTACCATGCTATTGTAGAAAATGTGATTTATTATGGCGATAGGGCCGCGGGAAAGTCTAGAAAGAAGGACTTGGAGTGAAATATCTAAATGCGGAAATATTGAGAGGTTCATTAATGGTTTTAATAAGAATTAGTCTTTTTGGCATGCGGTTCAGCTCTGATTCAACACGACAATTGTAGAATGAAGGTTGTCGAGAAACGGCACACTATAGTCTCTGATTCAATATTTAACATATCATTGCTTCAGAGTATTCAAATAAATAGTATGTAGATTTGTAATTTTGTACATTTTTTTGGGACCGTGACTCAGAATCCTCAAATTACCAAAAAATCAAATACCTGATAAACACACTAACAACATATATTAAACATACAAGAACTAGAACCCGAATGGAGTGACGCAACATAAATATTGTTGAAAGCGAGGTTGGAAATCATTGGTTTAAGTTATGAAGATTTAGAATTGTTTTACTGTTTCTTTGAGTGATTACACGGCAGCTGGATCTCAAAGATGGTGTTTGTCTCTCTTTTATAGTGATGACCAGGGTTATCACATATATATTACTATGGCAATATGTCAATGATTAATGTACATGGAACCTTCCAAAGTAATTGTACTTGTGCGGAGCACTAGTAAATGTGTAGCAAGGCACACTATATGCTGTTGAGGAAGGAACGCAGTATATGGAAGGAGCAGTGGCGAAACTAGAGCAAGAGTAATGGCAAGTCAGTAGCTGATATTATAGACTGGTTTGTGAAGGCATGCTAATTTGTTCATAATGATTTATTTGACTCACGTCAGACAATACGAGATTGATGTGGGATAACTTGCTGTGGATGTTTGATTGTGCTGTGGTGTTGACGGATGGTGTTGAGATGCATTTTTACTAATTGTAAATGGAGGATCATAGAGGCCAAGATTCTCTTGGGTTTCTGACATGGTACAAGTATCACTTGTGACGGTGGGTGTTTTATCATTGGGGTGTATTGTAGACGATCTGAGTAGATGTAACGCTGGATAATGTATGATGACGTGATTATGGATCAAACAGCCAGTCCAATTAGCAGCCAGTCCAATTTAACATGGCACTATTCTAGTTTGCCATCCCGAGTGCTATTCAGATTGCTAGTCCATTATAGTCCATTATAGTCCATCATAGTCCATTATAGTCCATCATAGTCCATCATAGTCCATTATAGTCCATCACAGTCCATTAAAACTCGTCATACTCCATTATAACTCGTCATACTCCATTATAACTCGTCATACTCCATTATAACTCGTCATACTCCATTATAACTCGTTATAGTTCATGCTCAATTCCCACCTCAGCTAAACAACATCACTCACCACTGGAAAATACAATCTCCTCAACCTCAAAGCCACAATCCACACACCGCTTCCTCTCACCATCAACCCGCCAGTCATGCTCATGCTCACTGCCATATTTACGCTCGTGCAACTTCCGGGTATACTCCTGGGCACGGGTGCGCTTCTTCATCTCCAACAAACGCTGCTCAAACTTCTTGTTCTTGCGAGCGACCTTCAACTTCTCGCGGCGCAACCACTCCAGATCCAACCCCTCGGGGCCGCCCCACTTTCCAAACGCAAACTCCTCCACTTGGTACCGCATGTACAACATCATTTGCAGGAACGCAGCGTGCGGGTTTGGCTTCTCGATCCGGGCAAAGAGCCGTTTGTCCATGAGCTCGGGCTCGGTGAGAAAGTAGTCTGCCTTGCACTCGGTCTTGGTGAGAAGCGAGTACTTTTCAGGGAGCTTTTCCTTGCACCGATTGCACACCCGAGTACCATACACCGAGAGATACTCTCGGTTGACGTCGATGGAGTCGCATTCGAAGCACCGGGGAGCCAGAGCAAGGTCTTCTGGCGGCGGCGGGTCGACGGCACGCTTTTCGTGCTGCTGCTTCCACTCGAGCAACGTTTTTCCCTCCAGTGGCTGCTGGAGAAACCCACCCATTGTGTCTTTGGACGTGGTCAAGTCGTGCTCAATGTATTCTTTGCGGTGGACCATTTTGCGGATCCGCTTGTTTGCCGAGGCGTCGCGGCCTTCGAGCAACTGTCTGCGTTTTTCCAAGGCTTTTAAGCGGTTTGCCTGGAGTTTGGCCTTTTTCTGGTCGGGGGTGAGCATGAAAAAGTGCAAGGTAAATAATGGATGTAAATGGATGTAAATATAGATGGAATATAAAATATGGAATGTCAATGTAAATATAGATGGAATATAAAATATGGAATGTCAATGTAAATATAGATGGAATATAAAATATGGAATGTCAATGTAAATATAGATGGAATATAAAATATGGAATGTCAATGTAAATATAGATGGAATATAAAATATAAAATGTCTATGTAAAGATGGCAATGTAAAAAAATGTGTAAAAACTGGGACTTTACTCCTCGACTCCATTCTACCTGATGCAAACTTTTGGCACGGAAATGGTCTAGCCAGTCCATTCCTTTTTCACAACAGCATAGTCTTTCCCATGGCCTCTTTATCCTTTCTAGAGCATATTTTGATCTTGGCAGAACCTCTTTTTTGATTCTCTGAACTTCTTGTTTGCTTCGAAGAACCTCTTTTCCCAACTTGTAGCCCAATATCCTGTACAAGCCAATGATCCAACCAGGCCCATTCTTTTTACAAAGCAAACGAGTTTTCAAGCGTAGTCAGACTCTGCTTGAACAGTCAAGTGAATATTTAGCTATTTATCTATGCGTATTTTAGTTACCATCTTACGGTTGTACTTTGATGGAATCTTGTGGCCAGAGTGACTGCAGTTGGAGCATTAAATGAGGACTGGAGTGGTGATCCAGCAGCATAGTAGAGGTTGATGGGGTCATGGAACCTGATTCCGACGCAGTGAGATTCAGCAGTCAAACTTGTACAATGGTGGCTGATGTACCTGAGTGATGTATTTGTTGAATAACCATCATATCGGGGACAATAGCAAATACAATAATGAATATTATCAAAGGTTGGAGATGGGGCATGTGTCCATGTGAGTAGAGGTGGATATTTAGATATTTCAACTACATGTATTTAGTTGATAAATTACAGCATGTAAATGGTATAAAAATAGGGATGTAAATGGCATGTAAATAGATGTAAATAGATGTAAATAGCATGTAATTAACATATAAATAGATGTAAATAGCATGTAATTAACATGTAAATAGATGTAAATAGCATGTAGCCGTATAGTCTGTACAATGGTATGTAGTTGTACATTTCAATATTACATGTAGCTACCAAGTACAGGTTGGTGATTGAATCCAGGAAACTAGTGTGGATACAAGCCCAAGACTTGTTGGAGTGTATTCACGTCTACAAGAGTGATGATTGCAGGCTGGAGACTTTCAATTGCAGTTGGATCTAGCAATTCAGGCTCCAAGGCACGGTGTACACGAGATTAAAGGGGGATTTTCGCTTCCCAATTCTGGCGTACCAGCGTGTGTTTGGTCAATTTCCATCAATTTCCATCAATTTCCATCAATTTCCATTAATTTCCATCAATTAATTTCCATCGATTTAAATCAATCCAATTTCACTCATACCTGCCATACAAGCCCTTGCACAACCACTATAGCAAATGTAGCAATTGTAGCAAATGTAGTAATTGTAACCATTGTATCCACCCTTGGTCATATCCCTTGGTACATCTTGACCATTATCTGCCAATCCAACCTTACCTTTCCAATCCAACCTTTCTGTCAATCGGCATTGGCCTCGACATCCATGCCACGTACTTGACACCCACGTGACCAAATCAATACCAAGGATCCTGACAATCACAACACCATGAGCGAACCGCGAGTCAGCGAAGACACAACCACGCTTCCAGCAGAGAAATTTGCACCAAAGACGGCTCCCGACGGCCACTCGCGGCGCTACTCGCGCCTGGGGCTCAACTTGGGCATCTGTATCGCAGACAATGACGGAAACGTGTCGCCGATGCTTGAGCGCCGCAAGTTGTCGGTGAGCGCCAACAACTCGCCTGTCATTGCCAATGGGTTCCGCGGGCTCCGGCGCTCGTCGTCGTTGTATTATGGCAACCCCCCGACGCCACTGGTGGGTCTGAAGCGTGTGCTTGGCCGCTCAATGCTGACGAGCTCGTCGCTGAAGAGTCTCAGCGAAGACCACTCTGAGGGCATCGAGGACACCGCTGATAAGCTCCGGTTGCTAGCTGCCAAGGAGCAGCGTGTCGTCGAACTCAAAGACCAGATCAAGCACTTGACTGCGGCTCTCGAGCGTGAGACCAAGGAGTTGCAAGAAATCCGCCTGTTTGTCCAGAAGGAGTTGTACTCCAACATCGGCGGGCCTCAGGAGGAACACAAGTCGCCCCAGCTTGCTGCCTTGGATAAGCTCAACGGGCGCACCAGAACAAACAGCTTGCTTGGCGTCTTGGCCGATGATAGCCCAACCAACAAGCGTCTGTCCATGTGGGACAGTCTCTCCAAGCCACTCAACTTGATCTCCCAGTTTGACAACATGCTCCAGTCCGAGTTCGAGAAGATGTCTGCAGGACCAACTGGCCCAGGCCCGTCGCCCAGCAAATCGCCCAGCAAATCGCCCCGCAAATCGCCAATAAAGGCCGCCCTGGACTTCTCCTGGGACGACGCGCCGCCAACGCCTAGCAAGCCGGCCAAATTGGTGCTTGGAAAGACCGAAGGCAAGCGGAAAAGTCATCATGACGACCAGGACAAACCAAGCGGCTTGCGCCTCTCCAGAAAGCCTTCGTACCGGAAACCAAGCGCCAAGGACCACAAGATCATCTTGCCGAAACGCAACCCAGACTTCAAGGGTCTCTTCAACGACAAAAAGACCCCGGCAAACGGCATCAACAACCCGATCCTCGACTTGGCTGACAAGTCCGGCCAGGACTCGCTCCAGACGGTGTCTTCGTCGTTGTGGAACTTTTATGAGGACGTCAAGGACGGATTGCTCCTCAGCATAGAGGAGGAGCGTGCGGGAATCGAGGCCCAGCATCGTGCCAGCCAAAAGACAAGGGCAAAAGGCCCAATGAACTTGATTGATTTAGACAGCCCGGAAAAGGAAAAGATCGAGTGCTTGAAGAGCGCGTCCGACGGACTAGGGCTCAACGGTGTGAAGGACAAGGATTTGTGAGTGGATCCTTGACATTGACGACTAATGCCTATGACGAGTGTATTGCAGTGCATCAGATACAGTGTATATCTTGTATAACAGTGCCTACAGTGTATGAATTTCCATGACAATGTATTTCCAGGCATGGTATATCATGTTGTTGGAAGTTGAATGAGACGTAGACCTGGATGTAGGAAAGTAGCCAGGGAATAGATCAGATTGAATAGGTCAGATTGAATAGATCAGATTGAATAGATCAGGGATAAACCATGTGGTATAGATCCTGAAATATAAACCCTGAGATCTAGACCCTGAGATCGAGACTTGAGATCGAGACTTGAGATATAGACATGTGATATAGTCCGGAGATGGTCCTGAGATTTACATAAGATAACCTGAGATATACACAAGAATAAAAATAATTGATAAATAAACCAAGCAAATCATACTCTCGACCATTCAATGTGCTAAACCACAACTGCAAAATTACATAATCTTAGCAGAGACCCAGCACCAGCTCTCATCATACAACATACAGACCCAAAGGACAATAGAAAATTTCAAGTCATTATGTTTCAAGCCTGGTGCAACAAAGTATTATATTACGCCTATATAAGCATAATCAAGCTTCCTACAACACTCTTTGGCCAAAGACATACGACCCCATTAAATCGCATCAAACTTTCTAAAATCGATTCACATAATAATAATATCCATTCTATATTTAGCCATTCTTTTTGCACGATCATTTGACCAATTCTGCCAATTCTAAGCACTTTTAGTTGCATTAGCCTGATGCCCCAAGTTTGGTAAACACTTTCAATTGTTTGCGTATTCCAAGTATTAATTCAGATACAAATCTCTAACAGTAACTAAGACGCGTGCCGACATGATTGTTGGAATATATTTGCTTAACCTATTTGGAGCAAGCTCATTACATATAGTGACAAAGTAGCTGGGAAGGAAAGACCAAGACTTACGACATGGGTGTCCTAAATTGTATCAAATGGTCTTAGCAACGTATTGGGTAAATATCTCATATTAATCACAGGAGCTCAATTTTGTTTCAAAAGAATTACGGTGGGTACAGACTTTATTACCTTATCCATATTTTTCGTGCTAGAGCTGGTACTTGGTAATCCATAAAACACGTAAACCATGGTAATTTATTTTCGTAATTCATACAAAAGCATTTATTTTCGTAGCTCATATAAAAGAATGTATTTTCATAATTCATAAAAGCATTTATAATCAATTCTCTTTATAAACTTGACACTTCCTCCAAAATACACTCTCCAACCATACTAATTACGGCACAACTGAACAAAAAACACACCTGACCGCAAAATAAACACCAGATTGCAAAACATACCAAAACTCCCGAAATGATCCAACAAAATACCACACACCACTCTCATCATAACCAACACATTGCTATAAATCATCAGCCCACACCCGCAATTACCACCATCACCAACTAACATTATGCCCGTAGTCCATGTGAATCTCATCAATCGTACGTGGAAGAATATCATCCCCAGAGGCCCGCTGATGAATCAACTTCCGAAACTGCTCAGCACTTTCCACAGAATCCTCACCACGAACATACTCCAAAGGGTCTGGGAGCTTGCGATTCGCCTCAGGCTGGGAAATATCCTGCCCAGAGGTACTGTCCACCAACGACTTGCCGTCGTCTCCAACTACAACCTTCTTGTCCGAGATCTTGTTCATCAACTTTAAAAAATTCAGGTTCTTGAACTTGCTCTCCATCTCAGCATTGTCCTGTGTTGACTCCATTGTGCTTTTAATCCGCCCGGCAATATCTGCCAACTCGTTACCATGACCCACGTCTTGACTTGTGTCTTGACTTACGTCTTGTTCGGCAAGTTTCTGCTCCATATCTCGAAACGCCGCTTCATATATCGCATCTTCCTGCTCCTTTCTGTGTATTTCCTGGTGTTCCGTCTGGTTTAGGCTATTTGGTACCCCAGTGGAACTGAACCGTTGAAATTGGGGTACATAGCCTGTTCTGGCAAATTGCGGAACCAGACTCGCTTGGTTCAAATCTAGACTGGAAAACTCCTTTACCCATCCCTGGTTACCCGAGACTTGATTCGATTGAAGCGGTTGATTGAACTGAATAGATTGGGCTGGCTTATTTGCCTGGAATTGGTTTGACTGAAACGCCTGGTTTTGGCTAATTTGATGCTGGAACTGGCCCTGGATCAGTGGCTTACCCATTATCTCCTTTCCAGTTGAAAATCCCACTGAATTTGCCTGGTTAAAGCTCATAAACTCTTGTTCGGCTCGAGCATCAACCATGTGCATGCCACTGGTCCGAAAGGGCCCTTTTTGCTGGCTATTGAGCCGTGGATTGTACTCATTATTACTCACGTTGCTCTTGTTGGCATAGTTTGAAAACTTCTGCACCGAGGATGATGGCCCACAGGAATTTGGATCATTGAATAAAGACATTGGTCAAAAAGAAGTCACCGTTCTTTCATATGCATACTCCGCAATTACCCTCGATGCGATATCCGGGTAAATGAGAATCAAACTGGGGCATGTGTTGCATCATAACCAATGTGGTTATTTGTTTGTGAGAACGATGAGGGTGAGTGTAAATGGTTTTTTATTTTTGCAGAGTACTAATTGCAGTTGAATTGAGACGGTTCTTGCTTACTAATTGTGATTATATTATTGGAAGAAGTGTTGATGGTGAGTATTGGACGGGAAGATACATGATTGAGGTATAATTGAGGAACAATGGATGGTACATGGCACTTGAAATAATTAACGAGTTAAAGAGCATATTAAAGGATGAAATATGTTTTTCCATCAGTTCCGATGTAAAGTGAACCAAAAGGCTCAAGAATCCTCTAAAGTACTCGAATTTTCTTACTAATGATACTTGCCTTTACTGAATTCATTCATTCACTCCGTGCTTTACCTTTAATCTCTCCATTGAATCTCAATTGATATCCTCCACTGATCTGCCCTTGTGCTTCTTCTACTAACTAAGCCAACATTTGCTTGTACAAGAAATTCATTTCGAGCAAACAGTTGAAAATTTCAGCGGACGAATCCGCCCGTATCGAGATAATTGGCCGGGGAAAGACCGTGATAAACGGTGAAATCTTTAAAGAAGGGTCCATTTTCACTGCCCATGAGTCAACTACTATCGTGATTGGCAATGACAAAAAAGGAAAGTGTGAAATCAGGCTCAAAAAGCTGGATTTCTGTTGCTACCATGACGATAGCACAAACATCACACAATACAAGTCCATCTTGGAGAATTATGGAATGAAGTTTTCCACCGACAACACATACTACACACACTTTCTCAAATGCCAGAAGTTGTCTGGAAAACTAGCCATGGCCATGATAAATGGGGCCACTATTGTCACGGTTGAAGATTTGAAGCAATTTTGCCAGCAAGCACAGGCTCCTGTCATCCACTGTAGTGAATACGACATGAAGATTCCTGGTCGGAAAATTCCCCTGTGTAAGCAGTTGGAATATACAGGAAAACTTGAGTTTGATAGTAATGAGTATGGGCCCAGATCCGAGCGAAGAAATATATTTTCTGAATTCATATTTGCTGTTGGTGATGAAGCACAGTATTCACTTTTAAAGGGTATTATTGAGGCTGCTGGAGGATTGGTTCGCTACGCGGAGGATGTAGAGAGAACATATGAAGGTATTTGCAAAGAGAAAATGCTGCGGAATGTGGCAGTGTTTAAAAGTCCGACCAGCAGCGAAGATGAGACCGAGAAAGCTGTGTTTAAGAAGATGAAGTCACTAGGAGAGAAATTTGGGTTAGGGTTGGTGACCAATAAGGATTTTTTTGAGTCTATATTGAAGGTAGATACTTGTGGGTTAGTGAAGCCGATTAAAAAGCGGCGAAGGGTCAATCGGCAAGTAGAGTTGGACCCAATGTCTTTTTTTAGTCCGGTTGACGAGGATTCAGAGAAAGGGGAGAAGGTAGAAACGTCACAGCCTCTAAGGAAGAGAAGAAAGAGGCCAGTATTGTTGAGTGATACGATTTTGGTTGATAGTTTAGAGAGTCAATCAGGGGAGAGGGATGAAAAGGAAAGGGATGAAAAAGAGAGGGATGAAAAAGAGAGGGATGAAAAAGAGAGGGATGAAAAAGAGAGGGATGAAAAAGAGAGGGATGAAAAAGAGAGGGATGAAAAAGTGAGGGATGAAAAAGTGAGGGATGAAAAGGAGAGGGATGAAAAGGAGAATGAAGTAAAGGAGTATGAAAGACAAGATAGAGGTGCGAAAGAGAGAGATCCAAAAGAGAGAGATGGAATAGAGAAATGGTATGAGAACCATGAGAAACGAAATGAACTTGAAAACAAAATTGAAAAAGTCATCCAAAATTCGGCAGAAGTAGTCAAACAAATCCTTCCAATTAGCCCGGAAAAGACTTTCGACCAGCACCAAAATTCACATCATATTGAAGCTTCATCTCAAAAACCAACTTCTGAGTATCACATCAAACTCAAAACTTCTAAACAGCAAACCGAATCATTAACTGTCCCATCCTTTATTGACGAAATAAAAAAAGAAAATCAGTCTCACGAAACTCTGCCCTTAAAACATCCTCAACTAACCAATCAGGAGTTACTTGATATTGGCAGTAAAGTCCAGATTGAGGAAATGCCAATCAAGAGATTTGTGGCTCAGAGAAAAACCGAGGGAAAGTGGAAAGGCCGCAAGAATTTCAAGACGTTTGTCAAGTGTACCAATTCAGGTGGGAAGCGAAACAACAGCTCGATCTACAAAGCATATATCACGTATGATATTTTTGATCCGAGTAAGCCAGAGCCAGAGACGATCGGAATGGTTCGTCAGCAGATTGAGCCAAAAAATGGCATTGAGCTCGTTGAACAAGATGAAAAGCCCAAAGGCAGGAGAAATCGAAATGCAGGAGGGACGGTGCAACAAAGCTCACAATTATTTGTTGATCTGGAGCCCGAAGAAAATGAATTTTCCAGCCAGGCAGATGATAAAATTGGCCAATTTACTTCGCAGGACAATCATCCAGATATGTTTAATGAGGCTGAAGCATCATCTGATGAAGAGTCGATTCCAAGATTTCGTTTCTCCAAACAGTAATGTGTACGCATTAGTTGGCAGTAGTGCTTCAAGAGGGTGCTAAATTCTACAGATGGCTCAAGGGTATCAGGGATTATGGGCACATGATGGAATCGCGTATCTTTGAAAACTAATGTGCTGGGAGATATTGAGTGGACGGTTATGCATTAGTTTGACGGTTTCATTACATTTTTCTTGGGTGTGCATAACTGCGCCTTGGGTGATTATCAATGAAGATCACAATCGCGTGAAAATTCAGACCATGAAATATTTCAGGGTACAGAAGAATGGTGCCAAAATACAAGATTGAGTTGAACCGGTCCAATAACGACTACTTCAAATCTCGAGGGCAGGATTTCAACAGCGAATCTCTTGAGCTGTTTTATGATCGGCAACCAATGTTCCAAATGGCTAGTTTGAAGCAGTTTAGCAATGAGATGATTCAAAACAGAACGAATTTCTTGGTGTACTCCGCGGAAATTATGGCAAAGAGACCAAAGGGACTGTTCAGCGGAAGTCTGTCCAATGCAACTAATACGGTTAATCTGTCTAATATTTCCAACCTGGCCTATTCTAATATTTCTAACCCGATTGCACCTAGTCTAGATCTGGTTAATTCACTCAGCGGTTTTTCGTTGTCCTCAGACGCGAAGTTCTTCATACTCCGCTTAGCCTCCATGGACGACATAATCTACACATTCAACTCAAAAATGTTAGACAGCAGCGTAATTACCTTCTCTGTAGGTAACTTTCTTGCCAACCACATGTCAAAAAATACTCCGATTTTTCTCCTCTTCAACATCTACAACACTGACAAGTACTTTGGATATGCCAAGATCACAAGCCACATACAAACTGGATTTGTATTGGACATTGATACTTTCCATCATTTGAACGTCAGCTACAAATTCCACTTCAACGAGAAGCAGTTGTTGCAGCTTCCATACCATATTGGATACAGAATCATCTCCGGCTTGAAATGATTCAGTGAGTTGATACTGGCCGACTTTTTTCAATTTAAATTCCATTGTGTTCTATTTCGTGCATTGTTTTCAATAGGTCTATACTACTAGTATTGTAATAATAAAAGGTATCTTAACTTTCTTGACTCCACTAGCTTCTTCTCAGACATGACTCTGTTTCTCCTCTCAAGGGTAGATAGACCTTGCCAGATACGCTCCTATTTTACCAAGAGAATAACGTTCCAGACATGAATAGTCAAGCAAGTATATTTTAGCTACTTCATCAACACGTATCTTACCTACTATACTAGTGCCATAATACGCTGATTTGCACCAAAGGAATAATTACAGGCAGACAACTTAAGTTATATCTTCTATGTGAATAACCTTTTGTAATTATATCCAGGGCATGAATAAATAAACACTGTTTTTAGCAATAAAAAATTGGCTTGCATCTGCTTGATCCTCACTATAGAATATCAACCTGTAATTGCGCAAAAAAATTGCCGGCCCCAGGAATCGAACCTGGGTCTAGTCGGCCACAACGACTCGTACTGACCACTATACTAGGCCGGCACACTTTTTACACAATATAACATTCAATATCCTAAATCGCCAGGATATTCAATATTACCTCTATAAAATAACTATTCCGAGGGGATAGAGGAACTTACAATAATGTTTGTTATAATAAGCTAAGATGGAATTTCTCCCAAAGTGAGTTTAGCTTATAGCAGGTTTCCCAGCTATTTATATTATTCTATATGGTGGAGGTGTTCAATTGACTTGCGTCTGGTGGAGGCGTCAGAATCCTTTTTAGGACGGTCTAGACCTTCTTTATCCTTAATAGGGAGGAGCAAGCCTGTCTCTTGGTGCAATGTAACTTAAAGGTGAATCCTCGTAGGGCCTAGACCTTGTTCTAGGGATTCAGCTCTTCTTCATGTTGTTCATTGCCTGTTGCATGCCTTCACGTGCCATTCACGTGTACCTTCTATGCACCAAAGGAGAGGTACCGGGGATTGCCCGTTACACACAAAAGTAGGAATTTGTGTAGATATGGCCCCCATGAAAATAAATCAACTTTAAACAGACTCAAATATTTCCTTGTTACTCAGAAATTTCGGAAAAACAGATTCCCCAACAGGAATTCTTCACGGCATTTTGAGTGGTAGCATACTGACGTACTATGAAACTTGTATATTAGCCATACAACACCAACTTGCGTAATTGCAGTGTGCATTTCTGTTCTTTAGCTTGTAAAACATTTCCAACGCAAAAACAATCGAATTGGACATTAGGTAAATGAGAAATCGCAAAATAGCTCTAAATGTTCTCCTGTTTATATTATTTATCGCCAGACAGTTTTGCACACTATATTATTATTATATTACTCGCTCACAGTCGAAAATATATAGGTGCAATCTAATAAGATAAAGGCTAAATCGGCTAATAACCCCTTTAACATCATAGTCCTGCTAATAGTATGACCGTACATGATATTCATCGAGTGATTCAATAGTCAATCGTAATGCACCTCCTCTTGGATAGTACGTAGTTGATACCTGACTCGAAACAGCATACCTCTTCGTTACAATTTAGCGTAGATAATGTCAATTCTTCACTATTTCTGTAATTTACAGTAGCTTCAAAACCAAAAATAGATAGGTATTAGGACGACACATTCCTGGCTGCTTCTTATCTTATCATACAGTAATGGACAGCATTTTCCAAAAATGTTTTAGGTCAATATGGCAGCACGACTCTCGAATCAAGATTAATTATTTAGCGCACGTAGAGTTGCAGAGTGGCAAGATACATCAAATAATACGCTAATTAATACGTTTCAAAGACCAACTGTAGGAATATGACGCTAAATAATACGCTTCAAAGTCCAATTGTAGGTATAATTGGTTACAGAATCGTATTCAAGTGAGAGACCATTGTATTTCAGAATTTGTGATATGGTCATTAAATGAAAACCACGTAGTTCGATTAGGTATACGATAGTATTGGTATCCCCCAATTAGTGTCAATTGTACTAGTATTGAAACAATTTTAAATTGATTTTTGACACATGGCCATCACCGATTATGTGCCCCGACGCGTGTTTACAGTAGACCATAACAATTTTATATGTTATTTCCAAATGGATATCCAAGCGGAGATTGAAATTCTTGAGAAAAAGAACGATAAAATAATTCGCCAGCTACAAAAATATTCAAAATACAACAGCACCATTGATTTGATTTGCAAGCTATATTCGGACTCGTCTCTTTCCCAAGATGATAAGCTGTTGCTCAACCGGCCCGTATTCCATGGAATTGCGTCTGACGACCTTCCATGGTTTGATACAGCAGTATCACTGATTTTAAACGGCAAAAAAACCAGTACTAACCAGAAAGCCCTAGTTTCCAAGAAGCTTAGGAGACAGCAACGTACTAATACCTTGGCTTTGGAGAATATTTACCGGCTCAATGGGGTGACTAGTTTCCCTATTAAACAGCAGAACATTGAGTACTTGGGAATTCGCTTTGACTTGTATTACAAGCGAAATTTTGAGCCACCGCATTATGTCATTCTTTCGCAGGACGAGAAAAGCCTGGAGTATTTTGTGTTTAAGCACACAATCCCGGTGTATCTCGGGATTGGCCAGTTGGAAAGCCGGTATTTGAACCGTAGTTTGTGGAAGTTTGTGAAATCGATCCATCAGCGGCTCAGCTGGACATTGGATAAGAAGCAGATATTCCAGGGTATCGAAGGAAGGATAATAGACGCGAACTTGTCGTACAACCGAGTTGTTTTGGAGAGAAATGGGGTACGGCTTCAGTTGCTGATGGACTATTTGAATATTCTTGTGGCCAATGTGGTGAGTCTGTTGGATGAAGATCAGAAGCAGTTTTTGGAAGTTGGATTGGTGGGGGCTATTGCTGATTTGCCAGGGAAGTTGGACAAGCTAGTGGTGGGCTAATGTGGAGGTTTGAATTTGATGATAATGACGAAAGCAATGTGAACATGTAATGGGTTATGTAATGAGTAATAGAATGAAACAATGGTGTGTAATATATTCTGTATCACTTCCATGGGGTATTGTAACAATTGTTATTGGTAATTCTGATGAAGACAATGTGCAATGAGTTAGTTTTTGCATTACAGCTGCCAAGGAGGGGTTTTTGGTGATAGGATCTTGTGATTGCGGCATTTATGATTGGTTTTACGGGTTAAACGTTGATGATATTACCATTGAGAATCTTGGGTTTGGTCTAGGTTATGTGGTCAAGTTGGCTTGGCCAATTGTAAATTTTGATGATGAGAATAATAAAGCAAAACGTTGGACAGGCTACTTAGACAGACATTACTTAGAAAAGCCACACGTAGACAGCTTTACTTAGACAAACCTTACTTAGACAGCTTCACTCAGCCAACTGCCATTGATGTTTCAACTTACACTGACTAGGACCGAAGTTTCAGAATCTCATACAAATATCCACCAGTCAATTTTTCCAGCCAAGAACAGGCTCTCAAACCAGACAGGGCCAGATTTCATTTAATTTGAGCAATGTCAAGGACGAATTCTCTTAGTTGCAGGTCACTATTCTACTGGCACCCGGTTGTTGCCGTTTGTTCGCTTTACATGGACCATTTTCAGCCACAAGGCTTAACCATGCGTCTCCATTGGCAAAAAGCTTTTCCAATAAATAAATAAAATCAACAGACGGAGTTTTCAAGGCACAGATTTCCTCGAGGTGCTCTCGAGAAGTGTGAATGTCTTTGCCTCAAAATGACGATCAATGATGTGTCAGTTCTACACGACTTTGCAAATCTGAAGGAGCAGGAATCAACGGCCTGTAATTTGGTCATGTTAATGTCAATATCTGCTAAATGGCGTATCTACATGACTGCTCCACCTCCATTTCCGAGACCAGCATATTTTTAGTATGACCTATAGTCGGCGACTGCAGTTTGGTAGTGCGTCGTCACTTGCCGATCATTGCCAATCAGTATTAGCGTGGATAAGCCATGGCAAGTACTATACTACAGGCCAAAAAAAAAAAAAAAGAAACAAGATAGTATATACCTATATATATGAATTTATATATATAAATCGATTTAGGTAGTGACACCAGCCAATTTCTTTTAATTGCCATTACGCAAGTTTCACGCCTAACAGGTATTCACTTGTGTGTTTTTATTTTTTTTGACAGGAAATCGTGAATCCAGATCATCTGAGGAAATCGTGAATCCAGGCCATTCTAGGTAATCGTGAATCCAGACCACCTTCGGAAATCACATATAATAATTGCTGCTGCTTACTAATTAAGTGACTTGAATTTATTTCGCCGCCCAATCAATTGTGTATTGATTGTTTCTGGTGTATTGTTTCCAGTGTGTTGTGTATTCTGCTCCAGTGATGCCTTTTGGTAGTGCCAAAAACAACTCGAAGCTACTAAATGTGGACGACAGCTTTTCCTCACTAACCGCCGAGGAATTCAAGCTGCTCAAGAAGCAGATGGACAAACAGCAGGAGTCGTCGGATATTTTGGATGATCAGGAAATATTGTTTGATCCCGACATCCCCATTGACTTTAACGAAAAGTTCCACCCGTTGAATGGCAAGCTTCCCCAGACTCCAATCGAGGGCAGCTTCCAGCAGATCTCAACCATGTATACGTACAACGGCGAAAATCTGCCGATCAAACTGCCTGCGATTAAATCGCCAACGATCATGACCACGTTTTCCAGGGCCTTGAAGCGCAATCATCAAAAGGCAAGCAGCGTCAGCAGCTTGAACAATGTCCAGACGATGAAGCGGAACAAGCAGGATTTGGCCAGAGGGCTGAATGTGAGTAGGGAGGGTCCCAAAGAGCCTCGGTTTGTTCCGAGTATTAATGATGAGTTTTCCAGTGTATTTGACGAGGAGAAGTAGTAGAATGAACGATACAGGGGTGGCAGATGAAATGGATGGAAAGAGGGGATGGGAGAATAAATCCAGAAGCATAGCACGGGATGTGGAGCCAGGAAGCATGTCCATATTATGTACTTTTATTTGAATTATATGTATTATATTAGAAATGTAAAATCACAAGATGATCTGTAGTTTTTTTTGACCATTGATTGGAGTTGTCAATTAAGAAGTGTCAGCAAATTGAGTTTGCTGGCTTTGACAAGTATTATGCACAATTTTACCAGGATAATGAAGAATGGAGCTTTCACAATGAGATTTAAAGGGTGATTGAGAACAAAGGGTGATTGAGAACAAAGGGTGATTGAGAACAAAGGGTGATTGAGAACAAAGGATAAATTGATATTAGTGGGCAATTGCAATAGAAAAGTAGTCTGGCTTCTCACATGATTATATAAAATTAAAGGGTTGAGCAAACAGAGAATGGTGTATTCATGCAACTCACTGGGCAGTTGTATTCAAGTACGGTATAGCTCTTTCTGGTTGAAATTAAACCATGGGCCAATGGTGCAAGGCTGGGAGTGATGGTTGATTCTACCATAAATTAGTTCTACGACACGAGATGAACCTCGTAAGGTCATGGGCCATGGATTTACATAACAATTTATTATTTACAAGGCAATTGCCATGATTACATAGAAATTGAAATGATTCACTCAGAGAATTGTATGATTCACCTGGCAAAACATGATTCACCTAGAAAATTGTATAATTCGCTCATAAAGTTTCATGATTCACCTAGAAAATTGTATAATTCGCTTTTAAAGTTTCATGATTCACCTAGAAAGTTTCATGATTCGCTTAGAAAGTTTATGATTCGCTCAGAAAGTTTATGATTCACTCAGAAAGTTTATGGTTCACATGCTTAAAACCAACCTAATTTTGCCCAGACTAGACTAGAAAATAGCTTGGCTGCATGCATCTACCAGTGCCCCGATCTTTAAATCGCGATACTTACATGTTGTAGTTGGTTTCAATTATCTAGATAATACAATGTCAGATCTTAGGCATTGATTTCATTGCACATTTGCAAATTAGGCATTTCCCGGTCCAAGTGCTTGCACGTTTGACTTGTTCTTGAATCAGCATGTCTTTCAGGTACTATTGTCAGTTTATTGTGATTGTAGTGGTTAAATCTATGTGTCCAATGATATGTAGTATATGTGTCAAATGACATGTATAAAAGTATGTGTCCAGCGACATGTAGAGTAGTAAATGTGTCTGACGATATTTAGATGCGACGATATATAGATGGCACGAAATTTAGAAATGACCAAAGGCATTTAGATGAGTTCCACAAAGTTTAGAAATGATCCACAACATATGCCACAACATTTAGAAATGATCCACAACATATGCCACAACATTTAGAAATATCCCACAACATATAGTCTGCTATCCTCACCAGACCATTGTCCTGGTCATTGCTAAACACAACATACCCATACCATGTCTAGTATTGCCATGCCCATGGGTATGCACACTATAAAATATTCCGCTTGGACAAGTTGTCAAACCGCGAGTATGTGTATCCGATAAAGGGCAACTCGCCCAAGCCATCGTCCTCCAACTTGCCGTTGCTGTTTGCGTCGCGCAAAAACGGCAGCTCGGGCATCTGCTCCAAGTCGTCAATCGGAAAGAAGCGCGTGTCGGTGATGCTGTTCAACCGGGGAATGAACGGCGCCTGTATCTGGCGAATGGTGGACCAGTCGACTCCGCGGAAGAACGCCAGGTTCTTGATCTCAATGGCACCGCCCGATCCGATCCGATGTGCGCTGTCGCACAAGAATCGCTTGACCAAGTCCTCGGACTCGATGCTGAGGTGCACGTCATCTGGAAACTCCAACGACTGGCGCCAGTTGACGATCTTGACATATGTCTCCTGGTTGGTGTCGCTGCAAAACGGCGGGTATCCGACAAGACACTCGTACATGATTGCACCGATACTCCACCAGTCGCATTCGCGGCCATATCCCTCATTGGTGAAGACCTCTGGCGCAATATAGTTGGGCGTACCGACGGTGGAGTATGCCAACATACGTCTCAGCTTGCGCCACGTCTGGATACGCTCGTTATTGCTCATGGTTAGCTGGATGGAATCGACGATGGTGGTGTTGCGCTTATTCTTGTTGCTGAAGGCGCTGCTCAGGTTGATGTTCATGCCCTTTTCAAGCAACTTCTTGTAGTAGTTTGCGTCGTGTGTCTTGTGAAAGCCCGTTGCAAGGCCAAAGTCGCTCAATTTGATGTGTCCGTCGCTGCCAATGAGAATGTTATCTGGCTTAATGTCCCGGTGGATGTATCCCAACCGATGCACCTCCTCAATCGCCAACACGCACTCTGCCATATAAAACTTGGTGATATCCTCGGTGAATGTGTTGAGCCGGATAAGAAGCGTCATGAGATCGCCCCCGGGGAGAAACTCCATGATAAGATAGAGGTATTTTGCGTCCTGGAACGAGTAGTGGAGAGCCACCACCCACGGACTATCGCTCTGGGCAAGAATGTCTCGTTCCGCTTTGATGTGCGCAAGCTCGTTCCGCTTGAACATCTCCAGCTTCAACAACGTCTTCATGGCAAACACCTTGCCGTTGTCCTTCTTCTGTACCAACCGCACCTCGCCAAAGGCCCCCTTGCCAATCACAGACACAGTGTGGAAGTCGTTGGCGCTCAATTTCGTGCGCTTCAACCGCAAAAACTGCGTCTGCCGGTGGATGAACTTCTGCTTGTACCGGTTCTTCATCTCGTTCAGCCCGCCCTGGCTATCCAACGTCCGCTCCAACTCGTCCATCGTCCGGCGGTAGTCCCGCGCGTCCTCGGCTTTTTTCTTGTAGTAGTTCTCCAACTTGAGCTTCACGGTGGCAGTGCGGTTCTGAATCACCGGCGGAAACAAATCCGGCCGTCGTTCAAAGTTGACATAGAGGTTGGCAAAGTTTTGGCAAGACATGTAGTGCTACATAAAGACACGCCAGCGATATAGTGGTGTTACCCGGGGGAACATGACAGGGCGTATACATGGAGTTATGAAAAGACATGGAGGTATGAAAAGACATGGTGGAGACATGGTATTGTAGAGTGTTTGTTGGTGTGCAATGGTGTGCAGTGATGTGGTTTATGGGTCCATGATGTGTTTGTTGATGTGCAATGATATATGCAATGATACTATGATATTACACATGAGTATTTACAACAAGCACTAAGCACCAACAATATGACTGCCCCCATTGAAGTTTTTAATCCCAAGCAACCAAATAAGGGTTGACAAAGGGTTTTATTTAACAGCAATGCTGCCTCAGGATGTTCCTGAGTGAAAATATATCTGTCGAATAAGCGTATTGCCGGAGACAATATATAGCTAAATACAAAAATAAATATTATTATTATTATTAGTATTTACAATGATACTATGATATTATACATGAATATTTACTATGATACTATGATATTATGTATGAACATTTAGTATGATACTATGATATACTATGATATACTATGATATACTATGATATACTATGTCATTGCTATGTCATTGCTATGTCATTATTATGATATACTATGTCATTGCTGTCATTACTATGATATACTATGTCATTGCTGTCATTACTATGATATACTATGTCACTGCTGTCATTACTATATTTATACTTTAAATAGCCAGACATCCAACTAGCAACCATGTGGACCTCGTGTCAGCTATTAAAGACCATAAACCACTGTACAATAACCTTGTTTAAATGACATTAACCAACACTGGCCAAATTGCACAGCACTAATCCACACAATCCTTCCACTCCATTCATCTAAACCAAAGTGCACGCAATTTATCTTGTAGTTGAATACATCCACTCAATATCACTAGTCACAACAAATCCTCACCAGTCATGTATTTTAAACTCTCGGCTTGTTGAAATCGAATCCATTTGGCAAATGCCAACTGTGCTCGAGTAACGTCGGCATCAATATACCAAGATATCACTGAACAATGAAATATATTGCTGGGCTATTCAAAGGTTACAGTTTATACTCTGACATACTCATTCTCTGTAAAAGAAATGGACCTGGCTAGACCATGCCTTGATGACAGAAGCTAGGATCAGAAAGGAAGGACTAGACCATTGCCGTTGTGATGGAGGGTTGGGTCAGAATGGAGTTGAAGATGAAATCTTATTTAGCATCACTTGATACAGTATATTGCAACCATGGTCCTTTGCCACATTTGCAGAATTGCCAGTCCAAGTTTATTCAGTTGGCAAATTCCAATTTTCAGGACGGTTTTTAAAGTATCCTGTTTCCATGTTACAAATATCATTGCCGTTACAAATATTCTACAATGGTATATTCAGTTCCAAGTCATTTATTCGGCAATCACCGCATTGTCATGAATATTTCAATTGCCAAAACTCTTGGAACTTGGCAAAGCTAGTTGGTTTGCTAATTTCCAATGGATTGCATTTGTCTAATGGCTACTAATCTTGGCAAAATCATACAATACGATGTAGTGTCGTTTTAATGATATTTCCTGAGATGCAATGGATTTCAGGTATTGCTGGCAAGGATACTTGGCTGGTGCATTGATATTACATAATCAGCAATGGGCATGATTGCAGGTAATGTGGAGAAAAAGTTGAATCAATGTAGTAGATCTGGCATGATGACAAGGTAGCTGAGATATGTAATGGGTGTAATTGATTAATATATGGCGAGTTGAGTGTGAGCATGACATGTCAAGATTGATTTATTGTTCCAGGTTTATTAATGTACTGGTGTGTTTAATATTTGTATCATATTGTATTCATATGTTCTCTATTTATATGTCCTCTATCATATGTCCTCTATCATATTCATATCATATCCTCTTATATCCTCTTATATCCCTCATCATTGCCATCCCATCGCCATCACGTGACTCATGTGACATAAGGAGTTTGCTTTCCTCCTCACCACCATGTCCTTCCTCCAAACCCTCAAATCCAAAGTCTCTGAATTGGGCATCTTTGACTCCGCGGCACAGTCGCCGCGCCCGTCCCGCGACGAATTGTTCCGCAATCTGTTTCACCTTCCGGACTCCCAACACATTGTCATTGAGTCGGTTGCCGAGGTGTGTCTTCACGACCCGACGCTTCCAGCAGCAGCAGATGACGTGTTCTGGTCTGGCCGGCTCTTTCTCACGGAGCAGTATCTTATATTCAAGGACAGCTTCAACGGACGGAACTTCAACTTCGTGGTGCACCATCTGGCGGTGCGGAAGGTCGAGCGGTTGCCGCTGAAGCTGTATGTGTTTGGGCTTGTGGTGACGACGGTGGCCGGGCTCCGGCTCACGGTGCAATTTATCGGCATAAGGTCGAACTCCGAGAAGTTTCTGCTTCTCCTCAAGAAGTCATTAGACACCAACTTGGCAAGTGTGCGTGCGCTCAAGCCGTTTCTCCGCACGCTCTATTCGGAGTATGTGATGCTCAAGAACTCGCCCAAGGGCAAAGACTTGGATCTCCAGATGCCTGCTGGAGGACTTGGGTTGTCGTACAAGTTTCCTGGCAATCCACGGACGCTTCGAGATAAGTCGAAGATGCGGCTCTGGTTTGAGTTCATGAAGACCAACGGGCGCAACGTGAACCTCGTGAAGCAGGAGATGTTCTACAAGCTTATTCGCGTGGGATTGCCGAACCGGCTCCGGGGCGAGGTCTGGGAGTTGTGCTCCGGCAGCATGTATTGTCGACTAGAAAGCACCGGGGCATACGAGCAGTTGCTTGCCGACAACCAGGGCAAGCTCTCGGTGGCAATTGAGGAGATTGAGAAGGACTTGAACCGGTCGTTGCCCGAATATGCTGCATACCAGCTGGATGAAGGAATTGGCCGGCTCCGACGGGTGTTGACTGCCTACTCGTGGAAAAACCCCGAGGTTGGCTACTGCCAGGCCATGAACATTGTGGTGGCACAACTTCTCATCTACATGTCCGAAGAACAGGCGTTCTGGTGCCTCTGTGTGCTCTGTGACAAGTACACTCCGGGATACTACTCCAAGACCATGTATGGTACGCTCTTGGACCAGCGGGTGTTTGAGGCGTTGGTCGAGAAGACCATGCCGATTCTCTGGGAGCATATTTCTCGGCACGACATCCAGCTCCTGATCGTGTCGCTCCCATGGTTCTTGTCGCTCTTCATCAACGCCATGCCGCTTGTGTTTTCCCTGCGCATCTTGGACATTTTCTTCCTCCAGGGAGCACGTACGCTCTTCCAAGTTGCGCTCGGCATTCTTCGAGTCAATGGTGAGAGACTTCTCCAGACCCAGGACGACGGCTCGTTCATCCAGGTGATCAAGGAGTATTTTGGCCGGCTCGACGAGTCTGCGCACCCACACTCGCAGAATCAAGCATACCGGCAGATTACAAACTTCCAGGAGTTGCTTGTCATTGCCTTTAAGGAGTTCCAGGACATTTCCGAAGACACAGTACGGACATATCGCACACGGCACAAGGGCCTGGTGTTTCTGGACATTGAGAGCTTTGTGAAACGTACCCAGCTCCGCAACTTGCCAAAATGCTTCCACCTAGGCAGCAGCACCTTGTCCAACATCTACGACCGGTACTTTGAGGTCATTGGCACGGAAATCCACAAGGACAACGACTCTGCCGCCATGGATTTGCCCCACTTTGAACAGTTTATGCTGCAGATTGCAACCTGGGTCATTGTGCCCAACGTCGCAGACAACAAAAACCAGGCAGAGTTTCTCTCTCGATTGTTTCTCCTGTGGGACTCCGAGCAAAAAGGTTCGCTATCTCTTGGCGACGTATGCCGTGGACTTGACAAATGGACATATTGTGATCTCATGTCGGTGATTAAACTGTTTTTCGACTTGTACGACCCACAAGGTACTGGTCTTGTCGACAAGGAAGGCATGCTCCAAATGTCAGAGGGACTCATCTACCTCACGCGACCATGGCGTGACGGCTGGTTGCTAGATAGCATCTCCACAAAGGCAATCGACGCCGTCATTGCAAAACGAATGCAAGAGTACCAGCACCAGTTGGCACGTGACCCCGACGCCGCCGAGACGATTGCCCCTCCAAACTTGCTGGTCGATGAGCAGTATTACAAGCATCGCCAGGCTGAGCGGTACCTCTCTGCTGCCAGCAAGTTTCTCCAAAACTGCTTTTCGTACGCGCGTCCCGTCGATGGAGCAAGCGTGCCAAAGAACTTGCTGTCTGACGACTTGGCCAAGGAAGAATATGTCGATGCTGGCAACCTCAAGCGGTCCGAGAAAATCCGGGCAAACGTCGCTCTAGATCCCGACCATCCGCTCCAAATGGATCTTCCGACGTTCCGTATGGTGGTTCTTGCCGACGAAAGCTACGAGCTCTTTTTCGGCGAGATCTTGGCAGCGTCAATTGACCCGAACCGCGAAATGAAGCACAAGCTGACGTTCAACTTGCGCAGTCTTTTTGACGGTTTGGTCGCCGACGGCATCAAAGTCGCCAACGGCGTCAAGCGACGCATCGATGACGCGAGCCATGCACCAGCACCGGGTCCCGCACGTGATGACGACGACGACGACGATTTCAGCTCAGACGTAAAGTCCGACATGGACTTGTTGAATGATATTGATGGTGAGCTGAAGCTTGAGCTGGCTGAAGCTCGGGCCAAGACGGAGCTGAATGTGTAGTGAATATACGTGGTTGTCTATGATGCACAATGTGAAGTCTAGTGATGTACATTTCCATGTCAAGTGTCTTCTAATAAAATGTATTGTTTTACCATGTCAAGTTTCTTTTCGTGGAATGTACATTTCTGTCAAGTGTCTTTTCGTGAAATGTACCTTCTACTTATATGAAAATGTCTGATTTATTTGATTTTCATATGATTTCTGGCTGCTTTCTGATTCTGGCTGCTTTCTGATTCTGGCTGCTTTCTGATTCTGGCTGCTTTCTGATTCTGGCTGCTTTCTATGTGTTCCGCCTTTGGTACATTACCTCCTCGGTCCATTACCTCGGTCCATTACCTCGGTCCATTACCTCGGTCCATTACCTCCTTGCTCACATCTACCCAACTCTAGTGCTGCACTAGCCGTCTCAAACATCATCTCTAGCTCTATATACATTAAATGTATTCAACGCAATCAAAAACCCAACTCATTGTAAAGCCACAACTCTCGTTGCTCCAACCCAGCTCATAGTAATCAGTATGTTCCGTGCTTTCCACAATGCACAGCCGTATACAAGAGGTCCGCTTGCTAATCATGTCGTGTATATAATTCGTGTTGATACAATAGCCAAAAATCCTCTTGACAGACTACTAGGAGAATTGTAAAAGGGCTGCCCACCTTGGTGACAAGAGATTGGGCCAGAATCGAGAAAAGAAATCAAAGCATACGTTCCAAGATAACAAGCCCAAAGGATAAAGAGGAAATGGACAGAGAAAAGTCTTGTTTCAATGTCAGTAGTGTTTCAAATTATTACAGACTCTAATATTTAATCATGTTTTGTTTGTTTCACACGAATAATCGGAGAGGATAATCACTCTCAAGAAAGTACATATCTAATATCCTAGATGCCTTTCCTTTATTGTTGAAATTACGCCTATACTTGATCCAACCTTTTTCAAGTAGTTGACTAATCAAACTTGGAATTTTTTTTGAACAGGCCAAGGCTTGAATAGCAGAACCTATTTTGGAATTAGTGACCTTTTGTGAATCCATCCTTAAAGAGTTCTATGGTGGACTGGGAGAACCAGTAATTGGCCTTTCTCTGTTCTGTCTGGTTTGGATCAACACTTTTGCAACAGTAATGCCAGTGACAATATATAGCTAAATACAAAAATAAATATTATTATTATAGTACCATTAGGAATTCTTTGTTGAAGATGTCGAAGATCCTAGAGATTAAGGAGATTGTCCTGTTGAAGATCTAAGAGATTAAGGAGATCGCCCTATTGGGGATCTCATAAATTAAGGAGATGGACAGTGGGGTCATACATTAAGGAGATCACCGGTACAGACATCTGAAGTTAAGGATAACTGAATGCATCTTAAAGAATAATATAAATAGGACAGAAAATAGCTAGAATAGCAACAAGAAGATGAATTATCTATAATAGAAGATATGGTTGCCATAAGGATCTGTGCTAGATTACGACATTCTTGGCATACACAGTGTGAGGATATGAATTTTACATGTTATAATTAAACAGCATAGCTATGAATCCCAAGGCGCAAAAATACGACACCACACAAAATAGTGCTCTAAACATCCAACCACATTGACTCATGTCTCGTCATAGACCCCATTTACAGTTGAAATATCTCCAGCTACTGTGCCGTATTAGATTTAGTAGTATCAGGGCTACAACATTAATATTTCTACAGTTGGCTCCATAGTCCGCGTAGACAACGTCAAAACTAGTATAAACTCCAACTACAGTTTGACAAAACTTGGCAAAGAGGCATCAAATGTTGGAATACTAGCTAATTTTGGTAGAAATGGATTGATGGCTGCATTCCAGAGATTGTGCATGTTGGGCATTACCAATGTCCGAATCGGGGAGGTATGATTGTTGCCATAGTTTTACAGCCGTAAATCATATAAATAAAGTGTAGGACAATGGTATAGTAATTATTGAAAATTTTTCAATAATATACTCCAATCACTCTCTTTATAAATCTTTTCTTGCAATTATTATTAGATGTCCTTGGTATGCCCTCCAAGGCCGTTTCAATATGCATAACATCTGTGCAGATCTCTTACCATACTCAAGTTGAGACTTATATAAATCGCTACAATTCCAAAGTATCCTCAAGCCAGGCTTATTAAAGTTTTGAAATTCTAGCCAGGCTTATTTAATTTTCGCATCTTGGCCAGAATTGCTATTCCCATCATGAACTTTGAATTGCTTCTTCTATTTCTATTTGCATGCCAGGCTAGATTTGCTCCTTCGGAAATGTCAATTGGCATGCCAAATGATTTTGCCAATCCATATGATTTGACCAATATCAATGGCGATCCTAACAATTTTTTCTATCCTGGGTATTCCAAAGCTAAACCCAAACCTATCATACTAGAGCCTGATTCCATTGCCAAGCCAGTAGCCGACGAACCAAAGAAATTCTTTCCTGTTACAGAAAATGCCATTCCATACCTGTACATTGTTAGATTCAAACAGACCATGCCTTCGTCAAAGATGGATGACATCATCAGCGATCTCAACATACAACAAGAGTTGAGCTTGGAAAAGGAATCGCCTACCGTGAAGGATTTCTTCCACAAGAAAACTGCAAACGGGTTTGGCGGAGTGACTCCATCAAACATCACGAGAAACACTGGGAATAAAATGTTTTATGGATACTTTATTGAATCGGTTGCCCGAGATTTCAGTAAAAATGACCTTGTTGAGTATGTCGCTCAGGATAGCAACACTGTCCAGACCCTGAGTGTGATTTCCACAGATAAAGCCCCATGGCATTTAAGTTTGATTGCGTCCCATTGGGTCCCGGACCCAAACCAAGGAAATCCACTTAGCTACACATATGAGACTCTTCCTAATGCTGGGAAAGACGTGGCAATATACGTTCTTGATGAGGCATCTCCAGAGAACATCCAAAAGTACAAATCAATGTTTCTAAATCCGCCAGAATATCGATACATGAATCCAAATCACAAAACTGCCAATAAAAATGAGCCTTATAGTTCCCATGCGGTCGATGTTGCTATATTTGCTGGTTCCAAGCACTATAGTGTGGCTCCACAAGCGCAAGTGTTTGTTGTGCCTACGCTATTCTCGGAAGAAAAGTCCGGCAAATGTTTAATAAATGCAATCAATTTTGCCGTCGACAATTACCTTGATGTGACGAGAAAGCGCTTTAAAAAGGGTGTGGTGATCAATATGAGTTTAAACAGGTATCCTGATTCAGGTGATCCACTCATAGTGCTGGATGCAATTGACGACATCTCCAACAAGTTCGAAAGTATCCATTTTGTTGTGTCCGCAGGAAACACCAAGACCGATGCTTGTGATAACGATGCGGGTAGTTCCAAGCGTGCGATTACGGTAGGTGCTATGGACCGTAAGGGAAGACGATCGTGGTTTACCAACTTGGGGCCTTGTGTTGACATTTTTGCTCCAGGAGAAGACCTCCAGCCTCGAAATGAAGTAATCCATGGGACTTCGTTTGCTAGTCCAATAGTCAGTGGTGTTGTCGCATACTTTATATCACAAAACCCAGACCCAAAGAGCCGCTTTGGTTTCCATGATCTTTCGTCTACGCAAATGAAGGATGTACTAAGCCACCTTGCGGATCCAATTGCACTCACACTGCGTAACAGCACCAAAAATATTATTGCAAACGGAATTAAATATTATCAAACTGACGACGGAAAAAAATGGTGGAACGATAACTTGCGTACTACAGCGGACCGTGATTCTGTTTTAATTCAACGGAAACAGGAGCGTGACCAGGCTCGCGGTTTGTCGCGGTTGCTGAACCACTTTAGAAAAGGTCTGAAATAATAATAATAATAATATTTGTTTTTGGATTTAGCTATATATTGTCTCCAGCAATACGGTTATTCGACAAATATATTTTCACTCAGAAACATCAGGCACCATTGCTGTTGAAGAAAACCCTTTGCCAGCCCTCATTCAGTTGCATGGGATTAAAAACTTCAATGTGAGCGGTCATATTGTTGATGCTTAGTACTTGTAACTTCAATGTGAGCAGTCATATTGTTGATGCTTAGTACTTTCATTGATTGTGTAATCCTGGTCGCCCTTGTTGCTGAGATTGACCAATGAACCTCGCCATGTCTTGAAAGAATCCTGTTTCAACACGGTCTAGTAAAAATCAATGAGTTTGTGGACTGATTTTCGGTTAGCAAACACTTTTCCAAGTGTGTTGCACATTTCATCAGTGCGCGATAGAATTCGGGCTCCTAGGAGCTCTGAGCATCTGAGGTCGTGTATTATTAAGCGGAGAATGTCCCACATCATTTAGATTGTGTGACATTATTACCAAATAGTTTGAGTAACAAGCCATCTGTGAGGCTCGTTCCACTGAGTAATTGAGATATTAGACTGAGGATTGCTTTGAATTTGCAAGGGTCTATATGATAGGAAGCTTGGTTTTACCCAGTGCACTTTGAGCCGCATGACTCTAATCTTTCGTATGTGTCTATATTGGATAGGAAGCGTGACACTGCCAGAGGTAACAGTTTCATGTCGCTCTTTGGTTGCCTATTCTAAGGCCATTGAACATCTGGATGCGGGATCGTTGTAATTCCTGCATTGGCGGTGAGTCTTCCTCGAGTTGTTTTGCTCTAATGCATCATCTGCTCGTCGTTAAAACATTCGGATGACTACATCAAACATCCGGATATCTGGGGTAAGGGGCTGCTTCATTTAGCATATCCGCAATAAGAGGGCATTTAGGAACTGCGACTTTTGTACTTCCATTGATCGTCGTAGTTTGGAACAATCTGGAGCGGACCGGGTTTTGGCTTGATGTGTTTATGAACCATTGT
The DNA here is from genome assembly GCA_020342235.1 of Saccharomycopsis phalli. Taxonomy (NCBI): domain Eukaryota; kingdom Fungi; phylum Ascomycota; class Saccharomycetes; order Ascoideales; family Saccharomycopsidaceae; genus Saccharomycopsis; species Saccharomycopsis phalli. The sequence continues at coordinate 299,763 of CP073215.1, forward strand.
ATGGATTTAATTATTGCCAAAGACTTGAACGTCTGCGATTCGGCAAGAATCAAATTTACTGATGATATGTCTTGTAATGTGTTGGAAGAGTCTAGTATTCTATCAATTCGCGATAGAAGCCAGGTTCGCAAGAGCTCTGGACATTGGAGGTCATGTATGATGGAAGGAGAATGTGACACACAACTGTTACATTTTGGCTCTTCATTACCAAATATTTTGAGTAGCGAGCCATCTGCGAGGCTTGTTGCATCTTTTTTTTATTTTAAACAGTTCTAATGGCTCTGCTACCATCTTCCAACTCTGAGGCTCATTTTTTACCACAATTTGAAACTTCAAACAAACCTCTGAGACATATTCACTATGTAACATGCACTTGCCAGTAACATATTAGAAGTGAGTATTTTGTTCTTGGTAATTTGCAAATTACAATGGTACCGCTCTATTAACTTAAGTTACCATAAAAAATTCGACCGAGCAAAAGGCAAAGATCCCAGATGGATATGGTATAAAAACAGACTCGGTTTCATGAATTCTCATCATTTCAACTACAAACCAAACATAAAATGCAATTTCAAGCTCACAAAACACTCAGACCTGACGAAACCAGGCTAGGTTGGTAAAGTTAATAAAGATGTGATGCTGCTGGTCGGAATTGCATATTGATTCAAATATACAGTATTTAAAGTGAATGTAGGCTAAATTGACCATTTAAATAGTAGTGTCTACTCTAAAAGACTGATTTGAGATTCACCCTCCCTCCATCATACATAACCTCCGATGCCCAGAGCTCTTAGAAGCTCAAATTCTATCATGTATTGATGAAATACTAGATTCCTCCAACACATGGCGAGATTTAGCGGTTGAACTTGGCAATAAGAGTGACCAGGCTTACACAATCAATGCAAGTACTAAGCATCAACAATACTATTGCTCACATTGAAGTTACAAGCACTAAGTACCAACAATACGACCGCTTTCATTGGAGTTTTTAATCCCAAGCAACTGAATGAGGGCTGACAAAGGGTTTTCTTCAACAGCAATGGTGCCTGATGTTTCTGAGTGAAAATATATTTGTCGAATAACCAGAATGCCGGAGACAACATATAGCTAAAAACAAATATAAATATTATTATTATTATACTATTTACTACCACAACACGTTTCATTTAGGCCGGCTAAATTCAACTTTTAGTTGCAATCTCCACCCTTGTCTGGGAAACAATAATGCATATTGTCCATCAGCGCCATATTGGCTGAGCAATCCCCAGGTAGTCCTAGTCTATCTCCTAAACCCGGACGTGGCATAAGAGAAGGATCATCTTTCATGATTGCACTATTACTTTCAACACTATAGGAAACCAACACCTTGTTAATCTTGCAATACACACGGCCTGGGCCTACGATAGTTTCCCCTCTAACATGCGCATTTGGAAATTCATTCAACTGCTTCTCAAAATCTTCCCGACTATAAAGCTTGCTAATTTCAAATGTCTCAGCAAATTCCGCTTGGTCACGAAGTTTTCCGTCGTAAATGAAAAAGTTATGAGCCGCTGTAATGTAGTCTTGAACAATTGCTTTTTGAAGCGAATCATAGCTTCCTTGGCGATATAAATTGTGAAATTCCTGGATCTGTTCTGGCGACAATCTGCCCTGGCTGTTATATTTTGTCAACTGATTGTAAAGTTTTTTCTGATTCCACGGAATGTTTGTAGTATCATAGCATTCCCATCTCAAGGACATGAAATCACCAATATGGCCAGGAATCTGTTGATGTACGTTAGCAATGGCAGGCCGTAACCAATATTCATTCAACAAGCCATCCAGCCACACTGGTGATTTCAGTGATACTAGTCCCACAACATCGTTATCACTATTAAAGCGAGCTGAACCGCCAGAATCTATATCGTCTGATGTACTCCATAACCCACGGATGGTGAGCCTTCCTTGTCGAGGTATAAAGTTGTATGCGAGCACCACGTTTCGGTTTTCTTCATTTTCACAATATTCTGGGGGATTGATCAATTGACTTGTTATAGGAGCATATTTACTCGTCATTCACCCAGATAGAAGTAAACTATTGATGTCAACGTCTTGAGCGACAAGGTTACTATCGACTGGAGACGCGAGACCGAGCTCCATAAAGAGCATGGCTAAAAGGATGTGAAAAATAGCTAAAGTGTTCATTGATGATTACAAGTGGATAGGCATGGCTGATATTTATATTGATTTCATAATGTGCCTTGGATATTATTCATGCCTCATGTGGGTGCCATTTCGAGGCTAATATTAGATTTTTGTTTCAGAACACTCTAGATGGAAATTTTATATTTAAATAAAGATAGGCAAAATATTAATTAATTTAAATTATGAGTATCATTGGCATAGTATTGCCACTAGAAAACGAATCAAAAATTGATGTAACATGTAGTCATTTGACGATTCACGGTCAAGTAGAAAATGTCTATTCTACACGGGTAGTGCTACATGGGTAGATTGCTTTTTTTATTTTACAGCATCACAAGGGCGAGACACAGTTCCTTCTGAGTCAACTCACTCTCCAGGGGAGCCTAGTATAGCTATAGAAGTAAATAAACATATTTAAAAAAATTTAGACATTTTCTAAATTTGACAGAATAATCATCTTTAAAAATGAGCCCATTTACACCCCAGGAATATTCCCTAGCTTGATTATTAAACTCAGAGTAAATAGGCATGACCTCCGATGTCCAGAAGCCAAACTCCACTCGTATTTTATTATCAAGGAGACCCTCGAGACCCTTGATTCCAGAATTCCCTACCAAAGCTCATGCTAAGACGTTTCATCAAGATCAACCAGCGAACGGAGCAATTACTCAAGATTACTCTGATACTGACCTGATCCGAATGGCAAGAGGTCATTGACTCTAATGAGATCTGGTCCCGTCATTACAAGACGCTATGCCAATCCACATGACTACTGAAAGGACATGATTACTTTAGATTACTTTAGAAAGCCTCGTTGGGTCCAAACAAGCACTCAGCTACTTAGCGGCCAAGGCTAGTTTCGCATAATAATAATAATATGTTTATTTACTTCTATAGCTATACTAGGCTCCTCCAAAGAGTGAGATTGATGTTTCGCCGTCTAAAAATCAAGGACGGCGTGGCTAATTTTGGAGACGAGAGAAAACCCTAACAATGGGAATAAACTTTTGACTTGATCTTTAAGGAATTGGCAAAGAGAGATGACTCAGAGCTGTGGGGTCTCGTCTGTGAAGAGGCGGCGAATCTGCGCTCTGGTTATAATTAGTTTTACATGACTATAACTTTATTCAATGCCAAAGCCCATCATGCAATAGATGGGGATCTTATGCTGTCGTAGTTTATAGGTGTATCTTGAATAGACATAGAATTACAGCAAACTATAAACTACTTAATTATTTGCTTTGTTCCTTTAGGATTTTGGATAACCGGATTGGGTTTTGCTAGATAAAGATATCCAGCTGAATTGGTCTTGTGATTGTTATATTTGCAGCGAAATGTCGGCCCTCTTATAGAGAACTCCGATCCTCATATTAGGTTGTTGTCTTTTAATCATATAATGGTTGCCATTGATCGGCGGACGCGCTACTGTATTCTGTGGGTGAGTCCGGTAAGCTACTCTGAGCTCCTCTTGGAATACTGGACCTATTCTGCAGTGGTTAGTTAACCACGACACATGCCATATACGTTCCACAATTTTACATGCCCAGCACTAGCCGAAAGATTTTATCCCTGGGCTGTATAGGTATAGTGTTGAATAATATTCTTGTTATTTTATTGTGCATTGCTGGACTTTTATACTTGTAAGCGGTCCAATGGTGGTGTGAATTAGTAGGAAGTCATTTCAACAGTTGGATATGGTTTTTGAATGGTTTGTTGAAATGCCAGAGTATTGGTTGTTCTGGATTATTCACGGCGAGGCTGGTAACGAATCGGTCTGGACTGATGACTTGACGAGACCGCTAACGACGGGACAAGGACGGTAAATAGTAAGCAGTTGGCCAAAAGGACGAACAAGGCCAACAAATTGTGCAAGCAAAGTCTGATGTAGCTAGTGTGTGAAAACGTAATAGCCAGAGTGGAGATTGGGTAGCAGATTTATACCCGGGGATATTTACAATTACACTGGATACAACTACCTGGGTACCATCGCTCATTGGCTTCATCGCTCATTGGCTTCATCGCTCATTGGCTTCATTGCCCATCCATCAACTACAATAATCACTTCATCAGTCAAATCAAATACACACTATGTCCATCGAGTCTTGGCCTACCCAAGTACACCATCATTGACCATCGCCAACTACTCTGACGCAGCAGCCACATGGGTCTCGACCTTCAAGACACCCTCTGGATGCTCCTTGAGATACTCCTGGGCAACCTCCGGATCGATTTCGTTGCCGTCGGCATCCTGGTACTTGTGAGTGTTTACGTTTTCCTGGATAATCTTCTCGTTATTAGCCTCAGCGCCCTGGTTGAGAGGCTCTGCCTTTTGAAAGTCTGGCAGAGGCACGGAGGTCGGGCCGGACAGGGAAGAAGAGGCAGCAAAGCCGGCATATTCGCTGAGGTTTTCAGGGAAGGTGTTGCAGTCAAAGTCCCAGGACAGGACGAGCTTGGAGGACTCGCACTGGCCCTTTGTCCAGTTTGCGCCCCAGATGAGAGGCGAGTAGTGGAGGAAGAAGTAGCCCAGGAGAAGGAAGAAGACGGCAAACACGGAATAGGCAGCAGCCGGGCGTTTGCGGAGCAAAAACGTCAAGAGAAGGTCAAAGAACTGGCCAAGAGCCAAGACCTGGAAGTAAAACGCCGGGATGTAGTGGTGGAGGAAAAGCTGGCGGCCCATGAGGAAGGATGGAGCATAATGGAGGCCCCATCCAAGCACAAAGATGAGGGTGTTTGTGTTGAATGAAACAAAGTGCGGCTCGGTAATGAGAGGCTTGCCTCGCTGGAAGTTGATGAGAAGCGCCACGAGGTTGCAGAGATAGACGAAAATCACCAACGAGGATGTCCACCAGATGACAGCGTTGCCAAGGAAGTACACCTGGCGATGCTCATTGGCCCAATAGTTGATTCCGCGCAGCAAAACCGGCCAGGATGGAGGACGTGACTCCCAGGAATGGGAAGCAGTAAGTCCGTTGTTAATGTGCCACATGCGCTTGTGGCTCTCGATCAACTTAGCCCAGAACGACGGCGCAGTATATGAGACCTTTTCTGCGGTAGAATTGAGGTGCGGATTCTCATTGACCTCGACGTAAAAGAGCGAAAGCGGCCGGATGCCCTGCCCCGTGCACGTGACCTCCTGCTGCTCGAACGCGTATTTTGGAAGCTTGACCTCGTGCGAAAAGAGGTAACATCCGGTCATGGCGTGTCGGAGACGGAACACTGTGTCGATGGCCCGCAACTCGTTGCGCGCGACGCCCTTTTTCGACTGCAGTTTCTCGATTTCCACCGTGAAATCGTCGTTTGCGTCACCCAGGAACCCGTCAAAGCCGTATGCTGATACTTCGTTCTGCCAGTCCTGTTCAGAGACTGGTGGCCGGAGATTGTGCGAGTGGAGTCTGCGCTGGGTGTTTTTGTGCTTCAAACGGATCTTAGTGCCGTCAGTGATCTGCACAAACTCAGTTGCTGGCTCAGACACATTGTACAACTCGACCTCCCAGACGTTGTTCTCGTCCAAATGCGGATACAATGTAATCTGCTGCTGCTTCGACCCGGTCTCGTACAAGTGATCATGCGAATGGAGATATCCTCCCTGGGTGTTGATGTGCCGGATTGTGATGAGTGATCCGACGCCAACCTGAGCATACGACTCCTGAGGAATCGAGTTGCCTTCGAGAGTAGAGCGGAATGCCGACGACATGAACGCCGCGCCATCACCTTCCTTGGAGAGAAGCTGGAAGTGCACGTAGAAGAAGAGACAGTAGAAAATCGCCGGTACGCCAAGGAGAATGAGTCCACGGGCAGCAAAATGATGTGCAAATTGCCGTGGAGTCACCGACAAGTCTCCGAGAATAAACCACAACTGCCAGATCATGTACACCCCGGCCCAGCCAATGGTAAAGAGACCAACCCATTTCAGCGAAACTGCACAGGCAAGCCCCAAACCAGCGACAAAAAGAGCCTTGTACCAAGGAACTGTAAAGGGCACCTGGTTTTCAAACCGTTTGAGCCCGTACACCGCCACGGCAATGAAAAACACAAGCGGTGAGTCCAAGAGAATGTACCGTGAGATCGTGGCGTTGGAGTTCTCAATGGTAAACAACATTGCAGTGAGAAACGCCGACGCAACGCGACAGCCACTTGCCCGCAACGTGAGATACAACAACACCACAGTACCGACGCCTAGAGCTGCGGGAAACGCACGCATCATGACATATGGCACCAGCTCCGGGAACTTGTCGCCAATGTTCTTGAACTCAAACGACCCGTTGTACCCAAACAAAAACCCAAACCCGGCAAAGAGCATCTTTGCCAATGGCGGATGGACGTCCATGAAAAACGTGCCCAAGATATACTTCCGCGCAAACCCGCCAAAATGCACCTCGTCAAACACAACAGAATCAGGGTACGCCAATCCGTGGAGCCGCACCGTCACGGCAAAGCCAACCAACGCAGCAATGACAATCTTCTCCTTCTGTGACGTTGGTGCTCGCACTTTGGCGATTTCAGGAGGAGGCGTCGTGAGCACGTACGGCCGGACGGCTCCCTGCTTCAATTTGTATTCCACAACAGGATCGTACTGCTCAAACAGCTCCTCGGTCTTCTGGCTCACCGCCAGGTAACCTTTGGAATTCTTTGGTTTCTTGACCATGTTTGGTTGACACGCTGAAATTTGAAAATAACAACGCATTGCTGACACGCAGATGACTAAGCGCCCACACACATACTCGGGTATTGCTGACTAAGGTGTGTACCTTTGGCCGCTCCTGAGTAATGTTATACATGTATTTGGTTATATCATGGCAATTTGACAGATACATCTTCACTCGGAATATCACCATTGCTGAAACCTTGTCAGCCTCATTCATCACTTGGATTAACTTAATTGAGCAGTCGTATTAATAATAATAATATTTATTCAAGACTATAGCTATACTAGCCTCCCATATGTGATCCATGCTTCACCGCCTACCAGCGGCTATGTAGTTGAAAGAAAACTCTCCGTCACTGATCAAAAACATTGGACTAGTGCTAGTGACTATATAAAGTAATGTCTTTGAAGGCAATGTGCTTTTATAGGACCCATGGAATTCCCAGCTCACTTGAAAAGTGTCGCCAACCAGAATTCTGTTGCTAAACTTGGTTTTACCAGTACATGTGTTAGTCAAACCTCACTGGCAGCCACGCTTCTTACAAAACCCAAAGTACTACAAATCAATGCAATTGCTCCAATTACCTGGATCACAGACTCTTGAATCCGCCAGCTTTCAAATACAGGTCAGGGTGAAACTTATTCCACCAGCTCTCAAATATATAGACCATTGCAAATACCGCTCATGCGTGTATCCACGGGAGGAGTCTAGTATTTCACTTCTCATTAATTGCGTGCTCCCAAGAGCTCTCCATGGAAATCTTATGTAATGACCAGGTTGAACAATGGGACTAAAGGGATTTACAATTTACCCCACAGGGTTAAACACAAGGATTATCTTTTCTCTTATAGCTACAACACTAGATGCCATCCATTTATATTAGAAAATGAAAACTATAAAGAAATCATTTCTATTATAATTTACAGACAATCATCACTTGAGTCATTAATTCAATCATTCTATTCCAAACACTAGAATATATCGTGTTTCCCATAACCAGAGCATAGATTCGCCGCCTCTTGGCAGTCACAAAATCAGTTCATTTCCCTATAGGATTCTACACGTTAGTGCTGGATTGGTAGATTCCTTTTTATTTTACAGCACCATAAGAAGAGCGGCCGGACAGGTAGTCCCTTTGGGGACGAGACACCATAGCTCCTACTGAGTCAGTTCTCTTTGCCAATTCCTTAAAGATCAAGTTAAAAGATTATTCCCATTGTAAGGGTTTTCTCTCGACTCCAAAATTAGCGGTGCCGTCCTTGGATTTTAGACAGCGAAACATCAATCTCGTTTTCCGGGGGAGCTTAGTATAGCTATAGAAGTAAATAAACATGTTACTATTATTATATCATGTTTTACAACTGAAAATTGCGTTGGGCCTGTCATTTCTTAGCATCTGAATGCAGAAGCGTAGCGACAGAGGACCCTCGTCCTCTCCATTAGCCGTTGTAATATAACAGTTGTTTTTTAGTTTATTGTACTCTTGTGCGTGACTTTGGATATATTTTAACTTGGTAAATGCTTGGCAATTCCTTTTAGTATCGGTAATTCCTCCCAGTCAATTCTCTTTAGCATTACAATTCCTTTTAGCCAATTCTCTCTAGCATTTGCAATTCCTTTCAGTCAAGTCCCTCTAGCATCTATTATATTCCAACCACACAATATTACCTCTTACTGTAATATAAAGCACCTTGGGTAAAATCTAGTCTCCGAGAATAACCTATTTCCTGCCGCAGTCCATGGGCAGTAACCTTGATTAATATTTTTAGCACACGCAACTTGTTTGCCAAAGCACAATAAACAACTCAAAGCCCTTTACGCTATTCCATGGCTTCCATTACTACACGTTTAAGCTCATTCCAAAGCAACATTCCCGTTGTTTTACACGTCTTCTCAAATCAATGCCTTGTATCCATCCATCCAATGTTCCTGATGCTCGGCATCACACTAAAATTGTATTCATAACTCTCAACAATGTCTTGTATATATCCGCGGATTTTAGTGGCTCCAAAAAGCCTGGAGTCAAATTTGCAGCTGGTATAATAAATAGGGTTTGCACATACTACGTCCGAGCTGCATCATGAAATACGAATGAACCCACACAGCATAACCTTGTGGGCAATAATTTAGGGTTTCTGGTAGCCTACAAGATTGAAAATTTGCTCGTGTGGGTTGAGCAGAAAGCAAGGCTAGTGCACGAAGGACTGGCTACACGTTGTAGTGCTTACATTATAATTAAAGAGTCAGCACGGTCACCTTGAAACAGAGGTAGTAAATAACCACTGGTATTATAGCTTAGTTGATGGCGCATGATACGGATTGACAAGGTTTTGGAGTACCTCAGTTGAACAGCAAACTGCAGTTGTATTTTATTATTCGAGTCTGACATAACCATTGGAATTGACAAATTAAAGTAGGTGTAATCTGCTGATGCATTTCCAAAAATTACCAGCATCGCTTTCCTCTGTGGCCTCTTTCCTCTGTAGTCTCTTTCCTCTGTAGTCTCCTGGTACAGTTTCCTCTAAATTACATCCGTCTTCCCGTGTAGCCATTTCCAGAGTAGAAGCCCCATTATTCATGCAATCCATGAAATTAAAAACACACAAGATGTGCTTGTCTTTATCTCCGAGTATCTCCTTGCTGATATCTCACACCCGATACTCAGCTTAGCCCCACTTGCATCGGAAAACAAAGATCATTTACTTTTGTATTAGGTACAGTAATATCTATTTCATCTTATATTGGCAATAGTATATCTATTTCATCTTATATTGGCAATATTATATCTATTTCATCTTATATTGGCTATAGTATATCTATTTCATCTTTATATTAGCTATGGTAATATCCATTTAGCTTGATACTATCTCCAGAAACGGCATCATGGCATTGTTGACAATATATAGTGACACAGCCCCAGGAAAGCTCCAGTAGTTCTGCAAATCCATTCCAATTACCTACTGTACGACTCTTAATATTTGGATCCTGCCTTTGAAGATGTACAGTGGCATATATATATGTAGGTGCTGGCTGCGCTTGTGTGGTATTACTAATTTGCCATGTCTCCTTTCTTAGGTGGTCAATACATCCACAGAATGTCATTTACATTTTGCAAAATGTTTTAATTCTGTTATGTTGTCATCTAAGATTACTGGTACCGTCGTATCGAGCAAAATGCTCTTGATGTGCAACCAGACAATTTGGGCCTACAGCACACTCCATTTTCCACCAATTTGCGTATAATCATTTAATTATTAATTTACAATGGATAATTTGGTCTTTGACTTGACTTGTTAACTTTGCTTAACTTCACTTTACTTAACTTCACCTTACTTGTTTGGCTCAAATATTCATTTCTGAATCCTATCCACATGCATTCCAATTGACGTTTGATTCACTCACAAGAGGCCACTTTTGATTATTTGTCCAATTGGCCACGCTTTTTCTTCTGGTTCACTACTAATTCCCAAGGAATCATGTACACTAATCAATATGCAACGTACAAGAGGTTATAGTCTGTTTAAGAACTGATACACATTGCAAAAGAGGAGCACATCAAAGCATAGCTGCTATTTAATTTTAAACAAGAGCACCAAGAAAAGCTAAGCAGTTGATCTATTGCATAAAAAGAAATAATAGCCGATTAGCACCAAAGTAGCAAAACCGCTTTTGCATCATCAAGGTCGACAGTAGTTGGTGGATTCCGCTGGTCTTTGGGGTACTGGCTGAGAAATCTACAAGTGTCATTGGTTATTTATTTTGCACGTATATCTTTTATCTAGGCTACATTTAATCCCGTTTCCATCTCACTTCCTGCTGCTGTCTCCCGTAGTAAATCCCGCCAATGGCAATGTTGCTGTTCCACTGGTCAATGACTGAACAGAGCGCAGTAGTGATTGCCATTTCCCGTGGGATTTTAGACTCGTCAATCTTGATATTCCACCCGCCAACGGCATTGACCTCCACTTGGCCAACCCGCTCCCGTACCTCGGAGTCCTTTTCGCCTGGATTGTGCACAATCTCCAAGAATTTGCCGGTCGTGGTCCAATGGAACTGCTTGCCGCTGGCTAACGTGAATACACGGTAGCTATCGAGGGCATCGACCCGGAGATTGATAATGTGCCAGCCCAATTCCGACACGGGCATCTCGTCTGGCGACCGGATCATCAACACATTTGATCGGAGCCCTGCCCGAACCACGGCAATTGGCTCATCCTCGCCCTCGGGTCCTGTACCTGCAACCTTGGGCGAATACATTTTGTAAGCGCCCTTGACTGCCCTTGACCGCACGAACCAGTATAGTCTCTTTTCGGAGTCAGAAGGGCCCTGGCTGGACTCTGATGTATCATAGACGTCGTACTCCTTGGACCCGGTTCCAAACCGCTTGCGAACCGCGTACTCAGTCAAGTTGTCCTGGTCGAACTCAATGATTCGCGGTATATATCTCGAAGCACGGCGATGAGGGTGGAACAACACAGCCTTGGCGACAACCAATGGCCGCATAACAGGTCTCATGACAAGTTCAACTGGCATTTTTTGAGGAAATAAATGCAAATAAAATAAACTGGCACCTTTTATATGCACAAGTGGCTTTGTGGATGTTGGACTCAGGGCCGCTTAACCAGCAGGCGTAGAAAATTTTTTTTTCATATCGAGCAGCATTTATACCCAATGTCAAGAGGAGGATTTCGAGGAGGATCACGAGGCGGCCGAGGCGGTTTCAGAGGCAATTCCGGTCCACAGGGTCCGCCCGATGAAGTATTTGAAATGGGGGCGTTTGTTCATCCTTGTGAGGGCGATATTGTTTGTCGTCTGATCAACACCAAGATTCCGTACTTCAATGCGCCGATATATTTGGAGAACAAGACGGCGGTAGGGAAAGTGGACGAGATTCTTGGTCTGTTGAACGACGTTTACTTTACCATCAAGCCTTCTGAAGGTGTGCATGCCACTTCTTTCTCTGAGGGAGACCGGTTTTATATTGGCGGGGACAAGTTGTTGCCGCTTGAGCGGTTTATTCCAAAGCCAAAGATCCCTGGGGAGGCCAAGCCAAAGAAGTCAAAGTCCAAGGGTGGTAGTTCTGGAGCAAGAGGCGGAAGAGGTGGATTTGGAGCAAGAGGCGGACGTGGAGGATTTGGAAGCAGAGGCGGAAGAGGTGGATTTGGCGGCCGAGGAGGAAGAGGCGGAAGTAGAGGGGGGCGTGGAGGAGGATTCAGTCGGGGAAGAGGGGGGTTCAGTCGGGGAAGAGGGCATTAGACAGTAAATAAGCATTTGTGTATTAAATATAAACTGATGATATGGTAGAATGGTGGGCGTATGGAATGGAATGGGGACTGAATGTGAATTGAATATGGTATTTTGTGTGCCTTGGCGGTTTTAAAATGGATAGAACCGTGAGTCAATTGGTACGATTTGGATAATTATTAAAACAATCAATGAAATTTGATATTAAAACAATCAATGAGATTTGATATTAAAACAATCAATGAGATTTGATATTATAATTAATATGGTATCAATTGCTGAAATATCGGACATGGTTATCATATCACGTGATGGATACTGATGCGAATTGGTAATGGGCCAGAAGTTTGTCATTTAAATTCAACTGGAATGGAATACTCATGGCAAATGCCGAGATTCTTTTGGAATTAATCTGATATTAGCCAACTGCACTTTGTTGGAACTCAATCCATTGTGCTACATGGTATATATTCACTGGCTATTGCCTGTCATGTTACCTTGTGCCAAATTGAGTGCATATGTATATAAATAATTTTTAGCGGAGACACCAATCAAAGATAGTATGCGTCAATTTAGTATTAATCTATATTATGCAATGAATGGTAATCAGTATTTTTAGTATTAATCAGTCTATTAATTAATCAGCCGTTAAATATTATCTATATTATAATGGTAATTAGCCGCTTAATATCATCTATTTTATGCAATGAATGATAATCAGTCCATTTCATGGCTCTGCTTGTAATACGCTCAATTCCATATTACTAGCTCCACCAATCAATACAAGTACATCTTAGCCTCGGACAATTGCCTCACAGACTCAAAAACCCCCTCGGTGTCCCAGAGAAATCGTTTTTTGTTGTCCAAATACGTCGAGTCAGCAACCACCACTTTGATTTCCTCCGGCTTCAACGTCAGCTCTGGCAGATCTAGAATCTTTGTCAATCTCTGGGGAGTAGTGCACAACACTCTTGAACGGGTCGTCAGCAACAACTTCAAGTCGTTGGCCAACTTGTTTTTGGAAATGAGTTTCACTGAAGAGCCATTGAGTTTCGAAGTGGCACGATGAGTGTCACAAGCACGGAGCGCCGACATGGAAAGAATGACAATGAATTTCCGGGCACTTTCCTCACTTCCGCTTTTGTCCTGCTTCTTCTTCTTCTTCTCCTTCTTCCCCTTTACCTCTTTTGGCAAATACTTGGCGAAATTCTCGTTGATAAACGACTCAAGACTCACCAAGTTGCGCGGCTGCTTCCAGAACCCACTGTACTTTATAAAACTCTTTTTCAAGTACAAATCACTCAATTCCAATGGCGACAAGTCAGGATTGGCGGCACGGATTTTCGTGGCAAAATAGTCACTGATTCGATCAAGCAGCTGGGCTGCAAGACCGGCCTTTTCACTAAAATCATCTAGCTTTTGCCGCTTTGGTTTTGACTTTTCTAAATTGGTCTCGGAATCCTCCAGTTTGCGCTTTGGTTTTTGCTTTCCTAAACTGGCCTGCGGTTTGCGCTTCTTGGATTCAGTCGGATCCTGGGCTTCGGCCTGGGCTTCTATCTCTGGACCCAGTTCGTCATCAGACCCACTGTGATAAAAGTTTTCCTCCAAGTCGTCTGGATTCATGCACAAAACTTTTCGCAGACCTCGAGCTGGGCCGATGCGCACGTGACCGTGAGGGGGTGAGTGTTTGACGGCTGAGCACATGCAAATGAAACGGATCCCCTCGTTGATGATGTCAGAGTTGTAGATGTTGAAGTTGAGATTGTAGTGTAGTGGTTGAGGTTGAGCCTTGGAGTATGAAGTATTAGCAATGAGATTAACATCAAACATTAACGATTGTCAAAGAACAACATTACCAAAGAACAACATTACCAAAGAACAACATTACCAAAGAACAACATTACCAAAGAACAACATCACCACAGAACAACATCAACATCAACAATCAACACTATATAATATAATTATAACCCGCCAAATCGGCGTAATCTCCCGTACAACGTACCATGTCTAGGCGGAATTTTCTGACGTGCAATTACCTGCCGTTGCTCCATTGTCAAAACGTCCTCACATGCCAGCCACGGTTTGGATAAGAACATGCCCAAAAACAGAATTAAATTCCTTTAGTGCCGGGGGGCATTTGAGACATGCTCCAGACCGATAAGTGGGTATGCAAATAGGGTTTTCGACAGAGGTCTTGAGAAACGAGGGGAGCATCTGTCTGGCTGGGTGCGGTTTTCTAGAAGCTTTACCCAAAAGTCTGAGTCGCAAGCACTTCCCCTTGCAAGGATGTAAGCAAGGGACAGGTAAGGAACCCAGACCCAGATCAAACGTGAGTATGCCAAGTTTGGGTGGTTGCACCGTGGTGCAGAATAGCTCGTGGGGCATGTCAATACAGCAGGGGAAAAGCAACTTTGCACTTTGCAAATGAACAAGTACCTCATCAAGTTGTCTGACATTGGCTCCTCGGGTTTCCGGGGCTCCTCCTCCATCTATTTCACTCCCAAGACCGACCTTACCCACATTGACCTCCACTACAACCAATTGCTTAAAATTGACGGGGCTAAATTGACCTCAGAGCTAACCAAGACCGACCACGAGGTCCCAGTCACAACCTCCGTCAATTCAAGCACCCTCAGGCTCGAGTTTGCCCTGGGTGTTCTGGCGCATCTGAGCTGTGTCGTCACCGTCTTCTTTTCTGGAACCAAGCCGCTTGGTCGATGGAGAGGCTCTGACCTTGTTTCCTTTGAGGATGACCGGTACTCCATTCTGTTGGAGGCAGTGGTTCCCAACAGCTGGAACGTCAAGTCCAATGGCAAGGTTGTTGGGTCGCTGGTGGTGGGATTGGATGGTAAGAAAGGGGGAAGTGAGGATGTTGATTTGAAGAGGGTGGTGTTTGAGCCGGTTGAATCGAGTCTTGGGGATTTTTTCTGGGAGATTGTGGCAATGCCTAGTGTGGAGTAGGGATACGTATGGTATATAGTGTAGTGTATAGTATATGGTATGTATAATGGTACGTATAGTACGTATGGTGTAGTACGTAGTGTAGTGTATAGTGTAGTGTATAGTAGTACGTAAAGTTGTGTCTAGTGTACAGTATACACTACGTAGTGTACACAGGGCTTTGCAAAACATCAAGGCTTGTTTTTACCATGGCCCTAAATCCTATATTCATAGCAGTGTACCAAAAACGTCAATAACCACCTTGTTTCTTTCCAATTACCTAGTCTTGCAATTCATCTGTCCACTCTTTTACACCACACATTTATTCTCTAGTGCCATCCTTGTTTTCTACAAATTCATGCTACTTTGTAACTACGTCAGTCTCTGGATTTGATAAACTTTGCTCGACAAGTTGACTATTTCAATTTGGCCATCTCAATTTGGCTATTTCAAATCTAACCATTTATCTACTCCAACCACTCATCTACTCCAACCATTCATCTACTCCAACCATTCATCTACTCCAACCATTCATCTACTCCAACCATCATCATGATTGCTACTTGCACATTACAATTCCCAAATCGTCTACACTCCAAAATAAAGTGGTAACCTGATCTGGCAGTGATAAACGTCACCGAGCCACCACCATGGAAAACCGTTTGTTGATCATGAGTGTCAAGCAGGATCATGTGCTCGGGTGAAAAACCCGAGTGACATTTGTAGCAATGCATCCAATCAATAGAATGATCAAGGCCAAATGGAACGGACTAAAGTGGATAAATTTCAGCAGAGTGGGTGGATTGCGGAAATGGAGTACGTGTGCTGGAGTGAATAGTGTAATAGGCAATAGGGCAATCGCCAATGGATCCATGAAACTTAGAACAATCGCCATTGGATCAATGGAAAATAGACAAAGTGGCTTAAAACCCTTTGATACCACCCGACCCTTTTCAACTACCCATTACTTTTCAAAAACCTCGCCCAACTCCACCCTCAACTCGCCAAAAATACCAAAGGCAGTACTTGCGTCCAACCGGCTTCTAAGACGCACCAACCAACTAAAATACCAGCAGCTTGAACCGTGCACCGTCATCACCTGCTCCGAGTCGTTCAATCTCCCGCAGTGTTTCGAAGCGTTGTCGGGCTTCTCAGCAAAGTACCTCATCCAGGACGAGTTGCTCCATTTGGAGTACCAGGGAAAGGACATTATGGTGCTATTAAATGGCAGCATTGCCGGATGGGGCTTTGACGAGCAGTTTCTTACCAGCACGATTCTTCCGTTGGTCACCGACTGTCAGGTTGGTACGTACGACGGGATTGAAAGCGAGGAAATCGACTACATTGAGTGTGAAGAAGACAGCACAGTGGAAAAAGACGTGATGATTCTTGGAACTAGCAGGCAACAGAATTTGTACGACAAGGCTGCGTTTTCGTTTGGGATTGCCCGCTCCACACGGCTAGCCAAGCTCGAGTTTCTTTTGGACAGCTGCATCGAACAACTGCGCGAAAACATTGAGTCGTTTTCGGGACGGTTCAACTCGAAGCAGCGGGCCAAGGTGCTCAAGAGCATCAGCAAGTTGTTGTCGATCCGTGGGAGATTGAACTTGTACAGCGAGTTGATTGAGGTTCCGGACTTGTACTGGTCGGAGCCACGGTTGGAGAAGTTGTTTAAGCAGATTTCCATGACGTTGGACGTGCCGCCGCGGATTGCGATTTTGAATAAGAAACTCGACTATGCTACGGAGGAGAGCCAGATTTTGTTAGCAACGTTGAATGACGAGCGGGCGTCACGGTTGGAGTTGATTATTGTGTTTTTGATCATGATTGAGGTGTGCTTTGAGGTGTTTCATTTCTATGAAAGGGGAGTGGACAAGAAAGGAGGGGATGGGGTATAATGGGTATGGGCAGATTAAGAAGCCATACTTGAGTAAATGACTAGAATAGATGATTAGGATAAATAAGCACCGGAATAAACATGTGAATATACCTGAATAGACATGTTAATATACCTGGATAACAAGGGAATAATACCTGAATAAAATATATTGGATAATATATTAATGCTCAATGGGTAGATTATGCAGGAGAGCAGAGTTTGGAACTGCACTGGAACATTGATCCAAAGAAATATCCAGTGGACAAGAAAAAGCTAGTGGACAAGAAACAAAGTAAACAATGAATAGGCGAGAAAAGGAGCAACGCCATTAGCACCAGGATGTCGTTTACCTGCGGGGTGCAGGTGTATATATCGGCTGGATAAATTAATGGGATATTGAAGCTCCAAATGGCTGAGTGGTACATTAATTATGCATGGAAATCGCAGTCCGGTACCGTCAAATGACAGCATCAGGAAGAGTGTAATCCGGGTGGCTAGCATCACTGGAGCTAGCACGATTAATCACTCAAGTCGCGTACATCTTCTGTGCGTAGTGGCTTGCTTACCAAGCGAGAATCCAGATTACATTGCGTTTTGCGGGTTTCTCTATCACGCCTTTTACATCTCTCGTCGGATCGCCCAACTTTTCCCAGCTTCTGGTTTGGTTTGCATTGGTTCCAATTTGGATGTGCCGATCAGAGCGATTACGCGGACACCTTGGGGCCAGACAATGGAGGTGCTTGATTATTACGTGAATTCAGGTACCTTGCCAGGATGTGTTTCCTCATTCGTATCGGTGAATTTTCCGAATTGGTCAACAGCTGAGAGGAGGTGGTGACAGGACGAGGCAGGAGTGAACAGGAGTGAACAGGTAATATGTAGATCAAATGGTGAGGAGACGGAGGGAGGAGAGAGTGATGTGGGAGAAAGAGAGAGGAGAAAGAGAGGAGTGATGGATGGGGAGTGATGGATGGAGAGTGATGGATGGAGGAGACAGAGTGATGGATGGAGGAGACAGAGTGATGGATGGAGGAGACAGAGTGATGGCCAGGGAGACAGACGGAAAAATGTACGGCAATAACAAGCCCAATAGCAATGCTATTGAAAGGGGTAGTGGTGGGCCAGTGGTATTTGGCATGTTTGAGTGCTTAAATAGATAGGACATTGGGCATAAGCTTGTAGTATTTGGATAGTACATGGTAAATTAGTAAACTAAATATAACTTTAACCAACGGAATAAATGAGTAGATGAGGCTGAGAGTGTGAATGTGCATAGCGACTAGAAAATATTTTCATGTTTGTTTCCTGCTAAGGCTGACTGGCCAACTTGTTGCCGTGCGGCACTATACCACACATTGATTACGGGTGTAATTTGCCAGCGTGTTTAACGGTCCTGAAAAGTTTATTGTACAGAAGCCTTTTCTTCTCCTTCACTTGCATCTCCCTTGCTTTATATCCAACTTTTATTTTCCTCAATTTTGACTGATGACTTGAATTTTCAAAATGAAAATTTATTTTCCACAAATTCATTTTCACGCGCTAATTTCCGCACAATTATTCTCTCTCTTTTCATTCACTCCTCCATCACTCTCTCTATCTTTTTCTCCTCTCCCTCTCTCTCTTTCTCCCTCTCTCTCTTCACCTCCTCTCCCTCTCTCTCTTCACCTCCTCTCCCTCTCTCTCTTCACCTCCTCTCCCTCTCTCTCTTCACCTCCTCTCCCTCTCTCTCTTCACCTCCTCTCCCTCTCTCTCTTCACCTCCTCTCCCTCTCTCTCCTCCTCTCCAGCTACAACAGCACTAACTTATAATACAACCTACATCGCTCGTACATCTCTAAGCATACTCTGGACTAATCTTATTCTGCTTTCTCACCCTCCGGCTTCGATACTTCACATCTGGTCGAGTGTTCCGCCACGAGTCCACAGCACGCTGAAGAAGCCCCCTGGAGTTGCGAAACTCCTTGTTGAGATAGCTCAACTGCCAGCCCAACTCGTTGCACTCGGTCTCGTACTTGTGCCGGGTGCCCTTGACAATCTTTGGGTCCCTTGAAACCGCCCGCTTGTACACGGTGTTTGCCTTGAGAAACTCCTCGTCGAGCTGCTTGAGAATGTACTCCTTCTCGTTGGGCTTTGGACACTGGCAGGTCCACACCTTGATGACCTTGTTCTTGGAGTAGGTAAACAGCACAGTCTCCCGCCCGGTCTTGGGGTCAAACGAAATGTCTGGCCGTGTCGCGGGAATCGGGCCTGGCTGGGTGGTGCGGGTGGTCTTGCGAAGCAGACGCCGTTGCGTCTCTGCCACCAGGGTAGGGAGGTTCGGGGTCGAGGAGCTTCGCTTGCGGTACGACTCGTGGTAATTCTTTGCGTCTTTCTTGAGCTGTGGAAGTCCGCTGGAGCCGTCATGGACCTCGAGCGGCGACGACTGGCTTGCGTAGCTGGAGTCGGTGTTAGTTGGAGACACCGGGTCCTGGCCGTAGAAAATCATCGGGTACGGCATGATCACCTGGGAGAGTTGGCCCTGGTGTACCGGCGGGACGCTTTGTGGCACCTGGAACCCATAGTGGGTGCTGTCGTACTGGCTGAGCTTCTCCAACGGCAGTTGCTGGTGCACGTAGAAGGTGTCAGGCATACTGTAGTGGTCGAGTCCCTGGTACTGGGTCTGAAAGTCAAACGGAAACTGTGAAGAGTAGTTGAGATCCATTGGTGTTTCTGGTGCGGTGTTATAAATAAATATATATATATATTTATATATATATTCAGCGCAGTGTTGCCTGTCTGCACCCTGCTGCAAACCTGCTTATGATGGGTCGTAATTATACTTTGCATGTGGGCTACGCTACCATCTGCATTGCATTCCACTGCATATCAACAACAGTGGCATCGACTTTCTGAGTTTAGCACACCGGGCTTATTTACCTGCCGCCCCTCGCTTCTCCAGCCAATGGGCAAAACACTAGGGTGCCACACTGTAACGTCTCCCAGCATCCCGCCTCGGTTCTCAAGGTACCGCTCGTATGCGTCGGCGTGTGACTACATGTACCGCTCTGCGTCCTCCGCCAGTTGCCTCAGGATTTGACACTCAGGCACTGTGCGGGGGTTGGTATTGTTTGCTTGTGTTGACGCTTGTGATGGTGTTTGGTGTTGTTTGGTGGTATTGGTAGTATTGGTATTTTTGGTAGTGTTGAGCTGGGTACTTTTGATTGGGATAGCCCTGTGTGGTTGGTGATTGCTCACACACACTCCTATAGCAAACGATTGGCACTTGCAGGGAAAGTACAAGTGTAGCGTCCGAATCTGACGACGAGCCGCCGTCACAATCTGATCTGGTCTTGAATTGGATTTGCGTATCAATTCCACTGTATCCGGCATATCCACCTTCCGCATGGCGTCTGTTTTCATTTTACCCATTCTGCCCACATCATATATCCATCGTTTTATAATTATTTATTTATTTCATTTATTTCATTTCGTTTATTTCATTCATCTCATTAATCTCAGTCCGTATTAATCTCTCCTGTCCATTGCATCTACCCTGCTCTTTACAGCCAACCTGCTCCTCTACATCAGTTGATGCTATCCCCACTAAGTTATATCCCGCGCCCCCCCCACTCGAGTAGCATCAGATTGGATCCTCCACAGCTTTCCCACCTAATCCTCCGACTTTCCTGTCTTATCATCCGGCTTACCCAGTTTGACTTGCCCAGTTTGCCTCATCTAATTCATCTCACGTAAACTCACGTAGTTTGGATCACGTAAATTCACGTAGTTTGGCCCATGTAAACTCACGTAGTTTAGCCCATGTAAACTCACGTAGTTTAGCTCATGTAGTTTGAATCACATAAATTGACTCAAATAGCTTGAATCACATGGCTCATCTAATTCATCTCTCCTAATTCATCTCTCCTAATTCATCTCTCCTAATTCATCTCGTCTGTTGCAACTCTCCTAATTCAACTCTTCTATTCAACTCACGTATTTAAGCTTACATAAGTCAGCCCACCTAATTCAACACACTCAAATCAGCTCCCTATCCCATATCCCCTACGTTCTCTCCCCCCATTTCTTGCTCTATTTCCTCCTATTTCCTCTTTCCTAATTCCTCTCACCTGCTTCCTCTCACCTGCTTCCTCACCTACCTCGCCTCACCTATTTCGGCACCACTCAGTTGCCTCGGCGCCGACAGCTGAAGCCAAATAAATTGCTTTTCAGATCGCCTAGTCCGAATCTACCTTGCCTAAATCTACCTCGTCCACAAATTAACATGGCCAGATATTACTCATTGTTCTGCCTGGGTTGCAACCATTTGAGGCCCTCACGTCTCAATGTACTATAAACCACGTCCTACACCCCTGGGCAAATTGTGGTCTTGAAGGATCTACTAGTTTGCCATTTACACTTGATTCTAGCCGGTGAAGTTTACTTTTGCCGCAGAAAAACTCCAAGGGAAGCAAGAGGAGAAGGAATGCTGGTGTCAAGAGCATAGCCAGAAGCATACCCAAGATCGTAACCAGGATTATAATCAAGACCGTAATCAAAATTGTAATTAAAATCATAATCAAGACCGTAACCAAGATCATAATCAAGTCCCTTTAAGATACCACAGTTCTATATTGTCATTTAGGAAAAATCTCTAATTCAAAGTAATGGACATTTTTACCAACACAGGATCTCACTACTACACTGGACCTCTACAAACAACTTATTGAAAACAGGCTAGCCACGGCATTCATTAATGATATTACTATTTTCAAGCATGGTGAGCAGAAAGGATCTAGAAAGTTCCTCTTGGAGAGCCTCAGGATCGGTGTCAAGTGGACAGGCAAAATATGAAACAAGGGCAATGGAAACCATTTAATCACTCGACACAAGACTAAAATTCACAAAGCATATCAAACACATGGCTACTCGCGCCAAAAGAGTGACTGAGGGGATCCAAGCATTTTTCAAATCATGGAACAAGGGGGAGCATCACACTCACCACCAAGGCTTGTGTGGTACCAAGAACATTTTATTTTCAACCTTGAGTCAGGTTTGCCTTTGTCACTTTCAAACGGATTGTTATTGAAAGGCATTATATGGTTCAGCAATACAAATTCCATACAACAGAAGAACTAATACGAGACCAGTTTGACACCAATACCAACCTGATACAAGTGGCCTTGAACGAAGCCACCAAAAGTGTCACCAAGGCTGGCGAGAGAATATTAATTTTACGGAAATCAGACTTGCAATTCATTATGAGAAGTACTTCAAGGTACAATCAAGTGAGTACTGACAAGTCAGGTACTCTCAGAAGCCCGGGACTGGAACGCTCGGCAAGATTGGAAATTCGACGGGACAGTCTCACAAAACCAAGACCTTATTTGATGGAATCGATACCTTAATTGATGCTGAATCTAACCTCTTGCAATAGATGTGAGGATCCTGTACCGATTCATTAGTTCTGGCCTGCTCTCGACAGACAAAGTGTAATCTCCAAACGGCTTGTTGCTCAGACCATGGTTCGTTACCCAAATCATGGATTGTTAGTCAAACAACGGATCATTGCTCAAGCCATGGTTCGTTGCTCAAACAACGACACATTGCTGAAACCATGACATATTCCTCAACCATGACATATTCCTCAACCATGACATATTCCTCAGCCATGACATATTCCTCAGCCATGACATATTCCTCAGCCATGACATATT
Source organism: Saccharomycopsis phalli (assembly GCA_020342235.1). Taxonomy (NCBI): domain Eukaryota; kingdom Fungi; phylum Ascomycota; class Saccharomycetes; order Ascoideales; family Saccharomycopsidaceae; genus Saccharomycopsis; species Saccharomycopsis phalli. The sequence goes on from CP073215.1 coordinate 322,351, forward strand.
CCTCAACCATGACATATTCCTCAACCATGACATATTCCTCAAACTATTTGCAGCCAAGACCCGAAATTCAAAAGTTGTGGGACTTGCTTCCCTTCCATTGGACGTAATCTCCATCCAAAGCTCTGGCTCGAGCCCATTGCAAATCAAAGAATACTAGACTCCTATGGAATATACCCCACTTGGAAAGTGGTTTCCAACCAAAAATCACTACACAACTCACAGGGTTTTACCAGAACGTGTTGGAACATGATTCTCCTGCGCGTGGCGAGATGCAGCAACTTGGCAAGGTCACCAGGTTTAAAAACCTCAAGTACTAGGTATTGACGAACCTGTTCAGATTGAGTTTAATCCTAGACACTATTTGAGAGCTGACGTGGGACTTGTTCCGCAAAGCTGCCTTGGGGTTTTTGCAAGTGAAATATACTTGTCAAGACGCCATTCTGGAGACAATGGGTGATACAAATGAGACATTATTCACCTCACCAATGAACCCCTTTTGAATACAAGGTGGGCTATATTCGTGGATACTCGTTTATGCTGGTGGATTCCTTGTCCTTACATTACATTAGACTACTTGCTGTAGTACTGGGATGGTTCAAGTCAACGATCTAGGTAAAAACCCATTATGCCAATTCACATTACATTACACTGCACAAAAGATTAGCTGGAAGTTTATCTGTTGCCGATCCTTCAACTATATAGGGGTCAAGATTAGACTAGTACCTACTTGACATTGACACACCTTCCTTGTTGCTGATTGTAAAGTATAAATCTGTTTTGAGCATGGGACAAATCTCCTTTTAGCATAGCTGTCATCTGGATAGCATATAGTACCTCACTACAGCCGGACAACTACTTTTGGCACGACGAATTTCCATCAATGCATCTCTCCCCTGCTTACAGCCAATTATGCAAATGTTAATATATATTTCTCAAGCCAAAAAGCCCTCGCCCTTTGCAATATTACCCTGTAACTGCCCCACTGCCTCCTCCAACAACTCCTTCTCCTCGTCTGACACCCGCTCCAACATTGCGTAGTCCACCTGCTCCACCCCCTCGGCCCCAATGCGCACCAACCCCGCAAAATACAGGACCCCGAGCCGCTCGCGCAACTCTTTTGCGCCCACAACGTCGTCGTCCAACCGGATATACGTCGTGGTGTCAAACGACGTCTTCTGGGCCACTGCCCGCAACAACTTCTCTGTCAAACTGTACGCCGCATACGCCATCGACAACGTCGCAGAGCCTTTTCCCTCCTTGGCCTTCACGACCTCGTCTCCGCCATACTGCACCCGGTGCACGAGCGCCTCCCGCGTCTGTGGCTTCATTGACTCGTACACCTCCTTGGACCCGGCGGAAAAAAGCGGCACAATTGTGCTGCCAGAATGCCCACCAACCACCGGCACGTCGAGCTCCTCTGGACGGAGCCCGGACACCTCGGCGAGAAACGTGTTGGCACGGACGCTGTCCAAGGTGGTCACGCCAAGCAATTTGCGCGAGTTTAAGACACCGTGTTTCTTCAAGACCTCGGCAAAGATCGGCACCGTCAGGTTCACTGGGTTTGATATGACAAGCACAAACGCCTTTGGGCACGTTGACGCCACTGCCTCGGCCAACTGTGCTACGATTCCCGCGTTGATGCTGAACAAGTCGTCTCGGGTCATTCCCGGCTTGCGAGGAACTCCAGCCGGGATGATGACAAAGTCGCTGTCCTTGAGCGAGGCCGCCAAGCCGTTATCGGCTGGGAGAAAGCTATTGACCTTGGCCCGTGTGCAAATGTGCGACAAGTCGGCCCCGACGCCAGGAGCGTTCACCACGTCATAAAGGCTGAGCTCATCAATATATGGCGATAATTTTAATAAAAGTGATAGTGGCTGGCCAATCCCGCCTGCTGCGCCGCAAATAGTGACCTTCATTGTGTTATTGTGAAATATATTAGTGGTATACAGAAAAATGTGACGGGCTCTCGATCTTTTATACCCATTTTTCTAGAGGCGCTTTTTGCTCCTTAGATGACCTCTACCCGACATGCATTGCTGTGTGTGTGTGTGTGTTTTTTTTTTTTTAATGTTTTTTTCTTGCTTATTATTTCGGCCGTCATGCATCGGGGTTCAAGGCCGATGGGTTTTTCCGAGCCACTCTGGGCTTCCAGAACTGGAAAATATGGCCTCCAAAATTATATACAAGGCGCTTGGAATTCCATTGGCGTTCCCTTGAAGTTCCCTTGAAGTTCCCTTGAAGTTCCCTGGAACTTCCTGACCTCGCCACAGCTCTGTCCCACGCCCCACCAATACGTGACCGGGTAACTCGGCCGCTGCGGAGTTGACCAGTCACGTGTCGCGGGGTATCCCCACAGACGTACATATCACGTATATATATGGCATTAATGAAGAATCAAGTACGACTTCTCATAAAAGCATCCGTCGGCACCCCAGAACCCCACCAATCCCGTGGGCATCCAGCCCTCTCCACCAAGCCGTTGGCTCTCCTTGGTCATTTTCTCCACCACGTCTGCGTCAAGACTCTTTCCAATGACAAAGCCCCGCACACACAATTCACCCGCTTGGTTTTCCGCAAGGTACTCGTCGCCAATCAACTTGTAGTCCACCAACTTGCTCTCGAGTGCCTGTGAAGGCACGCCTCTAAGCGCATACTGATCGTGATCATGGACACGATAGTCGTATAGAAGCGAGGAAAAAATAGGGCCAATGGCGCCAAGAAATAGCCGTTCTCGGACGATCCGCGCCCCAAAGAGGGAGCGGGCCAACGAGCACTCAAACGGGGTCAAGCTGGACGACACAAAGTTGCTGCTGCTGGCGCAGTACACCACCCGGAGGTTGCGAGCCCAGGGGAGCTGGGCGTGGTGGTTGAAGATGGATTGCTGGAGGAGAGTCTGGGACCGGGCAAGGAGGATTTTGCGGATGAGCGACGACTCCTGGTCCTGTTCTCCTTGTGTGTGGATGTACGCCACGAGATATGGCTCGGGGATGATGGCGACGGTCGGGCAGATTTTGTCCAACGACGCAATGAGCCGCTTGCTCACGAGCAGCTTTTCCCGTTCCTTTTGGCGGATATCCTCTTCTGGGTCGATGGTGCTGATTTTCTGCTGCACGAGCGGCTCGACAAGCGTGACTTCGCAGCAACCAGCGACAAACAGGGCTAGCAACTTGTGCCAGAACCAGACGTTGCTGTTTTCGTTGTAGATGCACACCCGGTCGGCGTGGGTCCATTCCTGGCCCAATGGGAGGCTCTTGAGTTCTGCTGCCACGCTGCTCACGATGTTTTGCTGGGTGTACTGTGTGGTGGTGTAGTTGACGGTTTCAATGAGGAATGTGGATTTTTCGTCTTCGGAGTCGTAGGTGTAGTTGAATGATGGGTTGGAGAAGCGGGTCCAGTTTATTGGGCTTGATTTACTCGAGCTTGCTTTTTCATTCACTTTGTTACTCCCTTTTTCACTCCCTTTGTCACTCCCTTTTTCACTCACTTTGTCACTCACTTTGTCACTCACTTTGTCACTCATTTTGTCACTCATTTTGTCACTCATTTTGTCACTCCCTCTTTCACTCCCCCTTTCACTCCCTCTTTCACTCCCATTTTCATTCCCTCTTTCACTCCCTCTTTCACCTCCTTCACTCTCTCTTTCACTGCCATTTTCACCCCCCTCACTCCACAACTCCCACCACGACACAATCTTACACAACCCATATCTCTCCATCAATCCCTCATACTTCCCTTCCACCGCCTCCAAATCATCCACAACAACAACCAACTTCACCCCTGCAGTCCGCACAGCCCGGCTAAGATGCTGCTGCTTCACAAACAACACATCCTTCCCATACTCCTGCACCACCCCATCATGGAACCCGTGCACCTCCACCCCCGCTAGAAAACACCCCATGCTCACCAAGAAATTCTCATACAGGTACATGGCAACACAAATCCCCACCGTGTGCACCGGCCCGCCGGCCAACCCGGCCAATCGCCGAATAAGGTACTTGGCCGCACCGTTCACCACAAAACAGTCCTGCTCAAACCGCACCTTGCCCGTGGGCCCCACAAACCGGATCTTCTGTGGAACTTCCTGCTGCATGGCCAACTTCCAGAGATCGTAGACACTGCCGTCCCGCAATTTGTACAAATGCTTGATTGCAAGCCCGTGGAGAAGCGGAAACCCGTGCGAGACATTTCGTGATCGGTACGAGGCAGTCTCGCCGACTTTTCGCGTACTGGCAATCGACGACTGGCTCTCGAGAATCAAGTCGCTCACGTCCTTCTGGGTCTCCAAATACTTGGAGTACCCTACCGTGATTATAATGAGTATCGCAAAGCATACAACGATTTGTATGTCTGACATTTTGGTCAAGTGCCATTGAAAATCAGCCACTAATGTACTTGCTTATGTCAGCGTGCATCCGCCCAACATGCGATACCCACATTATTTATTTAAGACTATAATAATAATAATAATATTTATTTAAGACTATAGCTATACTAGGCTCCCAGAGGAGATTTATACTTTGCCGTCTACGACTAAGGACGGTGCTGCTATATAGTCGTCGAGAGAAAACTCTCCAACAGAGATATAAACTTTTGACCAGAGCTTGTAAATATGTAAGATAATGATGAGCATTGGAGGGTCCCACATGATGATAATATTAATTTTTGTATTTAGCTATATTGTCTCTGGTATTATGTTATTTGACAATTTACCCAGGAACAGGCATCATTGCTGAAAACCATGTCAACCTTCTTTCAATCACTTGGATTAACTTTAATGTGACTAGTCATATAATGTGACTAGTCATATTTTGGTACTTGTAACTTCAATTTGAACAGTCCTATTTTGGTACTTGTATTGATGGTGCAAGTGTCGTAGTTAATAGTATCGTCTGAATTAGTCATAGTATTATGATAAACTATAAACTACTAAATTATTTGTTTTGTTTCTTTAGGATCTGGATAACCGGATTGGGCTCTGCTAGACATAATGTCTAGCTGAATTGTTCAGGTAAAATTGTTCCCCCTCTATACGGTAAAGTGATTCCTATTTATCGTTATCACCTTTGCACAACTAGGGTGGCTTTGTCATAATCCGCTGGGGATGGTTCACGGCGAGATACCGTTTGTGTCGTATCCTACGGACTCAGACTTGGCAACATTGAACAATATTGAAGAAACCCCTCAGTCTAATTAATGCCGTAGGTCTATAATATTACACTGATGTTGACATTTCCTAAGCGAACTTTTATGCAGTGGTTGTTTAACCACGACAATTTTCAATTGTTTTTCAGCAACTGTGATAAACTGAGTACTGACCAGATGCATTAAATACCCAGTAGCATACCCAGTAGCATACCCAGTAGCTACATCCAGCGCAATATCCATCACTAATATCATTTATCCAATAGCCATATCCAGTAACCATATCCAGCGCAATATCAAACCAATCCTAGATTCTTCCTCTTGCCTTGAATCTCAGCTTGAAAAACTACCCTAGTTTAAAACTACCTGAGTAGTGGTTGGCATAAACTCCACCATACAATCTACATTACAAACTTGTAATCTATCTTATTTTAATATCCATGGCAATCTACCGTAAAGAAGATACCTAATCAGAGTTAAACTCGTCGGCAACCAGCCGCCAGTTGTCAAAAAACCCCTGGAAAAACTTCACACCCAACTGAAGATCCTTGCTGCCAACCGTCGCCCGAATGCTGTGCATCGACCACTGGGCAATTCCAAGATCAATGGTCCGTGCCCCGGTCTGGGACGAAATGTAAGGCCCAATGGTTCCACCAGACCGCGAATCGTTCCGAATATGAAAGATCTGCAATTTATCCCCGTTTCGCCGCGCCACCTCCTCGATAATAGCTCTCCCAGTGACGTCTGTGGCCATGGCGCGTTCGTCAAACGCAATCGTCATACCGGTGTTCAACAACGGCTTGTGGTTCTCCAAATAAACGTCTGGGAAGTTTGGGTTGAACGCATGGGTAACATCGGCCGACAAAATCAACGTGTTTGCATATGCCACCCGGAGAAGGTTCTCCAACGACACTTTCCGGGTGCTGGTGAAAGAGTCAACCACACGAGAAATAACCGCCTCTGATAATCCTCCCTGGGCCCCCTGCTTACTAAGAGACCCGATCTCCTCATTGTCATACAACGTCACCACGGAAAATTTGTCATCAGGGAACCCATCCTTGGTGCTATCCAAAAGACCATAAATGGCAGTGAATCCGCAGATCCGGTCGTCGATCCGCGGCGCGTAAATGAACTCCTTGTTGAGCCCACCGTACGAGCCCTTTTGCCCATCGTAAATATCAAGGTCAAGCTGAACAAGGTCTCGCACCGGTACCCCGGCCAACAGGGCCACAAACCGGAGAAGCGAGATGGAGTGGACGCCAAAAAGCGGCGATTTTTTCTCGTCGTCGGTGGCCTCGGGGACTTTTTCGCTGCTGAACGCCACGACGGGAACCGCAGACGTCTCCTTATTCAAGGTGCTGGAGAAGCTCTTGCCGAAATGCGGAGCAAGCGACGGAATGTGGGCAATGGGATGGTCAGACTTGACCAATTTCGAGCTGATCTTTGTGCCATGGTCACGATAAAACACCTTGCCGCCAATGAAAAGATCACGGTCCCACCAGAGCTCAGAAAGTGCGCCGGCGTACGGCGCGACTCCCAAGAGCTCGTAACCATCAACGTCCTTTTTGATACTCAGGGGCTTCAATTTCGTGGTGAGGGCGTCAATGTGGGCGCCCACAAGACCAACACCCTTTTGCGGGGTCCAGTCCTTGCCAATGACAAACGCAGAGAGCGAAGTGCTGTTCCGAGTGGTGAAGTACTTGCCCGGTTTCAATTCCCACAAGGCCTTTTCCGACAAATACGTGAATCCCTGGGCCTCCAAGACGTTGGAGAAGTACGACACAACGTGATAAATCGTCGGGTTGTCGTGGGTAAAGTCAATGTATTCGTCAGCATAATCGGTGGAGGTAATCGAACCGCTCAGAGTTGTGCTTGGGGTGGTGGCTGATTCAGACACGGACCTGGTTTGCTGCAAGTTGTTCAAGGCGATTCTGAAATCGTCCAAGATATCTTGTATGGAATTTGCGTTGGGAGAAGGAGACATTGCTCCTAAAACTCGCCCCGCTTTCCCGCCACTATACATAATGTCACGTGTAATCATTTCAGCACGTGATCATCACACCAGGCTGCGATTTTGTGTACCGTCACCTGATCTCGGGGAATGGTATGTGCCCCAAAGTGTTCAATCTCCTCTCCATCTTGTACATACTCCTCCCCGAAGTCACGTGACCGCAGTGCACTGATGACGGTGTCGTAGGATCCCACCACAGAGAGGGTGGGGCAGTGGATTTTCTTTGCAAGATATTTTTCATTCAATGCGTCGTCCTCGATTTTGTATCCCGAGAAAAATAGCCCAATCTGGAACTCCTGGCTGTTGCCTAGTTCGATTCCATGATTAATGAGTAATTGGGCCACGGCAGCTCCCTGGGAGAACCCAGCGATTCCAATAAAGGGTCCTTCTTGCTGAATGACTTGTTTGATTTTGTCTACTGCCAAGGAAATGTCAACTGGCCGGTTGTCTTCTCTTTTCCACCAGCACTTTAGCCCAAAATCATGCGCAGTGTCGTCGGCTCTAAGCTGGATCGGTCCATCGGGAAAAGAAAAGGTATATCCAAGGGTCTGGAAATACGTAACCAACGAGCTTGCCTTTATTTCAGCTAGCTTGCCGTGCATGGCAAATCCATGGAGAAATAGAATTTTCATATAGACAAGATTTTGGACCTGCAGCCTGAAAAATTGCAAAGTTGACGCACGGATATTTGAATTGTCTACGATTTACGATGCTTTATATAGGATGTAATATAGAGACTATTACAAGTTGGTGCAATGGCTAAATATATTTGCTTGATCAAAGTGTGACTATTTATACTTGAAAAAGAGGACTAGTCTTGATGTGAGTGATTTCTGTAGCTACCAAAGAGAAAGTACGGTTTTCATTACATAAATGGCAAGAGTTAAATGGTGTGTTTTGATCTTTGGTGGATGGAGCTGAAATTAGACATGGTTAGTTTGATTATAGAAGCTATATGATGTTTATTTTTTAATCGAATGATTTAATGATCCAAGTGACGGACAAATTACTGTCTTGTACCAGTGCAGTGATATTTTGTAATTATGAATATACTGTTGAAATCAGAGTTTCATTGTCGTTGGCTACGTATTGTAAAGGCCAATTTCTTATGATTTTAGCACAGCTTGGTCATTATAGAAGAGTGGGATGCTATAAAATGTCTAGTAAAAGAAGCAGTAAAATGTCTAGTAAAATAAGCAGTAAAATGTCTAGTAAAATAAGCAGTAGAATGACCAGTAAAATATCCACTCTGTGAAATGTCTAGAGAATAGTAGAATGCCCAGTCTGTGAACGTCTAGTAACGTCAATCTAAACATCTAGTAACGTCAGTCTGTAAACGTCTCAATGTTGAAAATTAATACCACTTAACCTGTCAACGTTTGGTAGAATACACCCAGCCCTATATCGTCAGGACAGACTCCAAGCATCACAATATGCTGAACCAGCAGCTACTCCATCAATCACAAATAACCACCAACCAATACCAGCCCAAACAACTCTCTGCTGCATCACGTGACATTGTCGTAGTCGCCATACAACACCTTCAGCACACTAGTGATTGGAAGGTCCCAGACCCCGCTGGTGACCCCCCAAAGAAACGTGACGTCATCAAAGTCCATTGTGCTGTTCCCACATGTCTTTTGGTTGCTCATTACTGCGTGTTCGTCGGTGATGTTTCGTATATCCTTCAAGCTTTTGGCCTTGACTTCTACGTTGTACAACAACAATCCTAGGTAGATATACATCATGGCGACTAGCACATACGACGGCACAGCCAACTGCCACCACCGGTCAGGATAATAGTATATTCCCAAGTAGTTGAAGGTGGTTTTTGGCACTAGTGCCCAGGCGAGCCACATGACCAAGAAGCAAATGGACAAGAGATGAATGGCAAATCCGTTGTATTCGGTTTTCAGGGTGATTTTGTTGCTGACGATGACGTCCGACTCGCGTGCTAAGATATCTGAGATGCTGTACCTCACGAAATTCTTCTTCTTCAACAAGTCCTCGTAATCGTAAGTTCGCGAGCTGCTGCTGCTTCTTTTTGGGCTGGGCAGGCGGCTGGTGAGCCGGAACCGGCGTCTGAGAAGCTCGCTGGCATTTTCTTCCACCAAATTTGGCGACGAAATCGAGGCGTACATGTTGCGAAACATGCAGTTTGAGTAGCACCAGCCTACGAACAAGCTGTAATACCCGGCCGTACCATTACCCGCCCATTCAGTTGACGTACATGTGACGTTGTATAGTTGTTCCAGCAGGGGGGTTTATTTGCAACATTGACTCGACGTTGAGATATAGCAAAGAGTTTGTGAGATGGATTTTGAAGATTTTGGGGCGATGGTACTAACTGGCAGTGTCTAAGAAGAATAAGATGTCCTTGAAGGAGTTTATGACTGATGAGCGTGAGTATTTATTGAGTGAGTGGTATTGAATGGAGTGGAGTGTTTGGTATGTGGAGAGGATAACGATGTGAATGAGAGAATGAGAGAATAAGAGAATAAGAGAATGAGGATGAGAGTGAAGATGTTAATGAAGATAGGGTAGACGAAGATTCGAGATGAAGATTCGAGATGAAGATATGAGACGAAGATTCGAGATGAAGATATGAGACGAAGATATGAGACGAAGATATGAGACGAAGATATGAGACGAAGATATGAGACGAAGGTATGAGACGAAGGTATGAGACAAAGATATGAGACGAAGATATGAGACGAAGATATGAGACGAAGATATGAGACGAAGATATGAGACGAAGATATGAGACGAAGATATGAGACGAAGGTATGAGACAAAGATACGAGACAAAGGTTCGAGACAATTACACGAGAATTAGAACATTTCAACACCGTACCAATTGACAAATTCCAAGTCGACACTCGAGAATTCACAGCAAAACGCCAGACTACCCAAGGTAGCAATATTCAAGAAATACCAACCGTTTCATGTCCAATTCAGAAACCAGAGTACAACCAATGTTTGAGCATCTACAACGGATGCCACATGACTTCAATTTGCACCACCAAACACACTCCACCAGACCATTGACCACCAAAAATACGTACCATACTAACCACAGAATTCGGAGGCTCGTGGGCCGATGATGATATCGACTTGTCACTGATTAGTGTTCCTGTACAACAGAGCCACACCAATGACAACAGTTATGACTACCACAAGCACAACCTCAACCATTATGAGTACCGATCCAGCGGATACAGCCGGCCAATCAACACATCTATACCAGAGCCACGGCTCCCAGTGGAGGTTCCTGGTCCGTTTATACTCAAGTTCTCCAACATCTCGAGCGACTTCAGCAACGACCTACTTCTCCGGTTGTTCAACAACTACCTCGACATCATAGGACGGTACCCCGACTTTATCGAAGAGCACCAGTACTATTTTCGGGTAAACTACTCGCTGGGACGCGGCATCCGCTTGAAGAAGTTCAAGTTGTTCTGGGGCTTGCGCACCGCTCCTGGAGACAAGTATCCGCGCAAAGTGGCATTTGTCGAGTTTTGCAACTTGCTCGACTTCAACTTGGCGTTGCTCTGGAACGAGCAGGGCATATATGGGCACGACATCCAGAACTACAGCCAGTATCTCAGTGGGGCTAGCTTCAAATATAACAAGTACACGGCCACAGAGCGAAAGGAGCACGAGGACGATCGTATCAAGATCGAGGTCGCCGACTTTGATGACTTTAAACGGTTCAACAACTCCACCGAGTACCAAAACCGAATCCAGCAGCAGTATGCCCATATCGACGAGCCCAAGGTCCCAGCAAAGCCCCGGCCAAATCCATTTGGCAATGCAAAGCCAGTGGACACGTTTTCCAAGGAGCGTGAGCTTGACGTGTTGATGAGCAAGCATGCAATCAACTCGACTACGTTCAAGTTGGGCGTGACTTTGGATGAATTGGCGTCCTTGAGAAAAGAAACCCAGGCAAAGGAGAGTCCAAAGGAGAAGCCCAAGGAGAAGCCCAAGGAGAAGCTCAAGGAGAAGCCCAAGCTGGACCAAGCCAAGCAGGACAAGCAGGAGCTTCTAGAAGTGAAGAAGAGCCCAGTGAAGAAGTCGCCGCGTTTGATTTTGAACAAGACCGCGACCCAGAGCAGAGGGCAAAGCAAGGACGGGTCTCACGACAATCTGAACCACCAGGGAGGTTCAGTGGTTTCGCCTGCATTGAAGTATTCCGCAGTGGTGCGCAACCAGATTGAAAAGAATAGCAAGAGTGGGAGTAGCAGTCCTGCGCCGGCTGAAACTCATGTCCCGGTTTCACAGGGTCCAAATGAGATTTTGGCGGGTTCAGCTAGTTCTGATGTGGGGATTTCGGCTCCAGTGGCTCGGCCAGCTTCTCAATCGGTTTCTCAACCAGTTTCTCAACCAGTTTCTCAACCAGTTTCTCAACCAGTTTCTCAACCAATCTCCCAACCAATCTCCCAACCAATATCTCATCCTGCTCCAATTGTTTCCATCCCTCCAATTGAAAGCTGGGCAGATTCAACCACCGACAGCATCCCAGACGACTTTGCAGAACCAGTTGAGTTCAAGCCAACTATTCTCAAACGCGAGACCGTGAAACCGGAATTGCGCCCTAGCCCTGTCCCAGTGAATAATCCATGGAACAAGCCTGTGGTAAATTCAGTCGACTCCGATAAATGGGAGAGAGCTGCCAAGCCCGAAGCCAATGAGAAATCCAATTACCGAAACGTGACGTACCGGCCAAAGAAGGACGAAAAGCCCAAAGAGGAGGAAAGAAAGGCTGGCAGTCGGCGGAATAGCAGAGGGAGAAGAAGCGGGGCTTTTGGGTCGTTTAATGCGCACTATTATGGGCCGAATTACAAAGGTCACCGGATTGAAGACGACAAGGAGAGTAACACAAAGGAAAATGGAGCAAGGGAAAGTGGAGCAAGGGAAAATGGAGCAAGGGAAAATGGAGCAAGGGAAAATGGAGCAAGGGAAAATGGAGCAAGGGAAAATGGAGCAAGGGAAAATGAAGCCAAGAATGAACCAAAGGAGGTAGGTGCAAAGGAAAAGAGTTTACGAAAGAATGAAAGAAGCAAGAGTGAAAGAAGCAAGAACGTGAGAGGCAAGAGCGAGAGAGGCAAGAGCGAAAGGAACAAAAATGAGAAAAAGAGCGAGAAAAAGAGTGAAGGAGACCTGAGCAAGGATGAAAAGCCAGGAAAGGACGAGGAAAAGAGGGCGAAAAGAGAGGAAAAAAAGCGAGAAAGGGGAGGCGAGGCTAAAAACGGAGAAGCCGAAGGAGAAGGGGCAGAAAAGGAGGGCACGAGAAAGAAACTGCTGCGGAGAAGAAGAAGAGCCCGTCACGATTCGGTCAAAAATGGAGACGCGGTAAAGCCCGAAACCAGCAACGCCAAGAAGGAGTCCAAGGAAACAAAAAAAGAAGCCAAGAAGGAGACTAAAAAAGAGGCCAAGGAAAACGGCGAGACCAAAAGGGAGGCCAGAAAGGAAGCCAGAAAGAGCCAGAAATTGGAAAAGGGCGGAAAACTGGAAAACGACAAGGCGGAAAACGACAAGGCGGAAAACGGCAATGGTAACAAGGGCCGGCTGGCGGCTCAGCAAGGTCCAGGAAAAAGCAAGACAGTAAAGGACGAAGCGGTGGAGATCATCAGCCACCAGCAAGGTTCCAGACGAGGGCTGAGCCGCAGAGGAAGACCAAGGTTTGGCAGTATGGGTGCATACCAGGCCAAGACCACGGTGTTTAACACGCCTAGTTGAATGATCAGTTGTGTTGGAGAGGGATACGATGGCATTTTATGGTTCAACGATTGTATAAATATAATAGAATAAGCAGCCTTTGCGAATATTTCCATCTTGCTGTTGGTTATAGCTTATTTAATTGCTTGACATTGAGAATATAGAACTCACGCGTCTGTAGGCTGTCTGGTTGAGGAATGAGGTTTCAACAGATGTGTCGAAGTATGTCACAGGATGTATCGAAGGACGTTCACATTTGTAAAAAGAAAATGGTCTAGAAAGTCCATTCCTTTCCGACAGAATGGGCACCAGAATGGAATTGAGAAGCAAATCACAGAATAACGCGATCTAAACCTGAAACCGAACGAGATTAAATTTGGTAAATACTGGTTGTAGTAAATGTTTACCCTTTTTTGCTACTCATATCGTCCTTGAATTCTTTTAAAGAATCAGGACTTGGCTTTTTAATTGTCTCAGTCTGGTTTTAGTTCCTCAGTAAAGTTGCCCAACCGATTCAACTCACTTTACTCCGAGCAATATCCCTTGTCAAGTATAAATAGTCAAGCAATGTATTTTGGCTATTTCACCACTCATATTCTAGTTTGTATACTGCACTGGTCATGAGACCCGCTTATACAGCTACCATTGTCATTAATATTGTAACTAGAATACGAGTTGGTGTAGTTAACATGTCAAACTTAGTGACAACCCTACGTCAGGCTACCGTACTAGTACCGAGACAAAGCTCAGTCTGTCTATAAAAATAATACATACATAGCTAACATGTATATATTAAGGCTTGTGTAATGAAGAACAAGAAAGGGTTAACCTAAAATTCTATTTACCATCTGTTTGGCTCTTTGGAAATGGTCTAGCCAGGTCCATTTCCTCTTTACAATAATACCGCGTTTTCTCATGACCTCTGATCCTTGTCAAGATATTCATTGCTCTCTTTGAAACTTAGTTTTCTTTGTCTTTGTCTTTTATACTTGCTTTTTGACCCAATCTCCCAGTAAAAGGAAATGGTCCAGCCAAGTCCATTCCTTTTGACCAAAGAATGTGTCTTAACTTTTCCAGATGTGGATAGCCAAATTATTCTTTGAATGGTTGAGCAAATATATTTCAGCTATTACCAACTCGTATCCTAGTTACTATATTACAGATTATCAATAGCCATGTCAACTGTAAACTCTAGTCGATTGAGTGGCATGATTTCTCGACGGAAGTTTTTCAAAATAGAGTTGAAATGTTTATTTTTCTTGTTAGAATATCGTATCTTTCTTTGGCAGTGGTTACCGTACGGCTCTATTACGATAAGACCATGTGAGTGATGCCAAATGTAAATCCACAATCGCAATGTAATTCTAAGAAATATACAAGTCTAAATAAACTCACTCGGTATAGATTTACTCGTCTACATTTATTCGTCTACATTTATTCGTCTACATTTATTCGTCTACATTTATTCGTCTACATTTACTCGTCTACATTTACTCGTCTACATTTACTCGTCTACATTTACTCGTCTACATTCACTCATTCTAAATACAATACGCGGGCAGGAGCATGGTGAGGTTTGACCCCTCAGTATAGCGGCGCTGCTCATAGTTTCAGCAGTGAAAACTGTTTGAAGCCTAGTATAGATATAGACTACAAATAATAATAATAAATATATTACGCGCATCATGGAGTAGTGCCCGGTTTAAGCGAACCACTCCGACACGAAAGTCTCGGAAGAGAATACCAAAGTCTAAAACGAGCAATGATAGATCCAACGAGTCTTGTGACCATTGTAATGAGATTCAAGACTATAGCTATACTTTGACTCTGGAGATGTATATGCCGTCCAAGACTAGGGATGGGGCTGCTATATATGTTGCTTAGAGAAACCCTAAGATCTAGCGAAAGCTCATTGCCTCTCCAATGCTCATTACCATGTATATTTAAAAGCTCTAGTTGATAGTTTTCCATCTCTGTTGCAGAGTTTTCTTTTGACGACTACATAGCCGTCCTTGGTCATATACGGCAAAGTATAGAGCTCCTCTTGGAGCCTAGTATAGCTATAGCCTTGAATATTATCATTAGAGAAACCCTTGGATGGTAGAAAACCCCAGGTGGGATTGAGTAGTTTTGGTAGATTTTATGGACAGACTGAGCTTTTGCCTTGTGACTAGTATGGTAGCCTGGCGTAAGGTTGTCACTAAGGTTGAATTGATGGCTAAATATAGAAATGAATATATTAATACATTCATCTAGATCTACTGTCTACCTTATCTACCTTATCTACATTATCTACATTATCTACCTTATCTACATTATCTACATTATCTACCTTATCTACATTATCTACCTTATCTCATCCTACCTCCTAATCACACTCCATTTGGACACTACCCAAATTTATGGTCCATCAGGTCAACCGGATGAACCAAGTCAATGCCGCTGCCCAAGTCATCGATATAAGGCTCCGACTCGCTGGAATTTCTCAAGGCAAGTCTGCGGTTGCGCCTGGTGTTTTTCTGGGTATCCTTTTGGGTCTCGTACTCCAACCTGCCGTAATTGACCATTGGTTCGTGCTTCTTGTGGTGACGGAGCTTGTTGCCGATGATGTCGCCGGTATGGTGGATCAAGACGCGAATCAAGTCCTTTTTGATGGCCAACGTGAGGTCCTGGACGGTGCAAATGTAGTTGATGTACGTCAACGGCGGGATGTGGACCACGAGCTGGTTAACGTTGGCAATGCTCAGGGGCCGGTTTGCCTTGTAGGTGAGGTTCAAGTCGATGGAGTGCAACTCGACGCGGTTGAAGTTGACGAACTTTGCCGAGCGCTGTTCCATGATTTGGATGCCGTTTGCGGGGTCTGGGGTCTGGGGTTTTGGGGCGTTGTTTTTCCGAGGGAAGATGTATTCAAAGAGTTGGCGGGCGCTGGAGCTTTCGATCTGCAATAGCAACGGGCTGATGTCGACGACGACGCGTTCCATGACTGAGATTCCGCCGACGGGGGCGAGGTTTTTCCAGTGGACTGAGATCATGTTTGACGAGTTGAGGGGGTTCAGGGATTGTCCCATGGATTGTCCCATGGATTGTCCCTTGGATTGTCCCTTGGATTGTCCCTTGGATTGTCCCTTGGATTGCCTTCCCTGCTTAGGATGAGACTTCCCTGGAGCTATGAAATCACCAAGAGACCCCGCGGAAAACCCGTTAATGGACCGAATACACACCGACTTTGTCGCCGAGCCGCGAGACAGCGACACGCTGGAATAACGGCAGTGGGCCAAAGCCAAGTCCAAAAACACGTCCCTGCGGGCGTCCAAGAACCGCCAGATGAGCTTCTCGGCGTGAATCTGCGACAGAAGGTCTCTGCGCGCGTCGGGGGTCCGGAGAGCTCGGATGCTGTACAAGAGCTTGAGCTTGAGACGGTGGATCCAGACGTCGAGACAGGCCAAGTGATCTGGGCTGGTGCCGGTGTCGCGGAGCAGGAAGTTGTTTTTCGTAAACTGGAGCGCGCGGATCTGGGTCTGGATGTTCTCGACGTACTTGTCTGGATGGTCGATTGATTCCAAGTCGCTGGCAAGAAGGAGCCGGCGGAGCTTGGCCGAGCGCAGACTGGCCTTGAGCCCGTGCGCGAGAAGCAAGTCCAACACAATGTAATACACGCTGGCAAACTGGCTGCTGTCACCTGAGAACACCACCGAGTCGAGATCGACGTCAAGACGGTTTTGACCTGCGGCCGGACACAATGCGTCTGCGCGGAAGTAGCGGACGGAACACAGGGTGCGGTCGACGACAGACAACCAGTCGAGCCATGTGGCGTCGTAGAAGGCCTCCTGGTTGAGCCACGGAGGCCATTGGCCGGACTCTGAGCCGAATCCATGGCGGCGGAACAGCACACGGTGCTGCGCGACCTGGCTAGCGGCGACGACAAACACTTGCATGTGGGTCAAGAGCAACTGGAAGCGGGTCTCGAGCCGGGTTTCTGGGCCGAGCAAGTCGGAGGCACGGAGCTCAATGTCTTCGGCAAGAACAAGGGCGACCGACTGGCGATTCTGAGCGGACTGGAGCTGGATCTGAGGGTTGACGAGCTTGACGAGGAAGATGTGCAGGAGCTCTGTGCCTGGGGGAAGTGTGTCGCTGTGGGAGGCATTTTGCGGTTTGGTGTGGGAGGCCAACGACTCGAGGTGGGAGATGATGTCGCGGGACATGAAGTAGCGGTAGCTGCGGATGTCGTTGACCTCGCCAATGTACTTGAAGAAGTGGTCGCGGAGGCGGTTGTTCCACTTGAGGAGGAGGTCGTGGATGATGAGGCGGTTGGAGAAGGAGCTGGTGGATTGGAGGGAGGAAGTTTCGCGGAGCTGGGAGAAGGAAGCGTGGGTGGATGAGACGATGCTCTGGTTTGTTTTTGTTTTGCGGAGGGAGGGGGAGTGGGAAAGTGAAGGGGCAAATGAGTAGGAGCTGTGTGTATCAAGTGGTGTGTCAAATGAGGTGACGCTGTTCTTTTCATTTTCCTTTTCACTCTTTTCACTCTCCTTTTCCAAGACTTTTCCATTGTCCAAGGCACTCTTCTTTTCCAAGGCACTCTTCTTTTCCAAGGCAATTTTCTTTTCACTCTTTTCACTCTCCTTTTCCAAGACAATTCCATTTTCCAAGGCACTTTTCTTTTCCAAGACACTCTTCTTTTCACTTGTCTCACTCTCACTCGTCTCACTCTCCCTCCTTTCACTCACATGTTTACTCTCCCCTTCATTCACATGTTTACTCCCCCTTTCCAAGACTTTTCCCTCGTCCATCGTTTTCCCCTCCTCCTTCATATTGTCCTTCTCCTCCCCCCTTGGCCCCAAATACTCCCGCTGCTCCCGGATAACCATCGCAATCGTATCCAAACTATCCTCCAACACCTCCCGGTCCCCGCCCCGCGCAAGCTCCTCCTCTAGCTCCCGATATCGTCGCTCCGCCAACGCAATCCGCGTCTCCTCCTGCCCCGGAATCCCACCGCACATTTGCCCCGCGCCAAACGGATACTTCTGCGGCACCACGTCCCGCTCGTTCTGCCGGATATACGTCATCCGTGGACTGGCAAACAACGGCATGAGCTCGACCCTCGGGCGCGTGCTTCGGGGCCGCGCATAGTCTAGCTCAATATAGTCGTCGATATCCACCCAGCTGCGGTTTTCCGCCGCACAGTTTGAGTCGCCACGCGGCGCAGCACCAAGGTCGGGGAAAATCACCACCAGCGGCTCGCTGGCACTCGAGTCGGTGCTCATGGTGTCGGAGTCGACCTGCAAGCTGTGGAGAAGAAGATCCTCCAAGGACTGCTCGGCAAACTCGGTGTTGACGATGCGCGCGTCTGCGGCAGTGCAGTCGATCTTCCCCTGGTTGAACTTCAAGTGCCAAGTCTCGCGACAGAGCTGGAGAAACCGGTTCTCCAGCCGCAACTTCTGCTTCCGCTGGTGCAAGAAGAGCACAAACGCGTCGGCCTTCATCTTGACCCCGGTATACTGCACCACGTTCCGGCTGTGATGGTCCATTCTGCTGCGCCGGAAAAAGTGTCCGACAAAGAGCGGACTGAGACTCACCTGGTACTTGACGGTGCACAACGCCAGACCAAACTTCACCTGCCGCTTTGTGTAATTGTCAATCTCCTCATGGCGGAAGAGCGGCCCGCGCCGGATCGGAAGCCCCAAGCTCCCGTTGAAGAGTCCCCACCAGCGCATGAAGTAGAGCGTCAAGTGGGGGCTCAAATGGAACGAGTTGTACGTCTCGCGCAGCAGACAGTCCGCGTCGGTGTTGTTGTTTGCAAACCCAAGCACCAAGTGGATATACTCGCTCCGGAAGCCCGCATAGCTGTCATGATGGCTTGCTACCTCGGCAGGATTGACACGATGCACCGCGTAGTGCGGCCGGAAATCCCTGGTCCGGGGGGTATCTCCGGGAGCCCTTGAGCCGCCCCAGGCCTCCTTTTCAAACACCATGCCCAAATGCCACTCAATGTCGCCCATCAAGTTCACCACCACCTTCTGGAACTTGTCCGACTCAAGATAGATCAGATTGCAGTCTGCCGCCCGGAACTTCCAGTGCCGACGGAGATTTGCCAGAAACTCCGGCACCCCATAGATAAACTGCCGTGAACTCACACGTACCAACTTCTCAGGGTCGTTGTCCCCATGCAATGTTAGGGTCACGTGATCGTCCCAGCTGAAGACAAAGCCTGCGCCGTCATCCACCAATTTGTAAGGGTCCGCCAGGCCTTTGAGGAACAAATTCAATTTGCCGGCAAACTCAAACCGCAATTTCCCGTGGATAATCAACCGGATCTTGTCCCACCAGCCAATTGGCGGCGAGTTGTCGATTGGTGGCTTGCTCACATTGTCCAAGCACAACATTGCCGTCGATAGTGCGGCCTGGAATGACTTTCCCCAGGACATTATCGCGGAGTTTGGAGCCCGTGATACCACTGTGATGTCGTGGAAGAACTTGACCGGGTCAAGCGACCGCGAAATGTGGCATGAGTAAAACGGCAGCTGGCTTGGAGCCATGCCGGGCAAAAACGGCACAAACACGCGGCGGCGCGACACAGGATCGGCATTGAGTCGCTCGGCAAACACTGCGTTGCCTTGGATCGAGATTGGCTGGCCGTCTGCCGCCGGAAGGTGGAGAAGCGGGAGGTAGAAGTCGCGTAGCAAGATGGTGAGCGAGTCGCAGCCAACGTGCAAATAGAGCGGGATCAACAAGCTGTACTGCGAGTCCCGGGGCATTTTCTTGCCGACGTCGTACAAGAAGTCGGGCAACGTCCCACTGAGTCGCGGCGGCAGAAGTTCGAGACTGAAGTTCTTGGAGAAGAGCGAGATCAACGACGGACGCGACGAAAACTCCACCACGTTATATGCGCGGTTTGTGATGCTGTCAGTGAAGTTTTCGCCCAAGACGATCTTGTTCTTGTGCCGAATGGCAAACTTTTGCACTTTCATCGCCCGCTGGTGCCGGTGGTACCACGACTTGGAAAAGTGCTCGTACAACCGGAACTTCTTGTCAATCAACCCACGCGTGTCCCTGCTGGCTGTTCCCCGATACACGTCCTGGTCAATCATGTCTAACAAGTCCTGCTTCTGTTTCCAGGTCGCCGGGGCAGGGCCCTTGGGCACGCTGCGCCGGGCGGCCCGCTTTGGGCTGAACGGCCCGTGGAGGAACGTCCCCCGGGCGGTGTCCCGTGCGGTGTCCCGCGCCTGGGTCAACGGCACCAGAGTCGCAGGGTCCGGGCCAAAATGATGGTCCACCGCCGACAAGTCAAAGAGACTGAGTTTCTCGTATCGCTCGCGCTGCTCAATGAGCCCCACGCGGAAGATGAGCGCAAGCTCGGCCTCAAAGAAGTTGTCCTTGATGTCGAGACTCAACTTGCTGCTGTTGATCCGGAGCGTCGGCACGCGTTTCGCCGGCTCGGCCTCGGGCACAATCGCCTTGAGCGGGGCGTTTCGGCCGGCCCGGGAAATGGCCTTGAAGTTGGCGGTGATTTGCTTGAGCGCCTTGAACACCGTGATCACCGAATCGGTGATGGTGTAGAAGAGAAACCGGAACGGGAGCGAGAGCCGGAGTTCCTGGAGGTCGAACACAAGGTCGGAGACGGAGCTGCGGATGCCGTTGACGTTGAGCATGCAGAAGATTTCGTCTGTTGGTGAGTCGGGCTTTTGCAGTCGGGTGTAGAGCCTGGTGTTGGCGATGCTGAGCTGGGAGGTGTATGATGTTTTGTTTAGGGTGAGGAGGAGGAGGATATTTTCTGGCAAGTCCAAGTGGACTGATGTGTAGTTGATCAGGATGGACACGGGTGGTGAAAAGGGCGGGGAGGTTGTCAGGGTGGTTGACTGACTAGATGAGTGATTAGAGGTTGGCAATGTCTGACTGGAATTTGGTGTATCAGGTTGACTTGATTTTGGTGTATCAGGTTGACTAAATTTTGGTGTATCAGGTTGACTAGAATTTGGTTTGTCAGACCGAGAATTCAACCGATATTTCAACCCACCACAGTCCACCTCCCCATGAAAATCACCCAGTTGCACATCCGCCAGCTCCATTCGCTGACTCCGCACATTCATCACCACCAAACGAGCCAAGTACACCGTCACAAACACCACCCACACCACCGTCACGTTCCCCGTCGCCTCAATCCGATCAATGTCCACATGATACCCTCGATCCTCATAGTGCACACGCACTTCGGGCACCGTGAGAAACTGCTGGGCCACCGACTTTTCGCAAATCGCCGCTGAGCTGCGCTCCAAGATCGTGAAGCACGCAGCCTGGCTCACGGTTCCACGACAGTCTTGTAGTTCCAAGTGGGTTCCTGAAACGGCAACTTCGACGCTTCCAAGCCGCAACTGGATGCCCCGCAATCCATTGGAGAGATTTACCATGGTGCCATGGGACAAGTCCTTTGTCTCGCCATTGATCACATTGATCTCATTCATTTCTCCATCCCTCGCTCCCTCTATCCATCCATTTATTTCTCCATCCCTCCCTCCCTCCCTCCCTCCATTTATTTCTCTATCCCTCCCTCCCTCCATCCATCCATTCACTTCTCCATCCCTCCCTCCCTCCCTCCCAGTGCTAACCATCTCATCTGGAAGTATGTCCCGTGCCCCAAACGAAACAAGAACACCTCGCGCCTCAAACGCACCACTATACGTAAATGGCGTCGAAAAACCACGTCTCCGAGATTGCCTCCCCCGGAACATCCTCATGTGCTCCGCAAGCTGAACAAGAGCCACCATCACCGAGCGTTTGGTCAAGTTGAGCATCCCATTCAGAAACGCACCATTTGCCGTCACATCCACACTAAGCGTCCTGCTGTCAATGTTAATGGCCAGACTCACGGAAAAGCTCTTGAAATGACACACGGGAAAGTACGCAAGCCCGTGGGTGTTCTTGACCGGCACTGACGACGTCTCAAAGCTCTTGACCATGAACGTGCTCATTTCCACCACCGCACGCAACGACTTGTTGTGGTTGTTAAAATCGTGATAAAACTCGGCCACCGAATCATCGAGAATGTCTCGCAGCTCCTCAGGAAACTCCACCAAGTCGTTGTTGGGGCTGTCTTGCTGCGTATAGAGCCCGTTTTGGTGGTCCTTGGCCCGGACAGTGTCGAGGGTGAAGTAGATTTTCTGGCCCTCGCCAATGAGCTGTGTGCCGCCATAGAGGTCGGAGACGTTTATTGTGACGTCGCCCACGATTATATGGATTTCAAAGAGCGGGAGGTGTCTCACGGAGTGTCTCTGGCTCCCACTCTTTGGAGTAATTTCTTTGCTCTTTGGAGTAATCTCTTTGCTCTTTGGACTAATCTCTTTGCTCTTTGGAGTAATCTCTTTGCTCTTTGGAGTGGATATCTCTTCATTCTGTTTAGTGTACCTCTCTCCACCCTGTTTAGTGTACCCCTCTCCACTCTTTGGAGTAATCTCTTCATTCTCTTTAGTAAATCTCCCTCTCCCATAGTCCCCCGACAAAAGCCGTTGCAAAGTGCTCATCACTTGCAAATCATACGGACTCATCGACACATACGGACTATCCACCAGAGTGCTCAGAATAAACTTATAACTAAAAACCTCGCCCCCACCAGCCCCATCACCCCAGATTTCCTCGTACAACTTCTGCAAATTGTACACATTGCTTCGGGTGCAGTTGGTAATCACAGGCGTGTACAACACCGTGTGGCCAAGAAGTTTCACCCGCAAGCTATTGACATTCGCTATAAACTCGTGGGTGATGATCTTCGCCCGCGACTTGTACGTATCATGCTGGAATTTCTCAATGTTCCGGAAAGACGTCAACAGGTTTTCCACCGCAACTTCCACCGTCTGCGAAAAATGCTCCTCAGAGCCGAGAAACCCGTACATGACTCGCAGGTTCACTAGCTTGATATCCACCGACTGTATACGGCTTAGCAATCTGGAATCCAACGTCGACTTGGACTTGGGCTTGGGGCCTGAGTGCGGCAAGTCAACAAGGTGAAGAGGAATCACCAAGTCAGACACCACGAATTCGAGTTTCACGGCCCCATACTCTGGTTTAAAGAGACATTTTGCCTCCAACAAGCTGAGCACGGGCTGTTTTATCATGCGTTCCGTGGTCTGTGTGCTGTTGGCATTTTCTATCTGGACTTGTGTAGTGACTGAGCCGTCGGTGACACGGAGTTTCAAGCCCTGATGAGTGGTGGAGATGGTACTGAGTTCAATGTGTTTGAATTCCAATGTACTTTGAACGAGGTATTCATGGGAGGGAGTATCACTATTTGGAGAATTGGCGTCACGATTTGGAGAATTGGTGTTACGATTTGGAGAGTTGGTGCCAAGATCTGGAGAACAAGTGCCAAGACTTGGAATATTCGCGCCAAGACTCTTGTCAGAATTGGGCACCACTGGCTTTTTCGAAGACACATTACACTCTGTAGAATCAATCTCAGTCGAATCACCCTCAGTTGGTTCACCCTCAGTTGGTTCACCCTCAGTTGGTTCACCCTCGGCAAAATCAACCGTCGAATCCCCTCCATTTGAACTCAAATTCTCACCCAGAAAAATATCCGCCAACTCAGCAAAGTCCAACCTTCCTGACCGCATCATCTCCTCAATCTTCCGCTCAATATCCATCTTCTTCTTAAACCCCCTCTCACTACTACCAAACCTCTTGGCAAAGTCCCGGTACTCAGGCACATTTAGACACTTCAACTCCTCAAGTAGCTCAAAATCACCCTTGGAAATAAACAATCCATCTCTGGACCTTCGCCGAGTAAACGGAAAAGACACCGTCACACCTTTGACTTGCACACGCACCTGCTCCAGTACCGCCCACCGCATCACCCTGCCCATGATGTCACGTGATCCGCCCAGAGAGCGGCGTGGCCCAGACCGGATGGACCGGATCTTGTGTCTGAGTCCCTCAAGATCCGAAACCACCACTTGCAAATCCTCCAACAAGACCTCGTTGTTTCCTCGCTTGCGTCTTCGGAACCGTCTGCGTCTCCGCGGCATCCCCGAGAAAATCATGCCGATGTATGGCAGATATTGTAGAAATGGCTTCCATATCCAGGAGCAATAGTGCACTGCAGATACAATATAATGATTCTTGGTAAACCCAAAATAGCGACTAACAACAAATTGCCATGCCAACGTCTTGAGAACCGCGATCCGCACGCGTTTTGTCGATATTTCCAACACAATTTTGCCCTGGTGCCTGAGAACCACTCTCAAGTTCTTGTGGTTGACAATACCAATAAAACCGTAAAATTCCACATCGTACCGACGCAACTTCCGCCGGATAAAGTATCTCACTATATAGCTGAACAAATCCAACTGTTCGACGCCCAATCCCACTATGCTGGACACCACAAATGGAACCGCCAAAAAAAGCACATTGTTCCACACACTGGAAGCAGAGAACCACAAATTGCTGAGAAAATGAACAAACATGTACCATTGAGGCGGCACAATATAAAAAACAAAGCCCAAACCGTACTCTAGCCAGGCACTGCGAGGAGGGGGTCGTTCACCCCCTTTTCGTCGGAAGCCCGAGCGTCTGCGATGGCGGAATCGCGGCATCAACTGTTTTCTAAGCGAATTGACGGTTTCCTGGTACAAAGTGTCGAGGTATTTTGGGTCGGAAGCCGGTATCGCCGAAAACGGCTTGATTTCGGCCGTGCTGCTGGATATTTCGGGGCCCTGCGGTGATATATGATCCGGCGTGGCATTGGCGTCACACAAGGCACAAATTGCCGCCAAAAAAAGCACCGGGAGGTAAGCTATCACAGGTAAATTGCGTAGTGAAGCTTTCATGTATAAAGGGCATTGCGGCAAGTCTGGAAATATATCGCGGGCCGGGTAAGACATGCATGTTAGCGAGATGACTGGAGGTTGTTTGATTTTTCATTGGGCTTTTGACGCACGCTAATTTTGACGCGTATCCCTGACGGATTTTCCAGTTGAGATTTTTCACTGGCTATGCAATGTTAGTATGCAAAATATATAAATTGGCAATGCAAATTATACACAGTATGCAAAATATACAAAATGTACAAATTTATAGACAATTGTATACGAAAATACATGAAATTTTTGACATGTTTGACATTTTTGACATTTGACATTTGGCATTTATACACACAACATCGGACTATCTACTCCAACATACTCTTGTTTCAATACTCTTTTCATCTCCACCCACCCTATCACACCTACCATAATTATACCTACCATGATTCCACTTCCCCTCTTGTCCTTTAATACCCATCATCTCCACCTACCCCCTCTTTAATTTCCATATCTCACCATTTAATCATTCCATCCCATGCAAATTAAACTTCACATCTAAATTAAACTTCGCATCTGAGATTCACCCAGATTTCATGCAAATTCCATCCACACTATCCATCTACTTGGTATAATCTTGGCATGGTCTTTCCCTTTATTGCCTGCTCCCTTGCATGTGTCAATTGACGTTGTTATTTCTGTACTTGGCCATCTCCAAACGGTGATTAAACAAGTATAATTCAACACAGTGCCATTATGGGGCAGCTGAAACCCGCATCAACTCACAAATAGCTGTCTGGGATTAAACTCAATTAAGCAGATTTACCAATTCGTAGTACTTGAACTATAAGTCTAGTGCCCTTGCCAAGTTTGACTGCTGAATCTCATCATTTGTTGGACGACGTGAGTCAATTGACCACATGGCCTGTGTCTCTTGCCAATCTATCAATTTATTAATTCCACGAGGATATAATCGTACAATCATTCGTCATCTCCGTGAGATTCAGCCCATTGAACCTCAAATAAAACAGATTCTATAAAGTTTTCAGCCCAGATGGATACTAAAGAGTTGTAGGTTCATCAATTGCCTCATGTTCCGGACTAAGTGTATACTTGTCGAATCGCAAAATACAAAAATAAATCAAGGTTCATTCAAACCGAGACAATCTCCAGAAGTTTACAGCACATCCGGTACCTCAAGTAATAACGTTCTCAAGCAATAAGCTTCATTCTCAAGCAATAAGCTTCATTCTCAAGCAATAAGCTTCATTCTCAAGCAATAAGCTTCATTCTCAAGCAATACAAATCGTCAGATCTAATTAGCCCACTATGACCAGATTTGAATGCACCAGACCAAATGGTCGCAAAACCGTACCCAGCTTGATTCAAACTATACAGGCAATTCTTGGCACAATTTCTCAGAAACAGCGCACACAAGTCTTTGTCAATCTACCGTGTTTCAGAGGCAATACAGTGGGATACCAGGATGATCTTTGTGCCTTTTTTTGAAATGACTCATCTCATGGCTTATTGTTCAAGGTTGACATTTATCATGACATTAGACAAGCTTGATCACTGTAAAATATAAATTCTAGGTAATTTGTCCACTTGGCAACAAGCAACTGAATAACCCTAGTCATACTAACCATTCAAGTTGAAACAACAAGGCCGTTGGTCATACAATACCTGGTTAATATATCCTTATTCAATCACTCTAGATGCCTTGTTTCTTGATGCCAGCTGTTTTAACGCAAACACTCCCGATGAAGTACCCATTCTTCGTAAGTAAATTAGTCTCGATTAAATTTAAAAATTCCAATGTTAGTTGATCACGATAGAATTTGACCACGATAGAATTTGACCACGTTTACAACCTCGACATGGACTCATAAATTGAATAAATCAATAATTAAAATTGCAGTACAAGCAGCCAGCTAAATATATACATAAAAGAGCTTATTCATCTGCAACCTGCCAGTCAAGAGTACTCACTTGGCTTGAAAACTCCCCCATTGACCCCCAGATACCCACCATCAACAAGTAATGCTGACCTAAAAGAACCCACTCCTCCAACTCGTCCACCAATTCTAATGACGCAATTCTGTCATGATCATCCTTTGAAACCCACTTTCTATATACAAACTCGATATCTGCGCCAAAAAATACACACCCAGGGATCTGAAGCCGCAACTGTTCTTGCTGAAGGGCCAAGGAGTCCATTTGCCGCATCAAAATACCGCGAGCAGCAAGATTGCCTAACATAACTTCGCCAAACTTGTCGTGCAAGTTCCCTGGATCATACACCACAATACTTCCACGGTCAAAATACAGACTCACGGTGCCGAGAACATTACCAGAGGATTCCAGCGGCATGTAACAAAAGATACACTCGCTAATTACCAATGTTGGAACCTTGCTATCAAGAAATTCACGCAATACTCCGGCCAAACCGTCGCCCCGCAAGTCGAGCCCGGCCATATGGTACCTCACGTGATCGCAGCATTGTGCCAACCTCGGCTGGGACTCAATAATCTGTTTCTTCAACTCCACTGACTCGGGGAAGTCGATTTCGAGGTATTTCAAGTCAGGATAGCGTGGTAATAGCTTGAAGACACGCGTATCGCTTCCTGCTCCCACTGAGACAATTTGATGGGGGCCGGGAGTAGCTAGAAACCGCAGCACGATTTTATCAATGGACACCGAACGGATGTACGTGCCTCTCTTTATAATTGGGTACTTTGATCGAAGCGCGTGCTCAGAGAAGTTTTGGCTGATGAGTCTTCGTGGCGACAGAACGCCCTGGGATTTTGGAAGCACGGCTTTGAGCCCCTCAATGAAGGGGCCTAGGTATTCGTCGTCGTAATACTTTTGTTTTGTGGTGGATAACCGCGATGAAAGTGCATCAAAGTCGGTGAACCGTACCGCGATGTCACTGTTCATGGTGGAAGATACGTTTAGAAGATATCACGTGGAGAATATGTTACAATTTTGTGCCAGTGCTCGTAACCTCGGGTACCGAGTGGGTTTGCGGGAGTGATGAGAATGATCAAAGGGAAATTCTGGTTCCTGCTAGATATGGTCGTAGACGATGATAATGATTGTATTTATTTTTAGCTATAATGAATGATGGAAATGCGTTTAAAGATAGTAGCGTTGGCGGTTTAGCGGTTGTAGGGTGGTAACGGTGTTTTTACAATTAGTTTTGGCAATGGTCTATATTGATATCAAAATAATCATCAATGGTTCTTGATGTAGCTATGGAATATGAGTAAATAGTATTAAATGAGTGGCCTGTATTTCTTGATTATTGGCACACTACAAATCACCTAGGTCTAAGCCGAGAGAAGCAATGCATGTACCTTGAAAGAATTAAAAAAGCCTCAGATATACTGGTGAGTGGCTAAGCATCTCGCTTGAGTCGTTAATTTGATCTACGAATGTTGCTGTACTGTTTTGCAGGTTCTTCTGGATCCTGTGCGTTCCATTGCTGCGACGGGTGTAAATGTGTGACGATATACATGAATGTATAATGCTCCACCTAGTTTAATAGTCTCATGTGGGTGTTGGCAACACACTAATGCGTGTAATAATCTACATGGATCACTGGTTGTGTACATCACCAACATCTGCTGGAGATCCTTCTGGTCTTGCGCCCCAATGTGATTTACCTACTGTGTTATGCCATGTACATTTGCCAAGTAATCAGCCAATGTACCTTCGTATTTGCAATATGGTGCCTCGTCAAGTCTTTGCCGGAACTTGCCGGGGCCAATGCTGCCAGTGACAGTTTCCACAAATCTCTGGTGGCTGGATTGAAATTTTCAGTAGTGCTGTACTGTTTGTAGGTCAGTGTGCTTTTACTGGGCTTGGTTTTGTTCTTTCTACCTGTTCATTTTTCCAGCTTGGCTTTCCAACTCGCTTTCCCAGCTTGGTTTTGCTGTTTTTACTGGAATGAATTTTGTTCTTTTTACTGGGATCAATTTTTCTCCTTTTACTGGGGTTTTTTTTTTTTTTTGCTCTTTTACCTGACTCTTTTACTGGGCTTGTTTCTGCTCCTTGCTGGATTTGTTTTCGCTCTTTTACCTGATTCTTTTACTGGACTGTGTAAAATACCTGATCATCTCTTGTCTGACACAATCTGGGCCTTGAAATCTCATGGCGAGGATCTTTTTATTTGGACGTTTGCTTTTGGGAATTCCAGTTTGTTTGTAGTTCCGCTCAAGAGCTGTGGAGAGAATTGGCATTGACAAAGCCACTTGTAATAAAAATCATGCGTATTTTCTTTATTCTGAACCAAGTCCTGAATATTTGATTAATATCTCACAACAGTCCTATTTCCTTTTATTTTATTGTATAAGAGATGATTCACGAGTGTTGGTTCTCATTTACCAAGACGAGTAGCCGTCTGAGCCGTCTGAGCCATTTTATTTACATGGTAATATGGGCTGACAATGTACCACTGTCTTTATCAAAGACTCATTACTCTACAAAAACAATACGAGCCTACAGTCTACCATGTTTTTATCAAATATTCCTCAATCTATCACATTCTTTATCAAAGATTCATCAATATACAAAAACAACATCAGCCCAGATAGAGACAGTCTACAGTCGGCATCCCCTACACAGGCGAAATTCGGACCTTCCAATAAGATAAATTGACCTATGAATGGTAAATACTGGTGGATATAAAGGGATTACTTTTGTATTTGAAATTCTACGAGAAACGGTTTTACACATGTTTCCATGGACAAAAACTTGCAATCCCAAGTGCCCAGTTAGGATTCCTCCAGAGTTTCACAATTATGCCTTTGTTTAGATATTTGAACCCAGAAACAATAAGCAAAGGTTTATAGCCGGGCATAGTCTGCATTTTTACAGATGAAAGCGGTCTAATTGCTTGCTGTTTTGTGGACATCCATTAAGAAATTCCTTACAGTAAAACTTTTCCATTTTGGAGCCTAGCTATATACCATGAGTATACTGTTTGTTCTTGGAAATAACAATACGAAATGCGGAAGATGTGTTATTTCCATCACGACTCATGACCAGGGTTTTTTGAGCCTGGAGCATGATACTTTCAAGCGATTATGATAGTATTTATTTTTGAATTTGGTTATATTGCCCGGAAACACAATGATTTGAAGCGTATCGTCGCCCAGGAACATTGAGCCACTGAAGTAAGTCATATCAGCTCTCAAATATCTGTCTAGCATGAACTTCAATTTGCATTTTGTCGGTTCGCATTTTTTGATTCGTACGTGAGGATACACAAGAACCTAGATGCCATTGTCAAAGTAGGTTTGCTGACATTTGCCATGGAGACACTGTGGTAATATTCTGGTAAACTATAGGATTGCAGACTAATTTACAGTTGACATACTTTTCAAGTGTGTATTCCACTGGAATCTGGTTTCATCAATTTGCAATAGATTAGGGCAAGCTCTGGATGGAGATCACGTCTATTGGGAAATCTGTTTTACGTTGCGGAAATTTTGGTCTCCATTGCCAAATAGTTTGAGCAACATCTGTTTGTGAGGCTTTTTCTACTGAGTAATTGAGATCTTAAACTGAGAATGGTTTGGCCTGTGAGCGTCTCAGCGAAAGTTGCAACATATGAACTTAAACTTTCTTCGGGCCATTCTATCACGCATTAATGAAATACTAGATTTTCCTGTGGAATATGCTAGACAGAAACGTATTTGCGATCAGAAATCAGTCCTGAGGCACCTGGAGCTTACCACATGAGCACAATGCTTTTACATGAGGTGAAGCGAATGATTAGCAAAACTGGCGATG
The DNA here is from genome assembly GCA_020342235.1 of Saccharomycopsis phalli. Taxonomy (NCBI): domain Eukaryota; kingdom Fungi; phylum Ascomycota; class Saccharomycetes; order Ascoideales; family Saccharomycopsidaceae; genus Saccharomycopsis; species Saccharomycopsis phalli. Next base: position 352,807 of record CP073215.1, read on the forward strand.
CGGGATGAACCGAACGTGGAGTTAAAGTGCCGGAATGTACGCTCATCAGACACCACAAAAGGTGTTAGTTCATCTAGACAGCCGGACGGTGGCCATGGAAGTCGGAATCCGCTAAGGAGTGTGTAACAACTCACCGGCCGAATGAACTAGCCCTGAAAATGGATGGCTCTTAGGGTATTACTTGTACTCCACCGTTAGGGGTGATGAGATGTCATGACGATTAGGCAGGCGTGGAGGTTTGTGACGAAGCCTTTGGTGTAAACCTGGGTAGAACAGCCTTTTTTGCAGAGTGGTGGGATATATTCAAATGAGAACTTCAAGACTGAAGGGGAAGGTTCCATATGAGATTTGCAAATTTATTTTGACAAAGGCATCTGGGAACTTGTTTAACCTTAAGTTGGAATTGATAATGTGAATTGACAAACCTGGTCAAACTGAGTCCAATTCTAGAACCACTACAAGCACTAGGCATCAACACAACTGCTTAATTGAGAACAATCCTAGAATCAACAAAAGTATGGGTTTTCAGAGTGCTACCCCGGATGCTTGCGAGAAAATACACTTGCCAACCCGAGTTCCGGACAATGGCCTCGTCAGAGGATCGAGTTCCGGACAATATCCTTGTCAGAGGATCGACATCCAAAGGTCAGCCGTCTGGTATAACATCAAGGCTATTTAGCTATCTCATCTGGCACATCTAGTTATGCACATCCCAAGGAACAAAACAAACTAGTTTATAGTTCAGTGGGATTCACTCCCCTTTCATCATACATGGTCTCAACTACCCAGAGCTCTTGGAAGCTTGAATTCTATCGCGCATTGATGAAATACAAATTCCACTCATGAAATACTCAACACGTGGAAGGTGATTTCCAATTAGTCCATAAACTAGCAGAGTTTTACTAGGATGTATTGCAACATGATTTTCCAGCACATGGCGAGATTCAGTCGTCAACTTTGGTAAGGCACCGGGGTTATACCTCGGGTACTGGGAATTGACAACTGCTCAAATTGAGTCTAGTGCCAGACTACTATTGGAGAGTTTTGGGTTTTCGGCAATGGTGCCTGATGTTCACCATCATGCTCACCACCATGCTCACTATCACGGATACCATTGTAGTTATCATGTTTGCCTTTATATTTCGTTCAGACCACTCTTACAGACATCTCAGGTTACCTTACGTCCCCTGCTCTCCATGCCACTAATATAGCAGCGCTGTCCTTAGTGTTGGACGGTGAAGTATACATCTCTGGAGCGAAGTATACATCTTTGGAGCAAAGAATACATCTCTGGAGCGAAGTATACATCTCTGGAGCGAAGTATACATCTTTGGAGCAAAGAATACATCTCTGGAGCAAAGAATACATCTCTGGAGCAAAGAGTAGCTATATCATTGATAAAATAATACAATAGGCCCAATCAAAACTGACGGACAGCCAGTTATTGGCCCTGCAAGGACAAAAATGGGTCCTTGCAGACCAAATAAACACGAGGATGACCAAGCAATGGTAAAGGTTACACACCAGTGAGATTACTCTAGCTCTCTATAGAACTCTATGCGAAACGGATTCACCGGTGGTTACAACTGCCAAAGATAACTCTTACTAGACCTTGGCTGCCAATGAAAATTGTAGCCTTGGTCAACTTCCAAGTAAAAGGGTTGGTATCAAGCACCATCAAGAAACAGATTAGCCCTGATTTCAATCCAAAGTACCGTATGTGCGACAATCCCTTTATATTTCATGATCCATCATGCTTAAGCAACGATGACCCAAAGTGCAAAAGATGCGGGATTCACTCCCCCTCCATCATACATGACCTCTGATGCCCATAGCTCTTGGAAGCTCGAATTCTATCGCGCATTGATGGCATACTAGATTCCACTCATGGCATACGCAATACGCTTGGAAAAGTGTTTGCCGACCAAAAATCAGTCCACAACCAAATGAGGGTTGACAAAGGGTTTTCTTCAATAGCAATGCTGCCTCAGGACGTTCCTGAGTGAAAATATATCTGTCAAATAACCGTAATGCCGGAGACAATATATAGCTAAATGCAAAAATAAATATTATTATTATTATCATGCTTAAGTTTAGAGGTATTCACTCGGGAAACAATAGACAAAGGCCTCATAACGAGAGACCAGATTCGCCGTCTCATGGCCGAGGCACAATCAGCACATTCCTTTGTATAATTCTACACGTTGGTGGTGGATGGGCAGATTTTTACAGCATCTCAAGGGCGGCAGGTTCTAGGAGAAAGACTCGGTAGATCTTTCTGAGCCATTTCTTTACTGGTTGAAGATCAAGTTGAAAGTTTATCGCATTGCAAGGGTTTCTCTCGAGGAGCCTAGTATAGCTATAGAAATAATCATATTATTATACAATCCTGTTATATCCTGGCCGATAGGAAGGCATTGTCACGGATTCAATTCAAGCTGAGTGACACAACCTTACGCCAGGCTACCATGCTAATACCGAGGCAAAAGCTCAGTTTGACCATGCAAACTACCAGAACTACACAATTTCGCCTGAAGGTTTTACCCATCCAAGGGTTTCTCTGAGCATATATAGCCGCGCCGTGGTTTTGGACGATAAAGTATTTCGAGGAGCAAAGTATAGAAGTAAATAAACATATTATTATTATATTACTACCTTGATGTGGTGTGCTTGCATTGACAAGGCACGTGCCTCACGTGCCACACTTGCAAAGTGTCAGGATGTGTCATAAATATCCACGTGACCGCGACTTTGAGATGACGAGATTCACGGGTGAGTGTGCGAATATTCTACCAAGGAAGAGGAGACTTGCGGCCCGAGCAGGAGTGGTTAGTTTCTTTTTGGCGCATATTGACGTGCGGCGGACTGGCTTCCGGGTTAGTATCGCGGCCTTGCTTAGTCAGAGTTTAGTCAGCGAAAACTAATGAAGAGCGGAGCAAAGTGGGACACGCACAGCATGGGTAATAGCAGTTCGAAAACCTCCAAAGGAGACTTACCTAAATTCACGCGGGCAGACACGTCGACGTCGCAGCGGTCGGGCCGGTCGATCCGGTCGCGAAGGTCTATCAAGAGCAAGGACAAGGACTCGCTGGACGGCGCTTCGTTCAAGACCGCGACTTCAGAGACGTCCAAGTTCCCACATTCGCCGGCGGTGTCGCGCCGGGCGTCGGTCAGCGCAGAGATCCCCGCGGATACTGGCGGCGGGGTGACTTTGAGCGTGGGCAACGACTCCGAGACCCAGGTGACGGGCTTGCCAGCGAGCATGGTGCAAATGGAGCCCAAGCCGCCGATCTTGCTCCGCCGCGACAGCACTGCGAACTCGGTGGTCTCCGGAACAGTGGGCCTTGTCCCTGGCGAGCGGACCACGCGGCACAACAGCTTCAACGAGCCGAGCCCGAACATCTCGCGCACCAGCAGCCGAGGAAACAGCGACACCGTCAGCGTGGTGCTGCCGGCGAACTCGGGGCAGACGCCTGGAGCAGCGTTGCTGCCGCCAGCCAGCAAGGCCAACAGCGGCGTGGTCATCGACATCGAGGACCTTATCCAGCGGCTTCTCGACGCCGGGTATTCGGGCAAGCGCACCAAGACAGTGTGCTTGAAGAACAGCGAGATCCAGGTGGTCTGCGCCACGGCCCGCGAGTTGTTTCTCTCCCAGCCTCCACTTCTCGAGCTCTCGCCGCCAGTGAAGATCGTGGGCGACGTCCATGGACAGTACAACGACATGATCCGCATGTTCTCCAAGTGCGGGTTCCCGCCGGCTGCAAACTACCTCTTTCTCGGCGACTACGTCGACCGCGGAAAACAGTCCTTGGAAACCATCCTCCTTCTCCTCTGCTACAAGATCAAGTACCCTGACAACTTCTTTCTCCTCCGCGGGAACCACGAGTGTGCTAACGTCACCAGGGTCTACGGCTTCTACGACGAGTGCAAGCGGCGCTGCAACATCAAAACTTGGAAGGTCTTCATCGACACTTTCAACACTTTGCCCATCGCCGCCATCGTCGCCGGCAAGATCTTCTGTGTCCACGGAGGACTCTCCCCAACACTCCACTCCATGGACGAGATCCGCAACATCCAGCGGCCCACAGACGTCCCGGACTTTGGCCTCTTGAACGACCTCCTCTGGTCTGACCCGGCCGACACCCCAAACGAGTGGGAGGACAACGAGCGCGGGGTCTCATACTGCTTCTCCAAGGTCGCAATCAACAAGTTCTTGACAAAATTCAACTTCGACCTCGTCTGCCGCGCCCACATGGTCGTCGAAGACGGATACGAGTTTTTTAACGACCGCAGCCTTGTGACAGTGTTCAGTGCCCCAAACTACTGCGGCGAGTTCGACAACTGGGGCGCCGTCATGAGCGTCAGCGAGGAGTTGTTGTGCAGCTTCGAGTTGCTCGACCCGCTTGACCCGGTTGCTTTGAAGCAGTTTATGAAAAAGGGCCGCACCGAACGGAAGAATGCGAGAAATGACTAGAATGGTGGGTGGCTGATGGTAAGATAACTGGGTGACTGATGGTAAGATAACTGGGTGACTGATGATAAGATAACTGGGTGACTGATGATAAGATAACTGGGGTGGGAAATAGCGTCAAGGTCTCATTTAGCCAGCCGTGCTTCCTTCTGAGTATTACATCAGCCCAGTGAATAATCAACGCTAGACTAGTGTTGGTAGCTGCTACTCGGCCAGGGGATACTAGCCATCCTTGGATACGTTGATTCCAAGAGTCTGCAATGATACATTAATCCGTGGGATACCTACATTCTGAAATATAATCAATTAGTGTTGCGCGTACTACAGTTTATTCTGTTCATGTGGACACTTTTAGGACAAAATTTACGTTGGAACCAGGCCCTGGCTCCTGTATATATAGCAACAATCCCACGGGGTTCCCAATACATGCTTAAAGTCTGATTACCTTGGGTGTTTTTCAGTAAGTGTCGTTTGAGTCTCCAATGGCAAATAAAAGAGTATAAACAATATAAATAGTATACAATAATTACCCTGGCAGAGGGCACTTGCATACATAATTTGGCATACTTTAACTGCTCATATCGTTGGACCATTTCCTCACTTTGGATTATCGTCATTTACATTAAATCTTACAACCACACGGAAAAATTTCATAAAAGGCTAAAACAGGCTGACACAAAACCTACCATCTATACTAACGATAACCATCAGAATACTGACAACTTTCATAGACAACCGAGCCAACTATGAAAAATGCATACACCAGAGAAAAATGACAAATTACAACAGGTCAAAGAGAGCTACTCAACCAAAAACCAATATATCTTGAAATCAATCATTCAACCCCAATGCAACAGTAAAATACATGGCCATAACTTCATAGCTTTTTAGCCTAACCACACGAGCAATATTCATTGGTCACAACAAGATGTATGCAAATTCATTTCCAATACTATAGTCACGTATAAACACTACAAATTGCCTCTAAATTACTACACTCAACTCCATCATCTTTTCTGGAAGATAGAATCACGCATGTGATAGGTGTTGCCAATTGCAAATGATCCAGGCAACACATGACTTAAGCAACACTTTTTCAATATATACATTATAGTACTACCATGATCTGAAATCGTTCACGCCAACTTTCCACTCGTAGAGATGTTCCGGAAATTTCTCATCAATTACAACGCTTCAAAGCTATTCTAATCAGGCAAAGGTTGGAAACAGCAAGACGACTATTCCGTAACTATATCAAAATGATTAAATTTACTCATTCCTGACGAGAAAAATATGACTTTGCCAATCACATGCAGCTGACAATTCCCCATTGTGGCAAAGCTGAAATTTTCAATTGCAAAAATAACGACACCAGCAGGATTTGAACCTGCGCGGGAAATCCCAAAGCATATCTCAAACTTGAAATATTCGAGTGCTTCGCCTTAACCACTCGGCCATAGTGTCACGTTTCATTCTTTTTTATTTAAAGACTACTAGTTCCGACAACACAAGTCAGCTCGCAAATGGGTGTAGAATATAAGCCACGACAAGCGTTCAAGACGTGTTCCACAATGCTCATTGTGAAATGAACAAGCCCATGTTACTAATATGAGATTCTATATACAAACTAGACATTATGACGTGCGATATTACGTCTTTTTATACCCAAGCTTTTGGCAGCTCATATTTACGCTGCCATAGTTGATTCATGCTTCAAGGGGGTATAGCTCTACTTTTGAGCCAGGATTTTTTCAAGAATAGATGAAATTCTAGACTCTATTAATGGGTCCAGGCACTATTGAATCCAGACACGGAGTTTTACCAGAACATGAGCACGATGTTTCCATACATGATTGATTCAGCAGTCAAACTTAATACCAAGCCGATCAGGTTCTTGCAAGACTATATCAAATACTACAAATTGACAAAATTGCACAAATTAAAGATTTTAATCCCAGACGGCTATTTGAGAGCTGATACGGGTTGCCTCAGCTGCTGGCTCGGAATGTTACTGTATTTAACTATACTTGTTTTACAACCACTTGGAGACAATGACTAAATATAGAAATTGGCGTACATACTATGTATGTACAGAGGAATATTGCCTGAGCAAATGACAAGGATAAACAATATTACGAGATCCGGGATAAAGTGTCACAGATACAAGGTATACAGTTAGTATTTAAAGGGCAGAATGTCCGCTAAATCCAGGGGGCAAAATTTTATGTATTATTATACATATATTATGGTTGTTACTAGTGAACTGTGACCAGTACAATACTGTTGCACACTGATAGCTTTGCCAAAAGCTCCCGCTGTCAACTTAAAGTGGCCCCATAAATTCGAGATCTGGCAGAAATAAGCATTATCATTATAGTTGACCTCCTGGTCCAACTACTTCTAAATCCAGTCGTCATAGTAAAGTATGTACGATGATTTCAATACCAGAAAGAACCCTATCCAAGGAAGTACCAATATCCTGATAGTACTAGGAGTCACAAAGCAAGACTCCCACTCACATCGTCTCATTGGAGTGATTATTAGAGCCCTTGATATGGGCGTGGCATATCAAAGATCACTCAGTGAGGCCGCATCAAACATACTTCACTATGCAAAAGTGTTGATCCAAGCCAGTCAGAACAAATAAAGGCAACTTGCTGGTTCTTGATGCCAAATAAACAAGTAGCTGAGGAATGACAAAGGATAGGAGAGACTATAGATTACTCTCGCACTATAGGACCTATGGGAAACGGATCCGCTAAGGTTACAACAGTCAAAGAACGCTTTCTACTGTGAAATACTAGCCGGTTCAAAAACTGTAAACTTGATTAGTCAACTATTTGAGAGAAGTTTAGTATCAAGTACCCTCAAGGCACAATTTCAACTTGCGACCGCAAGTGACCCATTACGAGATTCCTCTTCAGCAATTATCCATGATCTATTCCCACGTTTAGAATATTTTGAAACAGAAAACAATAGAAAAAGGTTTGACCTGAATTCAAGTCTGCCGCGTCTTTACAGACGCAAAAGCAGTTTAGCTAGTTGTCGGATTGTACATGTTGGTGCTGGACGAGTATGTTATTTTTGCGGTGCCATTCTTGGTGGTTGATGGCGAATGAATCTCCGTGGGAGCCTAGTATGCATAGGCTTCAAGTAAGCATTATTCTTTGGAGCCTAGTATAGCTATAGAAGTATAATATTATCATTTATAATTCATCCCAATTACATGGCATAATATAGTAACTAAGATACGCGTTGATAAGATTGTTGAATATCCTTGCTTGACCTACTTGGGAAAAGGCAGGATTTATATAGTGACGAGTAGCCAGGAAGAAGAGACCTGGACATAAGACACGGGTGTCCTATAGATATATCAAATTGTCTTAGGATGTGTCTTGGGTAAATATCTAGTACTAATCGCTGGAGTTCGAGTCTTGTGTCTGAAAGAAAAAAGGTCCAGACTTTATTACAGCTAGACACCACTCGGTTTACCCTCCCATGCATGCTAGAGGATATTTTCCGTCTCTCCAAGTCAATGATAAAGTCCCAACCAGTCCGACTTTTACGGCAATTCAGCCATGTTTTCCCGCGAGCCAAGGCCCATGTACCGATCCCGCTCAACAGCTTATCGGACATTCTAGTCCAGATGATCAAAACCACCGGTCCGCTTCCCCTTTCTTCGTACATGAAAACCTGTCTCACGCACCCAACGTTTGGGTACTACACCACCAGAGACCCGCTAGGCACATCTTCCTCGGGCGATTTTATCACCTCGCCCGAGATCTCGCTGATGTTTGGCGAAATGTTTGGCGTGTGGTTTTACACCATGTACATGGCTCAAAAACGGCCGGCCCAGCTCCAGTTTGTCGAGTTTGGTCCAGGCAAGGGTACGTTGATGTATGACACCTTACGGGCGTTCAACCGTCTCTTAAAGTCGTCCAGCGGTCTTAGGGTCACTCTCGTTGAAGCCTCGCCGGTTCTACGGGCCGCTCAGCACCAGATGTTGTGTGGAGACGCTCCGTTGGAACCATGTGAAGTGGGGTTCCGGTCGACGACAAAATGGGGTAACAGCATTCGCTGGCTTGATACAGAGCTTGACATGGACACAGTGGGGTACAAGGATACGTGCAACTATGTCATTTGCCACGAGTTCTTTGATGCCTTGCCGATTAAGCAGTTTGAACACACCGAGCACGGATGGCGCGAATGTCTAGTGGACTACAACTTGGACTCGCCCGACAAGTTTTTCCTCACCATAGCCCCGAAAAAAACCACAGCGGCGTATCTTCCCAGCGGCTCGCCGCGACACAACCTGCTTCCTGTGGGCTCCAGGGTCGAAATCTCGCCCGAAACCCTTGGCTATGCCAAGAAAATCAAGCTGATTGTTGGCGGCGGGCTTGAGGGGACTGGAGCCGCGTTGTTTGTCGATTACGGGCCTTCGTCCACCGTCCCAATCAACACCTTGCGCGGCATCAAGAACCACAAAATCGTGTCTCCATTTGAATTCCCCGGCGAAGTCGACTTGTCCGCGGACGTCGACTTCCAGGGAATCAAGGAATTGATGCAGGGAGACCCGAAAACCGTGCGTGTGTTTGGTCCAGAGGAACAGGGCGACTGGTTGAATAGCTTGGGCATGGCGCATCGAGCCGAGGGCTTGATTGCACAGGCCAAGACCGACGACGACAAGGAAAGAATCCGCAAAAGTTACTTGCGGTTGGTCGAGAAGTCAATCGGGATGGGGAGGGTGTATAAAGTGATGGCTGTGGTTAGAGACGGAGGACCAACGCCAGTTGGATTTGGCGGTGCGGTTCAGTGACGGGAGATGTCAATCTGAATTTCTTGTATATATCGCTTGAGAAGGGCGAGCTTCGTGGCTCCTTCTGAACCATCATTGACTCTCGGCGATTAGGTGAAAGTTTTTATCCCTAGGGATTTGACTCAATTTAGCGGCGTGGTTTTAGGAGCGAAGTATCAATCTCCCTGGAGCCTAGTATAGTTCTAGAGTATAAGTATATTTTGGCTTGATTTCAAATATATGACAAGGCTTGTGCCAAAGTTTATTGGTCTATTCGAATCAGGCATGGTAATTAATGTAAATTAAACTCTAGATTGTTTAGCATTGAATAACCGACTAGATGATTAGATAATACTAGCTGAATAGTCTGAAACTTTGTTATATGGTTGACCTGCTCTTGGATTCAACGTCAGTAGTTGACAACTTCGTTCCAACACCTGGTAAAACCAATACAATGCTGTTCCACAGTGTTATTTTTGTTAAAAACTACCAACTTAAAGTGGCCCGTTAATTCGAGGCCCTTCAACCAGTTAAAGTTGTCTGTGCTACATCGGTCCGTCTTACATGTGCACAAGTCTTGTATGTGTATTATAAATCTATTCGTATATACATGCCGTCCAGCAGCATTGATTATTAATTAAAATGAGAATATGATGCTCATACCATAGCTGTAATTTGTGAATTGTGCCTGACACAACACTGTTACCCACTGATACTTTTGCCAAAAGCTACCATCACCAAATTAAATTGGTCCCGTTAAGTTTATTGAGGAAAGGATAGACCCGTGGATGTCTAAATGGGATAGGGATAGGATTATGAGAGCCAACGATATTAGGCAATTTATGGAGTCCGAGACGACAATAGCATGGTAAATATCCCCTCCATCCGTGTGGCTTTTTTTTGTGGTTGTGGACATGAGTGTGTTGTGGGTTAATAGACGAAGCAGTGGTAGTCATAGCCAGCCCAGACAGAGTAGCAGATTGGATTAATGAAGTAGTCAAAGTAGTAGCTTGGTCAATTGGTGTAGTAGTAGTTTGGCCAGTTGGTGCAGGAGAAGTTTGGTCAATTGGTGCAGGAGAAGTTTGGTCAATTGGTGCAGCAGCAGCAGTCAAAGCAATAGAAGCGACAGTAAAGAGTGTTTGAAATTGCATTGGTAAATATTTGATGCTATTTTCTGGAAATCCCATCATTTTTATACCACAAACTAAATAATATTGGCTTCAAGGTCCCAGTGGTTCGTGGTGGTAGCTTACGATACGTCCTCATGGTAATTTACCAAAACTACTCACTCTAAATGTAGTTGGATAATATTTTTCAATAAAAGTACGTATAGTGTTAATTTCCAACTGATTTCCATGCCTATTTGTCTCAGATCAAGCTACCAAGTCAATAGGTATACAAATTAGGCATGTCTCAGTCGTTACCCATAGGGGTCCAAAATGACATGAATTCATGGTATCACCATGCCTTTAGACTAATTCGCATAGTTGATTAATTAATATTTTGATTTTCTACGAATATTCTGTCTGTATTTGGAAAAGCTAGTTTGATGAGGAAGCTGTATGTTTCAAATAGTCAAGACGCATGCTCGAGGTTATTGGGACGTTTACATTTAATAATTTCCTTCCTAGTAGGTGGTCAAACCAAGAACTGATCTGTATCAAATTATTCAAGCGGCTTAAATTAACAGAAGCAATTCCAATTCATTCAGGATATGCCAATAGTGACAGCACCATGTCCGACACAATGAGGACACTCTCATACAGGAGGTACAATAGTCTTGATACTAGATTTCACTCATGGAATACGCGACACGCTTGGAAAAGTGTTTGCCAATCAAAAATCAGTCCACAAACTCATTTAGTTTTACCGGAACGTGTTGAAATATGGGTCCCTGGAACATGATTCAGTCAAATTTGTCACCAGGCACTGACGTCATACGAAGTATGATACAAGAATATTGTCACGTGATAAGTGGAATGAGCAGCATGGGAAGCATGGACGTCGATCTATGGTGATGTGCAGTATGACTCCGCCACAACACAGGGGACACGTATATGTGAGAGATGCAGGTATAAAAGATAGTAGTTTAGACCTGAAGATCTTTAGTTCAAAATAAATATAGTATACGTTTGTAAGATAGCCCGACACTATCAATAATACCTCGTATCTTACTGAGCTCACTACTACTACTATTACTTATTATTTATTTATTACTACTAGTGCAAGGTCCCCATCAGAGAAGAGACAACACTAAGTACGTCAGGCACTACCCCCAATTACTATGAACCACCAAAAAAGGTTGAAATAAAGTTTAATTCTTGGCGAATTGAGAGTTGATGCGGGTTTTCTTTAGCAATGTTGCCTAGCAATGAGTGAAAATATACATGTTGAAGGGCTTTTTTGAGAGACAATTGCTAAATACAAAAATAAATAGTATTATTATATGTGCCATCGATTTATATTAGTAAATGAAGCTATAAAAGGGGTTAATTTTCTATTGAACAGAGAATTAATCATCACTTGTATCAATAATCAAAAATTTTTGTGGGGTTGTCATGTATGGCCCAGTTGGTTACTTTGCACGGAGACCCTTCGCTACGGGTTCAATCCGGCCGCGTGGCAGCCCAATGCCCACTATTGGGCATGCACTCCGCCCCTGTTACTCTGACCCCCGCCGGGAGTTTTTCTACCCATATGAGGGTTTTCTTACGGCACACCACATAGCGGCGCCGTTGACAATAAACGGTGAAATATCAATCTCACAGAACTCGAGCCTAGTATAGCTATAGAACCTTACGAATAATGAACAATTATTTTTAGAAAACGTTGTTGTAATGAACAAGGTTGATGCCTAATTTTTGTAGGCCAGCTGTTTAATTTGAGAAGCGGGAATTTGTATTTTTTGTTTAGTATTCAAGTGAAGTTGCCTTGGCTGATTCAATTCCACTTTACTGAGTAATGATCCTTGTAAAAGTCGGACTTTGAATAATCAAGTAGTTGTATTGTTGAGGTTGAAAACCACAAGTAAGACCCATGTCGATGCCAAAATCCTCTTCTATTGAGTGTGACATCGTTACAAACTTATGCTCAGATATTCCCTTGTAAGAACCTATCATCATGAGTTTCACATTACGTCACAACTGCACATTGTGCTTATTATTTACACACATCTTAGGTACTGTGCTTACTATTTACACACGTATCATAGCCACTACATCCAATTCTATTCAAGATACAACAAAATATATCTACTACTGAATCAACCACATTTACTTGAATCAACCATTCAAACGCTTCTCGGCATGAGCCAATACAAGAATGAAACTTCTCTTTATTACGTACACTATGTACATTTTGGACTTGACCTTCAACCATTCCTCGACTCAGCATCGTCCATGGTGTCTACACCTCCTCTGAATTTCTGAGTCGAGCCTGCTCAATCAAAAACCCATAGTCCACGGTGTTTACGATATACACCTGGATCAAGCCGATGATCGTCAAGGCCGAGCCGGTGCCCAACCAGAGGCCAGCAATGTCGAGATGAAAGACAAACGCAAGAACCAAGGAGCAGGGCACGCCGTATAGGTAGTAGAAGCCGAGGTTGAGGACGCTGCCGATCTTCTGGAGCCCCATTCCGCGGAGGATGCCCGAGGAGATGGCAGAGATCTGGTCAAACACCGAGATGAGTGCAATCAAGGGGATGTTCTTTGCGGTCAACTGGACGACGGCGGGGTCGTCTGTGAACAACAGGGGGATGGCGAATCGGCCAAAGTAGAGGATGTTGACGTTGAGCAACAAGGCGACTGCGATACCAAAGAACACGGAAATCACGGTGGTTTTCTTGGCCAATTCGGGCAAGCCTGCGCCAATGAAGTTTGCGACGCGTGTGGATGTGGCGATGGAGATGCCAAAGGGCACTTGGTAACTGATGGAGCCGATGGAGGCGATGATGGACTGTGCGGCCAAAGCGTCGGGGCTGATTCGTGCGCTGGCAAACGTCAAGATTTCAAAGGCAAGGAGCTCGGCAAGGCACATGACTGTGCCTGGGATGGCCAACTGGAAGACCAAGCTCCAGTTTGTAAAGAGGAAGGACCACCTGATGCCGGGCCAGCAGTCGAGTGGGCAGAACCCGTTGTTTCCGTTGCAGAGTACGGTGTAGAGAAGGAGTCCCACGGGCATCAACCAGAAGGTGATGGACAAGGCGATTGGTGCGCCAATGAAGCCTATGCCGGTGGACGGATGGGAGATTAGAAGATAGTTGAGGGCCAAGTTGAGCGGGATCACCGAGAAAAGCGTGTATGTGGATGCGGCGTAGATTCCCTGGGACTGCAAGAAGCGTTTCCCGGTCTCAAAGAGAATGTATCCCGGCACTCCTGGGATGATGTAGCGGAGGTAGCTGGCGGCTAGTGAGGCAAGAGAGTCGTCTGGAATGAGGCGGGAAATGAGCCACTGTGCGCCGAAGATCCAGAAGCAGGCAATCGGCACGAAGATGAGCAAGATGAGAAACGTGCACCGCTGGAAGTAGATGCCAACCAAGTGGAACTTGCCTGCGCCATAAGCCTGGCAGCAGAGGGTGTCCAAGCACGTGGCTAGGCCCTGGACGATGACCAAGCCGGTGATGTTGCTGGTCATGGAGCCCAAGGTGAATGCCGACAACTGGGATGTGCCGAGTTTGCCGACAAAGAAAAGCGCAGAGATGCCGAGAAACGACTGGAGGAAGAACGTGGCGATGAGCGGCACCGACGAGCAGCCAAGGGTCCTGAGCTCAGACACGGTGCTGAGTCGGGTGATGTCGCCGTTCTGCACGGCCTCGTCCCAGAGATTGATGGCCGAGTGCAAGTCGGGGCTGGTCAAGCCAAAGATGGACGGTGCGTAGGAGGACTGCTTGCTGATGGTGCGTGTGAGGTTGTTGACGTCGAAGCCGTTGTCGGACAAGAGCCCGAGCTCCTGCTGGATCAACTCGGGCACCACGATGCGGCTGTTGAGCTTGGTGAATGTGGAGTACGAGTTGTGGGACGCGACGGAATGCAAGCCCGTCATGTCGTCGGTCGACAGCTCGTTGTCCAAGCATGTCAGGATCTCCGCATCGTGGAACTCCTGGTTGTCGTCCAAGCCTAGCGGGCGGAACTCGTTGATGAAGCCGCTTCGCGTGGTTCCCACGACGGCCTGGTTCTGCTGGTCGTGTGTCGAGTGGGTGAACTGATGGGGGGACGTGTGGAGGAGTTGCTGAGACGTGGTGTGGAGGAGCTGGTGCGACGTGTGGAGGAGCTGGGTCGATTCGTCAACGTCGGACGAGTGGCTGGGTCTTCTCATGGAGGAAAAGTGCGTGGTCATGTGTCGATGTTGGAGAGTGTCAGTGGTTGATGTCAATGGACAGAATGAAACTGTGGAGTGTATAGCTTTCAGACAGGTCTTTAGACAGGTGCTTTCACAGGATGTGCTTCAACGGCTGGTGTGCTTTCACAGGATGTGCTTCAAGGACTGGTGTGCTTCTGATGTGGGTATAGTAGCTCTGTGTGTTTGGAAATGTGCTGGAGAGTGGTCAGAACAGCAGTGTAATAAAATCCCTCACCTAGCTCATCGGCATATGCAAGCGTACCAGGGTCCACAGGTAAGACTACGGCATGAGCATGTTTGGTAGAATGAATTAAAATGATTAAATGATTAGAGTGGTTGGAGTGATTAGAATGATTGGTGATTAGTGATTGGTGATTAGTGATTAGTGATTAGTGATTAGTGATTAGAGTGAATTAAAATGTAAATTATCATGTGCAATTAGGATGATTTGTGAGAATGCAAGACCTGAGTAGACTGAGATGGGACGCGTGAGTGTAGAAAAAAGGATACGGCAGTGATAAGATATGACAATAAGATACGACACTGGTACATGACAACGATTATACAGATAAATATTGAATCAATTACGAGTTCATGTATATAAATTAATATATATAAATTCGTAGATATAAATTAATATATATAAATTAATATATATAAATTAATATATATAAATTAACGTATATAAATTAACGTATATAAATTAATATATATAAATTAACGTATATAAATTAACATATATAAATTCATATAAATTCATATAAATTCATATAAATTCATATAAATTCATATAAATTCATATTCATTCATATTCATTCATATTCATTCATATCACCCTAGCTCGTTCGTCACCCCCAATTTTCCATGCCCGCTCAAGCATCCTCACGTACTTGTTTCTCTACCTTCATGAACCTCACCAGCGAACTAAATTCACTCAGAACCTGCGACCAGGAAATCAGCCACTTGCTATTGCAGGAACAGACCAGGAAATTGTACTCGGTGATTCTCCTCTTTCTCAAAAACAAAATATCCCCCGAGTCGCTCAGCGACATTCCCACCTTGATCCGAATCCAAACACTCCAGGCTGAAAATACAAAACTCAAGCACCAGCTAAACACGCAAAAGTCCACCTACGAGTCCAAAATAGACTCCCTCAAAAGAACCATTCTGGCAAAGGACAAACACGACATGAAAAAAGACTTGCTCATCCACAATAAATCCCCCCGTGCCGTCCAGCAGCCAATCCTGCAAACCGTCTCTGACTTTTCCACCACACCGTACCTTATTCGCAAGACTGACTTGATCACATCGACACCGCTAAAGGACAATCCTAAAATGGCCGCGCTTCTCAAGAAAAGCAACTGCAAAATAAAGCGCGGATCCATTCTTGACGATACCGACAACTCCGATGACAGTCTTTTTACTCCGCAGAAGCTCAATAACAACGGCAAGAGAAAGCTCAGCAAGTTAATTGGCGGCGATATGGTCTTGTCCAGGCCCTTGAATAATTTTGGCAAGATTAGCCCGCTAAAGAAGCGGCGTTTGTTTAAAGATATACAGGATGTTGAGTAATGAAGATTGTCCAGGTGGTTGTTTAAGCGGATGTAAATCATGATTGTGCAAAGTGCTGTTAAACGGATGTAAATGAAATCTCGGGTAGCCTTGAATTCATTTCATGAAATCAACAGTTCTGACATTTTCATCCCATGGCTCCACATTCTGAACATTCTCACATCCCAAAGCCTCGGGATATTCAGCCTTGAGTAGACTTCTGATTCATATGGCTCACCATCTCGATAAACACCCTTTATAACTTACAGCTTGGCTTCGGTATGTTTACATGACTTGCAGCTTTATTATTGCACATACTATATATCAACGCCAGTTTGACAATGCCAAAAAGTCCGGACGCATAACATGAATCAGTATTGGCAAGTATATGTATTTTGCACTATAGAAAACGACAGGCATCTATGAAATGAAATGTAAAGTCTTGGGGACAGGCAACAGAAAGTGGTGTACATGTACATCAAAGGAGAGATGTACACCAATGTAATAGAGTAACTAGGATACGACTTGGTAAAATAGCTAAATATTTGCCTGAATATACTCAAGGAGACTCATTCTCTGTGTAGAAAGAAATGGCATGACTAGACCATTCCTTTGTGACAGCCAGAATGGAACTGAACATAAATCTCCATTTAACCAACGTAATATATAGAAATCATATTGTGTTCGACTGCCGTTTCCCGTTATTCGCTATAAAAGGAACAAGACATTTTTAATCAAATATCTGGGCAAAAATTTAACCATTCCAACTACTAATGAGGCCATCAACAATAAGCTACTTGGTTGTATGCAGTATTACATTATAAACTTTTTGAGTAAAGTAAACTATGTTCTTTTACGCATTTCCGCCGTGCTTCCACTAAGAACATTCGTGAAATGCCGTGTGTATATATCGCTAGTTGTCTGAGCATCCCAGCTTCAATTTGGTGACTATTAACAGGCCTCTGCCTAAACATTCCTCGTATCTAACATTCATTTATAATTGCGCACCCGACTGGGAGAATATAATCAATCATTTACAATCAAACGTGGTTATGACCCCCCTAACAACTTCCATCCCTTTAATTCTATCGATACATCATGTCCTGAATGTCAACCTAGACCAATTACTCGGCTTATCAAGTCTTTAGCAGTGAAATGACTCGTACTCCCAACTTGAAAATATGCCTTTTGAAAGAATCTTTCAAATGCAGTATAATCTCCGAATTAGTCAGGCGAGCTGGCTTGCAAATGGGTTATAGTACAGGCACAATGGCATTATGCTGAGGGCAGTTTTGGTAAGCCGCCAACTAGAGGTATAAATGCTGTGATTTGAATGTGCCACTTGAATTTCAATTATTGAGCAAGCATGACCAATGTGATATTATTCACAATCTTGGGTGCTGAATCATGTTGTTCCAAGGCACGGAGTGACCAAGGTTTTATCTCATGGGGTTTTATTTCATGGGTGTATGTCTGTCTGGTGAATATGGGAATACCAGACATGTTGAGGCACAAGCCCAATGGATGAAACCAGTGGGAATATGGCAGTTGTAAACATCATTTGGATTATTAAACTGTTTTGTATCTGGTGGTTGTAGGCAATTCCTCAAGCTGCTTATTCTCAATATTAAGGTATTTCAGCTACCCAAGTCTGTTATTCCTGTAGATCAACCACCACATGGTTATAGATAATTCACTGTAGATTATTCGCTGTAGATAATTCACTGTAGATTATTCACTGTAGATTATTCACTGTAAATAATTCACTGTAGATTATTCACTGTAGATTATTCCATCACTGTAGATAATTCCCATGCCATTTAGATATTCCATCACTGTAGATTATCATCCCTTGTACTTCTCATATAATACAATTACCACACGCATCCCATGCTAACCATTTCATACTAGATTTCATGACACCTCCAATTTTTCTTCTTCTGATACATTATTTCCATGCATTCACGACCCTCACAAAGGAATATCCTTGCCCGTGGCCACACACCAGATCAAATAAAAGTTCAACACGGTAATAAACAACCAGATGGCAATACTCAAGAGCCGCACCACTGTGCCATTGCTCATGTCGACGTACTGCTGCTCGTGCGGAAGCAACGACTGGTCGTCGGCGAAATCGTCCAAACAAATGTCTGTGCTGCCGTTTACAGCCACCTTCATAATCTCACGGTCGTTGGTGAACATAATGAGCGGCGCAGACACCACAGGAAGAAGCAAGCTGAGCACAACTTGGGAGAAGTTCAATATGCTGCTGAGCCCGTGCCGGCCGGCGAAAAGCGACACCAAAAGACACGGGGCAATGGCCACCGAGCGAGTAATGATACGGCGCACCGACGGGGCAACGGACCAGTCCAAGAACCCTTCTGAGACCATTTGGCCAGCCAACGTGCAGACAACACCGGCACTGAGCCCAGAAAAGAGAAGGGCCAAGGCAAACACTGTGCCTGCGGCCTGGGACACGTTTTCGATCATGAGCTTGTGGATGGTGAACAAGTCTGGGACGTCTGTGGAGTCGGAGAACGTGGCTGCGGCTATTATGAGGATCAGACAGTTGACAAACAACGCAACCGTGAAGAGAGATACCACCAACTCCGTAATGGTGTACGCCATGGTCTCGGAAATCGCCTCGTACGACGGCCGGTACTCCGCACCCTCTGTCACGTGACCATGGGCCAGGTCGTATTCCTTGAGGCGAGGTTGGACGAGCCCAGAGCCTAGGTATAAGCTGTGGGGCATGACGGTGGCGCCAAGAATTGCCAACGAGAGATAGAGCCCGTCGCTCTGGACCGCAGCACGTGACGGAAGGAACCCGCGCACAATCTCGGGTAACGTCACGTATTCGCGGACGGCAAATAGCTCAACGGCAAAGCAAACAACAGTGCCGAGCACTAGGAGCGACACACAGCCCTCAAAGATGCGGACCACGGTCATTGGGCCGTTGGGACGGTATGCCATGAGCACCACTAGTACGTCGATGATTGTCAACACCACTCCGACGAAAAGCGGGATTCCAAGCAAGATATTCAAGGCAATCGCAGTGCCAATGACCTCCGCCAAGTCCGTGGCTATAATCGCCGTCTCCGTCAAGATATAGAGCGGGATGTTCGCGTGTCTGGGGAAGTGGATCTTGCAGTTCTGCGCCAAATCGCGACCCGTAACCGCACCAAGCTTGGCACACAACGTCTGGAGGAAGATTGCCATGAGATTGGCGACAAACACCGAAAAGAGGAGCGCATACTTGAACTTTGACGCTGCCACCGAGCTCGAATAGTTGCCCGGGTCCATGAACGCCACAGATACCATGATCCCGGGCCCAAGAAACGAGATGTATTTCCTAATCACCGCCCCTAGCTTTTGTGCCTGGGTAAGAAGCAGCTGCCCGCTTCTTACGCCCACGTCTTGGTTCATTGGTATATCTGGCTGGTGCTTTTTTTTTTTTTTGAATGTGCCCAAGATCGCTTAGACCGTGCTTATGTCAGCAGGGCTGATGCTGACAGCTCATGACATGGACATTATAATATTTACTCAAGGCTAGTGCTATACCAGGATCTTAGAGCAGATTTATACTTTTGTTGTCTGGGACTAAATGCGGCCATGTAGTCGTCGAAAGAACTCGGCGACAAATTACTTTCAACGGGTGCTTATGAATATGTAGAGTAATGGGAATTGGAAGGGCAATGAGCTTTTGCCTAGGTCGTAGGATTCACTCTGTAGCATTCTGGCAGCTACTGAAAACCGCCAGCTCTGGATATTTGTCCAACAATCTTTATTTGGGCGGGGTTTTCAATGTGCATTTTGCAATTGTATTGTTGATTGTATTGTTGATTCGTACTTTATCGATTCGAACTTTATCAATTCGAACTTGTGTAAAAGCCTGGTACCTTTGCTCAAGCATTACCGTTGACGACTGAAAATGGCACTGCTACTTAGGCAGAAGAACCCAGTGGGTAAAACTCTAGCTACATTAATATTCTCCACTATTTGATAATCTCTACTGTTTGATAATCTCCACTGTTTGATAATCTCCACTGTTTGATAATCTCCAGCTAAATAATATACCTTCACTTTATCGTAAATCACTTTGGTTGCTACGCCAAGTATATATAGTTTGTCATTGTCTATCATCACTCATGCCAAGTCTAAAACCATACTCATCTACCATCACTCCTCAGGTCACTATATGCCACAACCATTACTATCACCTCACAACTTCTACCTCTCACATATAATCCATCACTATACTCTAATTACCTTTCTAACACCTTTCTAACTACCTTCCTTAATTACCTTCCTTAATTACCTTCTCCTTGGAACGAATAATTGCCCACCAATTATCCTTCTGATACCCACTGCGAACCACTTCCCCTCCCGCTGTAGCCACATCCTGCTCCAATTCTCCCTGTTTGTACAAGTGATAGTACCGCATTTTGGTCTCCTCCTGCTCATCTTGCTTCTTTTGCAACACCCACGGCACCAAAATATCTTGCGGCATTCCCTCGCTCCATCCTCTACGAGAATTCTTTTGTTCCAATGCCCAGACATAAATCAACGCTTCTCCGTGGGCCCGGAGCGTCGCCAAAATCTTTTGTACCGCTTCCACTCGACGCTCCAGGGTGGAAAAATGGTGGATAACCGCAATGCTAATGGCAAAATCAAACCGGCCTTTTTCATGTGGAAGACTCAATCCATCAGCCACTACAGAGCTGCTATTTGCTGCTCGGTTCTTGTCCTCGGCCAATTGTACCAATTGTTCCGACCGATCGCTTCCAACTATAAATACATCTTTGTTCACACCAAAGTACTTGCCGTTCCCACACCCTATATCCAACCCAATGCTCCCCTTTTGTCGTGACTGTAAAAATTCCTCAACCACAGGCCATGGCTTGTATCTGGTGTTTGAAAAGTGTGACGCAATATCATTGTAAACCTGGTGTACGTATATCTCTTCGCGAAGGTTTGGGTTTTCCACCGCAAGCATTTTTTTTTCTTCTTCCTGTTGAGACATGTTGGTGAGTTGAAGTTTATGAGGAAGTGAAAATCGGTGCCGTACTGTACCAGTGGAGGGGTACGAATTTAATGTACCAATGATATGGATCAATATATATGCATTAGAATGCATATATATGTCTCTACTATACCATTCGATTGGACACAATGCGTGACGGCGCATATTCTATACCACACGCACGGTACACAATTTATCCATTAGGTTGGTTCCTCCAGTATCCTATCCCAATCCCTTGGTATATAATACCCAACTGAATCCGTCCCCTTGGTATATGTACCGCCTCCATGGTACCCCACCAATCGATAATCTCTATTCAATTAGGTCCAAATGATTCTTCTCTTTCTTGCAATATTTCTACTTCTGGTGCTTCCGGATCCGTTTTCTATTTATGAAAGTTTTTATCCATCCACCAAGGACCGACTTGTGTCATTTTTAGTATCTAATCCCGTGCTGGACCTTGCAATTTCACTTGACGTTGGCCTTGCTTCTTTTGACGACTTTCAGTTCCCCGACTTGGCTGAGGCAATACAAATACAAGTGGACAACCAGATTGCAAAACATGACCTTGCAGTAAACTTTTCCGTGAATGTCGGCACCATTATTACCGCTGACGGGTACAAGTTGGACTATGTCTTATCAGACAAAGAGGCGATATACACAGACTCCTTTGAGCGGTTTTGCGTGCTCTATTATTCTCAGGAGAGCATATCAATGAATGACCTTCCGTTTTTTCTCACTCAGAGCATTCTTCTGAATCTTTTTGCCTCTGAAATCGAGTCCTTGGACCACAACAGCGACGTCGATGTCATGTTTCTAGATCAGATGTTTGGAGGTAAGAAAAGGGTAGATGTTGAAATCATATTAGACGAAATGGTGGATAAGAGTTCAATTGAGTTGGTGGAGCTGTATTTTTCACGACTTGTGCGGGTTTTTGGGGAAAGAATAAAGTACAAGGTTAAAACTAAAAATTGTCAAGCCTCTGAGGAACCAGCCCAAGATTCGCTGCCCTCAGTGGACGGATCACGTGATGATTATCTTGTCCAAGACGCTGCAAGTGAGCCCCAGGAAGTCGCCCGATTTCAACTCACGCTAGGCGGTACAGTCAACCGCAAGCAAACCTCAAACAATACGCTTTTTCTCACTCAGCAGCTACTCAAAAACGATCCAGACTCGTTCAAGACTGCATTTGAAACCATTCTCTGCTCGTTTTACCGTGAAGTATCGGAGAAATCACACTGCATTGTCTCTTTGGACATCCTTTTTCGGACCGCATTGGTCCGTCAACTATATTCTCTTGCGGCTGGATTGCGGCTGGGAACTTGGGAGGATAGCCGCTTGATTCCGTTACTTTCTGTTCGTTCCCAGGCGGTATCCTTTGCCAATAAGGGCGATTTTGAAAAGGGTCTTGGTCTTTTGTTGGAGGCACGGAGTATTGCAGCAGAAAAATGAATTATAGGGCAGTATAATATTGCATCAAGGCAATTTCGTCGAGAAGCCCTTGGAACCAGGCTTATCTTGGTGGAGGGATTGAATAGGAATTCTGAACAAGGTAAAGCGGGGCATATAGATATTGATGATGTAGTTTTGCGTCTAGCACAGCTTCGTGTATCAATATTTTCCTTAAAGCCTTTTAATTGGCTGTTCCTCTTGTTAGTGTTAATTTTGATGGTGCAGCCGAATCGCTTATCTAATAGACTAGACTTTAGATTCACAAAATATTTCTGTATAGAATTTTGTAGGTGAGCAAGTGAGATTTTACAACAGTATTTCAGTCGTTATCATTTACAAATTATCAAGGACTTTGCTAGAAATGTGGCTATTGGTGACTGTGATTAATTTACATATGTAGACTATTTACTGGTGGTTTTGTTTATTTTTTAAGTAAAAATCTGATGCTGAATGTCTGGTGGACGTTCATGTTTTGCTTGCCAATCTCTGGAATGGCTCCTCTAGAATTGCCCAGAGTGTGACTGATGTAAGGTGGCTCAACCTTTTAGCTTATAATAATGAATAGATGTAAATAATGACAGATGTTGCCTTGGATATACTCATTAAAATTAAGCAAACACGGCAATGGCTTTAATACAAATGATCCAAGGTTTCATGATGATTTATCCAATCAAAAGAAATACTATAAATATCCCATAACAATACCATATACATTGTAATTGCTGATTTCTTTGCCTTGGAATACATATCTCCATGACGTCATGCTGCCAAATGTTGATGATTTGGTGATCCATAATAATGGCACTCCTTGACCATATCAGGTTATACAAATGCCACTCAAGGACATGCAGAAATATTATACACGTGACATTATCAAAAGTATGGTAGCGTTTTCCAGACGGAAATCTGGGAATGTTAACACCATTCTTCAACGCTATTCTTCAACAGTATGTTACCTCTCCTGATGTTTTCATTATTCAACCCGATTAATATCCGTACAGTTCTTTGGCTGGTAGTCCTGATCACGTGCACCCGGGTAAGAGGTATAGCTGAAGAAAAACAGACAATGTTTATGTTTACATGGAGGAACCAGACTATTCGGGATTACCGTTACAGGAGCGGATAGGACACAAAGTAAGTTTTTTGCCATATTCTCTGGAAGCTTCTAACAATAGGTATGGAAAGTGCGACAGGGTGCGTACCAGGAGCTTTTGCAGATGTTCACCAACACATCCAGTGAACGTGATCCATGTTTCAATACCGTCGGTGCCACACAGTGGCGCCAGATTGTGTTAGATAGCAATGTAGCGGCACAGGAGGCTGGAATTGGAGCCCTTGTGGCGTTCTTGAAGTATAGTGCGCAAGGACCTAATGTCTGTGCTGCAGTGGTTCCCGGGCTTGTTGAAAAGGCACTTTGTTCGAACCGTGCAGCAACAAGAAGTGGTGCGACAGAGGCGCTACTTTTACTTGTGGAAACCGGGGGAGTTGTATCGATTTTTAACGATGTTGCTCCGCTTTTGTCCCATCGGCTGCCGAAAATTGTAGTGGCCTCTGCTACTGCAATGTCGGAAATCGTTCATTCGTTTGGTGCCCTGATAGTGTCTCCGGGGCTTGTTACGCCGCACATTTCGTTACTATTTGGGCATGCCGATCGGAAAGTGAGAGCTGAGGGCCAGAGGTTGGTATTGGAGATGTACCGGTACATTGGACCGCCTTTTGGCCCAGTTGCTCTTGATGGGTTGAAACCCATTCAGCAAAAGGAATTGCAGGCGTTATTTGACAAGGAAGTATCGCTTGCCGTGCCTAGCCGAAGACTTCGAACTGAGTCTGAGGAAGTAGAAATTGCTGACGTCGGTGCCGAAGGTGATATTGATGTTGAGATGGAAGTGGACGTGTTTGCCGGAATGCCGGAGATCGATGTCTTGTCTTCTGTTCCGTCTGACTTGGCCTCCAAAATGAGCTCCACGAAATGGAAAGAGCGCAAGGCCGCGCTCGAGGAAATCCGCCCAAAGTTCGTCGCTGGAAAATACCGCGACGACGACTATTCCCTGCTCATAAAAATATTGGCGAAAACAATGCGTGACGCCAACATCATGGTAGTGCAATTGGCAGCAGAAATCGGAGTCGCAGTGGCACGTGGGCTAAGACTGGGCTTTGCAAAATACACAAACATCATCTTTGGACCGACCCTTGAGCGCACCAAGGAGAAAAAACCCGCGGTACTAGACCCGCTTTTGGAGTTTTTGGCTGCGATGTTTGAGGATGCCGGCTTTGGTGTCGTTCAGGAGATTGTGCAAGTCATGGCGACCAACAAGGTGCCGAAAGTCAAAGAGGAGGCATTCAAGTATTTGACCCAGTGCTTTTCTACAACGACAAGCCGTCCCTCGGAGGAAGATGTGGATGCGATTATGGGCGTATGTATAAAGGGGATTGCTGATACCCAGGGTCTGGTACGCGGGTATGCGCAGCAGAGCATTGGAACGTTGATGAAACTCATTGGAGAGCGACCATTGGGCCTGTTCTTGGGACAGGTTGAGGAGCTTAAAATGAAAAAGATTCGGGAATTCTGTGACCAGGCCGAGGTAAAGGCACAGACAAAGGCTGCCAGTTCTCAAAAGGCAACTGCCCAGAAACCAGTTGCCTCTAAAGCCGGATTGGGTACTCCAAAAGTGTCAAAAGCGGCTCTGAAAATCGGGTCTAGTACCCCGAAAATCGGGGCTAAACTCGGGGCAAAATCGCTGCCCAAGGTTGCAGCCGCCTCTAATTTTGCGCCTGTAAAACAGCTTACGCCAAAATTGGCGAAACGAGAGGCCAGTTCGCCGTTGAAACGTGATGCTCCAAAGAGCAGGTTAACAACAATGCAGATTGGCAAGCCGGGTGAGCTGTTAAGTACCCTCGAGTTGCAAGAGCTTCAGCAGCTCCGTGTTGAGCGGCAGACGTGGCTCAAGGAGAAGATCCATTTTGAAAACCAGGAAGAGAAGTTTGCACAGCAGCGGCAGCAAATGGAGCTGGAAATTGCATTGTTGAACCAACGTGTTAGCGAGTTGATGGATGAGTTCACGCTGAACAACCTTAAGCTCAAGAGTAAGGATACACAGTTGACGCGGTTGAAAGTTGACTTGGAAAAGGCCCAGTCGACGATCCAGGATCTTGAGCTGAAGACTGCAGCACCACGGCGACTTACGCGGCCTGACTCCAGCACGAAGCTCGGAGGATTGTATTCTGGGAAGAGATACACCTTGTCTCTGTACAAGGAGCCAATTCGGCACAAGGAGCACCATGGGGATCTTAATGCAGGTGTTGGAAGCTTGACAATTGAGGAGAAGGAAAATGGCCGGCGACTGGAAGATGATGCTGACGAGGAGTTCAATGTAGTGACAACGAGGCTCCGGGAGAGAATTGCAAAGATGCGTAATCGGTCAAGGGAGGGTACTAGGGAGTAGTGGTAAATTATGAGGGCTACTTGAGGTGATGACAAGTATAGGTAACTCTGTGTTTTGAGAAAAACTCAACTGAGAGCAAGATTGAAAACCAAGTTAGTACAGTGAAGAACTCGACTAGTGAATTGACTTGTTTATATATAAAGTAGACTGGCGTCCAGGCGTCATGGTCGGCAAATTTGGCAGTTGAATAGTCTCGAAAGTGTGATAATAATACGCCCAATATTAACAATGGTAGTAATATGAGCAACACAAATGACAGATCCTTAGTTTTCTTTACACAGGCCAATAACTGGGAAAGTATGAAGCTCCACTGGATATGTGGTAAAGAGTGCATAATGAAATAGTATTGTTTAAAATGGCTTAGTCTTATGGGAAATCTTCTATGTAAGGTGTATTAGTTGTGTGGAAATTTTACAATAATATTGGATTTGGCCCACTACAGTTAATACATGGCCTGTTCATTAGTTGTAGCTCGAGCGATCAATATATGAGCAATCACCTCTTTATGTACAATAAGAGATAGTTCATCCCCAATATCATTGTGCTGGACTCGTCTAAACTGGCAACGTTAATGGTTTTGTGTCTTAATAATTGGCAATTAATAATTTTGTACTTAAAATCTTTGAATAGATCTTAATATCTTTTTCATGTATCCTGAGCTTTGCTTAATTTAAAATCTATTGTAGCATTAATTGGATTGATTGAAGCTTTAGCGACTTCAAAATTTCTTTTGAAAATCTAAAGTTAGTTACATGACTTGAGAAGAATAATGGAAATTTGTGTTTAGTCTGAGACTTAGATCACTACTTTCAGCTTGTAGTAAACACAGTTAACTAATTAGGCTGGAATGTAACGAGAAAAGGTCAAGTCTACTCTACACGTGATTGTGTTCGGAATGTCCCACATATTACACATGTACAAATCCATTCTTAGGAAAAGTATAAATAGCTGTTTAAGTCGCTAGTAATGAGAGATCTTAAGTTCATGACGTACTTAGTGTTGTCTCTTCTCTGATGGGGACCTTGCACTAATAGTAATAAATAAATAATAAGTAGTAGTAGTGAGCTCAGTAGGATACGAGGTATTATTGATAGTGCCGGGCTATCTTACAAACGTATACTATATTTATTTTGAACTAAAGATCTTCAGGTCTAAACTAATATCTTTTATACCTGCATCTCTCACATATACGTGTCCACTGTGAGGTGGCGGAGTCATATTGCGTATCATCATAGATCGGCGCCTATGCTTCCCATGTTGCTTATTCCGCTTATCACGTGACCATCTTCTTGTATCATACTTCGTATGACGTCAGTTCACTTTAGAACTATTTACAACTTATATTTGTAGTTACTCTTATTATTTTATTGATTAACTCGATATAAGTGTTATAACAGAAACGTTGAATAAATTCTGTTATATGAAAAAAATTTACCAGCGACTCACATTGTCAATATGCAAAAAACTGTCCAATAGCAGCGCCATGGCGCAGTGGAAGCGCGCAGGGCTCATAACCCTGATGTCCGAGGATCGAAACCTTGTGGCGCTATTTATTTTTATCAACTTATAATAATAATAATATTTATTTATTTAAGGCTATAGCTATATTAGGCTCCCAGGGGAGATTTATACTTCGCCGTCTACGACTAAGGACGATGCTGCTATATAGTCGTCGAAAGAAAACTCTGCAACAGAGATAAAAAACTTTCGATCAGTGACGTACATTGGTGAAATGTACTTATCCTATCAGAGTTCTTGGTCTCGTAACCATGATTGATAATGTGGTTGCAACCGGATGAAGCAGTATTACCCTACCTATAATGCCTTATAAGAGGGATTTACTGCGCCAAAGTAATTTAGTTCAGAATTTTATATCTATTGGAACAATGTATAATTGTTGTAGTAGCTACTGATAGTTCTGTGCTCCGAACCTACAATATTATTTATTTAATATTGTGGGCCGTATTTACGTATTAAGTTTTTCCTTATGATTGATCACAGTCTAAAGTTTTTTGTTAATACATCAATCAGAGCTTGTAAATATGTAAGGTAATGAGAATTGGAGGGGCAATGAGTTTTTCGCCTAGATCTTTGGAGGTAACTTTAGCCACCCCCTCCCCAAGGTACTAACTCGGTAGCCCTCCTAACGTTCTGTAACAAAAAGGGAAAACTACCGGTCCAGCACCGACGAGTAGAATTCTATAAGATTTTTAAGCTTCGCCTTATCTGAGAATAAGACGCGGGCTTGAGTAGCGTTGGTAATTCCTTCAGGAATCTGTGCTTGGGCCCGAGAGTCCAATAGTATCGGGCATGCGAAGTCATGGAAAATAGATGGTGCAGCATCCTCACATCGGCAGCATGATGGGCTCGCTTCGGCGTTGAATAAAGTCTTAGTTTTATGTGAGACTAGGCTTTGGCCGCTAAGGAGTTGACTGATTTTGCTTAGTGCTCGTTTGGGCCCAAATAGTGCTTCTGAAAGTAGTAATGTTGACTTATCAGTAGTCACTTGGATTGGACCTCGGCGTAGCGTCGTGTAATGAGTCGGTAGTCGGATTTCATTGGAGTCAATGTGTTCTTGCCATTCCTTGGTGACCTTTTTCCTTGTAGCTTCTTTTAAAACAGAGATTTTTCTTTGTTTCAGCGGGGCCATTTGTTGTGTGGCAGTTTCCATTTCAGTCTGATCTTGAATTAGTTGCTCCGCCTTCTGATTGATTCTTGAGGAGACGTCTTCAAAGGGATTGCTGGTAGGGAATGCTGATGTTGAGGACCGCGAGTGTCTCTTTGATGAGGGGATACGCGTGGAGTTCATTGTTTGCGACGCATGATTTAATCTGCGTGTATATGCTCTTTTGTATGGGGTTGCTGGGATTGGTATTGGTGAACCATCTGGTGCGCTTGTCAATAGCTATCCGTTTGAGTAGAAGTGATAGTGGAAGAGAGCCTGACTCAATGTTGAGGATGCCAATTGCAGTTGGTCTTAGCATGCCTAAGGCCAGTCGTAGAGCGATGTTGTGACATACCTGTATCTTGTTCCTCTGACTCTTGTTGAGCTTGAAGTAGAAGATCTCTAGTCCGTAGGATATTATCGGGAGCGTGCATGTTTTGAACAAGGTGAGCGTGGTAGTTAACTCTGATACGATAAGTACATTTCACCAATGTACGTCATTACAGACGTGAAACTATATATTTTGAACTAAAGATTATAATCTGTGATTTATGGCTTTTTATACCCGCTTATTTCACTGATACGTGTCTATATGGTCGTGACTGTGCCACATCATGCGCCGACATAGTTCGACATCTCTGTTGAATTTTTTGCCTTAGGCTTTTCTTAGTGAATTATGATTTGGTGTTGAAGTGTATCACACAACAACACGTGAGATATAAGACACTATGGCCGAGTGGTTAAGGCGAAGCACTCGAATATTTTAAGTTTGAGATATGCTTTGGGATTTCCCGCGCAGGTTCAAATCCTGCTGGTGTCGTTATTTCTCACAACCGTTTTTTTGAAACGGTTAGTTGCAAGCCAGTTTCCTAACATTTATAGAAAAGAAACAAAGCAAAATTGCTAAAAGTGGTACAATTACCGGAAAAATGCGGAAATTAGAAGAAGCCAAGGAGAATGTGCGCAACTATGAGGTGAAGCCCTTTTTATTACAGATATAATACCAATACATTCAAGTTATAATAGTCAAGTGTATTCCACTAATAAATCAATAAAAAACGAAAACAAATACAAAGTAATCTATATCACAACTACTTTAGTTGGGCCTGTGGATCTAACTCAATTTGTATTTTCCACCATCTCTTGGAGCGTTCAAGATTATGGCGTTGAGAAGTCCTGCAATCAAACCAGCCACTGGGAGAGTGACGAACCAGCCCAAGTAACACCACGTGACCATTCTCCAGTTAACACTGCGGAGGTCCTTGTTGCACAAGCCGATAAATACAGTAGCACCAACGGCACTCTGGGTTGTAGAAACCGGGATTCCCAACCGGGTAGCCATGATAGTAGTGACAGCCGCGCCAAGTTCAATGGAAAACCCACGACTTGGCGATTGGAGGATCAACTTATTACCCAAGTTGGCCATGATTCTGTAGCCAAATGTCCAGCAGCCAATGACCAACGCAGCACCAGCATAACAGAGTACCCAAATTGGAACATCTGCCTTGCTACTAACGTTATTGGTAGTCCATACAAGATACACTGTGGCCAAAGGACCAGAGGCATTGGCAATATCATTGGCACCATGTGCAAACGACATAGCGCTGGCAGTAATTGCTTGAAGAAGAGAATACAAAAACTCGAGTTTGTTATCGTAGTACTTGGACTTGGAGTGCATCTTCTTCAAGTCACCAGAAAGAAGGTCTTTGTTTTGGACCTGGCTATTGATGATATCGACGTTAAACCCATGGGATAAAACCAACCACACAAGCAATGGCCATTTTGATGGCTGCTTGGCCAATTTTCCCCAGTATTCTTTGGTAGAAAGCTTCTTTTCCTCTACTTCACTAGTGTTGAGTGAAACCTTATCAATGACAACCTGTTGCTTCTCCTCGTCGGCATTTACTTCGGTTTCAGTTGCATCCGGCTCGTATCTCCGCCCCTCATAGTAATCAATAACTAACTGGTGACCCTCTGGCATTGGTGGTATGTCATCTGTCGACTTGGTCCAATATATTGGGCCTTTAAAAGCATCATACCATTTCAAAGTCCAATCGCCGTGAACAAGCTTACGGCGGTAGAATGGATACAAGAAAATCATGTAAATGGCAAACGCGACGGCTCCGACACCAAAGATAGCCGCGATAGTCGTTCCTGTCGAGAGCTTATCCAATTTCAACGCAGGGGCACCCTTCCAAACAATCAACATTGTAAGGATAGAAAACACAGCAAAAAATAATACTGGAACCAAAAGGAGCGCGTTCCGGAGCGCAGTCTTGGGGTTTTTCAACTCCAAGACACAAAACTTGTTAAAGAGAAAGATGATAGACGCAAACAGACCAGCAATGAGAGGCGCAATGAACCATGATGCAATAATCTGAGCTACTCCGTTCCATCCCCAATGAACTCTATGTGCACCACGAGCAGCAATGGCTGACCCAATCACTGCACCGACAATCGAGTGAGTGGTAGACACAGGCATCCCGATATAAGTAGCAATTGTCAACCACGTTGAAGAACCAACCAAGGCACATGCCATGGTTAACATAAGAACAGCGGGTTCATCGGAGAACATCTTAACATCGACGATCTTGTTCCGGATGGTATCCGAGACTCTGTTTCCTACCAAGACCGCACCCAAAAACTCGCAGAGCGCTGCCAATATCATAGCCTGCCAGTACTTCAAGGAGCGAGACGAAACTGATGATGCAAACGAATTTGCGACATCGTTGGCACCAATATTCCATGCGTCAAGGAACGCAAAGATCATGGCAATAGCAAAGATATAGTCAAACTGAGCTAAAGTCATTGTGTGTTTTTTTTTTGGTTTTTTAACCGGAAATATCGATTTATATATGCTTCTGACAAGGTCTGGTGGGTATACGCCTCCAAGTCTTATGCGCCAAGCAATAGATATATTGCAGATCAAAAATACAAAATAAATGACAAAAATTCATATTTATACTACTTTCAGCGCATTTTATGGACTCTCGGCTGGTTTCCGCTGGTTTCTCCTTCACTTTCTTGTGATTCTGTCGTCCCTCTTAATCTCATGTTCACAATCACAAGGTCCTTCAGGGTCCTACCTTGCTATTCCGGGTAACAATATGATATACACGTGGTGCCCAGATTCGACGCTTTCTCTGGGTAACACTCCTAAAATGCTCTTTTTTTCTTGGTATAAATCCTTGGTATGTAAAAACAAGCTTTTTCATGAGGCTCAAATAAGCAGCCTTTTCTAAGAGTCTTAGCTGACCCACGTTTTTTCTGAATTTCGTTGATCTAAATTTTTACGTAGCAAATTTCCCTCCACCTGTCTCAAAATGATTCCTTAACGGTCTCCCTTCCGTAATTATGCGGAGCATTTGTCTGAAAATAGCCGGGTAAGCATACTCGGTTAATTATGTATAGTAAAGGCAGTCAACAGCCGCACCTAACTAAACTAGCTTACACAGCCGTATCATAATATTATCAAGACATACTATTTACACCTTTCACTTCGCATTTACGAAGCATTTGGCGAAGTCTGAATAGGTTCCTCGTTCATCTTTCCTATCCTCTTTTTCTCTCTTTTGCTTTACTCGTCACACTTCCCTCGTTTTATGTTAGTCACTCTCTTGGCTAATTAATTACTTATATACACCGTTCTTTTCGTTTTTGACGAAAGAAAAACCTTTTTTTCAAAATTGTTTACTCCGATTCTTGGCATCAAATCGGTTTGTTTCTCTAATCAGTATCAGTTGATGCTACAATTTCTATGTTTATCCTTTGTGCCACTTTGACACTGCCATATTTTTTTTAGCCATTTCATTGCTAAATCATTCGTATATCCTGTTTCAAGTTCGCTTTTTTGTTTAAATTATCTTTTTTTAAGCTTGTTCTCTGCTCCTCGTCTTAATTCTGCCATTCGGTTAATATTATACAAGAATTATTTTGTTGGTACACAAGCCCAACTCGTGTGACAAGAAAAATCATTAGATAAATTATGTTATAACTTGATATAGCACAGGTGCAATAAATTGATGAAATGCACTTATCCAGTCGGTGTTGCCAGCCTAGTAACCATGGCTGATATTGTGATTGTATTCATATATAATAATTAAACCTGCATTCCTGCTATTCTCTTAAGGCAGTTATATGACGTGCATAGGTGAAATGAAATTATCCTATCGGAGTGCATGGTCTTGTAGCCATGATTGTCTCGTAGTCCTAATTGATATTGTGGTTGTACCTGGAGGTAAGGTATTACCCTGTCTATAATGCCGCATAAAAGAAACTTATTGTCTGCAAGGCATGTAATTCAGGTTTTTATATACAAAACGTATATTAGGGTTGTAGCTAGGACACTGTATTACAACTGTTGCTTACTGAAACTTATGAACTCCAAACCTATGATATTATCCAATATTGTAGGCTATGATTGAGTATTAAGTTTTTACTTGCGATTGACCACAATCTAAGGTTTTTTGTTGGTACCTCAGGTAATTATGGGTCTCCTAAGCAATCAATATCAAAAATATGGCTTTGAATAATGAATGGTTGACTCGCTATTGTATTCAGCGTCAATAATTGGTAGTTTCATTCCCAACCACTTACATGGCACGTGGCCAACTAAGTAATGATTAAACTGAATATTAACCTAGTCATGTCAGTTTCTTTGAACTTCTTACTATTATTTATAGTTTTTCCATATGAAATCACATACTATTGTTTAAGACATATACTGTAACTAGGTAGGCGTACTACCCTTGCTAGGAGAAATAGTACTGCTGGTTTGAGGCCCTGGTGGTGTATATACACGTAATTGTAAATGAAGCCCTGGTTAGGGGTGGTTATAAATATACGGAAGGATCCTAGAGGAGGATACGCAAGGTTACGGTCATAAACATTGTAAGCTTCAATACATACAAATAAGGAAGCACAGTCACCTTATTCATCATAATCAGTATATTGGCAAGTAGCTCGGGTATTTCCGATTACAGGCAGACATGCCGTACACTAAGGTCTATCGTTTCCCGACTCCGCCACTACTTATATAGCCAATCTCGCCCCCCTCCTCAAATAGGTCAAGCGAATATATTCTAACTATCTTATCAACACGCATCTTAGTTACTATATTACAATATCTAAGTTATATTCTTTAACCCGAGTAAGTATGACTTCTGTACTTGACGTACCTATTGATGTCTCTTCTCTCTTGGGGACGTGCCTCCAGTCTAAATAAATACATAACAAGTAATAGCATTGTGCTCAATAATATCAATAAGACGTGGGTAGTAGTGGTAGTGCCAGGCTATCTTACAGACGTAAACTATATATATATATATTGAACTAAAGATCCTCAAGTCTAAACTACCACCTTTTATACTTGCATTTCTCACATATACGTGTCCACTACGTGGGGACAGAGCCATACTATGCGCAGTCATGGATCGGTGCCCATGCTTCTTGTGTTGCCTAGTCCGTATCACACGTGACCATATTTTTGCATCATACCATGTATGATGTCAAACACTAGGTACGTCACTAATTGACATAACTTTCAGAGACAATGCATTAATGACGTACATTAGTGAAATGTACTTATCCTATCAGAGTTCTTGGTCTCGTAACCACGATTATTGATGATGTGGTTACAACCGGATGGAGCAGTATTACCCTACCCATAATACTTTATAAAAGGGATTTACTGCCTCCAAGTTATTTAGTTCAGAATTTTATATACACAATGTATATTACGGTATCGATTGGAACAATGTATAATTGTTGTAGTAGCTACTGATAGTTCTGTGCTCCGAACCTACAATATTATTTATTTAATATTGTGGGCCGTATTTACGTATTAAGTTTTTCCTTATGATTGATTACAGTCTAAGGTTTTTTGTTAGTACATCAATTAATAAATTCAAAATTGATAATATTATCTTACTTTTCGACAACTTACCACTTCAATGACACAATTGTGCTACATAAAAAATCACCGGACCTGGGACTCGAACCCAGAGTCTCCTGATTAGAAGTCAGACGCCCTAACCAATTAGGCTAGCCCGGCACTCTCTGCGTTGTTTGTAACGGGCAATCCTCGGTACCTCTCCTCTGGAGTATAGAAGTTACACGTGAATGGCACGTGAATGCATACAACATGCAATGAACAACAGGAAGAGGAGCGGGCTTGTGGGTGAACAAGGTATAACCCTTGTGAAGATACGTCTTTAGGTCACGTACATCAAGATACCGGTATACTCTTTCCTATTAAGGATAAAGAAGGTCTAGGCCGTCCTAAAAGGGATTCTGACGCCTTTACCAGACGCAAGTCAATGGCACACCGCCACCATATAGAATAATATAAATAGCTGGGAAACCTGCTATGAAGCTAACTCACTCTGGGAGAAATTCCATCTTAGCTTATTACAACAAACATTATTGTAAGCTTCTTCTATCCCCTCGGAATAGTACTTTTATTGAGGTAATACTGAATATCCTGACGATTTGGGATATTGATTATTACAGTTGGTAGCGCCACAAGGTTCATCAAGGATGTCTGACGAAACAAGCGACGTGTCCTCCAGACGGAAGGAATTCATCTGGAATGGTATTCCACCATTGGCCGAAGGAGACCCACCGGCGGTGGTGTCACAATTCATCTGGAAAGCCAGGAGAACATTTGGTGAGTTAGACGATAGTGTTGAAGATCGTTTACTGTACATCGGTGCCCGAATGGAAGGAACTGCTGCGCTTTGGCATCATAATCAAGCACGGCTCTGTGAGGAAGACGACTCCATTGAACCGTATCTAAAGGCGTTGGAAGATAGGTTCTTACCAAGAAATTACCAATGGATGATCCGCCAACGCGTATTCTTTTGCAAAATGGGCAACAATTCCCTACAAAAGTATATTCAAGACTATGGACAAAATATCAGTGAAATGCCCAAAGGTTACCTCCCGCTACAGACTAGCATCGACCTCTTTGTCTGCGGTCTCCCTCACAAATACAGGGAAGACATAATTAACCAGGAGCCTCAAACTTGGTTGGAAGCAGCGCACATCGCCGAAAAGATGAATATTCGTCCTAAGGAAGCTTTTAAACCAAAGGAACGTCCTGCCGCTAACAACAAACGAAAACGGGATGAACCTGAAAACGATAAATCTTCGTTAAAATGCACCTTTTGTCACAAAATAGGCCATTTGGCGTCTAGTTGTTTCAACCGGTTGAAAAGGGTAAAAGTGAACAATTTACAAGTTGAGTCGCTGAATGAATCAGAGACTAATACTGAGAACGATGATGAAAAGGAGTTGCTCAGTTCAAAAAACTTCTAGGGTCTGTCTCCATCCGAGGTCAGTTGCCAGACCCTACTTGCTTTAGCCAAAGTAAAGAGCCCGGAAGTAAACCATTAGTCATTATTAGTTTGGACATCCAAGGTCGGACTATCAAGGCTTTGGTGGACCCAGGGGCCGCTTTATCTTGCTTGAATATACAAATTCGTCAATCATTACATCTTCCTGTCAAAAAGGCTGAGCGGCCAATCTCTGTTCAGGACGTAGCCTTAAGACACATTGAAGATATAGACTCATGGACTCAAGCAGAATTTACATTTGGCGACCTTCCGGATAAACCTAACCACAATCTTAAGTTTTATATCATGAAAAATTGTCCCCATGATTGTATCTTAGGGTTGCCTTTTATTTGGGATCATTACGATCTTTTCAAGAATATTATGGACCAGGAATTGTTGAGAAATCAGCCCCGGACTATGAACGCTATACAGCGGAATCAAGGAGAAGCGCCCATTCAAATCATCACAGCAGCGAAGGCCGCTAGAATGATGAAAACAGCGGACAATGAGTTTTACACCATACTTATTAAACCCAATCCGTTGTGGGACGTGAAACCTGAGAATGTTCCTAACGGGACTAACTCTGTTGAATTATTGGAACTGTGTAATGCAGACCCCTTGTCAAAGACCTGTCATACACGGATATCACCCACAGTGATGGGGGCCGTTCAGGCTCAAGAAATTGAAAACAAGCACTCACGTGCTGCCCTGAATCAGACGGAAACGTCAAACCTTAATATAAGTTCATCGACGCAGAAATGTCTCGATAACGAGTACTCTTCCAACGACAACCTAACGGCAATCGTTGGAGATGTTATTGTTGGTCTGTTACCCACCATTAAGAGGAACACGAATTCCAGTTCAAACATGGCTGTGAATATCAATCTGGTTCTGACTGCTTCCATAGGAGACCCTAGGGTGAAAGTCCTTCTCCTGGAGTTTAGCGATGTGATCAGTAATGAATTACCGATTGGAGGTACTTCTTTCAAGAAGGTGATGCATCATATCCATATCCTCCCCGGACGTCAACCTAGTTATCAGAATTACTACAGGTTAAGTCCGGACAATCGAGCTGAATTGAAGAACCAAATTGAGGAACTTATTCGGAGCAATCGAATTTTCCCCACGTCGTCTCCCTACGGAGCGCCGGTTTTATTTGTTAAAAAAAAAGACGGAAGCAAAAGACTCTGTGTGGATTATAGACGGTTAAATGAAATTACAGAAAAATCTCGGTTCCCCCTCCCACGTATCGAAGACTTGTTGGACCTCATACATGGAGCTAAGATATTCTCTAAATTGGATTTGGTCAGCGGGTATCATCAAATTTTGATAACTCCAGAAGACAAACACAAGACGGCTATGGTGACTCCGTTTGGACAATACGGGTGGAACGTCATGCCATTTGGGCTTTGCAACGCGCCAGCGACGTTCCAAGCCGTCATGAATAAGCTCCTCCTTCCGCTTGAAAAGTTTTGTGTGGTTTATATTGACGATGTGCTCATATTCTCGCCAGACGAAGCGTCCCACAAACGACACATACGCACGGTATTAGAAACCTTTCGGCAAGCTCGATTAATTGTCAGCCTGAAGAAATCACAGTTCTACCTCAAAAGTATGGACTTTCTTGGGTATAAAGTGTCGGATAAGGGCATTCATGTTACGGACTCGCAAATAGAGTCAGTGAAACGATATCTAGTCAAAACACCAGCTCAAGTGAGATCGTTTGTTGGACTTGCAAGTTATTATCGCCGGTTCATTCGGGGATTTGCCGAAATTGTGCGACCCCTACATTTGTTTGCGAACGATAAAGTTCAGTGGTCTAACGACCAAGAGACGGCGGTAGAAACTCTTAAGGAGGCATTAACAACCGCTCCGACGTTGATTGTTTTCGACCCAGCACTAACGTGTCGAGTCACAGCCGATGCATCAAACTTCACGGCTGGAGCAGTACTTGAACAATTTGATAATGATGGAACCACAAAAGGAGTGGTTGCCTACATGTCTAAACAACTTCAAAATGCCCAACTCCGGTATCCGGTACGGGAAAAAGAATTACTAGCTATAGTTTTAGCTTTGAGACAGTGGAAACACTATTTATCGGCTCCGTTTGAGATTTTCACGGACCATCACTCTTTGAAATATTTAAACTCGTCGAAAAGCGAGGATAATCCGCGTTTGATCAGGTGGCTTCAGTACCTTGCTAATTTCAATTATACGATTCACTACAAGTCGGGTCATTTGAATGGAGCTGCCGACGCGTTAAGTCGCTGTGTACTCAGTGCGATAGTAACTTCTAACGAAGGAACCGGAGGCTCTTTGCAATACACAGAGGTGTCCAAACACCCTGGTACTCAACCTATTGAAAAAGAAGAGTACCTTGCAGACCCCAATTTTAAATTAATCTATCAAGTTTTATTTCAACTGGCACCGTGTCCGAAAGAAGGTTATGATGCATCCTGCAAGCGTCCTGCAGTTCCCCTCTGAATTAACATTGACTGGTCCAGAGACTTATCATGTTTGGATGAAGGAACTCGAGGACTTTCTTTTTGGCTTCGGGGTCGGCTTACTTCAATACGCCGAAAATGGAACTCTGAGCATCGAACTGGACGATATCTCGGACATTTCTTCTGCTTTCTTTATTGAACAATTGGATAGCGTGTTTGGTATTGTTCTCAAGGCAAGTATTAGCCAAGAGATTCGCGGAATTATTCGCTCCACGCACTCACGTCTGACTGCTAGAAATCAATTTTTGTTTCTTCAAGAGAAGTATGGTACTCTTCCACTCCCAGTGGCTCTCACTAGCGCTGGGATTCTGGAAGAGGCTACTAGGCCCACTGAGTTTGTTGACATCAGGGCAATGCTTCAACGCAAAAATTTGTTGGTTAGGCAGCAATTGACTAAGGAGGCAATCATTGCATTATGGACTTTGGATAACATGATGCAACTTGGTGTGCCATATCCGGTTATCTCAAGCGTCATTAAAGAGCTTGAACACAAGGGGATTACTACTAATACTCTTCTGTATCAGGTCTTGCATGAGATAACTGGATCGCATGAGTATGTTCGTCTGAACAGTCTTGCACTTTTGGGACACGATTCTCTGTCTAAGAAGACGTCCAAACCTCGTCGCAAAGGTAAAAAGAAGGATAAGCAACAACCATATGATGAGGAGTCTCCTCAAGGTATGTTGGCTTATTCCTTCCTTGGACATCTGTTACTGATACCAACATTTCTTGATACTGGTGCCAGTGGACATTTCTTTTCTGACATTCGTTTCTTTCAAGACATGATTCCAGAGAATGGCTCTATTCTGGGTGTTGCTGGAAACCTTGCAATTGTTGGGAAAGGTACAGTTCGGATTTCTACTTCAGCTGGACCTTTTATTCTACATGATGTTGGTTACACTCCTAACGGTATTGCTAACCTTATCTCGGTTGGAAAAGCTTCTAATCATAAGTTAGAGTTTCTCTTCAATCATCAAGGTGCCACTATCCGCTCCACCAAGAAAATGCTTGCTCATCGAGATCCACTTTCAAACCTTTACACTGTTTCATGTGAACCTTCTACTGTGATTCCGAAGCAGATTGCTTACAAGGCTGTGTCCTCTGGCCGTGATATTGATCGCTGGCATAGAAGACTTGGCCACCCTAGCGCTTCTGTTATGGCCTCGCTTGTTAAGATCCATCCACTCTGGAAGGCTGGTCAGAGTTTACTGAGTTGTACCGGATGTATTACTGGTAAAACTGTTGACTCTACTCCTAAAGAACGGACCACCAATCCTTCTCAGCCACTTGAGTTAGTCCATGCGGATCTTTGTGGGCCATTTAACTACGGATCCTACGATGCATCTCGGTATTTCTTGACTATTATTGACGGCTATACAAAATGGACCACTGTTGTTTGCCTCAATAAGAAATCTGGATGCACTCAAGGTATCATTAATTTTATTAATACCTCTGAAACAATGTTCCGCAGTAAAGGATTGACTTACTGCGTTGGTACTCTCCGTACAGATAATGGAGGTGAGTTTGTGAGTGAGGAATTGACTAACTTCCTCACCAAGCGTGGCATCTCTCACGAAACCACGGTTCCCCATCATTCGTATCAAAATGGCGTTGCCGAACGAATGAACCGTACACTTCAAGATAAAGCCCGCGCTCTTATGCTTCATACCAATGTTCCAGCTCAACTTTGGCCTGAAGCAATCAATACTGCTGTTTTTTTGGCTAATTGTACGCCATCACGCTCTATTGATTTTGATGTCCCATACAAACGATGGTATGGTCGCTCTTTCAACTACAAATTTCTCCGAGAATTTGGATGTGTTGCTTATGCTATTATTCCTAAGGCCCTCCGTCAAGGAAAGCTCGATGCTAAAGCCTCTCCTTGTGTCATGATTGGCTATGAATTGCAACGAAAAGCATATCGACTCTATGACCCCAGAACAAATAAGGTTATTTGCGCTGCTCAAGCAATTTTTGAGGAGGATAAATTCTTTTATCCAACTGTGTCTCTGGCGCTGACTAGCACAATCAATCCTCCTCAAATTTCTGGGGTTGGCAATCCAAAGATTGGAGGGATTCATTCTCTACCTATGAATTCTCAGCCAGCTATTTCTATGACTAGAGATGAATTGACAGTTGAATCCGAGCTTGACCCTCTGGACACCTCGTTGATAGTGGACGATAATGATACAGTATCTAAATCAGATGCATACGGTAATGCGTCTGAGTTGGCTGAAGATACTGGATCTGAGCTTGGTTACTTAAGGGATCATAATACTGCCTTAATTCGCACTGCTGCTCGCGAAATTGGAAATGAATTAGTTGTTTCTGGTTCATCCAAGTCAAATGAACTAACTATCGCTGATGCTTCAGATGCTGAAATTAACCTGTCCTCTACTATTGATCTGATTGATGTGAGTAATCCTAATGGTTCTAATGAGAATCATCTTGTCCTTGATGATCCTCAACCAAGTCGTGAAGCCATCACGTACCCTGGATTTCTGCACACGCCAGAAGAGCCTGAGTCTCATGCGGATGAGATCAGTGACTCAGAGATATCTGACCCCAGACGGTTGGAATATATCCCTGGAACTACTGACCTGGTTGCAGGTAGTACTTCGGGATCACCCCAACTTCAGGTTGTGAAATATGTATCACAATCTACTTCTGCGGAGTCTGATGCTTCACTGTCGCTGGACAATCATGTTGCCCAACAAACATCACTGTCTCGTCCTGCTACTCCTCAAGCACAAGAAGTTCCTTATACCAATCCCATTGATTATAAGAACTCCAGTTCATCTCACAATCTCTTCAAGTATGATCGGTCTCCGTCAGACAAGCGGCCTATCCCATATCCAAGGGTTAAGCGCTATGATCCCAACTATAACCCGTTTTGTGGTGATATACCTCCGACTACTTTTGATAATCTTCCAAAGACACCTCAAAATGAGATTATCTATAAGTACTACGGAAAGCTGAAGATTTCACGTACTAAAATTCCGGATTCTGATCTCAGATATCTGGAAGGTGTATCTACTTCAGCTGGTCCTCCTCCTCCTCTGCCGCCTTCGCCGCCTCCGCCTCCACCTTCTGCTTTGCCGCAAAAGCGTCTTATCCGTCACAAAGGCTCCCAACCTAAGCCACTTTTTCCTGGTCCGCTTAGTTCTGACGAACATGATCCTACTACCCACCGTTCGTCTTCAGGGAGGGATAAGAAGCCTCGTGTCTCTGATATTGTCACAAATGGTTCTTCTAATGATGGTGTCCTGACATCTGTTAAGACGCCACTCTCAGATGACACAGATGAATCCGATATGAATACGAATGGTGTGAATTATCCTGCTACTTGTTTTATGGCTGCTAAGCATTCTCTTGAGAATGTACCTATGACATTTGATCAAGCTGTTACTTCTGATGATGCTTACTTATGGAAAGATGCTATTCAAAAGGAAATGGAAGCCCACTATGAGAATCAGACTTTTCTGTTAGTTCCACCTAAGCAAGGTCGTCGACCTATTACTTGCCGTTGGGTTTTTACAATTAAGAGTGATGGTCAACACAAGGCACGACTTGTGGCTAGAGGTTTTACTCAGATTAAAGGACTTGATTATGTGGAAACTTTTGCGCCTGTCATTAGGTATGCTTCTATTCGAATCATGTTGTCCATTGCTGCAAGATATAGACTTACTATTCATCAGATGGATGTGAAAACGGCTTTTCTCAATGGTGATTTAAGGGAAGACCTTTACATGATTCAACCTGAAGGTTTTGTGGTCAAAGGAAAAGAAGATCATGTTCTTAAGCTTAATAAGTCGATTTATGGTTTGAAGCAAGCTCCAATGGTTTGGAATGACAAAATCAATGAAGTGTTACATGTGATTGGTTTTAAGCAAAACTCTGCGGAGTATTGTTTGTATTCTAAGAAAAATGGGAATTTGTTTATTATGGTCGCACTTTATGTCGACGATCTTCTC
This sequence comes from Saccharomycopsis phalli, assembly GCA_020342235.1. Classification (NCBI taxonomy): domain Eukaryota; kingdom Fungi; phylum Ascomycota; class Saccharomycetes; order Ascoideales; family Saccharomycopsidaceae; genus Saccharomycopsis; species Saccharomycopsis phalli. Next base: position 395,359 of record CP073215.1, read on the forward strand.
ATTGCTGGAAATAATCAGACTGAAATTGATAAGGTTAAAGCTCAATTGATGCTGCACTTTAAGATGAAAAACCTAGGAGTTGCTAGCAAGTTTCTTGGAATGAACATTAGTCAAGATAAGGCCTCAATACTGCTTTCTCTTCATGATTATGTTCACCTGATGCTAAAGGAGTATCAGATGGTAGATTGCAATCCTATCTACACACCAGCGGATCCTAATCAGGATCTAACTATAACTGATGACTCAAAGGACTGGGATGCCACAATGTATCGATCCTTGGTTGGTAAATTACTTTTTGCTGTTAATACGGTCCGGTTTGATATTGCTTATATTGTTGGTGTGTTATCAAGATATTTACAATCTCCAAAGGAAAAGCATTGGGTTGCTGCGAAGCGTGTTCTTAGATATTTGAAGGCAACAGAGGATATGAAAATTGTTTATTCCAGAAAGGATCATGGGAATTATCTTTTGGGATATTGTGATGCTGACTGGGCTACTGATAAGACGGAAAGAAAGTCAACTACTGGTTTCATGTTTAGGTATAGCGGTGGTGCTATTACTTGGAGATCTAGAAAACAGTCGACTATTGCTTTGTCGACAGCAGAAGCCGAATACATGGCATTAACTGACGGTATTAAAGATGCTCTATGGTTACAGCAGGTGTTTGCAGAACTTGGTATCCCCTTGGCAAAATTGATAGTTCATGATGACAATGTGAGCTGCGTTAATATTGCTAAAAACCCAGTGTCACATGATCGAACTAAACATATTGATATCAAGCATCACTTTATCAGGCATCATGTGAAAAATGGCAACATTGAACTACGACACCTAACTACTGACAAGATGCTAGCTGATATGCTTACCAAGGGATTATCAAGAGAGCAATTTCAAAAACTTCGGATGCTGAGTGGTATGAGGAAATTTTAATTATGGGAGGGTGTTGTGATGATTAAAATCCGAGACGGCATTAGCTATCGGCATTGGTTAAACGGCATTAGCTAAACAGCATTAGCTAAACGGCATTACAATACGCCGTAGCTAAATGGCATTAGTTAAGCGGCATTACGACACGCCGTAGCTTATAAGAGGACTATAAATAAGAGGCAATGTGCCCACAATAAGTAAGTAGTTTACCTATAAGATAAATAAGTTAATACAAACAGTTTATCAAAGATGTCAGCTAAAGAAAGACTTTCCAAATTACAACAAAGAACACAAAGCTTTATTGAATTTTTATCTGGCCAGAAAATTAATTGGCAACGACGTGTTAGTTTTCCGCACGTCTCTGTTGGATCACTCCAAGGTATGTCTACCCAGAGGCAGGTGGCAGACCAAGATGATACACATGTACCACAACGCTGCTGGTAGTCTACACATGGGTCCTCATAAGATGGTACGGCAAATCCAGTCGCTGGGCTTTTACTGGCCCGGAATGGAGCGTTCTATACGCAAACACCTACTTAGATGCGAAACATGCCGAACCATCAAACCCTCCAACCAAGCAACTAATGGGCTTGCTCAACCGCTAGAAGTCCCTATTGCTAGGTGGGCAGATCTCTCTATGGATTTCATCTCAGGGTTCCCAGAGGATGAAGGATACGATTGTATATTGGTCGTGGTCGACCGTCTTACAAAGCGGGCGAAATTCATTCCATGCAAGAAAACGTGTACAGCAGAACAGTTTGGTGAATTATTTTTCAGACACATTGTGTGTGAACATGGAGTACCTAGGTCGATAATATCGGACCGAGGAATATTATTTGTGAACAACTTTTGGAAGACAGTTACAGAAAGAATGGGAATTGATCATCGACTATCCACCAGTGCACATCCCCAAACCGATGGCCAAACGGAAAGAATGAATCGCAACTTGATACAGGCTCTTAGAGTGTGCAAGAAGGTACAGGGAAACCTGTGGTGCCGAATGTTACCAGTGGCACAGTTCGCGTACAACAGCCAGTATCAAGAATCTATTAAAACATCTCCTTTCTTTGCAGATCTAGGCTATCATCCAAGATACTGGGAGATAGTGGTAGGATACGATATACCTAGACTTTTCAATGACAAAAGGATTGTGGCTGGCAATGCGTTTGTGGAAACACAGGATAAAAATATGGAATGGCTTAAACTGAACATGGCTGAAGCTCAGATTAGACAGAGTTATCAGACGAACAAGCATCGAACCGATGTAACCTTCAAAGACGGAGAATTAGCTTTACTACAAAGAAAGGCTCTTTCAACGTCCTCAGAACGAGAAAAGAAATTTGAAGCCCCATTTACTGGGCCGTTCCGCGTGACTCCTACCGACAACCCAAACAGCTACGTTGTGCAGGTAGGTCCCAGAAAGAAATTAACAGTCAATGTGAAAAATTTAAGGAAGTATTACTCAACGGAACTTGCGGAAACTGGTAGTTGGTATGAGGAAAACATAGAACTGATTGTGTTAATTCTCGAAATCAGTGATCACCATGCGGTAGTACTCTATAGGGACAAACCTGTCCCAGTCACGATTCCCGCACGTTGGATTGCGAAAATTTCAGACAAACTTATGAACCATCTACTCCAAGACCTTGAAGAATTCGAACCCTTACGGGATTGGTAGGTTAAGGGACGACCTACGCTTCAGGGGGGGAAACTGTAACGGGCAATCCTCGGTACCTCTCCTCTGGAGTATAGAAGTTACACGTGAATGGCACGTGAATGCATACAACATGCAATGAACAACAGGAAGAGGAGCGGGCTTGTGGGTGAACAAGGTATAACCCTTGTGAAGATACGTCTTTAGGTCACGTACATCAAGATACCGGTATACTCTTTCCTATTAAGGATAAAGAAGGTCTAGGCCGTCCTAAAAGGGATTCTGACGCCTTTACCAGACGCAAGTCAATGGCACACCGCCACCATATAGAATAATATAAATAGCTGGGAAACCTGCTATGAAGCTAACTCACTCTGGGAGAAATTCCATCTTAGCTTATTACAACAAACATTATTGTAAGCTTCTTCTATCCCCTCGGAATAGTACTTTTATTGAGGTAATACTGAATATCCTGACGATTTGGGATATTGATTATTACATTGTTTTGTAACGGGAATTGGTCAGGATCATTGAGCACGTGTTAATTGTCACGTGCCAAGTTAAAAGTTATGAATCCATCTAAACATATGAATACATCGAATGATATTATTACATCTAAAGACATGAATCCAGTTAAAGATATTTGGGTGAAAAGATATAAGCCTCCACAGTAGTGGCAAATATTACTATATATAGCGCTTAATAAAAGGCGTAAAAAGGATTAACGAAATCTTACAAGACTTCTTAGAACATCCTACAACTTATTCTGTGTAGTTTTACTAAGGATTAATTCGACTATTCAGCATAATAAGTGTTTTAACGAGAGAACTTGAACATTTCTCGTTACATGTTTGTAACCAGGAAGGTACACCTCCCTGGTTAGGAGAAATGATACAGCGGTTAGAGACCCTGGTTGTATATGTGCACGTGACGGGAGGAAGCCGGGTTATATATGCACGTGAGAGGAATGAAGCCCTGGTAAGGGGTGAGTATAAATATACAAACGGTGGCGTGAAGGAGGTCACGCAAGGTTACGGTCATAATATTGTAAGCTTTCATATACGTGAATAAGGAATCACAGACGCCTTATTCAGCATAACCAGCATTCTCCGAAGTAGATCGGATCTAACTGGTTACATTGTGTAACGATAAAATATCGTTTACACTAGACACGTGGGATACACGTGTCGGTCACATGGAATGGCACGTGAACATCACATGCCAGCGTGCGGATAAGGGATGATGCCGATAGTGACGAGAAAGGAAGTCAAAGCACTGCCGTGTACAGAGATGAGTATGGAAGAATCCCAAAAGGGATTTGAGGCAACCTTTAATTAAGGAAGTAATCCTGTCTCTGGAGTAATATAAATACAGAAGGGAATAGCTAATAAATCATCAAGTAACTTAGAGATACAGTGTAATGAGGAAGAGTTACTATATTACATACAGTCTGAGATAACTATATGTCGTAGTTTATATTTCGGTCTGATTAGACATAGTATTATGATGAACTATAAACTACTTAATTATTTGTTTTGTTCCTTTAGGATATGGATAACCGGATTGGGCTCTGCTAGATATAATGTCTAGCTTGAATTGTTTAGGTAAGTTGTCCTTTCTATAAAGAGGAAGTCCTCTTTATATAGACGTTAGGAGGTCCTCCGAGGGATTAATCTTCCAATGATATTGTACTCAATCCTATTGGAGGACCACATCCACCGTCTAATCAAGGGTGGAGGTTGGTGAGACATCACCAACGCCAACCTCGCATCAGTGAACTATTCTGCAGTGGTTGTGAACCACGACACTATACAACTTATATCTTGTAGTTAACAATACTTCATATTGTTAATTGGTCGATTTATAAGTGATTGTAACAATACCACCAGGATTTTATTGTTACACGTTGTTGTAACAAGAATTAGTCAAGTTATCTCGTTAAAACACTTATTATGCTGAATAGTCAAGTTAATCCTTAGTAAAACTACACAGTATATGTCGTGATCACCTGATGTTCCGATATTACAAGACTACATTGCATGGGCGGTGCTCACTTGTGTATCAGGGACAATGGTCATACTATGGTGATACAAGGGTGAACACTCTGTGTAGCAACATAGGATGACCACTGGAACGACCATATAAGACTAGGTAGAAAACTACCTAGGACATCTATCGTTTGAAGGACCTTTGGTTTAGATTCAATCATTCAATCTTAAAGGAACAACAAAATAGAGTTTATATTAGTGCTTCATAGTCATTAATTACCCCTACATATATAAACTTTAACATGGTGCGTGAACAAGGAATCGAACCTACCACTCAGGATTCACTGAAGGATGGCAATCAACTAGAACCGAAACTTAAACTGGCTTTAAAGTTGGAAGAGCCCAGTCTAGTCAGGTTAAAAAAGCTTCCTCCCCAGACAGCACACTTTGATTTTTTAGACTGGCAGACAGAGTTTGAGAGTGTCCTCGAGGAGTTAGAACTCAGGGATATTATCGAATCTGATGATCCCAAGGTGTGCCAAAAACAAACATCAACCAGAAAGAATTTAATTTCAGCAGTCTTAGAACAAAGCTTTGACGCAGAAAGAGTCAAAGAAATGCTCAGATATCCAAAGGCATTTTACAGTCAACTTTGTTCGGAGAGAAGAGAATATTATATGGCTAATCGAAACTCAATTGCCCAACTGCTTGTGAAGTTTGGCACGGACTCAGACACACTTGCAGTAGCCGGAAGGATTACTCGTTATCAGGAAATAGAAGGAATAGACGGTATGGAGTTGGAGCAACGAATTATACAAGAAAGTGGGTGGACAGACGGACCAGGACTGGTTGCTATGAACGAGACAAATTTACAGATTTGGAAAAAGGTTATCATAGGGATTCGACGAACACGAGGTTCGACAATCTCCGCTGCTCCGGTGTCATCAGATATTGCCCACTTGGACGTGGAAAAGAGTAGAAAGGTGTTTCCAAAGAAACCTAGACACTCGAAGAAGAAAAAGGCCACAAAGGAACGGATTCAGTGTCAAATTTGCAAGAAACAAGGCCATGGGGCTGACCAATGTTATAAGTTATACCCTAAATTGCGTCCAAAGAAAGAATCGGAACCCAGGAAGTGAAGTGGAAGAATCAGAGTCCCAGGTGTATACTTTTTCAGAATTTGATGCGAAGACTCTTGATGGCGTCCCTGAACTTGGAATTTATGATACAGGTGCTGCAATATCGATCACTACGATTCGATTGTTATTGTCAGATTTGAAGGATGGGCAAATTAGGTGCCGACCACTATCTAACACTATTGAGAAAGCTATAGGTCCAGGAAAATTAAAAGTTCCATTGGAAGATGAGTCTGTTGAGATTGATGTCTACTATATTCCAAAGGAAAAACTTGCTCGAGATGTTACGATTATTGCTGCTGAAGATCTTATGAAGAAAGGAGTGGAAGGTCATTATGCTAGTCCGGATCCTTATTTGACATATAAGGAACAAAAGTACCCAGTTATTAAAAGTGGTAGTTTTATGCTTATACCTATTAGTCCAGTCCCGTATACATACTTCTTGGATGTTACGAGTGATCCTGCTCTATTGCTACATCAGAGGTTTGGACACGCGAATTTAAAACACTTATCACATTACCGCCGTAAGTAGAATTTTTCGCAAGAAGAGGTAAAGCTATTGAAGAAGGGTTACTCAGAGTGCATGGAATGTTTTCTTGCTCGGCCATTAACACAAAACAGGAAGAGTGTGTTTCATCAAAGGGCAACGGTGCCGAGACATACCCTTCATGCGGATATCATGTTTATTGAAGACGTAACTGTTCTTGTGTTGGTAGATGAATTTAGTAAGGTGTGTCAAGCGACGGTTATCAACTCCAAGAAGGCTGCAAGAACTGTGTTGGAAGAGAAGTTGGAAAAGGGGAAGTGCAAACGGTTCTTTGCTGATAATGGAGGAGAATTTAGGAGCCTTCTGTTTTTGTAATTTTTGAAGAAACATGGAATTGAAAGGGTCGAGATACTACCAAAAGCGAGTAAGATTAATGGATTGGTTGAACGGTTTAATGGTATTATAAAGAAACGGTTGAATAGACTTCTAATGAGTCTTGTCTATAGAGACCCTACAGCTCCATTGACACATACGAAACTGGATTTAAAGAAGTTTTATCTTCAGTATATGCTCAATCACATCACGTTTCAATATAACCGTTCATCACGTCCAAGCAATAGGCTGATTCCTATTTTGCTTCATCAGAGTCCAAGGCAGAAGGGACTTGATGGCAAACACTTGTTGGACAAGAATCTCTTTCACCGTTTTGCGGCAGCTGTGATCTATGATGCAGAAGAAAGAAGGAGTCCATTAGAAGTACCCCGTGAAGGTAGATTTTTGGGAATTGACGAAAGTAAGATAGGATATTACATTCAAGATGTTTCAACGGGAGAAATCAAATTGAGAAAGAATGTCCAATTCTATCCAGACGAGAGAATTGCTTATCTACGACAGAGTGTTCCTGAAAATTATACGAATCTAAAGTCATCCGATACTCATAGACCTGTCACACGTCAAGTGTCAAAGAAGTCGAAACCTATCTCTGAGGAGCAGAGTGTGGAATCAAGTGAACAGGTTGTTACGTCGAAGATACTTGAAGAAGGGGAGTCTCAGGAAGGGGGAGAATCTCATGAATCAGGAGAATCGAGCGTACAACAGGGGACATTACGATCGGAGATCACAGAGCATCAGGAGAAGCTTGTTAATCTTCCGAGTCGTCTCCAGAAACAATTGAGTATCGATGAAAATCACATTAATTTTATTGCGAAGTTGGAATCTGAAGACCCAGAAAAGCGTGTTGCTGCGAGACAAACTGAATTGGATTCTCATACCCATTATGGTACCTATGAACAGCTATGGGTTGATGAATCAGTAAGTTTAATGTCAATGAGATGGGTCGACACCACTAAAGCCGATGGCACGTATAAGAGTCGATTAGTGTTGAGAGGAAATCAGACCTCCAAGTATGAGGGCAAAACGGAAGATGAAGTTTATGCTCCCACTATCAGTTTAATGCTCTTGAGAATAGTATTAACTCTTGCGGTGCAACATGGCTGGTGTCTTGCTCAGGCAGATGTGAAAACCGCATTTCTTAACGCCGAATTACCGGAAGATATAGTGATCTATGCCGATCCGCCGTCAGAGACTTATGGCGATCACGAACCACCACCCGGTAAGAAGCTAGCTTGGAAAGTTAAGAAGGCAATTTATGGTTCAAAAGAAAGCCCAAGAGCGTGGTATGACTATTTTAGTAGTCATCTCACTGAGGATGTGCATTTTACAGAGTTGGACGGTTTCATCTCGTCGGTTTACCATAACACTGAAAACACGATGATGGTTATTGTTTATGCGGATGATATCTTGGTGGTCAGTAAGAAAAAGTCACAGGCGTGCGAGTTTTTGACCGAAGTGGGAAAGAAAGTTGAGTTGAAAGTCCTCGGTTTTCCGAAGAAGATACTAGGGTTGAAGATCTCTCAAATTAATCCTAAGGAGCAGTGTGAACAATCTCTTGTATGCAGGAATGGCCTTATTATCAATAGAGAACCTCAAGATATGTCACGCACTCCAGAGATCCCAGACGTTGGAAAACGCAGGTCTAAATTGGTTCCTATCAAGCCGTATGTGAATTTAGACGTCAACCCTAGGCAATCAACCCAAAAGAATTTTTATCAGTACGCAGGGATATTGAATTATGTTCAATCTGCGTATCGCCCGGATTTATCGTTTGTTGCGAACTATGTCTCTACCATGGCTAATAAATACATCGTATGATGAGGTGTGGAGGAAAGTGACTGATGCTATGCAATATTTATACAGCACAAGTGAACATGGTATAAAGATCACTCCAACCAAAACATTGTCAAGAATCTCAATATACTCAGATGCGTCGTTTAAAGGTGAACGGAATCTTCAGCTCCCCGAGACGTATATGTCATCCTATTATGGGTATGTGATCAAACTTCACGGTGTGCCCGTTTTATGGCGAACGGACCATACCGACAGAATGGCGAAATCAACCACTGAGGTGGAAATGCAGGCACTCAAGGATGCTGTCGTGGCTGCAGAGAAGGTTGAAGCACATATGAAGCTATTCCTCGATAATATGGGTGAGGAAGAAATGAAATTTGAGATAGATCGCAATGACAGCCACTTTATGATAAAGGAAGGAAAGGTAGCCTATCAAGACAATAGTCTGGTGATATCGAAGTTGAACAAGGCTAGGACTAAGGAGGTTAGCTTTGTGTCAAACTGGTGGTTTATACGGGAAGTCTCAAGAAGAGAGGAGCTTACCGTTTTGAAAGTATCGACAGATGAACAACAGGTGGATTTGTTCACAAAACCCTTGGCTTTTACGGTACGAAGCAAGACATGGGTAGATAAGTTATTGGAACTTGGAATGTCTGTCACCAGATAGGCGGTGATTGGAGGATCCGAGATCTAAGAATTTCCTGATGGGAAAAAGAGCTCTGTGCTATCAGTTACATGAGACGTTTCAACACACGATGAAACAGTAACAGATAAGGAATCTAGATTGTTAAGTAAGTGTGAATGGTATACTATTTATATTCGAGTGACGACTTGAAGTATGTTGGAGCCGTGCTTTTACCAGTGAAGACCGGAGCGTCCTAAGGCATTTATGCTGACGTCCGCCATCTGATCTCGTAGGGTGACTAGTTGGTTGGTCCCAGTTGGCAGCTGCAACTGTCGCAAAACTGGCGTCCTTATCATCATCACCTGCAAACTTTGACCCATGGTCTACTGGTCTCCAGTGGAAAATGAGGGATGAGTAAAGTACACGGGAGGCTCTAACGGTCAATAGGTTAGTTGCTGTATAACTATTGTTGACCAGCAGACATTGGACTATCATGAGGAGTGCACCCAATATTGATAATGGAATGTTTTGCATAGTACGGGTTTTTTAGTGGGTTATGATTTTGATCATGAGTCCTACTCGAACTATGTTGTAATTTGGAAAGTCTTTCTTTAGCTGACATCTTTGATAAACTGTTTGTATTAACTTATTTATCTTATAGGTAAACTACTTACTTATTGTGGGCACATTGCCTCTTATTTATAGTCCTCTTATAAGCTACGGCGTGTCGTAATGCCGCTTAACTAATGCCATTTAGCTACGGCGTATTGTAATGCCGTTTAGCTAATGCCGTTTAACCAATGCCGTTTAGCTAATGCCGTCTCGGATTTTAATCATCACAACACCCTCCCATAATTAAAATTTCCTCATACCACTCAGCATCCGAAGTTTTTGAAATTGCTCTCTTGATAATCCCTTGGTAAGCATATCAGCTAGCATCTTGTCAGTAGTTAGGTGTCGTAGTTCAATGTTGCCATTTTTCACATGATGCCTGATAAAGTGATGCTTGATATCAATATGTTTAGTTCGATCATGTGACACTGGGTTTTTAGCAATATTAACGCAGCTCACATTGTCATCATGAACTATCAATTTTGCCAAGGGGATACCAAGTTCTGCAAACACCTGCTGTAACCATAGAGCATCTTTAATACCGTCAGTTAATGCCATGTATTCGGCTTCTGCCGTCGACAAAGCAATAGTCGACTGTTTTCTAGATCTCCAAGTAATAGCACCACCGCTATACCTAAACATGAAACCAGTAGTTGACTTTCTTTCCGTCTTATCAGTAGCCCAGTCAGCATCACAATATCCCAAAAGATAATTCCCATGATCCTTTCTGGAATAAACAATTTTCATATCCTCTGTTGCCTTCAAATATCTAAGAACACGCTTCGCAGCAACCCAATGCTTTTCCTTTGGAGATTGTAAATATCTTGATAACACACCAACAATATAAGCAATATCAAACCGGACTGTATTAACAGCAAAAAGTAATTTGCCAACCAAGGATCGATACATTGTGGCATCCCAGTCCTTTGAGTCATCAGTTATAGTTAGATCCTGATTAGGATCCGCTGGTGTGTAGATAGGATTGCAATCTACCATCTGATACTCCTTTAGCATCAGGTGAACATAATCATGAAGAGAAAGCAGTATTGAGGCCTTATCTTGACTAATGTTCATTCCAAGAAACTTGCTAGCAACTCCTAGGTCTTTCATCTTAAAGTGCAGCATCAATTGAGCTTTAACCTTATCAATTTCAGTCTGATTATTTCCAGCAATGAGAAGATCGTCGACATAAAGTGCAACCATAATAAACAAATTCCCATTTTTCTTAGAATACAAACAATACTCCGCAGAGTTTTGCTTAAAACCAATCACATGTAACACTTCATTGATTTTGTCATTCCAAACCATTGGAGCTTGCTTCAAACCATAAATCGACTTATTAAGCTTAAGAACATGATCTTCTTTTCCTTTGACCACAAAACCTTCAGGTTGAATCATGTAAAGGTCTTCCCTAAATCACCATTGAGAAAAGCCGTTTTCACATCCATCTGATGAATAGTAAGTCTATATCTTGCAGCAATGGACAACATGATTCGAATAGAAGCATACCTAATGACAGGTGCAAAAGTCTCCACATAATCAAGTCCTTTAATCTGAGTAAAACCTCTAGCCACAAGTCGTGCCTTGTGTTGACCATCACTCTTAATTGTAAAAACCCAACGGCAAGTGATAGGTCGACGACCTTGCTTAGGTGGAACTAACAGAAAAGTCTGATTCTCATAGTGGGCTTCCATTTCCTTTTGAATAGCATCTTTCCATAAGTAAGCATCATCAGAAGTAACAGCTTGATCAAATGTCATAGGTACATTCTCAAGAGAATGTTTAGCAGCCATAAAACAAGTAGCAGGATAATTCACACCATTCGTATTCATTTCGGATTCATCTGTGTCATTTGAGAGTGGTGTCTTAACGGATGTCAGGACACCATCATCAGAAGAACCATTTGTGACAATATCAGAGAAACGAAACTTCTTATCCCTCCCTGAAGACGAACGGTGGGTAGTAGGATCATGTTCATCAGAACTAAGCGGACCAGGAAAAAGGGGCTTAGGTTGGGAGCCTTTGTGACGGATAAGGCGCTTTTGCGGCAAAGCAGAAGGTGGAGGCGGAGGCGGCGGAGGAGGCAGAGGAGGAGGGCCAGCTGAAGTAGATACACCTTCCAGATATCTGAGATCAGAATCCGGGATTTTAGTACGTGAAATCTTCAGCTTTCCGTAGTACTTATAGATAATCTCATTTTGAGGTGTCTTTGGAAGATTATCAAAAGTAGTCGGAGGTATATCACCACAAAACGGGTTATAGTTGGGATCATAGCGCTTAACCCTTGGATATGGGATAGGCCGCTTGTCTGACGGAGACCGATCATACTTGAAGAGATTGTGAGATGAACTGGAGTTCTTATAATCAATGGGATTGGTGTAAGGAACTTCTTGTGCTTGAGGAGTAGCAGGACGAGACAGTGATGTTTGTTGGGCAACATGATTGTCCAGCGACAGTGAAGCATCAGACTCCGCAGAAGTAGATTGTGATACATATTTCACAACCTGAAGTTGGGGTGATCCCGAAGTACTACCTGCAACCAGGTCAGTAGTTCCAGGGATATATTCCAACCTTCTGGGGTCGAGTATCTCTGAGTCACTGATCTCATCCGCATGAGACTCAGGCTCATCTGGTGTGTGCAGAAATCCAGGGTACGTGATGACTTCACGACTTGGTTGAGGATCATCAAGGACAAGATGATTCTTATTAGAACCATTAGGATTACTCACATCAATCAGATCAATAGTAGAGGTCAGGTCAATTTCAGCATCTGAAGCGTCAGCGATGATTAGTTCATTTGACTTGGATGAACCAGAAACGACTAATTCATTTCCAATTTCGCGAGCAGCAGTGCGAATTAAGGCAGTATTATGATCCCTTAAGTAACCAAGCTCAGATCCAGTATCTTCAGCCAAATCAGACGCATTACCGCATGCATCTGGTTTAGATACTGTATCATTATCGTCCACTATCAACGAGGTGTCCAGAGGGTCAAGCTCGGATTCAACTGTCAATTCATCTCTAGTCATAGAAATAGCTGGCTGAGAATTCATAGGTAGAGAATGAATCCCTCCAATCTTTGGATTGCCAACCCCAGAAATTTGAGGAGGATTGATTGTGCTAGTCAGCGCCAGAGACACAGTTGGATAAAAAAATTTATCCTCCTCAAAAGTTGCTTGAGCAGCGCAAATAACCTTATTTGTTCTGGGGTCATAGAGTCGATATGCTTTTCGTTGCAATTCATAGCCAATCATGACACAAGGAGAGGCTTTAGCATCGAGCTTTCCTTGACGGAGAGCCTTAGGAATAAGAGCATAAGCAACACATCCAAATTCTCGGAGAAATTTGTAGTTGAATGAGCGACCATACCATCGTTTGTATGGGACATCAAAATCAATAGAGCGTGATGGTGTACAATTAGCCAAAAACACAGCAGTATTGATTGCTTCAGGCCAAAGTTGAGCTGGAACATTGGTATGAAGCATAAGGGCGCGGGCTTTATCTTGAAGTGTACGGTTCATTCGTTTGGCAACGCCATTTTGGTACGAATGATGGGGAACCGTGGTTTCGTGAGAGATGCCACGCTTGGTGAGGAAGTTAGTCAATTCTTCACTCACAAACTCACCTCCATTATCTGTACGGAGAGTACCAACGCAGTAGGTCAAGCCCTTGCTGCGGAACATTGTTTCAGAGGTATTAATAAAATTAATGATACCTTGAGTGCATCCAGATTTCTTATTGAGGCAAACAACAGTGGTCCATTTTGTATAGCCGTCAACAATAGTCAAGAAATACCGAGATGCATCGTAGGATCCGTAGTTAAATGGCCCACAAAGATCCACATGGACTAACTCAAGTGGCTGAGAAGGATTGGTGGTCCGTTCTTTAGGAGCAGAGTCAACAGTTTTACCAGTAATACATCCGGTACAACTCAGTAAACTCTGACCAGCCTTCCAGAGTGGATGGATCTTAACAAGCGAGGCCATAACAGAAGCGTTAGGATTGTTGTGATGATTAAAATTCGAGACGGCATTAGCTACCGGCATTGGTTAAACGGCATTAGCTAAACGGCATTAGCTAAACGGCATTACAATACTCCGTAGCTAAATGGCATTAGTTAAGCGGCATTACGACACGCCGTAGCTAATAAGAGGACTATAAATAAGAGGCAATGTGCCCACAATAAGTAAGTAGTTTACCTATAAGATAAATAAGTTAATACAAACAGTTTATCAAAGATGTCAGCTAAAGAAAGACTTTCCAAATTACAACAAGGATGGCCAAGTCTTCTATGCCAGCGATCAATATCACGGCCAGAGGACACAGCCTTGTAAGCAATCTGCTTCGGAATCACAGTAGAAGGTTCACATGAAACAGTGTAAAGGTTTGAAAGTGGATCTCGATGAGCAAACATTTTCTTGGTGGAGCGGATAGTGGCACCTTGATGATTGAAGAGAAATTCTAACTTATGATTAGAAGCTTTTCCAACCGAGATAAGGTTAGCAATTCCGTTAGGAGTATAACCAACATCATGTAGAATAAAAGGTCCAGCTGGAGTAGAAATCCGAACTGTACCTTTCCCAACAATAGCAAGGTTTCCAGCAACACCCAGAATAGAGCCATTCTCTGGAATCATGTCTTGAAAGAAACAAATGTCAGAGAAGAAATGTCCACTGGTACCAGTATCAAGAAATGTTGGTATCAGTAACAGATGTCCAAGGAAGGAATAAGCCAACATACCTTGAGGATACTCTTCATCATATGGTTGTTGCTTTTCCTTCTTTTTACCTTTGCGACGAGGTTTGGACGTCTTCTTAGACAGAGAATCGTGACCCAAAAGTGCAAGACTGTTCAGACGAACATACTCATGTGATCCAGTTATCTCATGCAAGACCTGATACAGAAGAGTATTAGTAGTAATCCCCTTGTGTTCAAGCTCTTTAATGACGCTTGAGATAACCGGATATGGCACACCAAGTTGCATCATGTTATCCAAAGTCCATAATGCAATGATTGCCTCCTTAGTCAATTGCTATCTAACCAACAAATTTTTGCGTTGAAGCATTGCCCTGATGTCAACAAACTCAGTGGGCCTAGTAGCTTCTTCCAGAATCCCAGCGCTAGTGAGAGCCACTGGGAGTGGGAGAGTACCATACTTCTCTTGAAGAAACAAAAACTGATTTCTAGCAGTCAGACGTGAGTGCGTGGAGCGAATAATTCCGCGAATCTCTTGGCTAATACTTGCCTTGAGAACAATACCAAACACGCTATCCAATTGTTCAATAAAGAAAGCAGAAGAAATGTCCGAGATATCGTCCAGTTCGATGCTCAGAGTTCCATTTTCGGCGTATTGAAGTAAGCCGACCCCGAAGCCAAAAAGAAAGTCCTCGAGTTCCTTCATCCAAACATGATAAGTCTCTGGACCAGTCAATGTTAATTCAGAGGGGAACTGCAGGACGCTTGCAGGATGCATCATAACCTGTTGTAATTTGGAAAGTCTTTCTTTAGTTGACATCTTTGATAGACTGTTTATATTAACTTATTTATCTTATAGGTAAACTACTTACTTATTGTGGGCACATTGCCTCTTATTTATAGTGCTCTGATTAGCTACCGCCGATACTTCGTCTAAGTGAAACTCGTTTAAGTGAAACTCGTTTAGGTAGACTCGTTTATGCAACCTCGGATTTTAATCATCACAACATTTAATTCATTGATATACCTTGTGTGGTAGCCATATTGTTGATCTTTAATTTTTTTGTTAACATATGTCGTGGCCCTAGGTCGGGCCGACAGGTCGTTTACCTCAGGGAGGTAATCATATTTGTCATAGGCAGCGTGGTTGCAAGTCTCATCGGGGTTGCACTGACGCGCAGTCTCCTGGACTAATAATATAACTGCCGAATTCTTGTAATGGTCAGGGACCGCTTCTAGATGCGGCCTTCGTTTCTGGATGTTGATCGAGATGATTGTTATCTTCATTGTGATCCAACTTGGCCTGAGTCACTGTGCGAAACCATCTGAGTTCGACTTGACCGTAGATTATCTCTTGATGTCGAGTTTTCATCAGTAGCTGGGTAAGTCTCCGTCGTATTGATCACTAGATCTTTTGGGATCTTGGGTTGACTGGAGGGGTTACTCGTGGCGTTCGGATTTCCTGGTGTGCCGCTTTGTGCGTTGGAGGCAGGAGTTATGGAAGATGGTTGGCTCGTTTTTTACTTGGAGCCTCGGCTTCGGCGTGGCCGTCGCGGTGACTCTTTGAGGAGCTCAAGGTGAGTCCGTTTCCGGATGTTGCGCTTTCCCTTGTACTCGGTTAGTCTGTGGATTTCTCCTTCCCACTGCGCATTTCTTAAGGTTCTCGAAATTTCGAGTGCAACGTTGTCGGAGGAGAAGGTTGCTGGGACGTTTTGGATTACCCGTGAGACCCATGGTTTTGTGTTGAGTGGTCCTGGTGATCCGAGCGCAGATTGGAGTGTCAACTTGTTTTCGTCGCTGAAGGATTCGTTTAGGTGGACCCGGAAGTGGTGCGCCGCGGTGAGGCTGATCATGCTGATCTTGCATGCCGACTGGTCAATGATGGCTTTGGACTCAACTTCGAATTGGATGCGTTTTGCAGCATCCCATGTTCGACTTTAAGGATTAACATAATAGGCTAATCTACCAGCGATTTCAAGGTCTTTGCCGGTTGGTCTTTGCTGCCGGGTTTTGGTTCGGGTTGCGGTGTGGCTACCTTTTGATGAGGTAGCTGGGGGTTCGAGGAATGCATGTTGGGTTTGTAGAAACTGAATGGCTTCCTCCTGTTCAGCTTGGCGGAGGAAGGTAGTTGAATCAAGTTTGTAAAACCGAGCGGTGCCAGAGATTGCGGTAGTGAGTACTCTGTAGGCTTGTATAGCGTCACGAGCCCTGTCCTCAAATGTGTAATTTGAGTTCCCGCTTTGGGAGGGGTGGTCGGTTTCATAAGGTTGGATAATCTTTTCTTCGACGTTTTGTCGGTTCCAAGTTTGTGGAGGTGGCGAGATGGCACCTGGTGGAGTGTTGTATCCGCTTGTTTCGTGTTCTGAGGGGTCCGTGTCGTCCTCCTCGGTGAGGCCATAGGATTTTCTAGTTTGACCGTTGGTGTGTGTTGCTGGTGCCCTGGTGGCACTTGGGTCAATTTGAGAGTGGTTAATAGATTCGCCGTGAGAATCCATACGGTTTGCTGTTGTTTGGGGCCCTAATAGGTCGCCCTGGGGTTCAAACTCATTTTGTGTTTCACCAAATTGGGAAGAACTCATTTTTTCCTGTTAATGGTATATTAATAGTATTGTAATATAGTAACTAAGATACGTGTTGATAAGATAGTTAAAATATATTCGCTTGACTATTCCCTGAATAGTCTAACTATTTATATCTGGAAAAGGTGAGACACATTCTTTGGTCTAAGGGAATGGGCTTTGGCAAGACCGTTCCCTTTGACTAAGAGACTGGGTCAAAAAGCATAGCAGAAATGGAAGAACAAAGAAAACAACGTTTCAAAGAAAGGAATGAATGTCTTGGAAAGGGTGTAGTGTTGTCGTGTAGAGGAATTGGATCTGGCTAGACCATTTCCTAGGAACCAAACAGACGGTAGCTAAACTTGTTTAAGGTAATCCTTTCATCATCTTTATTACAAGTATTGTAATAAAGTTCTTACTTATCTTAATTTTTTCTGATACAAGACTCGAACTCCCGCGATAAGTATTAGATAATTACCCTAAACACATCCCGTTGATCAGTCGATGCAACACTAAGGCAGCAGTGCCGTACGCTTGCGTCTCTCCTTTCCTGACTCCGTCACCACTTGTATAGCTAATCTCGCCCCCCGAATAGGTCAAGCGAATATATTCTAACTATCATATCAACACGTATCTTAGTTACTATATTACAAGTATGGATTCATAGTATTAGCAATCTAATAAAGTTATCAGGTCATCTTAATAGTGAACTGATAATGACCTCATGAGCTAAAGATAACTGAAGGCATCTCAGAAAGAATATAAATAGGACACAAAATAGTTCGTATAGTAACAAGAAAATGAATTATGACGTACTTAGTGTTGTCTCTTCTCTGATGGAGACCTTGCACTAATAGTAATAAATAAATAATAAGTAGTAGTAGTGAGCTCAGTAAGATACGAGGTATTATTGATAGTGCCGGGCTATCTTACAAATGTATACTATATTTATTTTGAACTCAAGATCTTCAGGACTAAACTACTATCTTTTATACCTGCATCTCTCACATATACGTGTCCATTGTGAGGTGGCGGAGTCATATTGCGTATCATCATAGATCGGCGCTTATGCTTCCCATGTTGCTTATTCCGCCTATCACGTGACCATCTTCTTGTGTCATACTTCGTATGACGTCAAATTATCTATAATAGAAGATATGGATGCCATAAGGATCTGCTAGATTACGTCAGCATGTTGTATGACTTCACCTGCTAATCACGTGCACCTTCAATGCACCAAAGGAGAGGTATCAGGGATTGCCCGTCACTAACAGTGTTATAATTAAAGGTCAAGGCGCCGTTGGATAATAATTATTAGCATCGGAGTGCAGAGAAGTCCGACCCGGTGCATAAGTATTATTTAAGACGGCCATTGTTGTTAAATAATAAGGAGGGTTCTCACCCTCGTTATGAGACCAATTATTTAGTATTTATAGGACGTGTTCATTCTAGGAATGGGCATTCAAAAAGAGAAAGAGAATCATAGTTTATATTGTAGCTTAGAAGGACTGAAACAATAATCAGTCGAGCAAGTACAACAAGTTATAGATTAAACCAGGGAACTCAATAGCCCAGTCGAGAATTATAACATTTGGTAGCGCCACAAGGTTGGAACGATGTCTGAACGAAGAAACGAGAGGTTGTATAAAACCATCCCTACGTATGATGGAGCGAGCGAAATCAGCCTGATTATGGATTGGGCACGTATCTGTGAGAATATTCTCCCAGAAATCGACGATACTAGAAGGGAAAAACTTCTTATGGTCCAATCCAAGCTTAGAGGATCAAAAGCTCAAGCGTGGTTCCAGAAGTTTGTGGAGTCATGTAATACTAATGAAGAGGATACATCGTTGAGAGACATGGTAGACCATTTCAAAAACTACTTTCTTCCCCAAGATTATCAGTATCAATTGAAAGGACAACTCAATCAACTTCAACAGACCGGGCTGATTAAGGAGTATAATGTTGTAATTTGGAAAGTCTTTCTTTAGCTGACATCTTTGATAAACTGTTTGTATTAACTTATTTATCTTTTAGGTAAACTACTTACTTATTGTGGGCACATTGCCTCTTATTTATAGTCCTCTTATAAGCTACGGCGTGTCGTAATGCCGCTTAACTAATGCCATTTAGCTACGGCGTATTGTAATGCCGTTTAGCTAATGCCGTTTAACCAATGCCGATAGCTAATGCCGTCTCGGATTTTAATCATCACAACATATAATCTGCAGTTTGATCAAATAGTAGCCGATTTGTCTACTTATGACCGTGAACAAACTTTGGGAAGTTATATGCGGGGTTTGGATGAAACGGTTTATTTACACACCATCGGATTTCTGCCACAAAACTTTATGGAGGCCCAAGTTATTGCTGAAAAATATGGAGTTGCATTGGAAACACTCAGAAGCAATGCCCCATTTAATCTGAGCAATAATCGATCTTACAGGGAACATAACCTGAGAAGGAGTCAATTCAACAACTCATACCAAAAGGGTAAGGGGAAGTTCAACAAAAAACGGGTATGCTATTTTTGTGATCGGACAGGACATTTGCAAAGAGATTGCGAAGAGTACTTGAAAGCTAAGTCTTCCCGTAACGCGGCTATTAGCCTGCGAGAAGACAGATTTGATGACGCAGACTTGTCCGACGATTCAAAAAAAGAGTAAGCCAATACCAGAACGAGCCTCTCGTATCGGCTAACTTTAAACAAGCTGCTGAACCATCAGATTATCCGGTGATAAGAGTTAATATTACGATTGCTGGTACGTCTATTCCCGTGTTGGTAGATTGTGGGGCCACAGCTAATTATATTTATACAGGAATTGTTGAAAATTTACGATTAGTTCGCCATCTGTTACGACGCCGTAGAAGGGTATTTGACGCCTACGGTAAGCCACACGAACTATTGAAGGAATGGATAAGAGAAGAAGCGACGGTGCAAATCGGAGAACAACAACTAAAGTTCGAGTTTAAAAGTTTTGTTAGTTCTAATGTGGAACATCAAGTTGTATTGGGATTACCATTTTTCGTGAAGTATTTTGAAAAGTTGACCCCAATATTCAAGGAAAGGAAGGAAGAAGTGAATTCTAAAACGTCTTTTAGTCTCATATCAGCACAAGAGACTAACCGGCTCGCTAAATCAAAGACGTTAGAATGTCACTTAGCCTTAGTCCAAATGAAGGAAGTGCCAGAAGATGATGATAGCACGACCAAAGTTCGGAATGAGTTGGAAGAACAAATTTATAAATGATATCAAGATTGCTTTGAAAATAAACTTCCATTGGGAGGTTCTAAATTTGACCAGGTGGAACATGAAATTCACTTGATACTGGAAGCCAAGACGCCGTATAAGCAACCGTACCGATTAAGTCCGGGAGATCGAGAAGAATTAAAGAAACAAGTGAAAGAACTTATTGACAAAAAACTCATCTTTCCTGTTTCCTCCCCGTTCGGGGCTCCTGTGCTTTTTGTACGAAAAAAAGACGGGTCGAAACGGTTATGCGTTGATTACCGAGGATTAAATGAAGTTACTATTAAATCCCGATTTCCGTTACCTCGTATCGACGATTTGCTTAACTTGGTAAAGAGAGCAAAGGTATTCTCCAAATTGGATTTAGTATCGGGGTATTATCAAATACCAATCAAAAAGACAGACCGGTTTAAGGCAGCCATGGTCACGCCATTCGGGCTCACCAATGCGCCAGCCACATTCCAGATGGCTATGAATAATCTTTTACTTCCGTTAGAAAATTTCTGTGTGGTATATCTTGATGACGTATTGATTTTCTCAGAAAATGAAAAACACCATTGGAAACACGTGGACGCTGTCCTTAAAACAATGCAGAAAGCTGGTCTAATCATTAGCAAAAAGAAGTCTGAATTCTTCTTAGACAAAATTAACTTCTTAGGGTTCCAGATTGACGGTGCAGGTGTACATGTGGACCCTAGTAAGATTGAAGCTATCAAGAAATTCGTTGTTGAAACGACGACGCAAGCACATTCGTTTGTTGGGTTAGCCGGGTACTACCGCCGATTTATTGCTGGATTTTCACAAATTGCTAAACCAATCCATAACTATATTAATGCAAAAACTGAATTAACAAAAGAGGTATCCAAGGCTATCGATGAGTTAAAGGATAAATTGATTACAGCCCCAATCCTCATGAATTTTGACGAAAACAAATCACTCAGAGTTACAACGGATGCATCGGGAGAAACCATCGGAGCTGTATTAGAACATACGAACCAAGCTGGGAAAACAGAAGGCGTGGTGGCATATATATCCAAGGCCTTAGTAGGGGCACAGTTGAGATATCCTATTAGAGAAAAAGAATTATTGACGATAATAGAGGCTTTAAAGACTTGGAGACATTATCTCACGACTCCGTTCGAGATAGTGACGGACCATCACTCCCTTACTTATTTGAATTCGTCAAAAAATGAGAATAATCGGCGTTTTCTACGGTGGCAGGATTTTTTGGCTGCCTTCAATTTCACTATTAAGTATAAGGCTGGGAGTACGAATAAAGCTGCTGACGCCCTTAGTCGCGCCACGTTGAACGCATTGAAAATCAGCACTATACCAAAGCAAGAGTATTTAAAAGACAGTTATTTTGAAACAATTTGGAACATTCTAGCAGGACAAATGGAGTGTCCCAAGGAACTTAAGTCCATTATCGGTCGATATCGGTTCGAGGGAATTGCGGACAGTCAACAAATAATCTACCAAATGTCCGGCTTAAACAGAGCCAGGTTGTGTATTCCGCTGGGACGCACCCGCTACCGGTTGATACAAGGTGTACACACGGCTGAAGCGGCTACACATATGGGAATTACAAAGATGTTGTACCAATTGCAAGAAAGTGGATATTATTGGCCAAAGATGATTAAAAGTATTACGGCATTTGCAAGACTGTGTGATGAGTGTTCAAGGGTGAAACTGTTGTGATGATTAAAATCCGAGACGGCATTAGCTATCGGCATTGGTTAAACGGCATTAGCTAAACGGCATTACAATACGCCGTAGCTAAATGGCATTAGTTAAGCGGCATTACGACACGCCGTAGCTTATAAGAGGACTATAAATAAGAGGCAATGTGCCCACAATAAGTAAGTAGTTTACCTATAAGATAAATAAGTTAATACAAACAGTTTATCAAAGATGTCAGCTAAAGAAAGACTTTCCAAATTACAACAGGTTATGATGCATCCTGCAAGCGTCCTGCAGTTCCCCTCTGAATTAACATTGACTGGTCCAGAGACTTATCATGTTTGGATGAAGGAACTCGAGGACTTTCTTTTTGGCTTCGGGGTCGGCTTACTTCAATACGCCGAAAATGGAACTCTGAGCATCGAACTGGACGATATCTCGGACATTTCTTCTGCTTTCTTTATTGAACAATTGGATAGCGTGTTTGGTATTGTTCTCAAGGCAAGTATTAGCCAAGAGATTCGCGGAATTATTCGCTCCACGCACTCACGTCTGACTGCTAGAAATCAGTTTTTGTTTCTTCAAGAGAAGTATGGTACTCTCCCACTCCCAGTGGCTCTCACTAGCGCTGGGATTCTGGAAGAAGCTACTAGGCCCACTGAGTTTGTTGACATCAGGGCAATGCTTCAACGCAAAAATTTGTTGGTTAGATAGCAATTGACTAAGGAGGCAATCATTGCATTATGGACTTTGGATAACATGATGCAACTTGGTGTGCCATATCCGGTTATCTCAAGCGTCATTAAAGAGCTTGAACACAAGGGGATTACTACTAATACTCTTCTGTATCAGGTCTTGCATGAGATAACTGGATCACATGAGTATGTTCGTCTGAACAGTCTTGCACTTTTGGGTCACGATTCTCTGTCTAAGAAGACGTCCAAACCTCGTCGCAAAGGTAAAAAGAAGGAAAAGCAACAACCATATGATGAAGAGTATCCTCAAGGTATGTTGGCTTATTCCTTCCTTGGACATCTGTTACTGATACCAACATTTCTTGATACTGGTGCCAGTGGACATTTCTTCTCTGACATTCGTTTCTTTCAAGACATGATTCCAGAGAATGGCTCTATTCTGGGTGTTGCTGGAAACCTTGCAATTGTTGGGAAAGGTACAGTTCGGATTTCTACTCCAGCTGGACCTTTTATTCTACATGATGTTGGTTACACTCCTAACGGTATTGCTAACCTTATCTCGGTTGGAAAAGCTTCTAATCATAAGTTAGAGTTTCTCTTCAATCATCAAGGTGCCACTATCCGCTCCACCAAGAAAATGTTTGCTCATCGAGATCCACTTTCAAACCTTTACACTGTTTCATGTGAACCTTCTACTGTGATTCCGAAGCAGATTGCTTACAAGGCTGTGTCCTCTGGCCGTGATATTGATCGCTGGCATAGAAGACTTGGCCACCCTAGCGCTTCTGTTATGGCCTCGCTTTTCAAGATCCATCCACTCTGGAAGGCTGGTCAGAGTTTACTGAGTTGTACCGGATGTATTACTGGTAAAACTGTTGACTCTGCTCCTAAAGAACGGACCACCAATCCTTCTCAGCCACTTGAGTTAGTCCATGTGGATCTTTGTGGGCCATTTAACTACGGATCCTACGATGCATCTCGGTATTTCTTGACTATTGTTGACGGCTATACAAAATGGACCACTGTTGTTTGCCTCAATAAGAAATCTGGATGCACTCAAGGTATCATTAATTTTATTAATACCTCTGAAACAATGTTCCGCAGCAAGGGCTTGACCTACTGCGTTGGTACTCTCCGTACAGATAATAGAGGTGAGTTTGTGAGTGAAGAATTGACTAACTTCCTCACCAAGCGTGGCATCTCTCACGAAACCACGGTTCCCCATCATTCGTACCAAAATGGCGTTGCCAAACGAATGAACCGTACACTTCAAGATAAAGCCCGCGCCCTTATGCTTCATACCAATGTTCCAGCTCAACTTTGGCCTGAAGCAATCAATACTGCTGTGTTTTTGGCTAATTGTACACCATCACGCTCTATTGATTTTGATGTCCCATACAAACGATGGTATGGTCGCTCATTCAACTACAAATTTCTCCGAGAATTTGGATGTGTTGCTTATGCTCTTATTCCTAAGGCTCTCCGTCAAGGAAAGCTCGATGCTAAAGCCTCTCCTTGTGTCATGATTGGCTATGAATTGCAACGAAAAGCATATCGACTCTATGACCCCAGAACAAATAAGGTTATTTGCGCTGCTCAAGCAACTTTTGAGGAGGATAAATTTTTTATCCAACTGTGTCTCTGGCGCTGACTAGCACAATCAATCCTCCTCAAATTTCTGGGGTTGGCAATCCAAAGATTGGAGGGATTCATTCTCTACCTATGAATTCTCAGCCAGCTATTTCTATGACTAGAGATGAATTGACAGTTGAATCCGAGCTTGACCCTCTGGACACCTCGTTGATAGTGGACGATAATGATACAGTATCTAAACCAGATGCATGCGGTAATGCGTCTGATTTGGCTGAAGATACTGGATCTGAGCTTGGTTACTTAAGGGATCATAATACTGCCTTAATTCGCACTGCTGCTCGCGAAATTGGAAATGAATTAGTCGTTTCTGGTTCATCCAAGTCAAATGAACTAATCATCGCTGACGCTTCAGATGCTGAAATTGACCTGACCTCTACTATTGATCTGATTGATGTGAGTAATCCTAATGGTTCTAATAAGAATCATCTTGTCCTTGATGATCCTCAACCAAGTCGTGAAGTCATCACGTACCCTGGATTTCTGCACACACCAGATGAGCCTGAGTCTCATGCGGATGAGATCAGTGACTCAGAGATACTCGACCCCAGAAGGTTGGAATATATCCCTGGAACTACTGACCTGGTTGCAGGTAGTACTTCGGGATCACCCCAACTTCAGGTTGTGAAATATGTATCACAATCTACTTCTGCGGAGTCTGATGCTTCACTGTCGCTGGACAATCATGTTGCCCAACAAACATCACTGTCTCGTCCTGCTACTCCTCAAGCACAAGAAGTTCCTTACACCAATCCCATTGATTATAAGAACTCCAGTTCATCTCACAATCTCTTCAAGTATGATCGGTCTCCGTCAGACAAGCGGCCTATCCCATATCCAAGGGTTAAGCGCTATGATCCCAACTATAACCCGTTTTGTGGTGATATACCTCCGACTACTTTTGATAATCTTCCAAAGACACCTCAAAATGAGATTATCTATAAGTACTACGGAAAGCTGAAGATTTCACGTACTAAAATCCCGGATTCTGATCTCAGATATCTGGAAGGTGTATCTACTTCAGCTGGTCCTCCTCCTCCGCCTCCGCCTCCACCTTCTGCTTTGCCGCAAAAGCGTCTTATCCGTCACAAAGGCTCCCAACCTAAGCCCCTTTTTCCTGGTCCGCTTAGTTCTGATGAACATGATCCTACTACCCACCGTTCGTCTTCAGGGAGGGATAAGAAGCCTCGTGTCTCTGATATTGTCACAAATGGTTCTTCTAATGATGGTGTCCTGACATCCGTTAAGACGCCACTCTCAGATGATACAGATGAATCCGAAATGAATACGAATGGTGTGAATTATCCTGCTACTTGTTTTATGGCTGCTAAACATTCTCTTGAGAATGTACCTATGACATTTGATCAAGCTGTTACTTCTGATGATGCTTACTTATGGAAAGACGCTATTCAAAAGGAAATGGAAGCCCACTATGAGAATCAGACTTTTCTGTTAGTTCCACCTAAGCAAGGTCGTCGACCTATCACTTGCCGTTGGGTTTTTACAATTAAGAGTGATGGTCAACACAAGGCACGACTTGTGGCTAGAGGTTTTACTCAGATTAAAGGGCTTGATTATGTGGAAACTTTTGCGCCTGTCATTAGGTATGCTTCTATTCGAATCATGTTGTCCATTGCTGCAAGATATAGACTTACTATTCATCAGATGGATGTGAAAACGGCTTTTCTCAATGGTGATTTAAGGGAAGACCTTTACATGATTCAACCTGAAGGTTTTGTGGTCAAAGGAAAAGAAGATCATGTTCTTAAGCTTAATAAGTCGATTTATGGTTTGAAGCAAGCTCCAATGGTTTGGAATGACAAAATCAATGAAGTGTTACATGTGATTGGTTTTAAGCAAAACTCTGCGGAGTATTGTTTGTATTCTAAGAAAAATGGGAATTTGTTTATTATGGTCGCACTTTATGTCGACGATCTTCTCATTGCTGGAAATAATCAGACTGAAATTGATAAGGTTAAAGCTCAATTGATGCTGCACTTTAAGATGAAAAACCTAGGAGTTGCTAGCAAGTTTCTTGGAATGAACATTAGTCAAGATAAGGCCTCAATACTGCTTTCTCTTCATGATTATGTTCACCTGATGCTAAAGGAGTATCAGATGGTAGATTGCAATCCTATCTACACACCAGCGGATCCTAATCAGGATCTAACTATAACTGATGACTCAAAGGACTGGGATGCCACAATGTATCGATCCTTGGTTGGCAAATTACTTTTTGCTGTTAATACAGTCCGGTTTGATATTGCTTATATTGTTGGTGTGTTATCAAGATATTTACAATCTCCAAAGGAAAAGCATTGGGTTGCTGCGAAGCGTGTTCTTAGATATTTGAAGGCAACAGAGGATATGAAAATTGTTTATTCCAGAAAGGATCATGGGAATTATCTTTTGGGATATTGTGATGCTGACTGGGCTACTGATAAGACGGAAAGAAAGTCAACTACTGGTTTCATGTTTAGGTATAGCGGTGGTGCTATTACTTGGAGATCTAGAAAACAGTCGACTATTGCTTTGTCGACGGCAGAAGCCGAATACATGGCATTAACTGACGGTATTAAAGATGCTCTATGGTTACAGCAGGTGTTTGCAGAACTTGGTATCCCCTTGGCAAAATTGATAGTTCATGATGACAATGTGAGCTGCGTTAATATTGCTAAAAACCCAGTGTCACATGATCGAACTAAACATATTGATATCAAGCATCACTTTATCAGGCATCATGTGAAAAATGGCAACATTGAACTACGACACCTAACTACTGACAAGATGCTAGCTGATATGCTTACCAAGGGATTATCAAGAGAGCAATTTCAAAAACTTCGGATGCTGAGTGGTATGAGGAAATTTTAATTATGGGAGGGTGTTGTGATGATTAAAATCCGAGACGGCATTAGCTAAACGGCATTAGCTAAATGGCATTAGCTAAACGGCATTACAATAGGCCGTAGCTAAATGGCATTAGCTAAACGGCATTACAATAGGCCGTAGCTAAATGGCATTAGCTAAACGGCATTAGCTAAACGGCATTACAATATGCCGTAGCTAAATGGCATTAGTTAAGCGGCATTACGACACGCCGTAGCTTATAAGAGGACTATAAATAAGAGGCAATGTGCCCACAATAAGTAAGTAGTTTACCAATAAGATAAATAAGTTAATACAAACAGTTTATCAACGATGTCAGCTAAAGAAAGACTTTCCAAATTACAACAAGAAACGCTCCGATGTCGAATACAGTAAAGGGGAATATGTATTGCTTCACCGCAATGCATTTAGAACAGCAAGGCAGAGCAAGGTCAAATTCATGACGCCATTCTTGGGACCATACAAGATTACAGATGTATTGAATCGGACGGCTTTCAAGGTCAGAGTGTCGTCCAAATTGACCCTTACTACAAACATCCAGTGGGTGCGGAAATATTACGCCATACACAAATTATGGCCTGAGGTGCAACGCGACCCATGGTATAGAGAACACCTAGAGGATATTCAAATGATAGTGGATGCGGAAGAGGACTTTGCAGTAGTATTATATGCCGGCAAAGAGAAGCCAGTACCAATTCCTATCCAATGGTTACAATTGATCCCGCAAAGAGAACAATTGATCGACGAGGTTGAAGAATTCTGGAAGAATGACAGGGACTTGCCATTCTTAGAGGAGGGATAATGTTATAATTAAAGGTCAAGGCGCCGTTGGATAATAATTATTAGCATCGGAGTGCAGAGAAGTCCGACCCGGTGCATAAGTATTATTTAAGACGGCCATTGTTGTTAAATAATAAGGAGGGTTCTCACCCTCGTTATGAGACCAATTATTTAGTATTTATAGGACGTGTTCATTCTAGGAATGGGCATTCAAAAAGAGAAAGAGAATCATAGTTTATATTGTAGCTTAGAAGGACTGAAACAATAATCAGTCGAGCAAGTACAACAAGTTATAGATTAAACCAGGGAACTCAATAGCCCAGTCAAGAATTATAACAAGCAAATGTAACGATAAAATCCTGGTGGTATCGTTACAATCACTTATAAATTGGCTAATTAACAATATGAAGTATTGTTAACTACAAGATATAAGTTGTATAGTTATCTCAGAATATATCTCTAAGTTACTTGATGATTTATTAGCTATTTCCTTCTGTATTTATATTACTCCAGAGACAGGGTTACTTCCTTAATTAAGGGTTGCCTCAAATCCCCTTTTGGGATTCTTCCATATTCATCTCTGTACACGGCAGTGCTTTGACTTCCTTTCTCGTCACCATAGGCATCATCCCTTATCCGCACGCTGGCATGTGATGCTCACGTGTCATCCCATGTGACCAACACGTGTATCCCACGTGTCTAATGTAAACGATATTTTGTCGTTACAGATAATAACCAGGCGTGGATGGTTTAGTGGTAAAATTCATCGTTGCCATCGATGGGCCCCGGGTTCGATTCCCGGTCTACGCATTGCTTAGATTAATTTTTTTTTCTAAATTCTATTTTTTGTGTTATGATGATTAAAGTCCAAGGTTGCATATCCGAAGTTATTATGTCGTAATCTAGCGTTTCTCTCAATGGCTTCCATATCTTACTATTGTAGATATTCTTATTCTTGTTACTATACTAACTATTTCCTGTTCTATTTATATTCTTTCTGAGATGCCTTCAGTTATCTTTATCTCATGACATCATTATTAGTATGACCTCATATTATTATCAGTTCACTATTAGTATGACCTGATAACTTTATTAGATTGCTAATACTATGACCTCATACTCTTAATATACCATAAACAGTATGATATCATGATACTGAAGGATTGCTATTTCTCAATACCAGCTTATTTATCATGCATGATGTATTTCACCATGCATTAACTCCTTCAACACTTTCAGCACTTTCAACACCCTCTCTTAACTGAAGACTTCTCATTCCACACATAAATCTTAGTTTCTTGAATTGTCTCTCAGACAAAGCCTTAGTAAACATATCTGCTAGCATCTCCTCAGTTCCAAGATGCTTGAGTTCCATTTCTCCTGAAGCAATGTGACTTCTAATAAAATGATGTCTAATGTCAATATGCTTTGTTCTATTGTGTAACGCTGGATGTTTAGCAATATTAATACAGCTAGCATTATCCTCATGAATGACTGCTCCATTCAATTTTATGCCTAGCTCTTTAAATACCAGCTTTAACCACAACATTTCCTTAACACCATCTCCAAGAGCCATATATTCTGCCTCAGCAGTAGACATTGCAATTGTTGATTGTTTCCTTGATTTCCAAGTAATTGCACCATTGCCAAATTTAAAAACATACCCAGTAGTTTGTTGTGATGATTAAAATCCGAGGCTGCATAAACGAGTCTACCTAAACGAGTTTCACTTAGACGAAGTATCCGAGGTAGCTAATCAGAGGACTATAAATAAGAGGCAATATGCCCACAATAAGTAAGTAGTTTACCTATAAGATAAATAAGTTAATATAAACAGTCTATCAAAGATGTCAACTAAAGAAAGACTTTCCAAATTACAACACATCGTTCAGTTCGATGCTCAGAGTTCCATTTTCGGCGTATTGAAGTAAGCCGACCCCGAAGCCAAAAAGAAAGTCCTCGAGTTCCTTCATCCAAACATGATAAGTCTCTGGACCAGTCAATGTTAATTCAGAGGAGAACTGCAGGACGCTTGCAGGATGCATCATAACCTGTTGTAATTTGGAAAGTCTTTCTTTAGTTGACATCTTTGATAGACTGTTTATATTAACTTATTTATCTTATAGGTAAACTACTTACTTATTGTGGGCATATTGCCTCTTATTTATAGTCCTCTGATTAGCTACCTCGGATACTTCGTCTAAGTGAAACTCGTTTAGGTAGACTCGTTTATGCAGCCTCGGATTTTAATCATCACAACAATACCTTTCAAATTCTCTTTCAAGATCAAATTTTCTCTCGTATTGCAATTCCTTATAGATTTGATCAAGTCGCATCAGTTTTCCAGCTCGGACTTTCTAGTTTCGGGTGATTTGCCTGTTGATCGTTTCCCACCAGGCATCTCTTGCATTTCCTTTGTGAGCGGCTTTTCCTGCTTTTTCTGGTGTTTTGCCCTCTAAAAATTGATTCACCACATAATTCCTCAATTGCATGTCTGTCACGTTGTTCAGCGTCTAACCGCAAATTTTCAATTAATTTTTTCAAGTCATCGACTTTGGAATTCCCTTTCATTTGTTTGTCTTCCGATGATGACATCCTGTTAAATAGTTTTTAAATTGTTTTCTGACTTCTAATCTGACGTACTTAGTGTAGTCTCTTCTCTGATGGGGACCTTGCACTAGTATTAATAAATAAATAATAAGTAGTAGTAGTGAGCTCACTGAGATACGAGGTATTATTGATAGTACCGGGCTATCTTACAAACGTATACTATATTTATTTTGAACTAACCATCTTCAGGTCTAAACTAATATCTTTTATACCTGCATCTCTTACATATACGTGTCCACTGTGAGGTGGCGGAGTCATATTGCGTATCATCATAGATCGGCGCCTATGCTTTCCATATTGCTTATTCCGCTTATCACGTGACCATATTCTTGTATCATACTTCGTATGACGTCATTTCTCCTCTTTTAATTTCAAAATCGCTGTTTTTTCTTCCAATATTGCCGATGTCTCCTTCAACATTTGTGTATGTCCGTCAAAAGATTCTTCATTTGCGATAATTTTTTCCATCTCGTCGCGCGCTGTCTTGGTCGTCCATTTCGTCAAGTGGTCTGCTGGGTTCATGTTTCCTTTGATTTGGAATACTTCCACGTCATACTGCTGTATGAATTCCTTGATGTATTGTAGCATCTGTTGGCTGATTCTGTTGGACGCATTTAGTTTGTAGTTTGTGATATTTTTCACTACCGCCAAATTATCTTCGTAGATCTTAATTTTGATGTTTCTTGCACCAATACCGCGTAGTATTGAGTATATGTTGGCGACTTGGAAGAGTCCGTCTGTCAATGCTACCATCTCTGATTCCGTTGTACTAACTGCCGCTCGCTTCTGGATTTGACTTTTCCAATCGACCAATTTACTGTTTAGGAATATAAGGAATCCGGTTACGCTTCTTGGGTCGGTTATGTTTCCTGTTGCAGCGTCGACAAATAGTTCTATCACGTAATCCTTGTTGTCTTCTTTTCCTTGTTTCAGGTATTCTATTGGAATTTTGTCAATGCATTTTTTTATGTAATTTTCAAAATGCTTCCGGTCTTCTTCAGTCGCTTTGTGAGTTTTTGAACTGTAGTATGTGGTCGGAAATGCCGTCATTGGTCGTGTGGTTACTGATTGCCATATGAGATTTCCACATTGTCTTTGAAAGTATTCCTTGTTTGTTAGATTTGTCTTAGGTAATTCTTGTAGATCTTTCTCGCAGTTTAATTGTATTCTGTATTCGTTGTTTGCAATCTTTATCCCTAGAAATTTTAGCTGCTGGTCATTTCCATCCATTGTTTCTAGCTTCTTGAGTGGAAATTTCAGTTGTAACTGCTCAATTATTGCGGCGGCCGGTTCTTCTTTTCCAATGCATAATAAATCGTCCACATATGCTATTAATATAACACAGTCTGGTTTCCCTAGTCTTCCTTTCACGAATATTGTTGCATGCCCATCAATCTGTTTCACAATCTTCTTTAAGTTTCTTTTTAATACTTCGTTCCAGTAGTATCCTGCTTGTGGTAACCCATACATTGCCTTCTTGAGTAGCCAGCACTTGTCCTTTGGTACCTTCGCTTCCTTTGGTGGTCTGATATAAACTTTATTGTTTTCCAATGGTGCATTCAAATATGCCGATTTGATGTCACAATGAGTTATTGCCATACCGTTGTAGCTCGCAACTGCCAAAATCGTTCGTAGTGTCATTGGATTTATAACTTCTACCGCGCGTTCATTTGGGTTATAGTCAACTAGTGGTAATGCCTTGTCACCTCGTGCGACCAATCTGGCCTTGTACTCTTCTCCTTTTATGTTAGTTAGGTCCTGTGAGTACACGAACATCGCGTCAATGATTGGATGAGATGGTCGCTTCACTACCTCTGCTACTTGTAATGACTTAAATTTTTCCAATTCCCGTAGTTTTGCGTCTTGCCAGTCGTAGTAGTTTGATCTTCTTCCTCTTATCACAATATTGTTAATTCTCACATGGTTCTTCTTCCTCAAAATTGGGGGTCTGTAGTTCTTCTTTACCTTGAGAAGTCGTGCGATCCGTTTCTCATGGTCTGCTTTCATGATCTTCCTGTAAATCTCTTCTGTGGACGTGTGATCCGACGATGCCCTTTCTCTCTTTTGATTTTTTTGCGTTTCAATCTTTTCTTTCTCAATCGCCTTTGCTTTTTCTTGCTCAATTAATCTTGCCTTTTCTTGCTCAGTTAACCTTGTCTCTTCCTGTTCAATCGCTTGGTCGTCCGTGAATTCTGTTGTAATTTGGAAAGTCTTTCTTTAGCTGACATCTTTGATAAACTGTTTGTATTAACTTATTTATCTTATTGGTAAACTACTTACTTATTGTGGGCACATTGCCTCTTATTTATAGTCCTCTTATAAGCTACGGCGTGTCGTAATGCCGCTTAACTAATGCCATTTAGCTACGGCGTATTGTAATGCCGTTTAGCTAATGCTGTTTAGCTAATGCCGTTTAGCTAATGCCGTTTAACCAATGCCGATAGCTAATGCCGTCTCGGATTTTAATCATCACAACAAATTCTTCGTCCGCCCATGTTTCTTCGTCTTCCATGCATGTGTCGTATTCGGATTCGCGTCCACTGTCAATCTCGTCTTTCTCCAGTGACAAGTTAGTTTGTTCGTCGCTGGTTGGTTCTTCGTCGTAATTGATCACGTTTCGGTTTCTCTTGCCCTCTATAACATTTTCTTGTGCCTTTCCGTATTCCAAATTGTCGATATCCAACTGCTTTAACATTTGAATTTCCTCCATATCCAGTTCGGTTGTTATTCTCGTTTCCAGTTCCGTTTCCAGTATCATCTCCTCAGTCGTGTCACCAGTTACCCCTCTGCTCTGTGCCGCCGTTTCCTTAATGGTTCCTTCAGATTCATTTTCGTGTTGTGTTCTCATTAATTCATCTTCCGTTTCTGATTGTTCAGTATAAATTTTTTCAAAAGCGTTGCGAAAGTACTCAATGTTTGTCTCTGATTGTTGATCTCGGTGTTCATGGCAGTACTGTTTTATGTTGTTGTAAGATGACAATGCTGATCTATGGCTTGTCATAAATTCTTTTCCGCTGCTGGTTAATACTCTGAAACAGTTTCCTCCAATGTCCATTCCTGTGATGAAACCAGTAGTTGTGTTGCTGGTATACTTGTGCTGTGGGATACCTAGGATTTTTTGCTGTTGTGGATTGTTAACTCTGATGATAACATCAATTCCGAATGGTAGCATGTGGTGTGTCGCATCGTAAGGGTACATACATCATTTCTGCTGGTGACTTCCAATTGTTTTGACGAACTGGAGTTTGGTTTACCAAGTCAATCGCGTACCGAATAATATCTTTCAAAAAAATTGAGATCTTCATCGCGTCAAAATTGGCTGTGATCTTGTAGATTTGTTTTAAAATTTTCCTGTTGTAGTTCTCTGCAAGGCCGTTCTTGTATGGTTGATAAGCTGGAGTAGCATGCTTTGTGATTCCCTATTCCTTTAATTCCGCCTCTGATGGAAATTCTGGTGCATTGTCACATCGGAGGCTCCTGATATGATTTGTTGGGAATTCCTTTCTCACACCCCTCAAAGTCGCTTTATACGCTGCTTTTACGGATTTTCCAGTCGTAATAGTCGGCCAACAATAGCCCGAGTATTCGTCAACCAATGATGTCATATAGACTTCTTCCCCGTTTCGATCTCTAAAAGGTCCTAATGTGTCAGTATGCAATCTATATAACGGTGTTGGTGCCGGAATTCTCTTGCCCTGGTGTGACACCTCCGTAGCGCCGCACATTGTACAAATTGGACACCCCATAACTTGTTTTTTGTCCTCCTCGTTATACTTTACCTCAACTTTCATAATTTTCAATCTTTGGATTAAACTCTCATAGCTCATATGGTTAGTAATTAGGTGATAATCAAAAAGTGTCTTGCCTCTAAAATGTGGAATTGTCTTGTAGTTCCTGATCACATTAAATAAATTCATTTCAATCACCCGTTCTCCTGCTTCCTCAATAGTTGTTGCCACTTGTCCCTTGTTTTTGCTCTGCATTATAGCAGGGGATGCTGAGAACACCGATGGAAGTAGATATCTTAAACCGTCCTGTCTTTTAACTCCGATCTTGATTATGTCGCCCGTGTCCTTATGGTATAAGAAAGTGTTGTCGTCGTCAAAATTACCACGTTTCCGTTCTGAGTTATATCGTTAATCGCGAGTAAGTTCTGGTGGATGTTGTCAAAACGAGTGTCCCAATCTGAATCTGATATCTGGTGTTTGGAAAGAGTCGAAAATTCCCTATTTCAGCCCGTTTTTGGATGTTTGGTTTGCCGAAAGGTAGATGTAAGGTAACCATCTGGGTTGCTCTACTCTCATACGCATTTGTGTATTAAAAAATTTTTGTCTACCACCGATGCAGTTGCACCTGTATCAAGTACTATATTATTCGAATCCAGTTTTGTTTGTCCCTCAGTTTTGACATGATTTGCATATACCTCGTGCTTCGTTGGTTTGTTGTCATATCTTTTTCCAAATTGTAATGGGTTCCACAAGTTAAATGACGGATTATTTCTGACCCTACTTATGATATCAGCCTTAGCTACGCAACCTCCTTCCATAATGATGTCCAGAATTTCTTTCCCCGCAATTTTTCGGTTGTTGTGTGATCTTCGTACTGCGTCCAATAGTGTTATGTATTCATCAGCGGGAGTGTTGTTGAGAGCCTGATATACTGTATCACAATCACGCTGGTATAATATTGCTATATCCCGCGCTAAAAGGAAGTTCCCAGCTGTCTCTCGTTTCTTTCTCGCTTCTTCGAAAATTTCCACATACCTTTCAAATTCTCTTTCAAGATCAAATTTTCTCTCGTATTGCAATTCCTGGTAGATTTGATCAAGTCGCATCAGTTTTCCAGCTCGGACTTGCACATTTCGGGTGATTTGCCTGTTGATCGTTTCCCACCAGGCATCTCTCGCATTTCCTTCGTGAGAGGCTTTTCCTGCTTTTTCTGGTGTTTTGCCCTCCAAAAATTCCTTGATATGTTCCCCAAAAATTGATTCACCACATAATTCCTCAATTGCATGTCTCCACTTGTTTCTTCCCTTGAAATCATCGATAGTAGGTAAGCTCTTCCATTCTTCATTGTATGGTCTGCAAATTTCTTCAGCTTCTTTTCTCGCGTTTTTCTTATTTTCGTCAATTGTCGATGCAGGTTCTGCTACCGCCTTTGACATTTCCATTCTCATCAAGATGTTGTTGAACATTGTTTCTCTTTCTTCATGTCGTTTTTCTCTTTCTTCATATTCTTTTTCACGTTGCTTAGCATCTAAACGCAAGTTTTCAATTAATTTTTTCAAGTCATCGACTTCGAAGTTCCCTTTCATTTGTTTGTCTTCCGATGATGACATCCTGTTAAATAGTTTTTGAATTGTTTTCTGACTTCTAATCTGACGTACTTAGTGTTGTCTCTTCTCTGATGGGGACCTTGCACTAGTAGTAATAAATAAATAATAAGTAATAGTAGTAGTGAGCTCAGTAAGATACGAGGTATTATTGATAGTGCCGGGCTATCTTACAAACGTATACTATATTTATTTTGAACTAACCATCTTCAGGTCTAAACTAATATCTTTTATACCTGCATCTCTCACATATACGTGTCCACTGTGAGGTGGCGGAGCCATATTGCGTATCATCATAGATCGGCGCCTATGCTTCCCATATTGCTTATTCCGCTTATCACGTGACCATATTCTTGTATCATACTTCGTATGACGTCATCTTGTAAGCTTGTTTTCTTTGAAAACCGGATTATAACAATAATAATATAAGGAGGTAATTATAACGAAATTAGTTCGATGGGTTCG
The DNA here is from genome assembly GCA_020342235.1 of Saccharomycopsis phalli. Taxonomy (NCBI): domain Eukaryota; kingdom Fungi; phylum Ascomycota; class Saccharomycetes; order Ascoideales; family Saccharomycopsidaceae; genus Saccharomycopsis; species Saccharomycopsis phalli. The sequence continues at coordinate 431,576 of CP073215.1, forward strand.
TTATATCACTTATACAATCCAATTAGCAATACAAGATACGCTAACTACAGAATATAAGTTGTAAGTTGATCTCCAAAATCTTGGTTCCCTTCAATATTGTATTTCCTTCATATTTATACTCTTTCCTAAGTAGGGTAGCCCGACGCTACCCAGGTAGACTAATGCTACCTAAGGTGGATAGACTAACGCTACCTCCCGTAAGCAGTTGCTGCGCCACTTCTAATTACTTCATCCAATACCCTCCAGATATCGCGATGCATACCTTCATAACCATATGAGCACGTGACTAAGGGCGTCCTGACCTTATCTCGTTACATTCTCCCCCATTTAACTTTGGGCGACTCGACCAACACTAGGAAATATTTCTTCTGCGGATCGCAAGGGTTCTATCAATCTTTTGCGATGCGCTAAGGGTAACGAGTTTATACATTCGGTAGGGACTGTTACCGGGTCTGGGTGATTCCGGTATATCACCACAGTGTTTTTCTTGTTGGTCTCTAGTATCGTCGTGATTTGTTCTCGTTCCGTGTCGAACTGACTCCCAGCCTCCTTCACCTCTACTGGGTGATACTTTCGCATATTCTTGATGTTCACCTTGATTGTTTTTCTTGGAGACACTCTTATTCGATAAGCATTATTTTCCGAAGTCTTTGTTACTGTGAAAGGTCCAAGGAAAGCCGGGACAAATTTTGTTTTCGCCGTCGCCGTCTTCTTCGCTACCTTCCTATGCAAGAGCACAAGTTCTCCTGCCTCGTAGGTAACGTGTGTTCGATTCTTGTTAAATTTAATACTTTGAGCTGCCTGTGCTTCTGCCATCTGAATCTGTATGTCAGCTATAATCCATGACTGACGTCGGATGAATTGGGCAGCCGTTAGTTGCGACATCTTTTCACCAAACTCCAAAGGGTTAATACTAGTTACTTCTGTCCAATAGCGGGGGTGATAGCCGACATCTGCAAAGAAAGGAGTAGTCTTGATACTCTCTTGAAATTGACTATTGTAAGCAAATTGAAGCGTCGGAAGTGCTTCACTCCAGTCGTCATGTAACGTAAGACTGTGTATGGACATAAGTTTAATCAATTCTCTGTTCATTCGTTCCGTTTGTCCATCCGATTGGGGATGGGCGACCGTTGATAGCTGTCGTTTAATGCCCATCACTTCCATGAGGGTGGACCAAAACCTACTGATGAAAAGTTTGTCTTGGTCCGACACGATGGAGGTAGGAAGCCCGTGTTCACACACAATTCTCTTATAAAATAATTTTGCTACTATCTCCGCCGTGTCCGACTTATGGTTTGCTATGAATGTCGCCCTCTTTGTTAGACGGTCGACCACGACCATGATAGAGTCATACTTTTCATCTCCCGCCTCGGGGATACCTGAAATGAAATCCATGGATAAATCTGCCCATCTGGCTTGTGGGACTTCTAAAGGCCGCAAGATGCCAGGTGAATGCTGATTCGATGCTTTTATTCTGGCACAAATGTCACAACGCGTCACGAACCGTCGTATCGTTGGCCACATTTTCGGCCAGTAGAGACGGAGCTCCTGAATCTGGAACACCATCCTTGTGATTCCCATGTGTAGGCTTCCTAGTGACGTGTGTACCGCTTCTATGATCTTGTGACGGAGTGGTCCCTGGGGAACACATAATCGTGGCACGCCATTGGTTGAGGTTCTAAAAGCAAGTAGTTTGACCTCACCCTGCGTAACAAGTTCAAATTTCTTTATAAGGCTCATCTTTTCTTTAGGACACTCTATATCTCCATCGAGAATCTGGTAAATTTCGCCGAAGTAATCATCTGTGAGGTAATCTGCTTTGGTTAGTTGTGGACGTCTGGTAGCTACCGTGTTTCGCAATTCTGGAGGTACAACGGGTTCCTCTTCGGGGCCTTCATCTAAATCATTCGTTGGAAGGTCTTCATCATCTTGTAGTTCTCCTAAGTGGGCAATTTCTGTTACGGGAGTATTTCGGCTAAGTGCATCAGCTGCTCTATTCGTATGGCCGGGTTTATATCTTATGACAAAATTAAAGTCGGCTAAGAAGTGTTGCCACCGCAAAAGCCTCTGGTTGTTCTCGTTCTTAGCCGAATTGAGATACGTGAGGGAATGATGATCTGTGAATATCTCAAAGGGCATTGTGAGATAGTGTCTCCATTGTTTCAAGGCTTCAATAATGGCAAGTAATTCTTTTTCTCGTACGTCGTAATTTAACTGGGCACCCTGCATTGTCTTTGACATGTAAGCTATAACGCCCGTCGTTTTTCCGCGTTCATCATACTGCTCGAGAACGGCTCCAATGTGTCCTTTTGACGCATCAGAAGTGACTCTGCAAGTGAGACTTGGGTCGAAGATCTGTAGTATAGGAGCGTGAGTTAGCTTGTGCTTTAATATCTTTACTGTTCTCTTTATAACCTCCTGTTCCACTGGCTTATCATTAAAATAGTCGTTGAGGGGTTTCACAATCTGAGAGAATCCTGCAATGAATCGACGGTAATAACCCGCCAACCCCACAAACGATCTAGCTTGAGCCGGTGTTTCTACCACAAAATCTTCGACAGCCGTGATCTTTTCGTTCTCGACAAAGATGCCTGCTGCGGATATTTGATAGCCAAGAAAATTGACGTTCGTTAGATAAAAGGATGATTTCTTTCGACTCACTACCAAGTTAGCTTTTCGTAATACTTCCATGACTCGGTGGATATGGGTCTGATGACTTCCGACGTCCGGTGAGAAAATAAGAATATCGTCCAAATACACAACGCAGAACTTCTCAAGCGGAACAAGTAATTCATTCATGACCACTTGGAAGGTGGCGGGTGCATTGCAAAGTCCGAAGGGCATCACATTCCAACCATATTGGCCAAAAGGGGTTACCATTGCTGTCTTATGCCGGTCGTCGGGGTGAATCAGAATCTGGTGGTATCCACTAACTAAATCTAACTTGGAGTAAATCTTGGAGCCATGGATGTGATCTAACAAATCTTCAATTCGTGGTAGGGGAAATCGGGATTTCACCGTAATCTCATTCAAGCTCCGAAAATCCACACAAAGTCGCTTACTTCCGTTCTTCTTGACAAACAACACAGGGGCTCCGTAGGGAGATGACGTAGGAAATATTCTTTTGCTGTTAATGAGATCTTTTATCTGTTCTTTTAGTTCGGCTCTATTTTCAGGGCTCAACCGGTAAGGCCGCTTATAACTCGGGTTGCTTCCGGGAATAATGTGGATCCGATGGGTGACTCTATCAAAAGAGGCTCCTCCCGTTTTCATATCTTCACGGATCACATCTTTATACTTTGTCAAAATTTTTATCTCTTCTTTTCTAAGTTTATCCAAGTTAATCTTTTCTTCGTCGCAACGGGATGAACGTACGGTCGATATCTTGGTCTCTTTCTCTATTCTGACCCTGTCCTCAATTTCTCTTTGTGGTACGTCATAGCCGGCGGAATTACTTTTTATACGGTCCTCTCTCTTAAACCGTTCTGACCAGGAATCGGGAGAAGAGGATTCGGTCGGCGAGGGGTCAGAGGGGATTCCGGATTTCATCAGCCTCGACCACGTCTCAAACTCGACAATTTGTAAATTATTAATCTTTATCTCATCCTCCGCTCGTTGAGGGAATTCATTGTCTTGTTTTGGGTCAAGAGTAACCAAAATCGTGTAGCATTCTGCTGACAGCGATTTTAAGAGGCGATTCGCCTTTCTCGAGCTCATGAGTGTAATCAGCCGTTCCGATTCACCGTGTTTTTTAATGATTGGCGCTAGACAATCCCAGTATTGTAAAATAGTGGGTAATCCTATGATACACTCATGCGCGCATTTCTCTGATACGAGGAATGGGAAGCTAAGTTCCTTACCAGGTTGGGTTTCCCTTGCCTGGAAGGAGCATTGCGCCCATTCATCGACCTGTTCAATAATCCTTCCTGTTGCGTCAGTGAGTTTGTGTGTACTGGTCGTTCTCTCTGTCTGTATGCCCATCTCTTTTACTAATTCTTTACTCATACATGAGAGAGAGGCACCAGTGTCAATTAACGTTTTAATCATTCTTCCTTTATATCCTAAAGTTATGTAAACAAAAGTCATGCCTCTGGGTTCTTCTCGTTCTCGAGGTACCAACATTTTTCCTTTCGGTGACCGATGCGTTTACAGTTGGAGCATTGGGGAGGCGTCAGTGGTCTACTCCGATAGTCTTCCTTTTTACTACGTTTCTCGGTGCGACCCTGGGACCGCGCCCCATCGTAGGGAGGGTTTCCCGGCCGATACCTTTTCCGATCGTTTCTGACTACTCCCTCCGAACCCAATATTCTTCTTTCGGAGTGGAGTTTAGTTGCGATCGCAATAGCTTCGTCCAACGTGGCTGGTTTCTCACGGCTGACTAGAATATCAAGTTGAGCGTCGAGGGATAAGAGGTAATGGTCCATAAGCCCCTTCGGTTCCTCCTCTTCTGGAGGGTAAAGTATTGCAGCGAGATCTCGGAAACGACCGTTAAACTTCTCGAGGGACTGGGGGGAACCCTTAAACTCTATCCTCTTAAATTCTCTGCGAATTTCTCGTTCGTATTCCGGGCTAATGAACCGAACCTCAAACTCTTTCCAGAAAGCCACATACGATGGCTTCCTGGCGTTCCTCCGCCAGTACCGATTAAACCAATTTTCCGCTTCCCCGCGCATACAATTGCCAGTAGCCTTGATTTTTGTCTCTTCCGGCCAAGTCGAGCCGACTGCTCTCTCGCAGGCTGCCCGGAAGTTAATAGCTAGTTCGGACAGACCTACTCCGGTGAAATCCTCAATACGACTGAAATAGTCCGGCTCGCGGGGGCCAATCCGACCATTGTCTTCTGAGTTTCCAACTTGGCTCCGCAGCATACTAAGTAGTTAGTTTTCCTTGATAATATAACCTTGTGGCGCTACCAAATATAACGAAATTAGTTCGATGGGTTCGTTATATCACTTATACAATCCAATTAGCAATACAAGATACGCTAACTACAGAATATAAGTTGTAAGTTGATCTCCAAAATCTTGGTTGTCCTTAACATTGTATTTCCTTCATATTTATACTCTTTCCTAAGTAGGGTAGCCCGATGCTACCTAAGGTAGATAGGCTAACGCTACCTCCCGTAAGTAGTTGCTGCGCCACTTCTAATTACTTCATCCAATGCCCTCCAGATATCGCGATGCATACCTTCATAACCATATGAGCACGTGACTAAGGGCGTCCTGACCTTATCTCGTTACATGCATACCTTCATAACCATATGAGCACGTGACTAAGGGCGTCCTGACCTTTCACGTGACAACGTGGTCATGTGAACATGGCACGTGTTAATGATCTGGTAATGGATGAATGGTTAAGGAGACATGATGATCTCACTTGGACGATAAGGTTAGGTTTACCCTACTTAAGAGAATGATAAATAGAAAAGAGAACAACATAAACGGGACTGGTATTCTGAGCTCATCTTACAACTTATACATTGTAGTCAACAGACCTTGGGCTGTTGAATAAGGATTATAAGTTGACGTACATTAGTGAAATGTACTTATCCTATCAGAGTTCTTGGTCTCGTAACCACGATTATTGATGATGTGGTTGCAACCGGATGAAGCAGTATTACCCTACCTATAATGCCTTATAAGAGGGATTTACTGCGCCAAAATATTTAGTTCAGGATTTTATATACAGAATGTATATTACGGTATCGATTGGAACAATGTATAATTGTTATAGTAGCTACTGATAGTTCTGTGCTCCGAACCTACAATATTATTTATTTAATATTGTGGGCCGTATTTACGTATTAAGTTTTTCCTTATCATTGATCACAGTCTAAGGTTTTTTGTTAGTACATCATAAGTGTTATAACGATTAGCCCGAACTAAATTCGTTATAAATAATTATTAGGCCCATTACCCTAACGGACCTAAAATATTACACAAAATGTAACGGGCAATCCCCGGTACCTCTCCTCTGGAGTATAGAAGGTACACGTGAATGGCACGTGAAGGCATACAACATGCTAGGATCAACATGAAGAACAACATTCCCTCTGAACATGGTCTAGGCCTTGCGAAGTTACGTCTTCAAGTTACGTACAGCAAGGGTCAGACATGCTCTTTCCTATTAAGGCTAAAAGAAGGTCTAGACCGTCCTGAAAAGGATTCTTACGTCTCCACCAGACGCAAGTCGATGGAACACCTCTACCATATAGAATAATATAAATAGCGGGGAAACCTGCTATAAGCTTAACTAACTTTGGGAGAAATTCCATCTTAGCTTATTATAACAAACATTATTGTAAGCTTCTTCTATCCCCTCGGAATAGTACCTTTATTGAGGTAATACTGAATATCCTGACGATTTGGGATATTGACTATTACACAAAATTGCAGCAGTGGGTGGTTAGTGTAGTGGTTATCATCTATGCCTTCCAAGCATGGGACCGGGGTTCGATTCTCCGACCACTCATTTTTAACAAAGTTATTTTGTTAATAGTAGTTTGATGATATAGTAGAATGCAATAAAGTAGTAAAATGCTTAACTGTATTGGTTACTGATGTACTAACAAAAAACCTTAGACTGTAATCAATCATAAGGAAAAACTTAATACGTAAATACGGCCCACAATATTAAATAAATAATATTGTAGGTTCGGAGCACAGAACTATCAGTAGCTACTACAACAATTATACATTGTTCCAATCGATACCGTAATATACATTCTGTATATAAAATCCTGAACTAAATTACTTGGAGGCAGTAAAGCCCTTCTATAAGGTATTATAGGTAGGGTAATACTGCTCCATCCGGTTGTAACCACATCATCAATAATCGTGGTTACGAGACCAAGAACTCTGATAGGATAAGTACATTTCACTAATGTACGTCAGTTACAAGCTTCCTTTTTAGTTGAACGCATACATTTATCCCCCATTCAATGAGTTTTCTCTCGATTCCAATTTGGTGGCACCGGCCTTAGTTGAAATGTTAGGTAGGGTAATAATATACCGCCCAGATGCAACTACAATGACGTACTTAGTGTTGTCTCTTCTCTGATGGGGACCTTGCACTAGTATTAATAAATAAATAATAAGTAGTAGTAGTGAGCTCACTGAGATACGAGGTATTATTGATAGTACCGGGCTATCTTACAAACGTATACTATATTTATTTTGAACTAAAGATCTTCAGGTCTAAACTACTATCTTTTATACCTGCATCACTCACATATACGTGTCCACTGTGTGGTGGCGGAGTCATATTGCGCATCATCATAGATCGGCGTCTATGCTTCCCATGTTGCTTATTCCACTTGTCACGTGACAATATTCTTGTATCATACTTCGTATGACGTCATATTATACTGCAAATCAAGTATTAGAAATAACATATTATTATTCACTGATAATTTATAATTAATTGCCTACCTAACCATACACAAACACAAAAATATGCGTAAACCGGGAATCGAACCCGGGGCCCATCGATGGCAACGATGAATTTTACCACTAAACCATCCACGCTTGTTTTTACGATTTTGTAACGGGCAATCCTCGGTACCTCTTCTCTGGAGTATAGAAGGTACACGTGAATGGCACGTGAATGCATACAACATGCAATGAACAACAGGAAGAGGACCGGGACGCTCCGGTGAACAAGGTATAATCCTTGTGAGGGTACGTCTTTAGGTCATGTATATCAAGAGACAGGTATACTCTTTCCTATTAAGGATAAAGAAGGTCTAGTCCGTCCCAAAAAGGGATTCTGACGCCTTTCCAGACGTAAGTCAATGGCACACCGCCACCATATAGAATAATATAAATAGCTGGGAAACCTGCTATAAGCTTAACTCACTTTGGGAAAAATTCCATCTTAGGTTATTATAACAAACATTATTGTAAGCTTCTTCTATCCCTCGGAATAGTATTTTATTGAGGTAATTATAACAGAATTTATTCAACGCTTCTGTTATAACACTTATATTCAGTTAATCAATAAGATAATAAGAGTAACTACAAATATAAGTTGTAAATAGTTCTAAAGTGAACTTAAAATCTCTCATTACTGACGTACATTAGTGAAATGTACTTATCCTATCAGAGTTCTTGGTCTCGTAACCACGATTATTGATGATGTGGTTACAACCGGATGGAGCAGTATTACCCTACCTATAATACCTTATAAAAGGGATTTACTGCCTCCAAAATATTTAGTTCAGAATTTTATATACAGAATATATATTACGGTATCTATTGGAACAATGTATAATTGTTATAGTAGCTACTGATAGTTCTGTGCTCCGAACCTACAATATTATTTATTTAATATTGTGGGCCGTATTTACGTATTAAGTTTTTCCTTATGATTGATTACAGTCTAAGGTTTTTTGTTAGTACATCAATTACTAACGACTTAAACAGCTATTTATACTTTTCCTAAGAATGGATTTGTACTTGTGTAATATGTGGGACATTCCGAACACAATCACAATAGTATTAAGGGACACAATCACAATATCACTGAGGACACAGTCACGTGGAGAGTAGACTTGACCTTTTCTCGTTACAGTAATATAACGAATTTAGTTCGGGCAAATCGTTATAACACTTATAATCCTTATTCAACAGCCCAAGGCCTGTTGACTACAATGTATAAGTTGTAAGATGAGCTCAGAATACCAGTCCCGTTCATGTTGTTCTCTTTTCTATTTATCATTCTCTTAAGTAGGGTAAACCTAACCTTATCGTCCACGTGGGATTACCACGTCTCCTTAACCATTCATCCATTACCAAATCATTATCACGTGAAAGGTCCACCTGACCTTATATCGTTACAAGTAATACTGTGTAATAATAATAATAATAATAATAATAATAATATTTATTTAAGGCTATAGCTATACTAGGCTCCCAGGGGAGATTTATACTTCGCCGTCTATGACTAAGGACGGTGCTGCTATATAGTCGTCGAAAGAAAACTCTGCAATAGAGATAAAAAACTTTCGACCAGAGCTTGTAAATATGTAAGGTAATGAGCATTGGAGGGGCAATGAGTTTTTCGCCTAGATCTTTGGAGGTAACTTTAGCCACCCCCTCCCCAAGGTACTAATTCGGTAGCCCTCCTAACGTGCTGTAACAAAAAGAGAAAGCTACCGGTCCAGCACCGACGAGTAGAATTCTATAAGATTTTTAAGCTTCGCCTTATCTGAGAAGAGGAAGCGAGCTTGAGTAGCGTTGGTAATTCCTTCAGGAATCTGTGCTTGGGCACGAGAGTCCAATAGTATCGGGCATGTGAAATCGTGAAAAATAGATGGTGCAGCATCCTCACATCGGCTGCATGATGGGCTCGCTTCGGCATTGAATAAAGTCTTAGTTTTATGTGAGACTAGGCTTTGGCCGCTAAGGAGTTGACTGATTTTGCTTAGTGCTCGTTTGGGCCCAACTAGTGCTTCTGAAAGTAGTAATGTTGACTTTTCAGTAGTAACTTGGATTGGACCTCGGCGTAGCGTTGTGTAGTGAGTCGGTAGTTGGATTTCATTGGAGTCAATGAGTTCTTGCCATTCCTTGGTTACTTTTTTCCTTGTAGCTTCTTTTAAAACAGAAATTTTTCTTTGTTTCAGCGGGGCCATTTGTTGTGTGGCAGTTTCCAGTTCAGTCTGATCTTGAATTAGTTGCTCCGCCCTCTGATTGATTCTTGAGGAGACGTCTTCAAAGGATCGCTGGTAGGGAATGCTGATGTTGAGGGCCGCGAGTGTCTCTTTGATGAGGGGATACGCGTGGAGTTCATTGTTTGCGACGCCTGATTTAATCTGCGTGTCTATGCTCTTTTGTATGGGGTTGCTGGGATTGGTATTAGTGAACCATCTGGTGCACTTGTCAATAGCAATTCGTTTGAGTAGAAGTGATAGTGGAAGAGAGCCTGACTCAATGTTGAGGATGCCAATTGCAGTTGGTCTTAGCATGCCCAAGGCCAGTCGTAGAGCGGTGTTGTGACATACCTGTATCTTGTTCCTCTGACTCTTGTTGAGCTTGAAGTAGAAGATCTCTAGTCCGTAGGATATTATCGGGAGCGTGCATGTTTTGAACAAAGTGAGCGTAGTAGTTCCTCTTGTGCCATGTGTAACGCGACTGAGTGTTTTAATACGCTCTGTCACTTTTTTGGCGCGGGTAATCGTAGACTTGATGTGTTCTGTGAATCGTAGTCGTTTGTCTAGAGTGATTCCCAATAGTTTGACCACCTCCGATTCGTCTTTCGTCTGTCCATTTGGAAGGCGTAGGACCGAGCCGGTGGTGTTGGGGTGGAAGCGAATGTATTGTAGCTTTTTGCCATAGTCGAAACTAGTGTGGTTTTCTCGTGCCCATTGGTGGCAGATCCGTAAGCTCTCCGAGAGGGCCTTCTGAATCGTCTTCTGATTGCCATGCTTGAAGATAGTGATGTCATCAATGAATCCTATTGCTTGTACTCCATTGTCCGTGAGTCGCTTGTAGAGGTCGTGTGTGTAGATCATGAAAAGGATGGGCGAGATGGGCGAGCCTTGCGGCACTCCGAACGTTACTGGAATCCACGATTCCGTGAGTTCATTGTTGATTCGGAGCTTTGTCTTCCGGTTAGTTAGGAAGCTGCTGGTCCAGTTGATTATTTCAGGAGGGGCTCCTACTTGTTTCATTTTGGCTAGGAGTATGGGGTGATTCATGTTGTTAAAGGCACCTTCGATGTCCACCAATACTGCCCCAGAGTGGCGGTGTTGGGATGGTAAGGTGCGGATTCCTGCTGTTAACACACGTTGTTCTCTGACTTTTTGAACTTGTTTGTACCGTGACACTTCGTTGACTAGAGACATGACCGCGTCTGTCGCGCAGTACCCTGCTCTGCCCCCAAATTGTCCATTTGGTAGCTTGATTGTTGCTGCAAGTCGCTGAGTCATGATTGATTCGTAGATTTTTCCCATTATGTTCAAGAGACTAATTGGCCTGTACGCCTTTGCCACGTTATAGTCTGGTTTTCCCGGCTTGGGGATTACCACTGTGATGCTTTCCTTCCACTGGTCTGGGCAGATGCCTAGCATTAGGCACGCGTTGAAAATAGCTTCCATTTGGTTCGGAAATGTGTTTCCTTTCCATAGTTCCCGAATCTGTCCCACTGATATTTGGTCGGGCCCAGGGGCCTTTTTTAGCTTTAAGTAACGAAAGGAATTGTATATCTCCTCTTTTGTAATCAGGTTGATAGTGTCAGACGGGACTTCGTGTAGTGTGAACGTGTTCCGTGAGAGTTCTTCCCCTACAGAGATCTGTGGGTAGAAGGTTTCACTAAAGAGCTGAGTTTGTTCGTTATGCAGCTTGGACATCTTGTGGGTGATGCGGGGGGTGGAGTATTTGAACGCGGTCCAAATTGTAGAGGAGTCCAAGGATTCAAGAAACGAGTTCCAGCAATCCGCCTTTGCTCTTCCAAGAATCTTGGTGAATTCCTCTAGGGCGTTCCGCCTCTGTGGGTCATTCATTGCCATTTTCCTCATTCTGTCAAATGCAGCTTTCACCTCTGGAGTGAACCATCTCTTTGACAAATAACTAACTTTTTTCCTTGGCGTGTGGTCAGCTATAAGCTTCTGGATTCGTTTTGTGAACGAGTTGGTGACCTTGTTGAGAGCCTGGGGGGACCGGAGTTGAAGCTTCGGCCCTTTGCGGTCTAGCTCTTCGAGTACTTTCAGCCAGTCCGTTTTGGAGTAATTAGGGAGCAGTAGAAAGGGGCCTGGGCCCCTAGTGCCCGAAGTTTTTATATTGACCCTAAGGCCATAATGATCGGATCCAAACTGCGTAAGTTTCGTCAGGGAACTTACCTTCCGAGATAGTGAAGGACTTGCAAAAATGACGTCTAACGTGTTGCCTCTTTGATGTGTAGGTTTATCATACTCATTAAGGCAGGAGAGATCTCCGAGCTCAATGATGGCGTCAATAGCAGCAGTGTCAGATGTAGCACGTTGGCCCGGTATGATCCGGGAGGTAAAAGATGGGTGTGAGGCATTTAGGTCGCCCATGATGACCCCTTTAAAGCGGCCGCCACAGGAAACTAGGTGATGCTGGAGAGTCTCAAGGGACTCTGATAGGAGGTGTGCCGCGGATGTTGCCGGGGCGTTGTAGATGTTGATGAGATCGATGGAGAGTCGTCTGGATGTGATCTTGATACCTATTATATCTCCTCCCCGTAGTGTATCAATGTGGTCAATCCGGAACTTTGGTGATGTTGATTTGATGATGTGGTTGCTAACATAGGTTACAACTCTGGGGCGGACAGGGGGTGCTCCAGTTGGAGCCGACTCCGTAAGCGCCTCGTTTGCTGTGGATGATGATTGGGATTCGGGGACGTCGAACATAGTAAAGGCTTGTCCTAGGTTTGTGAGGCCCCATGCACCATGACGGTATGGAGGCTCTTGAACCATGATAATGGCCTTTGAATTTTTGTAGTGATTAAGTGTTGCTTCGAGGATTGATAGTTTCTTTTGTATGTTAATGGAGATAACTAATATCTTCATTTTAATTGCCGGCGACCAGACTTGGATGCTCCACTCTGGTAGGTTTTGGCTAGAGTTATTCTGGGACGGAGTTTCCGGGCTTTACTCTCAATCTCTTTTGCAATTCTTTCTGCCTTGATTGCTTTCCGGCTGGCAGTGGCTTCGTTTGTTGATGGAGTCGAGTCTTTGTCATTTTCCTGAGAGAGCTCCTCTTCCTGCTCCTCTTCTGGGCCTGACTGGAGCTCTGAAGCTTCATCCATGTTGTCGTCCAGGTATGTATCGTCTTCCTCCTGATCATCTTGTGGGACATAGTCCGGGTCCATGTCCTCGGATTCGTCGTCGTCGTTGTCTTGGTGGGCCAAGGTGTCGTCCTCAGGGGTGTTGTCCTTGACTTGGGTTTCAGGTACCTTCTCGCTATCTGGAGTAGCTGATGGTGGGGTGGTGGCTCGAGGCTGGGCCTCCAGTGGTGGACTTCTCATTTGAGATTGACTGCGTGTGACTCTCCCGCTATGTTGGCTTGTGATTGGCTCATTTGGCGGGCTCATGTGTTGCCGTTTTCTTGGATTTGACCGCTCTCTCGTGGCGTACACTGGGATGGGTGTATATCCGTTAAGGTAGAAACTTTGCTTGGTGAAGAAGGTAGCAGTGTCTTCATTTGGAAAGAAGAGCTTGGCACAGTAAGCTTTTTCGTTATCTTCCGAGATGTTGTCCCAGTCAATGTGGACATCTCGTTTGATGAGAGCTCGTGGAGGGGCGGAGAAGAGTGGGTCATCCCATTCTAGTTTTTTGACTTCCTTTATGAAGAAAGCTTCAAGGGCGGCTGGTGAGACTGTGAGGGGGATGTTTCCCACGACGCGCGTGGCCCAAGGGCTCGGGTCGAAAAATCCCGGTGATTCAAAGATGGAGAGAACAGTATTCTTTGCCTCCATGCTCAATGGCTCAGAGACGTGAATTCTGATCTGTTTGGAGCGTGTGAGAGTGACGCGGGTAGCCTGTGGGATCTGTTCGCGAAAGGTGTTGACTTGCTTGACTTGTTGGTCCCTTTCAGCTTGACAAGATGGGTTTGGATTCGGGTTCTGAATGTAGAAGAGTTTCCCTTGAGCGTACAACTCCCTTCCGTCAATACGGTAAGGTGAGTTAGGGCGCCCCCTATGGGTTGGACGAGTTGACGGTGGATTGCTTCTCATGCCCCGGGCGGCTGCTTGAGAGTAGCTAGTGCTTTTGGTGGATCTGAATTCAGCCTTTAGCTCCCGGATCTCATTCATTAGAGTGCTGTAGGCCTGTTTGTTTTCTTGTGCATCTTTGTCAAGGCGATCCATGCGCTCTGTGGTTGATTTTTGCCAAGGTAGTGTTGGTTGTTTAGAGCAGAGCTCCTCCATAATGCTGTTGGTGGTAGTAATCCATGTGCGGATGAATTCTGGGATGTCTTCGGTAAGTGGAGGAAGAGGGATTCTCCGTGCGAGCGCTTTCTCAAACGGCAGCGGTAAATGGGATGTCGGCCAGACGGAATTGGATGTCGGTGAGGGGTACTCTGTCCCGTGTTGGGCAGCGGAGCTGCTCTCAGGGGCAAAGTTAGGGGATTGGTGCGATGCAGTTGCATCTGACCATGGTTCCTGGATTGGCCGCCGCGGCGAGCCTGGGCTTTTTTCAATCATCCTGGGCGGATCTCCTGGGAAATCTGCTGATGATTGATGAACCGAGGGGGCCAAAGGCCCCTCGGATACTTCGCTTTCAGAAACGTGATTCCTGTATGCAAAATTTTCCATTTTGTGTAATAATAATAATAATGTTTATTTACTTCTATAGCTATACTAGGCTCCCCAGAAGGGTGAGATTGATATTTCACCGTCTAAAAAACTAAGGACGGCGCCGCTAATGTTGGAGTCGAGAGAAAACCCTTCGAATGGGGATAAAAACTTTCGACTTGATCTTTAAGAAACTGTTTAACAGAAATGACTCAGAAAGGGCTATGGAGTCTCGCCCCCCGGAGGGACTACCTGCCCGGCCGCCCTTCTTGTGTACTGCAAGAAGAAAAGGAATCTACCCGTCCAGCACTAACGTGTAGAAACCTATAAGAGAATGAACTGATTTTGCGTCTGTAAAGAGGCGGCGAATCTGCGCTCTGGTTGTGAGGCCTTCGCCGATTGTTTCCTGAGTTCTGAATACCTCTAAATATGGGCATGATAGCCCGTTACAACAAGTTTTATTTAGTTGAGTATATGTGATTTAAAAACACAAAAGTTGTATAACAGAAAATATTCATAGCTTCTGTTATAATACTTATATCGAGTTAATCGATAAGATAATAAGAATAACTACAAATATAAGTTGTAAATAGTTCTAAAGTGAACTTAAGATATCCCATTACTAGCGACTTAAATAGCTATTTATACTTTTCCTAAGAATAGTTTTGTACTTGTATTATGTCGGACATTCAGAACGCAATCACAATAGTACTAAGGGACACAATCATGTAGTGAGTAGACTGGACCTTTTCTTGTTACAAGTTGTAAATCAGAATGACGAGATTAATGTTAGGCCACTAGGTATCCCATGATACTTTTTGAAGAAATAATTTTGGCGTAGAGCTTCTATTTCTGAGATTATTTATAATTTTGAATCAATATTCATAAAACTTTAACTGATCAATATATTGGTTAACTGGTTTCTTATTTGGTAGTTCTTCGGTTCTATTAATGGTATCGTCCTCCTTTATCTAACTTCATCTTATTTGGATGTAAAAATATAAGATATAATTACCAATATTAATTAAAAATAGGCACTTGAAATTAAATACAAATATATGCCTTTTCGATTTACTAAGTGGTCTTGGATGTAATCATTGCCTCTGAAGTTGAATCAAAAAAGAACACAAACACGTGACAATGTGTTGAAAATCAAGGCAGTGAATCTGAAAAGATATGATTGGAAAAGTAAGCGGATATGGGGCTATTAAGAGCGGAAATTTGTTTATAAGGAGACATATCCACAGCAGTAACGTTACTTTAAATAAAAATGTTCCTGATTATCATGCAGATGGATATAAAGAATCAATGTCACGAGTCGCCAATCAGGCTATGATACTAACATCAGCCATTCGAGGCAATAAATATACAATTCAAGACCTTCATGGTGTTACATTATCTTCAGTTGTTTCTCTATCTGTGAAGCCTCGAACTTTACTTCAGTTTAACTTGCAAGTGCCTTCTTCCACAAGTATCAAGTTGCACGAGAACAAATGGTTTGCTGTTCATTTGATGCCTTCAACGAGTTACTCAGTAGAGCTTGCGCGAAATTTTGGTCGGGGAGCACAAAAGGATCCGATTTCGGGTGATTTTATTGCGTCTACGCCGTTTGCAGATCTCAAGCTCCAGGACTACAGTTACTCTAGTAAGGTATTTAAGAACAGTGATCCTGTTTTGCAATCAAACAATTCATACAAGCAACTAGTATTGGAGAATATGCTTGAGCAGCAGGTCGATATTCCGCTTCTATCCTCAGCTGAACGGATATTTATATGCGAGAAAGACTCTGTGTTTCAAGTAGACGACCATGAAATCTGGGTTGCAGAAGTGAAAGATATTTTGATCAGTAAGAAATACGAGGAAAAACAAGGGGGATTGATTTTTTTTAATAGAAAGTTTTATCGGTTGGGTAAATCGTTTGAATAGAGGGCGAAGTGGCGAGAAGCATTAAAGGGATAAATGAGAAGGAGGCCAGATACGATGAAAACATGAATTTTGCAAGGGTTTGTAGATTGATTGACTGAAAGGCAGTAGGAGAGCTTAAAGATGGGAAATTATTCTGATTGGCTAGCATGTCGAGAGCTTCAAAAGGGTGACACTTCAATAGGCTTTAAAGCTTGAAATTTACTTATTTGAGTTTAAATACAATTGTAATTTGCAAGTTATCTATCTATATTCACAAGTTATTCAGTGTTTAGATGAATTTTGAGGAGTAGCACTCCAGAAAGTTGAGCCATATATATATCTGTTAGATGCCTAATGTATGTTTGGATGTTAACTGTATGTTTGGATGTTATAATAGGGTGCGACACCCCTCATATGCACTGCGCATCACAGGGCTTCGCAATCATCTGAACATCTCTTCTGAGCAAGGTACAGATGTGGCATAAGGCGATAAAGTAATGTAGTAACATTATAGATTCAGAGGGCATTTTATATCAAACTAAACAGACATTGAGTTTTGCGGAAGCCGTTTATAGCAGAAGTTTAGTATAATATGCAATGTTACACACAATTTAAGATACTAGTTTATTAGCCCTTGTGGAGGGTTTTCGAGAAACCATGCCACCTTGATCAAAAAAAAAAGTCTGGAAAGTACCGCAATGACCTGGGATACTACAATATTAACGATTAATATATTGAATATGCAGTGATTTAAATAGTAGAAGAGCGGCGATGGTGGCCAACATAAGTTTGTTCATTTGAAGCGATGACACATGAGTTGGACTTTGAATGTGAATAGTCAGAAGCCAATGGAAAGAATCTCAGGACGAGCGGGTTTTGCTGGAGCGCAGAGGTCTTGTATATTTGGTCGTTCCAGTATGTTGTATAGTCATATTTTTTGTTGATTTCCATAAATGGGTCGCAGTCTGTGATTATTGGGGCAATAGGGCCAATATGCTTTGGATTGCGGTTCGGTTTGAAGCGAAGCTGAGTCTCTGTGACTGTGGGCTGCGGCTTGATACTGTCAAGCAACTTATTGCAAAACAAAAAGTTGATTGGGGAACGAGGGGCTGGGGCAGCATGATGTGGTGGGACATTAATTTTTAAATTGATATCAGAGTGTGTGGAAATACTGGAAGTGTTGGAGTAGCTAGGTACCAAACTATAATCTTCGTCCTCGAATTCGGATTCACATGAATAGTAGTCAGAATCACTGAAGTAGTTATCGTTAGAAAGCATCCTTGGATTAAATTATGAGTAACTGCAATGTTTATATATCTGGTGGATCCATGAATCACATATGTTTCCAAACATGATCCAAAGTAGAGGATGCATAAATATGCAGATCTCCACTCATTTGCGCAGCATATAGGCAGATAACAAACTTGAGACTGTTTGTAGATGGTGCTTTGTATTGTTGATGGTGCTTTGTATTGTTAATGGTGCTTTCTGTTACAGTGTCTGTCACATACTATTGGCACGGTATGGTTCTAACGTGATTACTACCAGACTTCCAGAGGTATTTGTTTTGGAAAATCGGTGGATTTGAAGATGCAGTAGTTTTGGGTTAAAATGGAATGGTCTCATAGCCAGCTACTTAAAAGCCTTGATACCAGATAATCCGTGGCTATTACACCTTCACTTGGATCGTGGCCTTTTCACGAACCGTTCACTTGCATGTTTACGTATGCAACCGCATACCCACAATTTAGGACCGATTACATTCTGCACTTTTGTCGCAATTATAAGACACTGGATACTTGTCAAACTGAACCAGTAGAGATTTCGTCAGAATGAGATGTTTCATTTTCATCATCTAAATTATTCCATTGGTGCTCTTATGACTGAGTTTCTCATTGAAATACTGCGCCAATCTGTTTATGCAGGTTGAACTATCTCAAACGTTAGTCTGATTTCACTAATGTATGAACAATGGTGGTTTACGATACTTGAAACCGTAACACTCCCACGCCGATCTTCATATAATATATCCTATTTATTAGTTTTGAGAGGTTTTTAATTGGGCCTGGGAAAATAAGACATACTAAAACGGAAATACGACACGCTAAAAGGAAAGTGGATATGCCAAGGGTCATTTTGTAATACAATTATCTTTGCAAACGTGCCAATAGGGCAGTACCGAAGCTTGTCTATTACTGTTCGTTGTTAGAAATCGACACAGTCATCTTTGTGATTCCGATATTTGGACTATAATAACGAAGCGTAAAAAGAACGAGACGTACAATTTGCAGAAAACTTAGTATAATGCAATGTCGCGGGAGTTTCATATCTCCCTGGTGATCAAATAAGCAGGGTATTAAGGTGTGACTTTGCTAAACTTATTCCATATGAGGTGCTTGCGTGTTACCCGCAATGGATCCATCTAAAGATCATATTGTCATCTGGCTTCAGAATAGTAAGATACTGTTATCATAAATCCTATTCCTTTTGAGCGTTCATGTATGCTATCATAATATTTCATTATCTATGTATCCAGTGTACAGTATTTATGGTTATGAGCACACGTGACACATGTCAGAGTACTCTTCGCCATATTATCAACAATAAGCCAAATTCGACTTTGGTGCCGTTCAAATTATGCCAATGTCTCGGAAAAATTCATTAGCTTCCATTTCATTTGTAGGTAATTGAAGTATGGTTAGGGAAAAAAGGGGCAATATGTACGAACTAAAAATCGGTCAGATTGCAGAATTTAAAACATTTGATGATTTTTAAACCACACCATAATAAGGCTACGTACCTGTTTTTACTATTTGGTGCAAGTCCCTGATTCTATATTTCCATGTCTTGACACCTATCTAGACAACCCTATGTACTTGGCTATACTTTCATCGTCCACCAATTGCCTACTGGATTTTTCTGCCTTGCACAATAATAACTGAATCTACGGCTTTCATCTCCTATCCACCAAGATTATTTGCTTCTATTTTCATATCATTAGCAAGACTCTCCTTTGAATTATCAAGCAAAATAGTTCTAGCCATTTTACTAAAATACCATCTGTCACAATGCTGACCTATGTGCCTAGAGTCCACTTAAATAGTTGCTTTAATTTGGTAAAAGCCCAATCCAAATCGGTCAACTGACATTACAGCCTAATTACCCAATTGACATTACAGCCTAATCATCCAATTGACATTACAGCCTAATCATCCAATTGACATTACAGCCTAATCATCCAATTGACATTACAGCCTAATCATCCAATTGACATTACAGCCTAATCATCCAATTGACATTACAGCCTAATCATCCAATTGACATTAAAGCCTAATCATCCAATTGACATTAAAGCCTAATCATCCAATTGACATTAAAGCCTAATCATCCAATTGACATTACAGCCTAATCATTCAATTGACATTAAAGCCACTAGAACCTGTTGGATTCCTTGGAAACACCAATTTCTTGTAAAAATGCGTCCGAATTTGGTTCTCTTCCAAGCAACTCGCGTAAATTCTCTATATCGTCACGCGATCCACCACGTTTCAACACTGTATCACGGTACTTCACGCCATTTGCACTGTTCATTGGATCTTTTCTAAACAAAGTGTAATACATATCAGTGGCAAAAACTTGTGACCAAAGATACCCATAATAGCCGGCAGCATATCCACCCATGAGATGCCCAAACGAAGAATAGCCTCGTGTGACTTCCAGACCAGAGTCTAGTAAAGTGATTTCATGGCGAAGTTGGTTCCATTTCTGATCAAGATCGACTTTTCCATCAGAGGAATTGTGAAGCGACATGTCAAACATCCCGAAATGGACCTGCCGAAGGTTAGCAAGCCCCTGGTTCACCTGTTTCGACTTGACAAGTGACTCGATAAGTGAATCTGGAAGCAGCTCTCCCGTGACGTAATGGCTCGATAGCCTTTTCAATTCTTTGGGCGACCAAGTCCAGAACTCAAGCATCTGACTAGGAGCCTCCACAAAGTCTCTGGCCACACTTGTACCATGGAACCGTGCAAACCGAACATCGGAAACTAGCCCATGGATTCCGTGCCCAAGCTCGTGGAAAAACGTCTTCACCTCGCTGTGTTTGAGAAGAGCAGGTTTACCTTGCAGAGGTTTACTGAAATTGCATACCAACGCGCTCACTGGTCTCCTTTTAGAATGTTGCTGACTGTTAAAGTACCCTGGTTGGAGGGAAAAGTGTGCGGCGTGGCCATACTTGCCATCACGTGGATGAAGGTCAAAATAAATGTATCCCAAAAACTCTGGACCGTCAGCTTTCCATGTAGCCAAGAGCTTGACGTCGGGGTGCCAGACGTTTGGGTTTGGCACCTCCTCAAACTTGAGCCGGAACAATGTTTCGTAGAATCCAAGCATCCGGGAAATGGTGCTTTCCAAGGGGAAGTACTCGGAGATTTTCTGCTCGTCCACTGAGAATTTCAGCTGTAACAACTTGTTGTGGTAGTAGTTGTAGTCCCAGATATAAAACTCAGAGGATCCGTCAGCGGCTTTTAGTTGCTGCAAAATCGCCAACTCTTGCTCTGCCTTTGGACGCAACTTCTTTATCAAGTCTTGCTCAAAATCCATCACCGCGTCGACGGTCTTGGCCATTTTAACCTCAAGAACATACTCCGAGTAGTTTTTGTAGCCCAACAACTGTGCAAACTCGCTTCGCTTCAACACAGCTTCACGGAGTATTCCAGCATTTGCTGCAACTTTGTTCTGGTCGCCTAAAAACCCGGTTCGTCGCGTAGACTCAAGGGAAGCATACTTCAAGAGCGGCACAATGTCCGGGTACTTGTAAGTCACTTTCAATTTATCACCGACGGCTTCATACTGCTCCAACACAGTTTCGGGGATGCCTTCCAACTCCCGTTTGGTGAATAGGAGGTACTCCTTTTGCTCACCAAGATTCTTGGAGTACTCCAAGGCAAGATCCGATAACTGTTTCAACGTGCTC
Organism: Saccharomycopsis phalli; assembly: GCA_020342235.1. Classification (NCBI taxonomy): domain Eukaryota; kingdom Fungi; phylum Ascomycota; class Saccharomycetes; order Ascoideales; family Saccharomycopsidaceae; genus Saccharomycopsis; species Saccharomycopsis phalli. Next base: position 452,709 of record CP073215.1, read on the forward strand.
TCAACCTCGTGCAACTTTTTCGAATCCAACTCGAGCCCGCCTCGCTTGTACTGTAAGTATACTTTATAAATGTACCGTTTCAATTCAGCGTCCAAATCCTGCTCCTTGGTCGCCTCATACACCTCCTTGACCCGGACAAAAACATCCTTCCGAAGCCCAGATTCAATGAAAAACTCGTTGATTTTCGCCAGGGCCTTGTGTGACGCATCCCGAACATCTGGATCCGACGAAACCTGGCGGTAAAATGTCAAGCGTGGCACTAAACTGTCCAGATAGTTTTCAAAGTCCGCGTATGGAAGTATGAAATTGTCGATTGTTGGCTTCTCAATGGCAGCCAAATCGTCGTCAAATTGCTTTGCTTTAACAATAAACTCATCGGTAAGCCGAAGAATTTCTTCAGGGGTATCATTCCACTCTGGTGGTGTCTGTGGTGGCGTCAACATGTCTTGCTTCTCCACAACAATGAAACTTATCGTAGTATCGATCACGTGACAGCATGAATATTCAACATACAATCTCAGTCACATGTCAAAATTAATCTAGAAAATACACCAGTAACATCGTAAACTGCAATCTTTGGGGAATTTTGTTTATTAAAACTCTTGGATAGCTCCTATTCTAGACCAACAACAATCGAGCCAATTGGAAAGATTCAATGTCTAATTGTAAGCATCATACTGGTAGCTAGACAAGCGTCTCTAAATGGCTTTCTATTACTTCATTTTTCCCAATTAATCTACTCCAGTATAACTAACATTCATCAGAATCATTGTAGGCCCAACTTCGTCTTCAACTTTGTATCAAAAACTTGGCCAAAGAGCACCAAACTTAAGCCCAATCTCTGTGAAATTAAACAAATTTCAATCATCTCCTTTCGAACCTCTCCATTTGCACAGATAACTGGCTTTAAGGTGTGCAAATATGACTCCAATTTATCCATAAACCACACCAAGTCATTATCCATATGCTTAAGTAAATAGTACTTCACCATAATGAGCCTCCAGGTTTCATAAATATAGAGATTGATCTTGGTATTAAACGTCACTGGCTTGAATAAAACCACCAGAATCTTTTTCATTCTCCCCTTCTCAAGGGAACCAATCATCTTACAAAGCACGCCCTGACACCAGCTCTTAATGAATCCCTTCTTCATAATGTTCCCGCATGCCAAGTCCAGCAACATCTGGAAACTGTTGGTCACTAATTGGTCGCTGAGAAATCTCGCATGGTACACCACCAAATCGCCAACCAAAGCAACTGCTTTCTTGAGAAGTTGTGTCCGTTTGCTCACCACCAATTGAGAAAGATTCGTGAAATGTGATGCATATAGATCAGAAATCTCCCCTATTGTATCGTCATCTAAATCAGCGCGACGAGTAAGTACAGAAAGTTTCTCCATTGACACAGTAAGAAGTTTCCACGTGAACTCAGTCTCTTTCTTTTGTAAATTGGTAAACAATTCGGCTACTTCAGTGGGTGCAACATATCTAGTATGGTACGGTCCAGTGGAGCGGTCTTCTTTGTCTTCTTCTGCAGGGAACACTTGCTCAAGAAAAGTCTCACATGTATAAGCGTCGTCTTCCAAGAGCCGAGTGATTTGGCAAGAAAGTGAGTAGCCTTGGTTAGATATTGGTACCGATTTTGAAACGTTCAATGGCTGTACAGCATTTGTAGTTACCCCAACAATGCTTTTACTCGACCTTGAGTCACTTTGAGCTACTCTTGACTTTGGCTTTGGGGATGTTGATCTTGTGGTTGATTTCAAAGGATTTAATTCCGAAGTTGATTCCGAAGTTGATTCCGGAGGAGTTGACTTTGGATTCGTACTTGGAGGATCAGAATACTGGGAGATCTCTTTTGTATTTGTACTTGGAGAATCAGAATATTGGTTAATATCTTTTGGAGACTGTCTAGTAACTACTACTGGATGCATCCCTGGTGGCCCCAAGTTCGTTTGAATTTCTTCCGGCAATGACAGTGCTTCAAAACAGGAAGATTCAATTGGATCAAAAAATGATGGCGTCAGGTCAACCAGTGGCACACTTTTCGAGCAAGCTTTTGAGTCTTCAAGTGTAAGTTTTGGCGAGTAACGACCTACCATGCTAAAAGGTTCTTCGGATGCTCGACCACCAATTGACGAATTGGTGCTATATCCGATACTTTCATTTAGTACGTAGTTTGACTCACAAGTGCACTTCAAATCGGGCGAAAATTCAGGAGACTTGAACCCAAAATCCTGTGATGGCACATCTGTGTCAGTCCTGTCGCATCTCATAGGCTCACTTGTGGGACCATTTAACGTGTCTGGTACTAATTCTGATGAGCCATTTTCTCGATTCTTAAATTCTTCTAAACTAGACGCACTTGTAGATAATACACGGACAGAATGCCCCAGAGAAACACTGTTATTTGACAACACAGTTTCAGACCCTTGCACCACATCATGGAAGTAACAAGTTTCTGAATCAACATCACTAAATTCTCCATTCTCGAGAAAATCCAAAGCCGCTTGCACCTGTTCCACACTCCGATCATAGTACTCGTGATAGTCTGCCAAGCAACGTATCTCAGGAATATCTATTTCTCCAGGGTGTTCGGCTTCCTCAGCAGGCAAATTAGAAAGTCCAGTAGAGCTAATCCTGCCCAATGAAATCGTGTGAGTGCTTGTTTCCTGCCCATCTTCAGAAATGTGCTCAGAATCGATGATTTCAATTTGATAAATTATTTTATTAGTCGTCTCCATCTCTTCAACTACCATCGCTTCATATCCTGTCAAATAATCCACATCTCTTCCAACTTCATTCTCTTCGCCTCCAGTCACCCCACTATCTTCATGTGTTATGCCTAATATTCTTTCAATTTCAGCTATATCAAATTCATCACAACTATTATCAGCACTCAGCAAGTCTGCTTCAAGGTCTTCTAAGATTTCTAATAGATACGCCACAATATAATCTTGTACAAGTCTTCTAAAAAGATCCCGGAATTGCTCACTCGCATCAGGATATTCATATGAAAAGGCTTGTACAGCTTTCTCGATAAATACGCAAATTGTCTTTAACACCTCCGTCTCCTGATCATTTGATTGCGCCTCTGGCATAATGACTTGCTGTGGGGAAATATCTGGTTCTAGTTCAGGGCACATCTCATTTGAGACAGTGTCTTGTTTTGACTCTGAAATACCGTTCCTTGGACGACTTAAAATGCGCTCAACAAGATATTCTGGCATGTAGTCTGGCTCCGATATCCTGGCTAGTTCCTTTTGAGATTGGAAAAGCTTTTTATTGGACTTGTCAAGTTTGTCTTGGATCTGCAATAGTTCCTCTTGAGCATCGGCAAGTTTCCTATGTGTAGAAATAAGTTCCTCTCGAACAAATTCGTGATGAAAGATCTCTTGAAGCCGCATGGCTCCTGCAGCAAAGACTATGAGATCTGTCACAGTTTTTGAACTATCTGGATCAGTCTTTGAAGTCTCTGGAACAGTTTCCAGAGGTTCAATAACAATGTCCGGAATATCTGCAACATTATCTGTAATGAAGTCACATCTGTTGGCTAAACCTTTTAGCATAACACAAATCGCAAAGATCATCACCAAGAAATCAACAAAATCCCAGTCAATCAAGACACAAACCCATCCTAACAACACTTGAGCAGACAGTGGCTCCTCAATTTGCAAATCATCGCCTTCAAAACAGACTTGAGAAACACACATCCACCCTGATTCCCACCATCTACTTTGTGTGGCAGGATTGAATTGTACTTTTTCGAACATTGCATCAACATAATCAAACGACTCAACTATTGGAGTAACTAAAGACTGATCAGGCGTGTCATTTAACAATAGGAGCCCATTGAGCAATGGTTTACCAATTAAAAGTTTAATCAATGATATGACATTGAGGAAAAAGTATAACATTTTCAAGGTATCAATCGACAAACTGGTTTATGTATCGTTTAGTTTGTTTCTAATTATCAAACTAGTATATTGATATTATTCTGTCAACAATTTTAATATTCTGTAAACAATTTTAATATTGTTCTAATGTAATTAAAATTCGAATAGACTTGAGGTGAATTTACCCAAATATAAATAAAAGGACTAGGTACAAAACAAAAGAGTCAACACAATCATGATATCACTAAACCAGCCCATGATTGAATCACAAATATTTTATATTTAAGATTGATAAAATCCAAATTAATATTCTTTAGTCAATATTTAGTCAGACTATGTTGAAACTTGTTACCCGTCCTATATTCCTCTGATCAATATATCATCGAGAAAAACAATTGTCATGGCGAAGTTAAAACCACTGGTTTTATTAAGTCAATATTATTACTCATCATATAAACAGTAAACGATTAATATGAACAACAAGAGATTCTCAAAATGCTCCTCCAAAGTGGTGAAACGTAGAAAAAAAAAAATGCTAAGCGGACATGCAGGGAAGTCACATGATATAACCATGACGTTTTGTTTTTAACCTGACAATGATTTCAAATACACTGTTTAAACACATTCAAAAAGACAATGGCCAGGAAAGTCATATGGAGTGTCTCGACACTGTTTTTGGGTTGTGAAACATCTGCATTTGATCCGCTTTAAAGCTTTATGACTCAATCCCTTTGCAAGTGAACCGGTCACATGAGATATTTTATCCCTTTGGATTAGAAAGTTTTCTGGTTCACACCGGATGCATACGAGATTCGTTTAAACATTTTGTTAAAATGGAATGAGCAGGGTTGGAAGTCTAATGAATTGGTCAAGTAGCTATTGAGTACTAAGTTATGGTTGATTCCAACCATATACATCAGGACATAGACGTTATGTCAGGATGATTAATCGTGCTTTTGTACTACAATATACATCAGGACATAGATGTTATGTTTGGATGTTTACCTGGGCTTTTTGTGGCTTTTGTGGTTTTGTACTTTTGTGGTTTTGTACTTTTGTACTTTTGTACCTTTGTACTTTTGTGCAAGCATATACATCATGACATACACATTATGTCTGGATGATCAAATATGCTTTTATATTGTATACGCTTTTATACTCTTGCGCCTTCTTTCTGTACCTGTACTACTTTTGCTGTTAAACTGCGTAGAAAAATAAACACACCTCAAAATTACTAATCGCACATAAACAATATACACATTTTAAACGTAGACATCTGAATGTTTACTCTTTCATTTCTCTACTTTACAATCACAATTGTTGAAAGACAGAGAAATCACATTGTGCTTTATCTTGTCAAACTTGTGTATGGCTAGTGATACAAACTACAAAGTGCCTCTCCACAGACACAAAAAACCCCAATGACCAGCGCCCACAACCATATGATTAAACCCGGACATACTACGTATTCTATGTCCGGGTGTGTGGACCAGCCCAAGTTGGCTACATGTTTATTATATTGTCAAACTCAACCTTGTTTTATTATATGGTCACTCACAAGATCACAATCTTGAATCAGCTCACCCAATCGGTACCCATGTAGAACGATTTCAATTCTTTTCTTCACCTTTTTTACAAAACTAAATGAGTCTTCTGATTTGGAAATTTTCACATCCTGAAAAATCATGTTGAATGCTTCAAAGTCTATATGGCATACAAGGTCCAAAGGGAAATCAACAAACGAATAGAATAAAGATACATGTCTCTTTTTATCGGTCTCATTGTAGTACCAGATAAAGTTTTTGCAAACGAATCCGGCCTTGGTATGACCATTGTGTCCAAACTTGACTTGGTAAAAGTTGTTTCTGGAAGAAGAGACATTGAGGCCAAACACATCGTTGTAAAGTAATAACGGGTAGTTGATTAAAAGGTTTGTTTCAAGCCTCTGGCACTTGTCTGGGTGATTTTCTTGGATGGAGCAGATCTGATTGAGCGAGTCAATGAATTTATCCAAAGGGTAAGCACCAATGTATTCTTTTACTTCGTCGATTATTGTCTCTGTGACGTTTCTGACAATGACTCCCTTCTTGTAGTCAAAGGCTAGGGCTACGTTCTGACAACCATAGCCATAATATCCAACTGAGTCTAGTCTGAAGGAGATGCGGAAGAAATGGTTGATCGGTCCAATGTTGTGGTTAAAAAGGAGGTTTTCTGTTTGGAATGTGAATTCCTCCATGAGAAGTTTGAGTGATGGAATGGAACAAAGGGAAGTTGGATTAAACTGGTACAATGCCAAAATACAAGTCTGGTACAAAGCCAAAATACAATTCTTGTACAATACTAGAATTCCGCAAAAGGGCCATTTACTGTTGTAAAACCCAATACAAGCAAATAAAATATAAGCAACAATTCTTAAACCTGTATTCCCGATATAGTAAAAGAAATCGCTTAAAAGAGCTACACGACCTTTAGAGGGACTTGCAGTCCCAATGCAATCCTCAGTGGAATGAGCCTTACAGATGATAAATCGCCGACGATTATTGGTAAAAGGACCTAGAATGAAATTCCAATTGATATTCAGCATGTAGCCAATCAAAATTCAACATCCTCATTGACACCACGTTCCTTGGAAATGTTTCAGCTGCCAATGTTCAAGTGCAGAACAAGGGGTCGTGATAATGGCATTTGAACTAAGGAAAACGTCCAGCCACCTCCTAGATTACACACGACAGTCTGGAATTGTAGTAAGATTGCACTTTTGATTATGACATTGTAATTTCTTTTGATCACGATGTTGTAATCTTTAATAATTCCGGTGAGCCGCTGTGAGAGTATCAAAACGAGGCATTTTTAAATGGCTGGGATCATAGTTGCGACAACGCAAATCAGAAATCAAACCCTATTCCAAGAGCAGCGATATCCATTGTGCTGAGTTCCCACTTACTAATTAAGATAGGGAGTCTTTGTTAGGTACGTCAAAGAGAAATGGAGCTGGCCAAATGCCTCACAGAAATAAAGCTACCAAATGCCTCACAGAAAGCTGGCCAAATGCTTTGGCGAGGGTTTTGGCATGATTTACGTTCTAGCGTGCTTACGCAGGGACCTCTGATGTGTGATTAGCAATGTGAAAATAACTTTGAGTATCAATATAAATGTAATATACCAACTAGACTTTTAATAATCCAATATCAGCTGGTTATAGCGAATTCCCAGCTAGAACTGGCCGAAAATTGCTGATTTGAGCACACTTGCAACTGCACATTGTAGGCATGTACTTTACTCACAGTTGTCATTATCTAGGGAATTCCACAATGGATACTTTGAAGCTAAATAATGGAGGAGCGAACAAGGTACAGGGCCTGGTATCAAAGTACTGGATAATGTACTGAGACTGGTTTCATAATTTCTTGGCAGCTGCACGAGGTACGATTTAGACCGTTTCATGCTAAACATGCTTCTAGAACAATTCTGCAACAAGACAATGGGTAGGCAATACATCCACGTTACGTAGCTGGTATGAAACTCCTATTCAAAATGGTGGAGTCAAAAGATGCTGGGGTATGGTCAAGACCATGATCGTTTGCAACATGGACATGTCCAACAGCAGCCTGATTTTGGGCAGTAAGAGCCAACCGAGGGTCTAGTTTGACACAGTTGCTCGTTTTTTTATTGCTATTCGCGGTTTCCTTGATTTCAGTTTTGTCAGAGTTGCGTCTTGCCATTCCCTAGGTTATTGCAGAAGCTTCCTGGTTCGTGGATGATTTTCAAACAATACCCACCGTACATATTCTGGAATCCAATGAAAAGTATATAAACTGTTGATTTATCATCTGAATCCTCAGAAATGAAACTCACTACACTCGCTCTTGCTTCGATATTGGTAAATGTTGGCTCTTGTGCCATTGTCACCGTCACCCGGGTGGTGACTATTGGTGCCACACAAGCTCCACCAGCTCCTGCTACAAAAGTGGTAACTGTAGGTCCTGGACAGGCTCCGGCTCCTTCAGCACCAGCACCAGCACCAGCTGCACCTCAAGCCGCAGTTCCAGCCGCACCACCATCAGACAAGTCGGTTTCGTCCGGTGGATCTGTCCAAGACCAGATTTTGCAGAGACACAACAAGTACCGGAGCGAATGTGGGGCTGCTCCGTTGAGCTGGAGCACGGATCTCGAGAACTACGCCATCAATTACGGAAAGCAGATGTGTAATACCGGGATGGTTCATTCCACGAATGCTCAGAGACACGGGATTGACAACGGCCAGGATGCTGGCGAGAACTTGTACATGACCACGTCCACCAGTGAAAAGGATCTGGGATTAGATGCTACAGATGCTTGGTACTCTGAGAAGAAGAACTACCATGGACCAGGTTCTGACTTCGAGAGCACAGGCCATTATACCCAGTTGGTCTGGAAGGGAAGCACCCATCTTGGGTGTGCGATTACCGTTTGCAACACTGGAGACCACCAAGGGACGTATGTCAACTGCAACTACGGTCCACCGGGGAACTTTGGCGGACAGTATCCTCAAAATGTTCAAATGTAGATTATAGAATGGGTTTAGAATGTTGAAATGGGAGTGCAAAAATGTATACAAGTGTTAAAATATAGTTTTTTTTTGGGTTTCCAATAGTTGGATGTAGGTGGGTTTCAAGAGTTGCATGGGCTAATGGATCCAAGAGTTGATGTAGCCTTGATGAACGATGCATCAGCACGGCTAAATCAAAATATTATTACCCCTTTACCATCACCCAGGAGGCAAAGGGTCGTGGTTTGTAGTTTGAAACATGCATGTTCATGAGACAAGTCTAAACGGAAAACATGTACAGTGCCATGTTTGGTATAACCCAAGACTTTTGTGGCATTTATTTTTGCCTGATTAATGGGCATGTGTGCAAAATTTTTCTTGGCCATGTTTTACCTTCCGTTTACTGTCGGGGTTTAAGATTAGGTGCAATGACAATGTAGATTAAGCTATATAGTACTGTTTTGTTGTCATTGAACCGGTTACGTAACAGGATAAATTCATGCTCGCCTCTTTGGTGCTGTTCTGATGAGAAAGAGTTCCTCTTGAAGCGTGGCTTAGGTAATAACAATGGTAGGCTATCCACCAGCATACCATTGCGCTCTTTATTGTTTGGTAGCGGTACCAGCACACATGGTCAACTAAACAATGATTAAATGGGTATTGGCTAGCATTTTCAAGTGTTTAGCAAAATATTTGATTGCTGATACCGTGATATATTTGAATTGATGCAGTTGTGATTTTTTCGTCTTGAGCTAATATATTCATTTCTGCATTTAGCTATACATCGTCTTCAAATATACCTTGGAAAAGCTCGGGGCAGCTAGTAAAGAAAACCCTTGTCAGAGCTTGTACATGGGATTAACAACTTGAACGGAAATTGTTGAAGCTTCATAGTGTTTGATGAGGTCATGTGAGAATCCTGGCCGCTGAATTTCATCATGTGCGAAAGCATCGTGCTCACGTTCTGGTAAATTCAGTGTGTGAATTGATTATTGAGTTACAAACTGCTGTCGGACACTAGTGCTGTATACATGTGTTGAAAAGGTTAGTATGATAGTGATACTGTCGAAAATAAAGTATAATTTTAACGTAGGTGTGATCTCAGACATGATCTTAGACAAGGCAACTTAGACATGATATCCCCAGAATGTAACTGTATTGTCTTGGATTCTAAAAAAAATCACACGTCAAGTGTTGACAAGATCAAGACATTTTCCAAGAGTAACTACTGGCAAAGCACCACCTAGAATTCTACTCAAATAACAATAACCAAGGCAATGGTGCAGAAATACATTTCACCAGATTCCGATTCGCACAAGACTATTTAGCAATCCAAATTGGTCGCATCAGAACCTTTGACGGCATAAATTTTTTAAACCGAGATCAGATTGGTACTATAACAACCTAGGGGATATTCTCTGATACGCTACAGCACTTTTGCATTCAGGTACTTTTGGAAATGGCTTCAAAGAAGTGAGTAAATAAGTGACGGGCACTGTCATCTCTCAAAGCGAATACTTTTTGGGAACGCGGATTCTACTCGTCTGTGCTAAACTGGTGGTTTCCTCTTTTGCTACAGCACGTTAAAAGGCTACCAGAGACGACCCATGTTACCAACGATCCAAACGAAAGCTCATCGTTCCAATGACAGGAGCATTGTACAGAGAGAAGTTGAATGCTGTCTGTTGTAGAGATTTCTTCCAACTACATGATGATGTGAGGGCTAGTCCTGGTTAACCATTGACGGACGCCGTCCTTTGTTGTAGATGGTAATGGACTTGGCATGTAATTGCCTTTATAGAAGTCTTGTAAGTCAGTGGAATGACACATTTACACTATCATAGAAAAAGTATGTACAATGGTAATCAACACCAACCCAAGTCCTCTCCAAGATACAACAATAAAAGGTGGTTGAGTCATCAATCGAGACATCTAACTCTACACCTTATTAACTGGGCCAAGGGCCGATTTGGCCTAATCCTACCTCTCATCTGAGACATTGGCTGGTCCAAAGAAAATTGTAGCCTCATTAGCCAACACCTAAGTAGAAAAGCTCGCCATCACAACCAGAGCGCAGATTCGCCGCCTCTTTACCGAGGCAAAATTAGCTATTCACTTATAAAATTCTATACGTTAGTGCTTGATGAGTAGATTTTTTTACACCATTTCAAGGACGGCAGATTCTAGGAGCAAGACTCCACAGCTCTCCTGGGCCATCTCTTCAACAGTTGAAGATCAAGTCGAAAGTTTATCCCCATTTCAAGGATGTTTTCTAGACTCCAAAATCAGCGGTGCCGTCCTTTGTTTGGACAATGAGATATCATTGGGGAAGCTTAGTGTGGCTATAGAAGTAAATAAACTTATTATAAGAATTCTCAAGCTGTACCACCTACGCGAATACTCAGCTACTCAGCGGCCAAAGTTTAGTTTCACATGTACAAAGACTTTATTCAACGTAGAGGCTAGCCCATTGTGCAATAGATATGAGGATGCCAAGCCATTTGCTTTCCATGACTTTACCTTGGGCTTTCGAGCACAAGCAGAGATACACAAAGAAATTACCAATGCTACTCAAGCACACGTCTATTTCTCAGATAAGGCGAAGCTTAAAAATCTTATAGGATTCTACTCGTGTTTCCTGGACCGGTAGTTTTCCCTTTTTGCTACAGCACGTTAGGAGAGACATCAAAACTACTCAGTGGAAAGAGCCTCACAGACGGATCGTTGCTTAAACTATTTGGCAATGATGACCCAGAGTGCAAAAGATGAGACTCAGAGGTCACATTCGACAACAAGGGTAACCAGACTTCTTACACAATCAATACAAGTACTAAGTACCAAAAATAGGAGTGCTCCCATTGAAGTTTAATCCCAAGCAGCTATTTGAGAGTTGTGGGTTTTCAGCAATGGTGCCCGATGTTCCTGAGTAAAAATATATCTGTCGAATAACCGTAATTCCAGAGACAATATATAGCTAAATACAAAAATACATATTATTATTATTATTATTATTATTATGCCCATTTCTCTACATTTACACCATCACTAGAGGGAAGTTTCATTTCTGTCAGAGTTTTCTTTTGACAACTACATTGCCGTCCTTGGTCATGGATGGCAAGTATAAATCTTCTCTGGAGCATAGTATAGCAATGGCCTTGAAGAATATTATCATCAAGGTGAACCAATGTAATCTACGAGGCAGTCTGTAATGGGCATTGCCAGTGTGTGAAATGGCCTGGCGATTCAGGACGTTGCGGGGATTTGAGGGAGACGAGTCAAGGGAGTGGGCGAATCAAGGCGAGTGAAGATTGGGATTTGCGGTTGTGAAACGGCTGGTGCGGAGATTTGCAGGCGGAGATGGGCGATTTGCGGCTGAAATGGGCGATTTTGCCGTGGTTGACTGTGTGATGTTTAGAGGGAAATTGCGGGTGCAGGATGGTGCGAGGTGGGAATGTGGGGCTTGACGTGAGTGGGAATTAGGGGACTGGAATAGGGCGGATTGGGATAGGATGGACTGGGGTAGGATGGACTGGGGTAGGATGGACTGAGATAGGGTGGACTGGTAAATTGTGAGGCAGTTGTGAATTGAGACCAAGGAGGCTGAGAATATAGAGAGGTGGTTAAAGTTTTGACTTGTGGAGAGGTTGAGAGGAGGGCGGAGTGGGTGAATTGTGGAGAATGGTGCCGTTGATTTACTGTGAGGGAATTGTGGAGAGAGTAGGTGAGTAGAGGATGCAGTTGAAATGCAAAGGTGTGATTAGGAGGTGTAATTGAGAGGTGTGATTAGGAGGTTTAATTGAGAGGTGTGATTAAGAGGTGTAATTGAGAGGTGTGATTAGGAGGTATAATTGAGAATGATGAAATGATTAAATGATTAAATGATGAGAATGACCAATTGTAAAACTGAGCGTTTCAATGTATCGACTTGGAAAAGAGGTTGTGATTTGCGGAGTGAAATTGCAGTGGATTTGCAGTGAGATTTGCGGAGAAAGTTGACTTGGAAGAGAAGATGGGAGAGACTAGTGCCGATTGAGTTGCGGAAAGAACAAGTTTGGTTGCAACGGGATGAATTGTGGAGAAGGAAGATTTGCCGTGGTGAATTGTGGAGAGCCGTTTGCAGAGAATAGTATGATGAATGAAATGAGTAATGCATGAATGAAATTATGATGGTGACTTTTGAATTGAGATTTTGCATTGAGATTTTGATTTGATTTATTTTGATTTATTTTGATTTATTTTGATTTATTTTGATTAGGAGTTGAATGAATACGTAATTGTTGATCTAGGCACGATGCGGCATGCAGGACAACTGTGCATACGTGGCCGATATTACTCGGAAGGTGCAATTGAGAGGAGAAAATACCATGTACAGTGGTGTATGGTGTAAATGGAGTGAATTATAATGGAGTGAATTATAATGGAGTGAATTATAATGGAGTGAATTATAATGGAGTGAATTATAATGGAGTGAATTATAATGGAGAGTAGATTGTAAGAGAGTGGAGTGTTTTTAGTATAGTGCTTACCATGGTGTATGTAGCATATGCATGTGTGGGGTGTGCGTGCGCTTAGCATATTAAATAGGACTACCCTACCGTGAGTCATATCTCTACCCAATGAGAAACCCTGCTTAAGCAATCATTCATCCTTCTTCATAGCATGCAACCAGCAACCGCCAAAGACTTTGTCGAAGATGACATCCCGCTGAAAGTATACCACTACGACGAGACCCCGGACAACACCTCCTGGGCCTGTACCCTTCCGACCAAAAAAGGGTTGTACGACCCCGAGTACGAGAAGGATGCCTGTGGCGTGGGGTTTTCGTGCCATATCAAGGGCGAAAAGTCGCACAAGATCGTGTCCGACGCGCGGTACTTGTTGTGCAACATGACCCATCGAGGAGCCGTTGGCGCCGATTCGCGCGACGGAGATGGTGCCGGGGTCATGGCGCTGATTCCCACCAAGCTCCTCAAGAAGGAGTTCAAGTACCACCACGGCATTGACGTTCCGGAGGAGGGCGAGTTTGCCACTGGAAACTTTTTTTTCAAAAAGGACGCGTTGGTCGCGGAAAAGGGCAAGGCGCAGTTTGAGCAGTTGGCAGCCGAGCTCGGCTTGCACGTGCTCGGATGGAGAGCAGTGCCAAAGGACTCAACGATTCTCGGCCCTGCGTCCTTGTCGCGCGAGCCGTTGATTCTCCAGCCGATTGTCGTCTTGTCGGACCCCGAGGCGCATCCCGAGCGCCACGTGCACTTTGACAAGCAGCTCTACGTGTTGCGCAAACAGGCGTCCCAGCAGATTAGCCTCCAGAGCTGGTTCTACATCTGCTCGCTCTCGCGGAAAACCATTGTGTACAAGGGCCAGTTGTCGCCGGTGCAGGTGTACAACTACTACCTCGACCTCCTCAACGTCGACTTTGAGGCGCATTTCGCGCTCGTGCACTCGCGGTTCTCCACCAACACGTTCCCGTCCTGGGACAGGGCCCAGCCGCTCCGCTTGGCCGCGCACAATGGTGAGATCAACACGTTGCGCGGCAACAAGAACTGGATGCGTTCCAAGGAAGGGGTCATGGCGCTGGCAAAGTTTGGCGCCGACCTTGCCAAGTTGTTCCCCGTGATCGAGGAAGGCGGCTCGGACTCCGCGTCGCTCGACAATGTGCTTGAGTTGCTTGTCGTAAACGGGGTGCTCACGCTTCCCGAAGCAGTCATGCTCCTTGTGCCTGAGGCCTGGCAAAACAACCCGGCCATGGACCCGCACAAGCGCGCGTTCTACGAGTGGGCCGCCTGCATGATGGAGCCGTGGGACGGCCCGGCGCTCTTCACCTTTAGCGACGGCCGGTACTGCGGTGCCAACTTGGACCGGAACGGGCTCCGGCCGTGCCGGTACTACGTCACCAACGACGACCGGATCGTGGTCGCGTCCGAGGTCGGGGTCATCCCAATCGAGCCGGAGTCGGTCGTGGCCAAGGGCCGGCTCACCCCCGGCAAGATGCTCCTCGTTGACACCGTCGAGGGCCGCATCGTCGACGACGCCGAGTTGAAGCGCGCGGTGGCCACGCGTTTCGACTTCAAGTCGTGGTTGGTGGCCAACTTGGTCGCGTTGGACGACTTGCAGCAGCGGCTCGCCGCCCGGGGGGTCGCGCCCCCGGCGTCGCGCGTCGCGCCCTCGGTGCACCGCGACCCGCGGCTCGGCGCCTTCAACTTCACCCTGGAGCAGTTGGCGCTCCTCCTCGTGCCAATGGCCGCCACCGGCAAGGAGGCCTTGGGCTCCATGGGTAACGACGGGCCCTTGGCTTGCTTGGCCGAGCAGCCGCGCCTCACCTACGACTACTTCCGCCAGTTGTTCGCCCAGGTCACCAACCCGCCCATTGACCCGATCCGCGAGTCCATTGTCATGTCCCTCGAGTGCTACGTCGGGCCGCAGGGCAACCTCCTCGAGATGAACAGCGCCCAGTGCAACCGCTTGTTGCTCAAGAGCCCAATCTTGACCCTCGACGAGTTCCACGCCATCACCCAGATCGCGGTCGCGTTCCCCAAGTGGCGCGTGGTGTCGGTCGACATTACCTTTGCCAAGACCGAGGGCTTGCTCGGCTACATGGCCGCGGTCGACCGCATCTGCGCCGAGGCCGCCGCCGCGCGCGACGCGTCCATCATCGTGTTGAGCGACCGCGCCGTCGGGCCGGACCGCGTCGCGGTGTCGTCGCTCATTGCCTGTGGCGCGGTGCACCACCACTTGGTGCGCGAGCGGCTCCGCAGCAAGGTCGCCATCATCGTCGAGACCGCCGAGGCCAGGGAGGTCCACCACATGTGCGTGTTGCTCGGCTACGGTGCGGACGGGATCAACCCGTACCTCGCGATCGAGTCGCTCGTGTCCATGAACCGCGAGGGGCTCGTGCGCAAGGAGGGCTTGAGCGACGCGCAGTTGGTGGACAATTACAAGCAGTCCATCGACGGGGGCATCCTCAAGGTCATGTCCAAGATGGGCATCTCGACGCTCGCGTCGTACAAGGGCGCGCAAATCTTCGAGGCGTTGGGCATTGACAACTCGGTGATTGACCGCTGCTTCAGCGGCACCGCGTCGCGTATCAAGGGCGTCACGTTTGAGTACATTGCCCAGGACGCGTTCACGCTCCATGAGCGCGCGTACCCGACGCGCGCCACCGTCAAACCGGCCGGGCTCCCGGAGGCCGGCGAGTACCACTGGCGCGACGGCGGCGACCCGCACGTCAACGAGCCGGTGGCGATCGCCAACATCCAGGACGCGGTGCGCAACAAGAACGACAAGGCGTACCAGGCGTACTCGAAAAAGGAGTACGACGCCATCAAAAACTGCACGCTCCGTGGGCTCTTGGACTTTGACTACGCGTCGTCGACCCCGGTGCCCCTCGACCAGGTCGAGCCCTGGACCGAGATTGTGCGCCGGTTTGTCACCGGCGCCATGTCGTACGGGTCCATCTCCATGGAGTCGCACCTGACCTTGGCGGTGGCCATGAACCGGTTGGGCGGCAAGTCGAACACCGGCGAGGGCGGCGAGGACGCCGGGCGGTCGCAAGTATTTGAAAATGGCGACACCATGCGCTCGGCCATCAAGCAAATCGCCAGCGGCCGGTTCGGCGTCACATCGTACTACCTCTCCGATGCGGACGAGTTGCAAATCAAAATGGCCCAGGGCGCCAAGCCGGGCGAGGGCGGCGAGTTGCCGGGGTACAAGGTCACGGAGGAGATTGGCAAGACGCGTCACTCGACGCCGGGCGTCGGCTTGATTTCGCCGCCGCCGCACCACGACATTTACTCGATTGAGGACTTGAAGCAGTTGATTTACGACTTGAAGTGCGCCAACCCGCGCGCCCGGGTGTCGGTCAAGCTCGTGTCCGAGGTCGGGGTCGGGATCGTCGCGTCCGGCGTGGCCAAGGCCAAGGCCGACCACATTTTGATTTCCGGCCACGATGGTGGGACCGGCGCGTCGCGCTGGACCGGAATCAAGTACGCCGGTCTCCCGTGGGAGTTGGGTCTCGCCGAGAGCCACCAAACATTGGTGTTGAACGACTTGCGTGGGCGGGTCGTGGTCCAGACCGACGGCCAGTTGCGGACCGGCCGCGACGTGGCGATTGCCTGTTTGCTTGGTGCCGAGGAGTGGGGCTTTGCCACTGCGCCGCTCATTGCCATGGGGTGTATAATGATGCGCAAGTGCCACTTGTCGACTTGTCCGGTGGGAATTGCGACCCAGGACCCGGAATTGCGCAAGAAGTTTGCCGGAACTCCAGAGCACGTGATCAACTTCTTTTACTACATTACCCAGGAGCTTCGCGAGATCATGGCTAAGCTTGGGTTTAGAACCATCAATGAAATGATTGGGCGGACGGAAAAGTTGTTTGTGCGCGACGACTTGCGCACCACGAAAAATGCAAACATTGACTTGTCGCCAATCTTGACCCCGGCACACACAATCCGGCCGGGGGTCGCGACCCACTGCGTCCGGAAACAGGACCACCGGTTGCACACCCGGGTCGACAACAAGTTGATTGACGAGTCGGAAGTTACGTTGGACAAGGGCTTGCCGGTGCACATTGACGCGACAGTGCAAAACACCGACCGCGGCTTGGGCGCGACGTTGTCGTACCGCGTGTCGAAAAAGTATGGCGAAAAGGGCTTGCCGCACGACACGATCCACGTGAACCTCACTGGGAACGCGGGCCAGTCGTTTGGCGCGTACCTCGCGCCGGGAATCACGCTCGAGTTGGTGGGCGACGCGAACGACTACGTGGGCAAAGGGTTGTCTGGCGGGCGGCTCATCATCTACCCACCCAAGAGCTCGAGCTTCAAGGCCGAGGAGAACATTCTCATTGGCAACACGTGTCTCTACGGCGCGACCTCGGGTACCGCGTACTTCCGAGGGATCGCGGCCGAGCGGTTCGCCGTCCGGAACTCCGGCGCGACCGCGGTCGTCGAGGGCACCGGTGACCACGGCTGCGAGTACATGACCGGCGGCCGGGTAGTTGTCTTGGGCAAGGTCGGACGCAACTTTGCCGCCGGCATGTCCGGCGGCATCGCCTACGTCTTGGACGTGGGCCAGGAGTTGCCGGGTAACGTCAACCGCGAGACGGTGGAGTTGGGCGGCGTAAGTGACCCGGCCGAGGTCGCGTTCTTGCGCGGCTTGATTGAGGAGCACTTGCACTACACCGGGTCGGAGTTGGCGGCGCGGATTTTGGCGGACTTTAACCGGATCTTGCCCAAGTTTGTCAAGGTGTTGCCGACAGACTACAAGCGGGTGTTGCAGGAGCAGCAGAAGAAGCTTGCGCAGATCAAGGAGGCCGAGGCCACCAACTTCTACAAGCACATCAAGTCGGACCCGGAGTCGGACATCACCAACGGCGAGATCATGAAGAAGTTGGCGCTCAAGGCGACGTCATACCAGCTGGCCAAGGCCGAGCCGCGCGTGGACGACTTGGAGGACACGGTTCCAGACAGCAGCAACGAGGCCAAGAAGGTGCAGAAGCTCGACAAGGTGCGCGGGTTTCTCAAGTACAAAAAGCGCCAGGAAAAGTACCGCCCTGCCAAGGATCGAACCCGCGACTGGAAGGAGCTCAGCGCGCGCATGTCGACCGACGAGTTGCATGAGCAGGCAGCGCGCTGCATGGACTGCGGAGTACCGTTTTGCCAGTCCGATACTGGATGTCCAATCTCCAATGTGATTCCAAAATGGAACGAGTTGGTGTTCCAGGACCGCTGGTATGAGGCGTTGCAGCGCTTGCTCATGACAAACAACTTCCCCGAGTTCACTGGCCGCATCTGCCCAGCCCCGTGCCAGGGCTCGTGTACGTTGAACATTATTGACGACTCCGTCGCCATCAAGGCAATTGAGGCGGCGATCATCGACCGTGGGTTTGCCGAGGGCTGGATTAAGCCAAATCCGCCATCTGAGCGGACTGGGAAGCGTATTGCCATCATTGGATCTGGTCCTGCTGGATTGGCAGCCGCAGACCAATTGAACAAGGCCGGGCACTCAGTCACGGTTTATGAGCGCACAGACCGACCAGGCGGCTTGTTGATGTACGGAATTCCAAACATGAAGTTGGACAAGCTGGTGGTGAAGCGCAGAACCGACTTGATGGCTGCAGAGGGAGTGGAGTTTGTCGTCAACACCAACGTCGGACAGGACGTTTCAGTGGACCTGCTCAAGGCCGAAAACGACGCAGTGGTGTTCGCCGTCGGCTCGACGATCCCGCGGGACCTCAAGATCCCGGGCCGTGAGCATGAAAACATCATGTTTGCCATGCAGTTGCTCCACAAGAACACCAAGGCGTTGTTGGAGGACCATCTTGAGAACATCCGCGCGACTTTGGAAGGGAAAGACGTCATTGTCATTGGCGGAGGCGACACCGGGAACGACTGTCTTGGAACCGCGACGCGTCACGGAGCAAAGTCCGTCACCAACTTTGAGTTGTTGCCGCATCCGTCTGCATCGCGCTCCAGAGACAACCCTTGGCCTCAATGGCCGCGGATTTTCCGTGTCGACTACGGGCACACCGAGGTCGAGTCGCACTACGGCAAGGATCCGCGCGAATATTGTGTTCTCTCCAAGGAATTTGTCGGCGAAGACGGACGGGTCACCGGCATCAAGACCGTACGGGTCGAGTGGAAAAAGGCCGAGGGATCTGGCGCATGGCAGATGGTCGAGGTGCCTGGATCTGAGGAGTTTTTCCCGGCCGACGTGGTGTTGCTTTCCATGGGTTTTGTCGGGCCTGAGGCCGACAACTTGGACACGCCGCGGTCAAAGCGCGGCAACATCGCCACGGTGCAGCCAAACAGCTACAAAGTGAGCCACGACGGCAACGTGTTTGCCGCAGGAGACTGTCGTCGGGGCCAGTCGTTGGTGGTCTGGGGTATTCAAGAAGGTCGCCAGTGTGCGCGGGAGGTGGATGAGTATTTGATGGGCAACACGCGGTTGCCAGGGAACGGTTCGATTGAGAAGCGGGATTATCATTTGTTGGAGGAGTTGGTGAGCCAGGCGTAGTGAATGACTGGTTGAATTGACAGTTTGTGTAGTGGAATGGACACTCGTGAATATATGGATAGTATATGTGTTGTAGTGAGTTGACGAGCCAGCGTAGTGGAATGGACACTCGTGAATATATGGATAGTATGTGTTGTACTGTATTGCCGGTATTGAGTGATGTGAGTGGATAATTGGAATATAGATGTGTTGTAATGAATTTGTTGTATGGCCCTACAGGGACAAACAAAATGGGCCCTTGAAGATCAAAAAAGCACTACAATGTCCAAGGAATGGCAAATGTTAGACACCAGCAAGATTACTCTTCCAGCCACTATAGAACTCTACGCGGAACGGATTCACTGCTGATTACCACCGCCGCCTCACAACTAGAGAGCAGATTCGCCGCCTCTTTACCGACCCAAAATTAGCGGCGCCGTCCTTGATTTTTTAGACAGTGAAATATCAATCTCATCCTCCGGGGGAGCCTAGTATAGCTATAGAAGTAAATAAACATGTTATTATTATTAATTTGTTGTATGGATGATGTTTATTATACATCTATTCCAGAAGATTGGCCATAATTGAGTAGCCATCGATATTATTGTGGCTATCGATTTATATTTCCCCATCCAAGACCAATGCCATGTAGTCAAAAGAAAACAACAGAAATAAAACATTAGCTACGTTGGTGAATATACAGAGTAATCGTCATTGAAGGCAACGACCTTTTCCTACGCCGTATGCAACTTATAATAATATTTATTTTTGTATTTAGCTATATTGTCACCGGAATTACAGTTATTCAACAAATATATCCTCACTCAGAAACATCAGGTACCATACTGGTGAATCCCACAACTCTCAAATAGTAGTCGGGCACTAGAATCAATTGAGCATTCTTCCATTCCCAGCACCCGAAGTTTGTAAGCCTGGTAGCTCTTTTTGCCCAGTTTGACGACTGAATCTCGCCATGTGCCGGGGAATCATGTTCCACACGGTATGTTAAAACTATACAAGTTTATAAACTAATTGGCAAACAATTCCACGTGCTGCCTATTCCTCTCATGGAATTTGCATTTCATCAATACTGACAGAATTCAACCTTCCAAAGCTCTGGGAATGGCTAGTCATGTATTATAGAGGGGAATCCCACATCTTTTGCACTTTGGGTCATTGCCAAATAGTTGAAGCAACAAGCCGTCCGTAGCTTTTGTCACTGATTTTGCATGTGTTCCTATAGTGGTTTGGAAGTGAGTCACTGGTAGAGGTGACCATTTCTTGCTACTCTTTGGTACTCGTTTGTGAGGCTCTTTTCTTGAGCATCTGGATGCGGGACCGCTATAGATCTTGTATCGGTGGTCGGTCGTTTTCGAATGGCTTTTCCTCTAGTGCATAATCCACTCGTTGTTCAAGTAATCGGGCGACTGCATCAAACGTTCTGATATCTGGGTTGTGGGGGATAATTCGGGACGATTAACGGAACCCTATATATATACTAGACTCCACACCATGTAAACTGTCATTGAATCCGACATGCAACGAATCGACTCAATTGGAATCAACTAACGATTTGGAATCAGCCCAAGAGTCAACCCCGAATTACCCTTGCACTACTCAACCCATGAGAACAGATTCACCAAGTTAATGACAATGTCTATTACTTCTATATCTATAGTATGTTCCCAAGGAGGGCGAGTTTGATATTTCACCGTCCAAAAACCAAAGACGCCGCTAATTTGAGTCGAGAGATGACTCAGAAGAAGCTGTGGAGTATTCACCAAGCAACAACTGTAAAAGACAAGCCTCTACTCTGAAACGCCAGCTGGTCCAAAATCGCAACCTGATTAGTAAAATTGGTGAAGTCTTGACATTGACCCACCAAAAAACAGTCGACCCACATGGCAATCCTCAACAATCCATGACCTATGCCCACTTTCAGAGGTAGTCCTAGGGAGGTTATAGACCCTTCTGACATTTCTTTAACCATTTCTTGACCAGATGAAAGTCTCATTCTAGGATTTCTTTCGATCATTAGCAATGCTAATAAGCATAGGGTTTCTCTCAACCATTGGCGGCGCTGTTCTTGTGAGCCTAGTTAGCTACACCTTTTTATAATTATAATAGTCTGATATAGTGTGCACCAAGGCATAAGCTTATTCTTAGAGACACTCAGCCAAGGCAATCCTTTGTTAATATCTCAGTTGCTAGGAACAACCCTCACGGACGGCTCGTTGATTAAGCTATTTGGAATCGACCTGAAATGTAAATTGTGAAATTGCACACTATTGTAAATTGTTCAGAGCTGTTGGTAGCATGCATTTGATTGGAAATTGATGATTAAACTCCTTGGGAGTATACAATTATGGTGAATATGATTCTCAGCGCAGCAGATCACGGGGGAACTTAAACATTGGCACCAGGTTATACAACCTCGAGTACTGGGAATTGACAATTTTGTTAAAATTGAGTTTAATCCTGGTTACTATTGGAGAGCTGATGGTATCTTCAAGAGCTAATGGTATCTTCAAGAGCTGATGGTATCTTCAAGAGCTGATGGTATCTTCAAGAGCTGATGGTATCTTCAAGAGCTGCCTTGGGATGTTCCTGAGTGAAGAAATATTCGTCAAACAACCGTGTTACCAGAGACAATATAGCTAAATACAAAAATAAATATTATTATTGTATTACAGCCAGACTATTTTCCAGCTCGTACCTAGTTATATTAAATATGGTAGATAGGTGTAGATAAGAGCTCGATTTCGCGCATTGATAATTACTAGAGTGGAATGCACAATGTATTTGCCAATGCGTCCAGAAAATTAGTTTGGCAGTGCATGTTGGAATATAATTTCTTTACATGGCGAGATTTCGCAAACTGCCTCGGGATGTGAAAATATATGGCAGCATTCTGACCAATCTTGTGTCGAGGTGATAATGAAATTATTTTATTTAGCTACGGTTATTTGACGAATTTCCCCCAGGAAAATCCCGAGGCAGCATTGCTGACAAGCACGTCAGCTCTCCAATAGTGACTAGGATTAAATTCAATTTGAGCAGTTGTATTGTTGATATGTAGTTTTTGTAGTGCTTGTGTAAGCCTGGTGCCTTGACAATTTTGACTGCTGAATCTCGCCATGTGATGGAATTTGGCCGTATGAGCTCTGAACATCTGAGGTGTATTATGGAGGGGAGAGAATCCAAATCTTTTGCACTTTGGGTGGAAAAACTTCAGGCGGGGTTGATTAGTGTGCTGGTAGTTTGTATGGGGCAGGAATGAGTGGTGTTTTATTTATTAATAATCTGACTATTTGAGTAGTTGGTGGGTGTATTACAAGGTGAGATGGTAGAGGTGAATAGTGGATGATAGATGATAATAGTAAGGTCTACCAAGGCTATATTTATACTAGACTCTCATGGATTTATATTTTGCTGTGCAAGACCAATGATGGCTGTAGTTGGAAGAAAGCACTGTGAAAGAGATACTTTTGACTAGAGCTAGTGAATATGTATAGTAATGAGAATTGGAGGGCAATAAGAATTGGAGGGCAATGAGGATTGCCTGGTTTTTAGAGGTGACTTGGGCACTCTCCAGGTACTAGCACGGCAGCCCTGATGATGGTGATGGTGATGGATAATAGTACATGTACATGGTACGTCTATAGACATGTCAGTGTCTGGTTGAAAAAAGCATAGAAAAGACCAACTAGAAATTCCATCAACTCACAATAGTCCATTGGAACGGTTGTAAAGGAGGTGAGGCGATTTATCAGTACATTAATGTCTGACCAAAGATTAGCTAGGCATGAGACTACAAGACCAACGATGTACGGTAACACGATATAAAAATAAGCAATAGTAAAATAAACAAATAGACAAGACACAAGACACAAGACACAACAAGTCACAACAAAATAAACAACAAAATAAACTCACAACTTACATCCACTCCACCGTCCCTCCACGTAATCGCCCTGCAGCTGGGTAACCTCCCCCTGACCAATTCCATCCTCATGAACACCCGTCAAGTGATTGCACCGCCGCAAAACAACACCGATCCCGCGCTCCTTTGCGTGTCGTTCAACCAGAATCAGGACTGCTTTGCCATTGGCCACGAGAACGGGTTCCGGGTGTACTCGACCGACCCGATGACGCTCCGGGTGAAGCGAACCTTCAGCAACACGCGCCACGAGCCGCACTCGGGAATCGGACACATTCTGATGCTCCACCGGACAAACTTCTTGTCGCTAGTGGGCGGGGGCAAGAACCCAAAGTTCCCGTTGAACCGGGTCATCATCTACGACGACTTGAAGAAGAAAAACACCCTTAGCCTCGAGTTCATGAACCCAATCTTGAACGTGTTCCTCTCGCGCACCCGCATCATCATCGTGGTCGACTCCCACGTCTACGTCTACGGCTTCAGCTCCCCGCCCAAGAAAATCGCAGTCTATGACACCATCTCAAACCCACACGGCATCTCAGACCTCTCCAACAGCGTGTCGGTGCCCGACTCCCGCATCAACGAGATCCTCGCCTTCCCTGGAAGACAGCCGGGGCAGATTCACGTCGTCGACATCTCGCCCGCCGGCCAGGAACGGAACCTTGTCAGCATCGTCAAGGCTCACAAATCCCGCATCCGAGCAATCGCATTGGACAGAGCAGGCACCATGGTCGCCAGCGCATCGGAAACAGGCACGCTTATCCGGGTACACAGCGTGGCCACGTGCGCGTTGCTCTACGAGTTCCGTCGTGGGTTGGACAAGGCGATTGTGTACGCCATGAAGTTTTCTCCCTCGGGCGACAAGTTGGCTGTGCTTTCCGACAAGCAGACCCTCCACGTGTTCCGCCTCCACGACGCCGCAAACCGGCAGCACGTGCTCCGCAACTTGCCGGTGTTCACGGGCTATTTTGCCCTGCAGTGGTCGTTTGCCAGCTGCCGGCTTGCGGAAAACGACGCGGTCAGCGACCGGGGCCTCATTGGCTGGACTGATGAGGAGAGTATCGTGGTGATTTGGAAGTTTCAGGGCAAGTGGGAGAAGTATGTGTTGCAGGAGGGCGAGAAGTGGGAGTTGGTGAGGCAGGGCTGGAAGAGTTTTGGTCCGCTTGATTAGGAGGGCGAGAAGTGGGAGTTGGTGAGGCAGTCTGGATGAGTTGGTGAGGCAGGCTGGACGAGTTGGTCTGTTTGATAGGAGGGCTGAAAGAGTTGGTCCGCTTGATTCGGGATGCCAGGTTGCAGTGGTTGTCATTACAGTGTCTTTTCCCTTGGATCTGGCATCTGGATCTGTTACAGATGGTGAGAACCAGCCAGTTGTATAGTGGCAATAATCAAGTTGAAGATACATTATAGCCATAATACATAATAGCACAATACATAACACAATACATAACACAATACATTATAGCACAATACATTGTGGGTGCATTTATTCTGTAGTTTGCTTTGTCAAAGTGATTCCAGTGCATTTACTAGAATAAAATGCTATGAGTTTTGTTCCGAGTTGCTCTATTCCAAGCCACAAATAGACCATTGGTGATGTATATGGTGTATATAAATATTATCTGGGTATCTAGATATGTATGGCGTAATATACTATCCAAGATACCTGTGGATAAAATAGCTAAATATATATGCATAGCTATTCAAAAAAAGTACATTTCTACTTGGAAATATCCTTCATTTGGCAAAGCCTTTTCCGGAAAATCCCTTTTGGAAAAAGAAACTCTGTCAACAGAAAATAATCTTGGCTACGCCTTGGCCTTTGGAACTGCAGATTGGTCACAAGACAAGTTGCAAAAGGCATGGAGCTCCGAAAAAACATAATCAAAGTAATCTCTTTGATAACATATGGTATCATGCCTGGCTGATATTACGTCTGGTATTACGCCTGTTATTAAGCTCGTCGTCTGATAGTAAACTGGCCATTTGATATTAAGCTCGTCTGACATAAGCTCGTCTGATACCACTATATAATCTCACAAAAACTAAAAATAACCAAGTGGACACTGTAATCACTCTCCAGACCCACTATAAAACTCTTTGCAAAACACACCCATGGTTTCTACAAGACTTTGCCGGCCAAGGAAAATTCCAAGCCTATCAACCTCCATTGTAATATAATAACTAGGCTACGTGTTGATAAGATAGTTTAAATGTATTCGCTTCCTATTTGGGGGCGAAATTAGCTATACAAGTGGTGGCGGAAACGAGAGACGTGAACATATGGCACGGCTGCCTTAGTATTGCCTCAACTAGTCAAAGGGATATGCTTAGGGTAATTATCTAATACTAATCGGGTGAGCTCGAGTCTTGTATCAGAAAGAATAAAGGTAGGTACGTAATTTATTACATCCATTTGCCAACATCTACAATTTGTACTCTGCATATATAATTCAAATGCAAATCACGGGTATAAATCAAACTAATTACATTCTCCCAATCATCGGCTCTAAAAGCTAACAGTAGACCAGTCAATAGTAGACCAGTCAATAGTAGCCCAGTCCACGTTATAATCAACAGTAGCCCAGTTCACATTGTAATCAACAGTGGCCCAGTCAATGCCGCCAGTTGGAGCAACAGTCGTGGTTGGACCTTCAGATGACTCAGCTGTGGATGTTGGAGCCTCACTTTCCAGAGACTGTGATGGCTCCTTCGAACCTTGCTTGACAATTGTCACTGGTTTGCAGCTGTCGTTTTGGCTCGCGTCAAGAATAGCATACTGCCCATTCTCGGTGTATCTGTAAGGATCGTTGATGTTTTGACAAGCATAGTATGTCTTCTTCTCCCCGTTTTGCAAGAGGTTTCCCGAGTCGTCAAACGTCCATTTGGAGCTTCCTCCAGCGACACCCACTTGCAACACCAGGCTTCCCGATGGGAAGTCAAACAAGTATGGGAACTTACCGGTGTTGTAGGTCAACGTTTCCTTTTCTTCATCATAGTCAAAGTCTTGCGCTGAATCTCCCAAGAGCACGTAATTGATACCTGCTCCCTCGTGGGTGGAGCTAATGTCCTTTCCGTTGACACTGTCGTCGTCAGACTTGACAGACAATGTGACTGCTTGAGCAAGAGAAGCTAATAAGGCGGTGCGAAGAATGAATTGCATTTTGGATGAGGTATCTGGGGCAATTTTCTGGTATTTATATCTGATATAATCAAAGAAGCATGTCATGTGCATATGCACCAAGGCTAGAGTGAATACTGACTGATTTTCTCAAGAGTTGATATTTCTACGGCTTCAATTGTCTCCAAGTATCCAATTATCCGGGTCTCCATGCCCCCATTTATTTATTTATTTATTTATTTATTCATTCATTCAAGCACTCGATTTTTCAGTATTTCAATTATTCAATTATTCAATTCAACAGTCTCCAGATTTCATCGTATGACATCACCATGTACACACTGACAGGCTACTATCTCAAACTATTTTTAAATTTGACAAAAACGTATCCGGAACTAGCCCATTCACCCCGCAATCTTTCGCTTGTCCTGCAGCCCAATTTTATTTACATTGTTCTTGGCGTAGCGTCGCCAAACAAGGCGTCGGAAGACCATTGGATAATCCGATCGGTCCAAACGTGGTATTATATATGTTTGTACAGTCAATTAGCGAAATGCAGGTCGTTTTTCCTCGTAAAGACAGGTTTCTCTCATTCTATCTCATTCTATCCCATTCCATCTCGTTTCATGCTTCTCCGTCAACAAAATTAAGTTCCGCTCCCAACAATGGGAACTTTGGCCGGGCTTAACCAGTACCTTGCGTAGAATATTGGCAAAGCCTCTTGTCATTTTAACTGACCAATACCAGTGACCATGGCCACAGTTGGGCGCTGACAGTAAGTGGAAACTTCTATTGACGTGCATTGCTATAGCCAATTATAGTTTAGGATTAATTTGATTACAAAACCGTGACTAAATCGTCAAAAAAGCATTTAAAATGTTTGCTTTTGGTATAAATAACTCGCACCAAGCTAATGCTTCCCGATGCTGGTGCTTATCAAGTTGCTGCCCTGCAGCCGCATCTTTCCCAATGAATATATCAAAATAGTACATACAACTCTTTTGATTAGGTATTGTGCAACTATCACGAAATTTCGTGAGTTTTCCTTTTGCTGCTGTCGTACAAGTGTCTACCTAGTCGTTTTCTGTACGTCGTAGCATCTATCAGACATTTCAAGTCCTTGTTAGATTGTTGTGGTTTATAGCCATACCAGGCACATTAGAGACACCGTTGAACTGTAAACGGCATCGCTTGGGTGTCAAAAGAAAAGTTGAGAGACAAACTTGAAAGGTAAATTTTTTACATTAAATCTTTAAAATATCAAAAAACAATTACAAAGCTACAGGCTCGAATCGGAGATACGATTACGACTTCTGTATTCACTTCTAGTACCATCTGATAGTGCATCAAGTGATCTTCCCGGGCTAAACCATTGGACACATATTTGATCTAGAAGTAGTTAAATTGGAAGTATTTTGCTTCAATGTTGAAGATTCCAATTAGTCATCTCCAGCGTGCCTAGTGTCTGTTTCTCCGATGGAACCTTGCACTGGTAAATAAATAAGTAATATTGAACTCAAACATGTACATAGGTAGTAGCAATAATGCCAGCCTATGCTACCAACGTAAGATTATATATAAATAAACTAAAGATTATAACAGACTAGTTTATATCTTTTTATACCTAAATTTCCGCAGCCACATGGCTACTTTGCCATAGCTGATCCATGCTTCAATGAGGTGTAGATCTATATTCTTAAGCCGCGTGGCTGGATGGCTTCATTATTTACATTTTATATTAGACCGTATATGATCTCAAATGCCCAGAGCAAAATCCATGCAACACAGTTCCCATCCAAGTTTCTAATCCAACTACGAGCAAAATCATATTTCGCCGTCTAAAATACTGAGAACAGCGCCACTTGAATATTGGAAAAAACCTCAAGGGGTAAAAATTTTTTAAGAATATTAATATATATTTAAACAATTATTCTACAACTATGTGTCTCGACGAATATACGTACTTGGCAGTTCTTCTTGTGAGATGTTAAATGTGCTAATTTGTAACTTTATATATAAATTCTGGCGTTGGCGATACATGCAGATCTATTGGGACACCTGTTTACTTGTGAAAATAGTTCTAAATCTACAATCTTCGTAACATTCTCATCCTTCAAAGTTGTCAAAGTTCTTTTTTGTTCATTTTTTATTTCCATACATAAATGGTCACTGCACAAAAAAAACTTTTCATAGTAAGGTCCCTTGGCCCAGTTGGTTAAGGCGTGGTGCTAATATTTCATTGTTACGCCAAGATCACCAGTTCGATCCTGGTAGGGACCATATATTTTTAATCGGTGCACATTTGATATTTTTGATTTTTAGTAATAATATCTGCATACATGCTAGTAAAATTCATTTAAAATTATGATTCGCAGCTTTTTGACTAGTTCAAGGCTGTCGCAATTTTTTTGTATTCCGAATATTCGATTACTGCAATACTTTTGAATAATTATTGTGTGGTGTAATTATTATGATACTAAAATGTTACTTTATCGTATAGTAGTAAATACATGGAACGATTAGCGAGACATTCGATTCGCTCATAAATATAGCTTTCCAATATTACTCCTTTCTCCAAGTATTTTTCCTCTGAGCATTTTATTGTGTTAGGATTTTCACTTTGACCATTGTACGTAATCACGATACTTTTCCACAATCTGGTGGTGCCATTAGTATACCTTGCAAATTCATCTCTCATAATACATGGATTTGGCATTCGACTAGGAGACCTGAGTAATCATTTTCCAAGTCGTAGCGTCATCAACCAAGCACCAATTGACCATAGACCCTTTCCATTGCAATGTACTCTTGATCAGCATTATCTCTCTATATCATTTTGCCCTAATTTTCTTGTTTCATTCAATAATCTAGATTAGATCTTTTGTATAATATTACCATATGTGTCATTACTCAATAATGACATCACTCTTTGTGGCTTCATGCAGTACTATTAAGCTATAATATTTCAGCAGTTGGCAATCACGATTTCCATAAACTATCCACGCCATAGAGTCATATACTATTCAATAGTATCTTAACCAATTTTCATAGCATTTTTCCACGTTCATTAATTACCAAAGCATCTCTTTACTACTGCATTCAATCGCCATAGCATCTCCATATTAATCACCATGACATCTCCACATCATTCAATCTCCATAGCATCCTCTTCACTACTGCATTCACCCTCAATCAACTGTTTTGCCAGCTTCTCCTTTCGATGCGACAACCCAACCAGTCTCGATGCCCTAGAAAAGAATGCATCATTGTTACGAGAGGCACTCTTCTCCAAAGCCCGGTTCAATAAATCATTGGCAATCTGATCGTTCGAGGAAATCGCCAATGCACAGTGCAACGCCTCGATACTCTTAAACGTCTGCCCCATTTTCATATAAACCAACCCGATAGCCGCATATGTATTTGCATCCTTCACATTCATGCGAATAATCTCATGGAAGTTGTCCAACGCCCGCTCAAAGTCCCCGAGTTTTCTATACACATGGCCGAGGTTATTGTTGATGCTTACCCACGACTTTGAGTCGCTATTTAAATTCTTTGCTTCTTTGCGGGCCTTGGTGAGGTAGTGTTCTGCCTTGGTCAACTCGTTTTTGTGAAAGCACACCACACCTAGCTCATTGAGAAGAAGAGGGTCCACTGGACAGACGTCGTAAGAAGCTAGCATGTACTCCTCGGCAAGTAACAAGCTGTTCATTTGCAAATACTGCATTCCAAGAAACAAGTTTGGCAAGTGGGTACCAGGAAACAATCTGGCGGCGGTGGAATATGCACTTATTGCTTGTTCATGTTCACCTTCGGCAGCAAATGTATGGGCAAACCCGATCCACGCTTGGCCAAAGTACGGATTGACCGACGAAGCTTTGGAAAAGTATTTGCGCGACTCGGCAATGCGGTTAATTGAAAGATAATATATGCCGATTGCAAGCCAGGTGATACAGTCCTTGGGATAGTGCTCGGCGAGTTTGTTGGCAAGAAGGAACAAGCGGTTTTTGCCTCCAAGTTCGTGCAAGACGCTCAAATAAACGGGCATAATGTTGAAGTTGAACTCGTCAATAGAAAGCACCTTTTCACAGACCTCGGAACACTGCTCGAACTTGCACTGGGTGAACAAGAGCTTGGCACGTGACGTAAGAATACTGGAGTTTGTTCCCAACGAGTACTCTTCGTCAAGCAAGGTTTCGGCCTGGCGAACTTTGGGCACGTTGATGTACTTGTTGAGTCTTGTGACATACAAGTTGCGGATCAATTCGCCGTTATCTTCCAAATCTTCAAAGTTGAGGCACTCCAACAAGTCCCACTCTTCAGCTGGTGTGAGAAAGTTGTTGGTTATAAGGGCATCAAATGCTTCGTAGCACTTCACATCAATGAGCACGGCTTCCTTGTAGCACTGCTTTGCCCTCTCGAAGTTGTTCTGGTGGCTATAGACATGTCCTCTCAAGTAGCACATGGACGACTCCAACTTGATACCCCCGTCCTGGTTCTTGACACGGCTGTCGCTTTTGAACGGGTTATTCTCGCCAATCACGTCCAAAGCCTCGTCCCACCTGCCCAATTTCGCAAGGCACATCCCGTCCAAGTATCGGCAGCTCACCGATTGTGACGGCTCACTTTGAGCAAGAAGCTGGTGGGCTCGGAGGAAGTTCCCCAGCGAATAGTGTGCCTGGGCAAGCCAGAAGGCGTCGTTTGCGTCCTTTGTAAGCGCAAACACCTTGTCTCCAATATACGCTGCCGTCTGGTAATGGTGCTGCATCAAGGCATCATGCCTCCACAAGCGAAGCTTCTCGGCCTGAGACAACGGCTGGTCCTGGACCAGCGACTGCAGCTCAAACAGATTGCTATATCGCTGAGGAGTCTGTTGTAACGGCGACGGGAAATGGCTCTGGTGCCGAGGGTTCACGGGCACTTTTGGCGCCACAGGGGTGTTGAAAAGCTGGTTCTGTGGCGTGTTGTAGCTGTCTGACACGCGCCGCGCATGTGCCAAGAGCGGCGAAATCGCCAATGTCGAGTTATTGGGGCTTGAAGTCTTGTTGGCCTTGGACATGGTTTACAAATTCCTAGCGAGATCTTTAAAGTGGATGAGTGCACGTGATATGTAAAGAGATCACATGGTATATCAAAACACTCAAATATCACGTGATGTGAAAATACAATGTAGTATTTGTTCACGTGATTATGTCCAACATGACGGCAAACTCAGCACGACAAATTCAGCACGACAAATTCAGCACGACAAATTCAGCACTCAGCAGAATCGTAGGGTTTTCTTGGTAGATGATTCGCACTTTTTAATCTAGGCATTGTATATTTATACATTGGCAAAGCATACCTGGTCCATATACCCAGCAGTTTGCTCCATGTATATCCAACAGTCTGCCCCATGTATATCCAATAGCCTGCTACATAATACATGATGTTACTAAATACAAAACAAATATTAATACTTCAAAAGGACCAACTCCTAACAAGCTAGCTACGTTTTTGAAAACATGAGGTTGAAAATATTCTGCCCGTCTGGACTGGTGGAATCATACATTGAAAACGCTATCATGCTACCCACTGGCTTGAAAAGCCCATTCTCAAGACCCTGTCACACTACCTCAACTCTAAGCCTGGAAAGCTCATTCTCAAGACTACCGCACTTTTACCAACGTCAGCCAAAGGTTTTGTTCTTGAAGCAGGAAATGAATAACGGCACGGTTCTAGTTGTAGACGGTAAAGTATAATCCCACCGAGTCTAGTATTGCTCCATAATAAATTTGACTCAATTTCAGAGTCAAACCCAAAATACAACAATTGTGCTAGATGATCCATTGAACATGGACAAAATGCACTGTAGAAAACATACAGGACCTTTGGATCATTGATATACTTGATTAAAGGAGAAGGAAATGAGATGTCCTAAATAATCCATTGGTTAGTTGGCCAGCCTTTTAATTAGCTTTATTAATTTGAGATCTTGCCAATCTGACATGATTACTTTCTCCATTGACGCAACACCCATGATATATGTTATTATTCACCTACATCACCCATAAATCTGGCAATATCATTCTAATAAAATGGAAAATTCCATCTTGTAGTGGCCATTAAAATCAATCAATATACCACTTACACCACAAGATCTTGCTGGTGGAACAATTCTTCAATACAAATGACAAGTCCAACTCTTTCACTACTTCCAATTCCATTACAATAATATGCCAATGTTTATTAACAATGCTATTCTAACTAACCAACACATCATTCTCATTCTCAATCTCAATCTCAATAGCCGGTCTCTTTCTTTTATTCTTCTTACCATTGCCGTCTCCTTTCTTGTCCTCATGGAAATTGTCCTTGCTGTGCTTCTCAATCCGCTTAAGATTCTCGTCATCGTCGTTGTCTTCATCATCATCATCATCATCATCATCCTCCTCATCGTCCTCCTCATCACTTCCCCCCAACCACTTTTCCAAATCCTCAACCTCCACCATTTCATCCTCATCATCTTCTTCCACATACTCAACCTCTCCAAGATCTTCCTCTTCCTCCTCCTCCTCCTCTTCTTCTTCCTCCTCCTCTTGAACTTCACCCAACACTTTCTTCCATATCTTCTCATCCACATTCAAAGGCTTGTCACCATAAGCCCCGCTCTTCAATCGCGTCAACAACTCCTTCTCAATCGACTTCTCAATCTTAGCTGCACTCAATGCCTTCCGTTCCCGATTCTCCTCCCGACGCTTCACCTTTGGCGCCACACCCACATAATGCCGCTCCTCCTCTCGAAGAGCCATTCGCCGTTCTGTAATGGCTATCTGGGTAAACTTGGTCAACCTCTGCTTGCATTTGTGAATAAGAAACTTGTTCCAGTACAACAAGTGCTCGTCAATCTGAGTAAGCGCCTTCTCATAGTTCTTCAGCAACTTGATCCGCTCCCAGAGCCGCGAAGGCGTGTGTGCCCTTTCCACGGTTTTCATGTATAAATACAATCTCCCATCGACGTTTTTGACCGTGGCATATTTGGAGTTTGCCAACGGACACGACTGCCGACTACACAAACCAGTAACGTTGTACTCGTTCCGGCAAAAGGTCTGGTAGTCTGTCTTGAGCTTGAATGAGCAAAATTGCTGGTTGATGACTTGCCAAATAATTTCGTCTGACATTAGAGGTACAAACTACTCCAGAGCTAAAAATTTTTTTTATGCAATGAGGTTACCCGGGGATATGAATGTCAGGAATCTGCATGAGCCATTGAAATTACAATTGATTGAATTACAATTTGGAGACTGATTGAATTATAATTTGATGGCGATTGATTGAATTATAATTTGATGGCGATTGATTGAATTATAATTTGATGGCGATTGATTGAATTGTGATTGACTAAATTACAATTGACTAAATTACAATTGACTAAATTACAATTGACTAAATTACATCTAACCAAATCACATCTAACCAACACTATATAGACCATCCATAACACTACAAAACTCTACTAAAATGTCTATTTAATACTGCTCAAGTCTAATTCTTTTGCGCCTCGTTCATTTGTAAATCACACAACCCAGCCCAATCTTGCGTCTTTCTACGGTGCCAATAGCCCTTTTCGCCGGTTATAAACTTCCAGTTCAACAAGATATCGTCCTTTTTAGTGCTTGGGTCCTGGGTAAAAAAACCAGGCACATGTGTTTCCTTGTTGATCTCCATGGTCTTTCTGCGGTCTCTCTGAAGTTGCTCTAGCCGGAGTTTCAACGTCTCGGCCTCATCGGGCGACGAGCTCTCGTACTTTTGCAAATCAGGACGAAGCCGCGAGTCTGTTGGCGGCAATTTTCCATTTTCAATCACTGTGATTTCATTCAACTCCGCTGCAAACCCCGTGAACCCCCACTTTTTATGTGACAGAGGCAAGAGCCGGTTGCACGACCAAATCTCCGGCCCATCCTTCTTTTTCCCATTGAGGTTTTCCGTCATCCAAATACACTCTGTCCAAGTCCCTTTGGCAAACACTGGTCGCGGAGAGTCGCCCTGGTACGAGGTGATATGGAGCTCTTCTGCACGACCCGAGAAAAATCCCGCGGACTTGAACTCCACCACAGTGCGTTCGCCTCTAGAGCTCGTCACCGTGAGGGTTTCGACCGGCTCGATGTACTTTTCGCCGGCAATAAGGTTACGGAGCACGGTTGTGGGCTGGCACCATTCAAAGACCTCGCCGGTTGGCTTGAGGAGCAACTTGAAGGAGCCCTTGTTGATAATTTCCATTGTCTTGCCCCAGAACTTATTTGTCGGCATGATGGTGGCGTTGATTTCCCAATTTTCGTGGCTGATGTTGAGACAGAAGATCGCGGGCCGGTGGCACACTTTTTCAAGCACCAATCTGTAGCTGAGGTCTTCTCGAACAAGCTCGTAGGTTTCGCCAAGGAGCGGCATGAATGGTTTCCGAAGACTGCGCTCCTTATCGCGGAACGACGACAAGTAGCTGGTAGCAAACGCAGCAATGTACAAGTACTTTTCGTCGTCGTCCGCCAACAACGCCTTATCAATGAGCCCCGTGTACTCAAAGAACTCTGCAAACTTCTGGAGCATCGTGAGTGGCTCGTTGGACGTCACCGGGAGTGCGATTGACGACATGTCGGTACCGATATTCTTCTTGAGTGTCTGAAGGATCGACGGCGGGGTCGTGGTGCTCTCGTTGATGTCTGAGCGACGCTTCACCGAGCTTGGAAGCTCCTGAAGTGGATACAAGTCGTCGTCTTGTGCCACGACAACCGACCGCGACGATCCGGTACCGGCCGAAACCTCGTTGACGTCGTCAAAATCTTCCTGAATATCCACAACCAACACCCCCGACCCTGCGTCCTCCTGGGCGTCGAAAAAGCTGTCGCTCGAAAGCGATCCGGCCGAAGTGTCGTGGGAGTTTTTCTCCAAGTGAATGATCCGCTGCAAAAGATCGCCCAAGCCGGCCAAACGGCCACACACCGATTCGGAGTCGCTCACCGACCCAGCAAGCTGCAGCTCAAGCGACGACTCGCTCAGAGGAAGCGGCGAAGGCACACGCGACGACTCGGACGTCACCCGTCGCTTAAAGAGCGCCTTGCGCTCTGGCTCATCACGTGACTTGTAATGGGCCAGTTTTAACAGGGCAGCGAGGCTCGAGGCCGAGGTCTGGATGAGGTCGAGTTCCTTTTGGAGGAGTGTTAGGCTTCCAAGCACGCTGGTATTGTCAAGCAGAGTACGTTCGGGCGGGGTCTTGAGGTGGTCGGCCTTGAGCTGCTCCAAAGTCGAGACCCAGACCTTGAAATCTACCTCGTTGAGTGCCTTGAGATGCCATATTTCAAGCCCAGAGTCGATGATGATCTGTTTGGAGTGTGGGAGCGCGGTAATGACCACAGTTTTGATGTACATGTTGCCTCTGACCACCGACAGTTGGTCATTTAGGTAGTAGTTGAGCACTCCGTGAGTGGAATTGAGACTGAAGAACCGCCGCTGGTACGACTTGGAGTTCTTCTTGCGCTTCCGCTTGAGCAAGATCCCACTGAGGTACTTGCCCTGCCGCGAAGTCACCACGTTGCTCACTGAGATCTGCAGGTCCAGGCGGGGGCGCGCCGCCCAGACCTCACCCGGCCCGTCCAGCACCTCGGCCAGACCCGCCGGAAGCGTTTCGAGGCTGAACAGGAGCGTCTTGCCTGCGCTCTTGGAGAAGGTGTTGTCAAAGACAAACGCGTAAACTGCGCCCTGATCGACGGAAAACTCGTGGCAGTGCGACTCGTTTGCAGCAAGCTTGCCATTGGTCCAAAAAAGATGAAGATTGTTCCGGTCGAGCTTCTGTTCCAAGGAATCGTCCGGATGGCTTGATATCGCGGAAGCAGAGTCATGGCAGCGATATACCGAGACAATGATTGATTTTTTGAGAGGCTTGATCCGCCACTTTACCAAGGAGTTGTCGGGGACTTTTATCCATTTGATGAGGTAGTTTTTCGGCCGGACTTCGAGGGTTTCCATGGTACCTGGTTCCGTTGTGGTTGGAAATGTACACGTTCCGCGGGGCGCATAGCAAAGGCGGGTAATATATGATGCAGCCAAGTGGAAAATTACAATCAAGGTATTTAACGTATGTGAGGTATTTAATGTATGCAAGCCATTTAATGTAAGGTATTTAAGACGGTTTCATAACTGTTTGCACCGTGCTAGTGACTTTTTGGTGCCGGCGTATAAACCAAATTACCAGGTCACGTGTTTGTATGTGAGTGTGCATGAATCCTGTCTGAGGGTCGTGAGCTATTACGGAGTCTGATTTCACATTGGCGTGATTATTCACTTGTAGTCGTTTATATTACTCTCGGTTGTCGTGGATTTTCAGATCATTGAGTGAGGGTCCATCAGTTTGACTAGTTGAGTTTTCAACTCTGATGTTGTCTTTCAAGGTTTCATGGCCAAACTGGAGGAATCTCCAGAAATCAGCAAGAATCGTCAGAAATCAGCAAGAATCGCCAGAAATCAGCAGGAAAATCAGCAAGGAAATTGAAAGGATATTGAAAGAAAATTAAAAGAAAATTGGAAGGAAATTATGAGAAAGTTGAAAGACCATAGGGCAGACAACTGCAGGGAAAATTGCAGCAGAAAATCGCAGCAGAAAATTGCAGTAGAAAATTAGTCCCTCATCCCCATTACACAAAATGGCCAAATATTAAATCACCACTTTGACGTCGACTCCAAATCATCATTCAATAAAAGAAAACCCTACAATTACATTTGCCCAGCACCACAGGTCCTCATTAGAGATTTCCGGACAACAAATCAAAGCACCAACAAGCGCTAGCTCATTTGCATCTACTAAATCATTGCCACTGGCGTTTTTTTACAACCACAATGGAAATGAAATAAACATATATTCGCAGTTTGATAAAGAAATCAACTCATATTCAAGTCAGATAAAGAAATTATTTCAACATAAATATCTTTCCAAATGAAATCATGAGCTAAACACCCAACAATAGCTTTCTTTGGACCTCCTATAGACTTTGGCAATAAGACACAACTCAAGAAATGTTTCCACGAAATAAAAGGCAATAAACTAGAGGAAATAACAAAGGCATCACCAAAAGCCCAAAACTATCCGCATTCAATACACAATCCAACGTACAAACAAACTCAGACATCAGGAGCACATATCAACAAACTCAAGTCCAAAAACCTAGCAGTTGTCATTACAGGACTTGTTCTGCTGTCGACTCGACAATACACCACACTCAACGGTCAAATATGGTATCACACTGACTTGTACAATATAAATGGCATTACAATACAAGAATATTACAATATAAATGACATCCAATACTGTCGTGGTTAAACAACCACTGCATAACAGTTCACTTAGGCAATGACAACATCAGTGTAATATTATAGACCTACGGCATTAATCAGACTGAGATACTTCGTCAATATTATTGACGAATGATGTGAAGTCTGATTCCGTACGATATGACACAAACGGCACTGCGCCGTACACCGTCTTTACGGTGTATGTTAGAGCCACTCTAGCATAGTGAATCTGATCCCTATAAATAGAGATCAGATTCCAACATAGGGGGAAAATTCAATTTTACCTGAACAATTGAGCTAGACATTAAGTCTAGCAGAGCCCAATCCGGTTATCCAGATCCTAAAGGAACAAAACAAATAATTAAGTAGTTTATAGTTTACCATAATACTATGTCTATTTCAGACGATACTATTAACTACGACAAATACAGTTGACATCACAATATAAATGACATCACAATACAGCCGATACAAATGACATCACAATACAAAAATACGACAAATAATATCACAACAAATAATATCACAACAAATAATATCACAACAAATAATATCACAACAAATAATCTCACAACACATAATATCACAACACAATCGACATTCAGAAGAGATTATTGCATCTCAAAGTGACCCCAGTCCACTACACCTCACTAATAACTAATTTGTCTAGAAAATCCTCCACTAATATAACTCCAAAGACATATCACACATTACCCACAAATAATGGACAATATCCACAGCCCTTTCATACCTCCAGGACCCACTTCAAATTCCAGATTTGAATCAACGGGAACCATATGATAGAACCTTTCAACGGAATCATAGCAGCTGATATCAATGTTCATCCCGGATTTACATCTTGCGTTAGCCAGAGCACAGCAAATGTTAATAACTTTATACCAAGATATTAGGCAACCACGCTCCAATGAATCTAATCAATAGATAAACAAAGAAGTGGTTCACTGAGAAAGCAAAGGACGTACAAGGTGCATTACCCTTCTTATAAACTGGGGCGATGCAGTACACAGCAAATCTTTCAAAAAATAGCCAGAAAAGCTAAATCCAGATGTTGGAATATCTTCCTATAAAGATTGGATATAGCCAACATTTGGGTGGCCTCCAGTATGTGCGTCCAACAATACATAATAAGATAAAAATGTACAAGAAAGAACGTGGAACATCCATGATACCCAAATCACAGTGGTAGAGAGGTCATCACTGGCTTTATTCTAATTATACAAAACTCATCTAACAGGCACTGTATCACTCTCCAAGTAGGAAAGCTACAGTATCATCGGCTACCTAAAGAAAGGATCACCAGACCAGGTTGTGCAAAGGATGTGAAAATTCTAGTAAACAACACAAGATCAACCAGTGACCCGCTTAAAGTCAACCAGAGATCCACTTGATGCCAAAAAGAGACCCACTCAATCAGAAAAACCGCCAGATTATGCCAGGCACATTGGCTCGGTTGCTGACTTTTTTACAAAACCAGAGCAGTCGAGTAAAGTTGGCGAAAATAGTAAAATCAGCCACTAGATAGGTTTAAAGTTCCGCAAGGTTTACATCATCAATCCTATTAATGATTTGTTTGCACGACCTTTACAGATGCATCAGAGTGCCGTGGCCCGTACTAATCAAGTCAAAAAAGAACAGTAGGCAGCTAAAGACTAACGCAAGACAGTTGGAGAATAATAACAGACAGCCAAAGTATGTCTTCAATGTCATGAGTTCACAATGATAATGCCAATGAATACACTATTCAGATTAATCGTACAATTTATTGCATCAATAATACACGTGCGGAGCGTTAGTTAACGTGCCCTCGATTTAATTTCATGGTTCATCTTGTTTACAATCCTTAGCCAAATTGATGTTGAAATGGATCACGTCTCTGCAGAATAGATGACCGTTTTGCGTCAGGTACCTGGTAACTGGATTCGGAAACCGCATACAATATTCGCGCAACCTAAAACGAATCTATTCCCAATTAAGCAAGATAAACAAGGGTCTAAATGGTTTCTAATTTAACATGGCAATACGCAGAATTGGCACCACATGGAGCATATGTATTATCATGCCTCTTATAGTTCAGTTTCCAGTAAATTCTGATGAACATCCAGGGTGTATTTAAATTGTTTATACACCATGATCCTTATACTTTCTAAATGGGGTTGCCATGACGTAAACAGGGTGCTTACTGTCACTATCAAAACACAAGACAAAAATGTCAATAATCTTCACAGAGATAATGTCTTTGACACCTAGTCCAACAATTGCTAGTTTGAGGAGCGGGATATTAGTTGTGAAACTAGCAAGGATATTTTCACTGTAATGCCTTAGAATGAAGCTGTTAAATGAAGAAATTGAATGAAACTCTTGAATGAAACTTTTTAATACCTTTTGATAAAACTCTTTAGAGCTTTGAATGCACCCAGATGACCCATAACTTTCTGGAATGAGTATTCATAGTTTACACCAATGCAACATAACCTATGCATGTTACATTAAACCCACATGAGTGAAACATGGAGCTGGTACATGAATAATATTCATCAAAAAGTCGCTTCATTTTCATAATATTCCCCAATGGGGAACAGAAGGCCACGCCATGACCGTTGACTTGTGATTATTCAAGTGCTTCAAGGAGAAAATGTCAACTACGGGACGAAATAGAAGCATGACGCTATGATGTTTCAAACGAAAACTTGTCTAAGTTATGGTACCTTTCCCCTTGATTTGGGTTCCTCATTCCCAGAATCATCAAGTGTCTTGGCAAATATGTACAGCACAGGAACCACATACCCATGAAAACGAGCTAGCGCTAGTAAGTTAAGACATTCTGTACCCCTGGTCAACTTAATTAGTGGCATACTAATGGATGATTCTGGTTGCTATCTCTTGATTTCAAAAGACCCAGCAATGTTCTGCAACAGTTTAGTTTGTCTGGATGATTTCAGTACATCCCAAGAGGTCATCACCAGGCAGACAAGACGGCGAAGCCTTGATCACTGGGCTAAACGTACCTTGTCATTACCCTGAAATTGTCAAAGTATGTTGCCAAGTTAGACTGTTTGTCTGAATACAAAAATGTAGTCACCGTACGAAAACTGCGTGTTCTTCTTGTGTCCTAATAGAGGAGTTGGTATGATACCAACTCTACGCGGCTATTCTATAATGATAAAGGCTACATGATTGTTTTGAAGAGGTACAACAGAATTCCATGTCTGAGTAGTACAACTGCAACTTGTGCTGGCATTCCAGTGGGCTCGTTTGACAGTCCAATTTTTGCAAATGATTGAATTCCCTTGTTAAACTTGACTACTAAACAATAGTTTGCCATGGTATGTTTTTGCGCTTTTAATTTTCAACATCTGAACACATTAATATTTGTACCTTATTGTCTTTACGCGTTATCCTGTAGTGCATTGTTCTTGGTTTACAGATTGTTTCTACAACCAATGATATACGCAAGAGATACATACAAAAGATAAACACAAAAGATACACGCAAAAGATAAACGCAAAAGATACACACAAAAGATAAATGCAAAAGATTCGTGCCTGTTGAATTGGCTGCGAACATTTGTCTGCATAGACTTTTTCAAATAGGCTTCTTTGCATGGGCCTTTTCTAAAGGACTTCTTTGCATGGCCTTCTTTGCATGTGTGTGGTTGCAGAAATTTCATTGGTCAAGTTCCAGTGCAGAAATTTCACTGCATGAAATTCATTGATAAGTTTCACCCGAATCAATCGACGTGATAAAATTCATCCCAATTAGATTGGCAACTCAGTCATTGCCCGATTAAATTCCAGCAAGCATCATGTAGGTTTCATTGGAAAGAATCAACTCAGCGGCCACGAGGTCCCGCTTGAGATTACCGTTTTCTTTTTCTCCACGTTTTGGCAATTACATTGGTAAACTATGCAAAAATCTATCATTCATGAACAACTACTAATACTATAAATTGAATTTATCAACAACTCGTGTGACATTCAAGGCCAACTCAAACCTTGGCCTATGCTAACTGATGCACTAAACATACTGATCTGGCAAATTGTAGTTCAACGGAGGGTTTGAGATATTCTTTACATCAAAAGTGAAATCAAACGTCGTTGGGGTCTTTATATCCACAGAGCCCGTGCGCTGGTGGGTATCTGGAGTCGACACAAGCGAAGGGACTGGCGAACAGACCTTTTCCAAGTAAATCTTCAGTTTTTTTTGCCGTTGGCGACGAACAAACACGACCATAAAAGCCATGGCAAACACCAATGCCGTCACAATGAACACCCAGTAGCCTGTACTGCCTCGAGCCTTGACAGCATACACGTCTTCGTTTGGATCACGTGCTGAAAGGTCGAACTGGCGAAAGGAAAATGCCTTTGGGAAGGACTCGCTCATTTCATAGTTGAAGCTGCCCAAGCCGCGGAGGTGGAGCGGCAGAAATCCGGGACTCTTTTTTGGCAGAAGCACCATTTTCAACAACTTTGTATCGTAGTAGGCATGCTCGCGGAGCAACACCGGGTCAAGAGGAGGAGGCACGGTCATCTTTCAGAGGGATAAGGAAAAAAAAAAATTGACAAAAAGTAAATGTGTAGAAAGCGCAACCTGGTTAACGCATAAAAGATTTGAGACTTTGGCTGCGGGAAAGCTCCTTCTTATATGAAAAGCAACAAACAATGCAATTCCACAAGCACAGCACAGTAAGGATATGCAGTAGTCACAAGATGTACCCAGGAAAGTATGGGGGACCAAGACCGCTGGACGAAAAACACTGGGCGATATTCCAGGGTATTTTTATTTATTGGGTTGTGCAGTTTGGGAGGTTGTAGAGGACAGTTGGTCTGCGGGCCGAGGTAATTCCATGCAAACATACCCCTTGTACATACGATATCCCAAGTCCAAGGGAAGATAATGTGGACAGTCAAAAGTATAATTGGATGGAACTGTGCGTAAGTTTGGCAAAGAACGGCGTACTGCGGAGGATATTTGAGTCGACCAGGGGATTGAGTAGGAGCTAATGCGGGAACGAAGATATTTGCCGAGATTCCAGAAGGGATTGATGTGGCTTAGTAATGGCAGGTCAGGTGGTTTACCTGTTTGTCGCTTGTAATGTCGTGTTTCTATTTTTGGAGTAGGAGTGATTCCCAGTCAAAATGTAGATCCAAGTCAATTTCTGATGGCAAGTGTGCTTT
Source organism: Saccharomycopsis phalli (assembly GCA_020342235.1). NCBI lineage: Eukaryota > Fungi > Ascomycota > Saccharomycetes > Ascoideales > Saccharomycopsidaceae > Saccharomycopsis > Saccharomycopsis phalli. Next base: position 495,693 of record CP073215.1, read on the forward strand.
GTTTGTTAGAATTTAAGTTTTGCTGTGTGGCCAATGTTTAATTTAGTGTTGGGTGATTTTAATGTCCACGGTTAGTGCATTACCACGGTTTTCAATTGGGCCATGTAATTGAGACGTGGATTGCAATGGATTGAATTGAGCCGTGGATTGCAATGGATTGAATGTTACAAATGGACTTTTAATGGGCTTGACTGTCGCAAATGGATCACCATGGTTTCCAAAGGTTTCCAATTTATCGTCAATGGATTACTAATGGTATAGATGTTTTCTACAATTTACTAGCAATGTTTAATATGCTCAACATCTTCGATAGGCTTGTAGAGCCCAATACGTCTAGCAGCTTCCATGGTATAGTACACCATGGTCTAGTATTCAATGATCAAATATACAATGGTTTAGTATTCAAGGATCAAGTAATCAATGGTCTAGTATTCAAGGATCAAGTAGTCAATGATCAAGTAGTCAATGATCAAGTAGTCAATGGTCTAGTATTCATAGATCAAGTAGTCAATGATCAAGTAGTCAATAATCAAGTAGTCAATGATCAAGCAGTCAATGATCAAGCAGTCAATGATCACATACTCATTGATTACGTACTTAATAATCAACTATCCAATCAAATACTTAATAAAACACTCAATAAAACACTCAATCATAGTCAATCATAGTCAACCACACCCAGCCATGTCAACCTACTCACCTACTCAACTCCTTCACCGTCCCTAAATATACTCCCACTACAGTCGCATAATCCTACATTTCAAATTCCACTCCGCGATACCTCAATTGTCACGTGACGGTCCACGTGGTCTTGTGCCGTGTCACATGTATACTACACCCACAAAATGACAGGGTTTTCGTAGCAACACTTGATGAACGACATTGCTGACGAAAATAACTTGTTTGAGGAGCCGGAGACGGTCCCAAACAAGATGTCTGCGGCTGAAATCGTCAATAACCACAAGTCACACGAGCAGGATAACAATCCGCCGGCGTTGGCGTCAAATGGCCGCAGGAGGCCCAAGAGTGACAGCAAAAAGACCCCCACGAGTCCGACGTTCAAGTTTTTCTCCAACGAGGGGTCACCGAAGCAAGAGCCGGTTGTTGGCGGCGATTCGACGTGGTTGAAGCGGATTTCAAAGTTCAACCTGGAGCCTGATTGGCGTGCCAACATCTTCCATTTCAACAAGACGCCACAGGCGAAGAAGAAGAAAAACGCGACACGGAAGCAGCGTGGGTCGGAGACAGATACACTTGCAAGAACGCGGGCGATGCTTCTTATTGATTCGTTGGCACTTGGGTACACTGCCTCGAACTTGGTGAGCAGCGTGTTTCTTTTTGACGAGCACGACACGAAGCGAGCGCCGTTGATTCCGCATCTTATAGGACTCCGCATCTCAGAGACAGACAAGGATGACAACGTGGAGTCTGACCAGGAGCCACGGAGCCGGTTCCCACGAAAGTCGGGCAAGAGGCGGATGTATCGGTTTGATTTGGAGTACGGGGTGGGCGACAACCGAGCGAGGTGGAGTCTTGTCAAGAGCTACAAGGAGATTAGCAGTTTTGCGTACAAGTTGAAGATTCTCAGCAGCAGAATCGCCACAGGCGGCTTGGGGTTGCGGAAGTTCAATCTCCCGCGATTTCCGCGCCACAATCGCGGAGACAGTGACACCGATGACGACGAATCTGTCTCCGGGCACTCTTTGCAGTCAGAGGCTCTGTTGGGCGCACGTGTTTCCCAAGGGTCGCGACGCAGGTTCAATCCGGGCCATGAGTACTGCGAGCAGTTGCAACGATACTTTATGAAGCTCTTTTACGAGGTTGCGCTCCGGCCGCAGAGCAACCGGCTCTTTAATTTCTTTGAGCTCTCTCCGATTGGTGTGTTGCTTTCGAACGACCATGGGTACCAAGGGAAGCAGGGCAATCTCTTGATAGCCACTTCAGCCAAGAAGCAAGGATGGAAGGTCGGCCATTTACGGGCGCAGGATCTCGGGGCGATGATCAAACGACACACGTTGAAGTGGTTTGTGGTGCAAGAGTCGTACATCTTGTACGTGGCGGACATCAACTCGACCACGATCCTCGAAGTTTTTTTGGTGGACGAGTGTTTCCGGGTGAATGCCGGCGGAGAGACGCGGACCGAGAACGAGGAGCTGAGTGACGACGACAAGCGGCACACGCCGCACTTGAACATCACAGTGGAGAACAAGGAGCGGAAAATGAAGATGGTGGCCCGGTCGGCGCACGAGATGCGGCTCTGGGTGCGGTCGATCCAGACGATGCAGGCCCGCACCGAATGGGCGGTATCACATCGGTTTGGGTCATTTGCACCCGTTCGGCAAGGGTGCCATGCCCAGTGGTTCGTGGACGCACGTGACTACTGGTGGGCAGCTTCATGTGCGATAGAAATGGCACGGGAGGTGATTTTCATCCACGACTGGTGGCTTTCGCCCGAGTTGTATCTTCGGCGGCCGGCACGTGGGAACCAGGAATGGCGCATTGACCGGTTGTTGAAGCGCAAGGCCGAGGCCGGGGTGAAGATATTTGTGATCATCTACCGGAACATTGGCGACTTTGTGGTGATTGACTCGAGCTGGACCAAGCACTCGTTGATGGATCTCCACGACAACATCCGGGTGATCCGCTCGCCAAACCAGTTTTTGCAAAACACCTTCTTTTGGGCGCACCACGAGAAGTTGCTTGTGGTCGACCACACGTTTGCGTTTCTCGGGGGCATCGACTTGTGCTACGGCCGCTACGATACCCCGGACCACGTGCTAGTCGACGACGCTCCACTGGCGTTTGCCGACACTGGTCCGTGCCAAGTGTTTCCAGGCAAGGACTACTCGAACCCGCGGGTCAAGGACTTTTACGAGTTGAACAAGCCGTACGAGTCGATGTACGACCGTCAGAACGTGCCCCGGATGCCCTGGCACGACGTCCACATGTTCACAGCCGGCCAGATTGCCCGGGACTTGTCGCGGCACTTTGTCCAGCGATGGAACTACTTGTTGCGGCAGAAGCGGCCGTCGAGACCGACGCCGTTGCTCACTCCACCGCCAAACCTCTCTGTGCGTGAAATCGAGGACTTGGGGTTCCAAGGTACGTGCGAGATCCAGCTTCTTCGGTCGCTGGGCTCGTGGTCGTTGGGCCTCCGTGACGACGAGCATTCGATCCAGAACGCATACCTCAAGCTCATTGAGACGTCGCAGCACTTTGTGTACATTGAGAACCAGTTTTTCATCACTGCCAGCGCCTGGGACAACGTGGTCATCAAGAACCGCATAGGCGACGCGCTTGTCGACCGGATCATCCGCGCACATCAAGAGAAGATCGCGTGGCGCGCGGTGATTGTCATTCCGCTCATGCCAGGATTCGAGGCTCAGGTCGATGAGCCCGAAGGCTCGTCGGTACGGGTCATCATGCAGTGCCAATACATGTCCATTTCCCGCGGCCCGACGTCGATCTTCGCCAAGCTCCGCAAGGTGGGAATCGAGCCCGACGACTACATCCAGTTCTTCTCGCTCCGAAAGTGGGGGAAGATCGGCAAGTATGGCAAGTTGGTCAGCGAGCAGTTGTACATCCATGCCAAGACCATGGTCGTCGACGACCGCATTGCCATCATCGGCTCTGCAAACATCAACGAGCGTTCCATGAGAGGCACCCGCGACTCAGAAGTGTGTGCCGTGGTGCGTGATTCAGAAACCGTGGCCACCACCATGGGCGGAAAACCGTATCTAGCCGGGAAATTTGCCCACACCTTGCGGCTCCGCTTGATGCGCGAGCACCTTGGCGTTGACGTCGACGAGTTGGAGTTGGTCGAACGGCGGTTTGATATCTTGGAGAAGGAGGTCCGTGGCAGTCTGGAGGCCGTGGGTGGAGCCAAGACCGGCAACTTCTCAAGGCAAGAGGACATGATCCGCTCCGCCAAGGTCGAATTGGCCGCCAGGGAGGTCTTGGGCATGCCGGAAGGCACCCGGAAGTGGCGGCAGTTCCAGGACGCAAAGAAAGATACTGCCCATGCCTGCGTGTACAACTCGTTCAACCATCGCGCAGGGGTCGAGAACGTTGGTATTCGTGACAAGAAACAGTTCTCTTCCGACCCGCGGATCAAGGGCAACGATGCGCATCGTGCCGACGTTGCAGGAAATGGCGAAGACCGGCTGGCGTCGAACGATCAAATGCGTTTAAATGCCCGCGAGACTTTGAAGCGATGGGCCCGCGAAAGCACGGGCACCGCGTTTGTGCCGCCGCAGGAGCTCCAGGAGTTTCTCGACAATGACGACGTGGTATTCCGTGGAGATGCGAACCGCGACTTGACGGCAGAAGAAGAGCATGTGTTGGCGCAGCGCGACGAGCAGCGCTGGGAGTTGTTGAAACGCGTCTACTACATCCAGCGCATCAACGAGAAGTTTGAGAAGGAACTCGCAGAGGAAAATGCGCGGCGGCAGAAATTGGGCCGGCCGTTGCGCCAGCGTCCGCGCCAGGGGACCAAACCCAACGGCAGCGGGCACGTGTCGAGCACGACCCCAAACACAGGCTCGGATATCATGAGCGAGAACCGTCGGAGCAGCTCGGGCGCAGATAACGTGACAATCACCAACTTGACCGACGACGAGATCGACGAGTTGTTCCACAGTGAGTTGAAGATCCGCAAGCTGCGGTTTGTCGATCCCTATGTCATGGGCGATCCTTTGGACGAGGAGTTTTATGAGGATCTCTGGTTCGAAACCGCATACCGCAATTCCCGCATATTCTCGTTGGTGTTCCACTGCCAGCCAGACGACCAGGTCGCCACCTGGAACCAGTACAAGGAATTCAACACCTTGTTGAAGGTCTTTGGCTTGGCTCAGGACAACGAAATTGCCATGATGCGCCAAAAGCACGACGAGCTTCAAGAGGAGCCGGCTCGCCCAGCGTTGCTGTCCTCAAAGACATCCAGATCCATCCAGATTGCAGACTTGTCCGACGATATAGGCGTGCTTGGATTGGTTCCCGGCGAAGGTCCCGTCGTTCCCCCAAAGAATCCGAAACGGAAACAGTTGGCCAAAAAGTTTAAGCGTCACAATCGCCTGAGTGTCGGCGATGATGCTATTGCAGAGGAGGGTGACGATGAGTTGGACGAGGACGACGGTGATGGTGATGACAACGTCGATATTGCAATCACAGAATCAGTGGACGGCACCGTTCAAGATGGCGTTCCCAATGGGACTCACAGTAAACCAAGACGCAAACGAAATGGTACCTTCAGTCGGCACCACGTTCACATCATCTCCGAGGATACAATCTTTGACATTGAGACCGCAGAAAAGATCCTCGGCGAAATCACAGGGCACTTGGTCTTGTTTCCAACAAACTGGTTGCACAAGGAATTGGAAAGTAATAATTGGTTCACCAATTCAGACCGCTTGCCTCCAATTGAGATTTACGATTAGCACCTACTAAACATACCACCGCTTGAATTTCGTGGTTTTTTTGCCTGATATTTACATTGTTTTGCTTATTCCATTTTGTGTTTTTTGCAGCATTACTAATTTTAATTTCTATACAAAATTGTCCAATTGTTCCTAGTTATTGGCATTAGTACGCATGTAGGTTTTCTGTTTATCTTTCATGGGAATCGTGTCACGTGTAGACATGATTGCACATGTTATCCTTGAAAAGTCAATTTTCTATATCCATTTTATCGTTGAACCGTGAATTTACATCCATTAGGGCTGGGCCACGTGATGTATACGCCTAGTACCCTGAACCAGATTATCAAATGGTGTTTTCCTCGCGAGATTTTATAGTCAATTAAAACACGTATGCCTCACTGGATTGTAAATAATGCAATTACAAACCAAAGTCTGTTTGACTGAAGCGTATGAATGAGGATTCTAGAGCCATAGGTATCACCAGAGGTACCCCCACAGTCCAGCTGCGTTGCTGAACATGAGACATCTCAACAGTTTCAAAGTGTAAAATAATACTATAACACAGAATAATATATTGGAATAGAAAAGAACTCATCCGGAATATTTCTCATCTCTTGTAAATAGTGCCTCAAAGAATGCCATTTGTTTTATGTGAGAATGCCGTACCGTTGGTATATGTATTATTTTATTTAAGGCCATAGCTATACTTCGGCTCTTGAGAGATTGATACTTCACATTCCAAGACTAAGGACGGCGCCGCTATATATATTGCTTAGAGAAAACCATTTAAACGGGTAGAAAATCTCCAGGCGGGATTTGAGTAGTTGTACTGGTAGTTTGTATAAGACAGGCTGTGAGTTTTCGTTTCAAGTACTAGCACAGTAGCCTGCTGTAGGGTTGTCACCAAGCTTGAGTTGAACCCGTGAGAATGCCATCATTTCGGACTGAGTATAATAACTGCACCAAATATGGTATCCTCCCATGCCGTTGAGTGTTCGGCATTGATGAACAGCTTCGGTTAGAAAACAAGTCTTGGGGGGTGGGGAAGAGTAAGGTATTGTCATAATATAAATATAAATATTATTTATAAAGCAAAAATATTAAATCTGACTACTGTCAACAAGCAGCAACTATACTGAACCAGGATGAACATTAAATGTACATTACATAAAGTAATGACAGAACAGCCATTTACATGCAACTAGTACGGCCATGACCTTGAATCTATCCGTGGATGAAACAATAAAACAAAAGGCCATATAAGAGACCAGAAGCCGCTACTATACTTATCATTATCAATGAACATCTCAGCCATCTTTAATTTGCTTTTGGCTTTGCTTTTTTTGGATTTCAGTCAGGCTGCTTCCCATTGGTTGGCACAAAACCTTGATGCTATTGAAAGTCAAAAGTATATCGAGGAGGCTAGTTTGATATTTAACAGGGTCCAATCATTTGATTTGAAAACTTGTCCTGTTCTTAGAGCAAATGCCGCTCCTAAAAAGTGCCAGGATGAAAAGACCCGGGAAATAGCTCTTGCCTTCTACTACCGGCACCAAGAGAGGTTGACGGAAATTCATGGATTGTGGGCCGCCAAAAGGAATACACTCAATCCACCAAGTGACAAGGAAGTTAATCACTTCATGACTAAGATCGACTCTAAACTCCTCCAAAAACCATGGATCACCAAGTACTGGATCGCACAAAATGACAAGGATTTGCCATTACGTGAAGCCATAAAACATGTGCCATTATTTTCGTCCTTGAATTCAAAATGTTACCAGGTTCAAGACAGTAATATGCCAAAGGATTCGGACTACTCACGGTTGAAGAAGCTTCACATTGACAAGAAGATCACCTTTGATCAGTCGGAAAAGTTTTTGAAGATGGAAAACAATGCCTATAGTGATGCTATAAAGACCAAGGCTTACGAGGACTACATTTCTGCAGTTGGAAAGCTACTAATCCTGCCAACCACCAATGCTCCATTGGCGCAAGACTTTGTCAAGAAGTTAGGTATTGGTAGAGTGTACTCCTATGAGGAGATTAGAAATATCTTATTGACAGAACATAGAAACATGATTATCCAGGGAAAAATTGGCAAAGGAAAAACAGGAAAGCAATATTGCCGGCTTGATATTTTCAAATATTATGTAAAGCTTCCAGAGAATAGTGATTTACTGAAGGATAAGATTATAACTACACCGCACATTGTTTATTGGAAAGAACAAGAGAGAAAAGGCTATTGCTCGCCATTCCTTGAGCTGTCAAAGAACCTACCATTCTGTGTACCAGCTCCTTATGGTCATTGTGTTTGATAGTGATAACGGAAACCGGTGCTCAATGAAAAATATTCCGCTGGTCTAAATATACTTGTCGAGCAGCCGCGCATCCAGAAACAATGCATAGCTAAATGCAAAAATAAATATTATTAACATCAAACACCATCAATTCATGATTCAATTCCACAAGTTTAGAGGTATCCCAGTTATAGGAAACTGTCGACAAAGGCCTCACAAATAGAGCGCAAGTTTACCACCACTTTCCAGACGTAACAGCAGCTCACTAACTTGTAGAATTCCACTCGTTAGTGCTGGATGAGTATATCTTTTTTTTTTCTTCACAGCATCACAAGAAGGGCGACCGCGCTAGTAGTCCTAGGAGCAAGACTCTATAGCTCCTTCTGAGTCAATTCTATTTAGCTGTTTCTTACATATCAAGGCGTAAACTTTCATCCCCAATGGGCTTTCTCTCGGCTCTAATTTAGCGACACCGTCCTTTTAGACGGTGAAATATCAATTGTGCCATCTAATGGAGCCTAGAATAGCTATAGAAGTAAAATAAGCATTATTATATACATCTCTGAGTGACTGAAAACAGATCAAAACATCCAGGGCAATATTTTAGTTATAATACACAAAATAACAAGGTCCTTTTGTATCAATCCTCAACTGTCTTTAAAGATCATCAGTACTTGGAGATGGCCATTTATTGAAGCAAATTCACATCGTTCTCTAATCCTACAAGCCACACCTTTCTAAACCAAACCATGTCTACAGTGTCTTTTGCGTGTCAATTGTAGAAATATATACATGCCCAGTCACGTGGTAGTGTCTATGCCAGGTCCTTGTCAATGTTGTCCTTGTGGGACTTCAAGGTTAGATTCAATACATTGCTGGCAGCTTGCAATGTTTGTGTCAAGCCGTAACCGCCACTCATACTCAATAAACCAACCAATTGGGCATGGAGCTCGGACTTTGATGGTAACTCTTGGTACTGCTTTAAGCGGGCGAGGTCGTATACTTCGCCATCAACCAGAGCACCTACCACAAACAACTTCTCTTTGGCAGCTTGTAAGACTTTTGCCAACTTCTTCAACTGGGTTGGGTCGTTATCCTGGAACACAATCAAGGCAGTTGGGCCGTTTAAAAACGGAAACAACCCATGCTTCTTCTTGGCGTTACGCTCACAGGCGTCAACATCAGCGGCATCGGCCTCATCCTGAGACCGCAAGTAAACTTTTAATAGGTTATTGCGGATGACCACAAGCTTACCGCCCAAGCCCAGAATCTGTTGCCGGTACGTTGCACTTTCCACCTTGGTTAAGTTGTTGCGGTGTGCCACAAGAACAAGCGGATTGCGCTTCAATATATCCGAGTAAAAGTCAATGAGATATGTCTTTCTTGAATCAAGTGGCTTGACGGTGTTTCGTACCAGAGCATAGCTCCTCACAAACGTTCGAAACATGACTGTAGACCTACCTGTACCGCGCACTGAAAAAAATTGGTGCCGTATATTACCCGGCCACACATAATCCAGAGTGACTCAAACTGATAAATTGTACAATGACAAAAAGTGCCCAAGAGATTGCAAAAAGTGCCCTGCTTGCTTCAACGGTGCTCAAGACACTCACCGATGAGCAAAGATCGCATGCCCTTGAAGAAATATACCAGGGAATCCTTGCGCTGAAGCTGGAAATTCTCGCCGCCAATAAACGTGATTGCGATGCCGCCGAAAAGAACCAGCTTGATATGCCGCTCAGAAAAAGACTCGATCTTACCCGTGGTTCTAAATTCGAAGATATGCTCGAAGGTATCCGCCAAGTTTCCGCATTGGAGGATCCTATCGGACGTATCACCTTGGCCCGCCAATTGGACCAGGGCCTCGACTTGTATCGTGTCACGTGCCCGGTGGGGGTGCTACTTGTGATTTTTGAGTCGCGGCCGGAAGTCATTGCCAATATTGCTTCGTTGGCGATCAAGTCGGGAAATGCTGCAATATTAAAAGGTGGCCGCGAGTCTCAACAGACTTTCCAGGTTCTTACCAAAGTCATGACTGAAGTTCTTGCTCGAACCGCAGTTCCTAGCGACGCAGTGCAATTGATCTCGACACGTGATGAGGTCGGGTCGTTGCTTGCCCAGGACCAATACATTGATTTGGTGATCCCTCGTGGGTCAAATGCCCTTGTAAGAAGCATCAAGGAGAACACCAAGATTCCAGTTCTTGGTCATGCTGACGGATTATGCTCTATTTATGTTGCTTCTGATGCTGATGTTTCCATGGCCAGAAAGTTGGTTGTCGACAGCAAGACTGATTATCCTGCTGCGTGTAATGCAGTGGAAACTTTACTTCTTGACGCAAAGTTTGATGCCAAGGAGGAAGTTTTGGCAGCTTTGGCTGACGCGCAAGTGACGCTTCATGTGGATCGTACGCTTTTGGGGCTTCTTAGTGACGAGTTTAAGCAGAAGTATGCTTCCAATATCAAGGAAGCCGTGGAAGAAGACTTTTCAACGGAATTTTTGAGTCTTGATATTGCTGTGCGAGAAGTCAAGTCCGTCGAGGACGCCATTTCACATATTAATATCCACTCATCAAAGCACACGGATTTAATCATCACCGAGAATGAGAAGTTGGCCAATCGGTTCCTCAATGCAATCGACTCTGCCGGGGTTTATTGGAACTGCTCTACGCGGTTTGCCGATGGATTTCGATATGGGTTTGGAACCGAGGTTGGGATTTCCACCAACAAAATCCATGCCCGGGGTCCTATGGGGCTCGAAGGGTTGGTTTGCTACCAATACCACTTAAAGGGGCACGGTCAGATTGTGGATGACTATAGTACTGGGAAAAAAGCATTTATCCATAAGGACATTAAAATCGACTAGTTAATGATTGTGAATTTGTAAGCGGTATGGTAATGTAGATTTTCAATAGACTAGAAACAACTAAAATAGTACATTAACTAGGATACGTTACAAGAAAGTGGCTTTTGTCGTGAATTCCTTTTCCCAGGAATGTTTGGACATTTCCTTGACGAGGAAAATTTGGTATTTCAAGCGGAGCGCAGCTTTAAAATTCCATTGATGCAAAACATAACGCAAAGGTTTGTAAAATATCCACCATTGTCCATCAGTATTGAGTACCTGGCACGAATAACGGTGCCGGTGAACTTGGTTTACTATAAAAAAAATATTGGAGACAATAAGCTGTTAGTTGAATTGTTCAATGATGGAAATGTCTTTTCTCACCAAAATTCTGCGTTTGAATATTGACTCAAATTTCAAAACCAACACAACCTTTATCCGACTCCTCTCATCTCTTGGAAATGGTATTCAATCAATTAATTTCATACCAGTCTCCCAGTCTATTCTCATTTCCATTCACTAACAACACCCTATAAACCACATTGTAGTATACACGGTAATTTGTAACGAATATTTATCAACAATAACAACTATATACTAATAGGTATTAACCTATATAATTGACGAGTCTCTTACACTTTTGTAGGAGTTTGATAGTCAACCATCCTGATAAAAGGCACAATAAAAACTTACGTCCCATGGCTCTCGAGAAAGTCTAGAGCTATCCATCATTTCGCTCTTTGCGACTTTAAAATAGCTTCACTTTCTGGCAATATTTCTTGATTCTTTTTCAACTGTTGAATGTAAGCCTTCATAAGCCCTTCATTGGAGATAATTCTGCTAATCTCGTTCCTGGTAATAACCGACGTGAATTTTGTCAAGTGGTCAGCTGGGTTTTTGTTCCCCTTTATATGGTATATGTGAACATTAAATTCCTGGATAAATTCTGTAACGTATTGGAGTTGCTGGTCATCTGAAACATACAAGTGATAGTTAGTAATGTTCTTTATCACCGCTAAGTTGTCCTCATAAATGTTAATTCGTATCTTTCTAGCTCCAATGTCTCTTAATATCCCATGTACGTTAACAACTCGGAATATTCCTTTGGTAAGAGCTGTCATTTCCGACTCATACAGACTGAATGCCAGTTTTTTATGATCTTGGCTTTGCCAGTCTATTATTTTTCCATTTAAGAATATCAAGAACCCAGTGACACAATGTTGACCTATTATGTTCCCGCAATCTGCATGAACAAACAAATCCAACGTGTAGTCGATTTGAGTCGGTACTCCTTGTATATGATAATATATGGGACTTTTGGTCTTGTTCTTTTTGATGAAGTTCTCTAAGCCTTTTTTATCCTCGATATTTGCATTTGGAATTCTGGAACTGTAAAACGTTGTTGGAAATGATAACATTGGTTCTGTCCTCAGTGACTGCCAGGTTAAATTTCCGCATTGAGTTTCAAAGTATTTTTTGTTTCCCATTAGCTTTCCTGAATTTTCATTCAATGTTTGATCACAAGACAATTGTATGGTTTGAGCATCACTGGCAATACTTATACCTAGGAATTTGAGCTGCTGCACATTTTCTTTCGGTGTATCAAAGTCTTCAAAAGGAAACTTTTTTTGTAGACCTGAAATAACTTCTTTTACCATATTTTCGTCTCCAATACACAAGAGATCATCCACATATGCAATTATTATCACGCACAGTAGTTCGTTTAGTTGCCCTTTTACAAACATGTTTGCATTCCCCTGTATTGGACGCATTCCCAACTGAATCAAATGCTCTCGAAGAGTTTCGTTCCAATGATACTCTGCCTGCATGCTTTGATTTAATAACCAGCACTTGTCCTGCAGTATATTTACTTCTCTTGGAGGCTGAATGTAGACTTTTGAATTTTCCAATGTTGCATTATTATGTGCAGACTTGAGATCACATCGTCTGATAGTCAATCCATTCTGACTTGCCACTGCCAATACTGCTCGGAGTACCATGGGACTTATTAATTCAATTTCATGTTCTTTTGGAATGTAATCTGTGATTGGCAAAGATTTATCTCTTGTGATTATGGTTGCCTTAATTTGGTCCCCTTTTGCCTTTGTAGGATCAATTGAATAAACAAACATTGAGTCTATGATTGATTGAGAAGGCTTGTCAACTACATTGAATATATTAAGGTGGTCAAAGTTGTCCAATTCTCGCTTGATTGCAAGTAGTTGGTCGTTCGAGGTATTGATTTGGAAGCTTTGCCTGGAATTTGGAGATACGCTTAATGAGCCCATGCTGGCCTTGTGCTGGACTAGCTTGTCACCAAGTGCCAATTGAATTTCCATCAATGTCTCGTCCCTGATTTTAAACGTATTGGCCAAGTCATTTGACGTTTCTCCTTGGTCAATGATAATTTCCTGTGACGACCCAATGTTTGCTTTTTGAGATGAGCCAGAGCCAATGGCTTGAGATGAATCAGAACTTGTGGGTTGAGATGAATCAGAGCTTGAAGTTTGAGACAAATCAGAACTTGTGACTTGAGATGAATCAGCATTCGCTTCCGGAAAAGACTCGGAATTCATGGCTTGAAAAGACTCGGTCATTGGACCTTCAGTGTCACTATGCTCCAAGTTGATTGGACCTGATATCAGATCTTTGAGACGCATAGGATCGATAGAGTTGAATTCCGTGCTAAGTGCGGCCATATCAATCATTTCTAGAATGTCTATTCGCTCGTCAGATACGATACATTTCAGGACAATGGCTCCTATAATTTGCCTATTTCTTTTATTGAACCCTGTCAAACTTGTCAAGACATATATTTCTTCCGGATCAAGCACGTTCAATGCTTTCCTAACATAGGGGCACTCTGCTTCGTAGATTTTACGATATTCGCCCAAGCTATAAAATTTGTTGGAATTTCTCATTTGATCATGCATGGCTTCATATAGTTCCATGTAATGCACAAATTCACACTTAAGATCCTCTTCTCTTTGCTCCATTACTTCCTGGTAAAGGATCTTCAAGGTAAAACCTGGCTGATTTAACAAACTCGGTACACGAATAATCCCTCTATCTATGGTTTTGAGCCACGTATTCATGGCTTCATCTCTATAACGCTCTCTTCCCACATACGCAGGCATATGTCCTTGTAGATACTCACTTAGTCCACCAATGACTGGGTCTCTTAAAAGAAGCTCGATCTTTTGCCTCCACTTGTTTCGATTTTGATATGACCAGGTATCTGGCATATCGCTCCACAGCTCTATGTACATTTTGCAAATCCCATTGGCGTTTTCTTCTGCCAGTGTAACATCGTCCGTGTCACTGTCCTTCAAATCACGCAACGCTTTATATAGTTCAATTGTCTCTTTATCTTTAGAACGTTGTGCTTGAAGTTCTGCCACCAACTTCCGTAATTCAGAAACTTCATAATTAATTGGTGTATCTTGTATTTGTGCGGCATCCATATTTCACTTGTGTACCATTCTAGGGCACAATAATATTCTCCAAGCACGACTATCAACAATATTTAATTCCGTTAGTCGTATTAAGATTTCTTGGTGATTATAGCTTCAATATTTTATTCATTACCGTAGCTATACTTTGGTATACCAAAATTGCACAAAAAAATTTTCGTCACGTCCCATTAGATGGACCACATGGGATATAGCTACAATGGGGGGGTGCCGCTACCCCTTTTGGTTAGCACTGCCTATATGTATTTTGATTTTTTGCCAATCCCATAGCAGCTTTATTCGCTTCTATTATCGATAATAGGCTATTTATGTGATGAACAAAAATGAGTTCTTCCCAAATTGGTGAAACACAAAATGAGTTTGAACCCCCGGGCGACCCATTAGGGCCCCAAACAACAGCAAACCGCATGGATTCCCACGGCGAATCTATTAACCAACTTCAAATTGACCCAAGTGCCGCCAGGGCACCAGCAACACACACCAACGGCCAAATTAAAAAATCCTATGGCCTCACCGAGGAGGACGAAACCGACCCCTCAGAACACGAAACAAGCGGATACAACACCCCACCGGGTGCCATCTCGCCACCCCCACAAACTTGGAACCGACAAAACGTCGAAGAAAAGCTTATCCAACCTTATGAAACTGACCACCCCTCCCAAAGCGGGAACTCAAATTACACATTTGAGGACAGGGCTCGTGACGCTATACAGGCCTACGGAGTACTCACTAACGCAATCTCTGGGGCCGCCCGGTTTTACAAACTTGATTCAACCACCTTCCTCCGCCAAGCTGGACAGGAGGAAGCCATTCAATTTCTACAAACCCAACATGCATTCCTCGCACCCCCGGCCACCTCATCAAAACGTGGCCACACTGCAACCAGAACCAAAACCCGGGAGCAAAGACCAACTGGCAAAGACCTTGAAACAGCTGGCAGATTAGCGTATTACGTTAATCCTCAAAGTCGAACATGGAGTGCTGCAAAACGCATCCAATTCGAAGTTGAGTCCAAAGCCATCATTGACCAGTCGGCATGCAAGATCAGCATGATCAGCCTCACCGCGGCGCACCACTTCCGGGTCCACCTAAACGAACCCTTCACCGACGAAAACAAGTTGACACTCCAATCTGCGCTCGGATCACCAGGACCACTCAACACAAAACCATGGGTCTCACGGGTAATCCAAAACGTCCCAGCAACCTTCTCCCCCGACAACGTCGCACTCGAAATTTCGAGAACCTTAAGAAATGCGCAGTGGGAAGGAGAAGCCTTGTGTTCCGCACCAAGACCACTCATTAGCCCAGAAAACATGCCGGATTGGTCCACAATCCCTATCGAATGCACAAAACGCTACTCAGCTCGGTTATTCTTCCCGGACGAGGCAACAGCGCAATTCGCGTCAGAACAACGCTACTGCATCGAAGGAGAAATCCACAGACTAACCGAGTACAAGGGAAAGCGCAACATCCGGAAACGGACTCACCTTGACCTCCTCAAAGAGTCACCGCGACGGCCACGCCGAAGCCGCGGCTCCAAGTCAAAAACGAGCCAACCATCTTCCATCCCTCCTGCTTCCACCGCACAAAGCGGCACACCGGGAAACCCAAACGCCACGAGTAACCCCTCCAGTCAACCCAAGATCCCAAAAGATCTAGTGATCAATACGACGGAGACTTACCCAGCTCCTGATGAGAACTCGACATCAAGATATAATCTACGGTCAAGTCGAACTCAGATGGTTTCCCACAGTGACTCAAGCCAAGTTGGATCACAATGAAGATAACAATCATCTCGATCAACATCCAGAAACGAAGGCCGCATCTAGAAGCGGTCCTTGACCATTACAAGAATTCGGCAGTAATACTATTAGTCCAGGAGACTGCACGTCAGTGCAACCCCGATGAGACTTGCAACCACGCCGCCTATGACAAATATGATTACCTCCCTGAGGTAAACGACCAGTCAGCCCGACCTAGGGCCACGACATATGTTAACAAGAAAATTAAAGATCAACAATATGGCTACCGCACAAGGTATATCAATGAATTAAAAGATAGAGACTGTGTGGGAATCACCTTAGAATCACGAAAGCAAGTTGTAGACATCATCAACATCTACAATGCGCCGCACGATTCCAAGGCCCACCTCAAGTCCCGGTCGCTAAAACTAGTAAGAAACTACATTATAGACAAACAAGGAATTTTCAATGGAATTATCATGGGCGACCTCAATGCAGCCCACCCAGCCTTTACCTCTCGCAACATAGCAGGGGTGGAAGCACGGAAGGCCACACTGAGGATCGATGACATCATGGAAATGGGGAAACTCCAATGCCTTAACATCATCGACCAGCCCACACACCGTGACGGTAACACTCTTGATGTTATACTAATCAGCGATAAGTTGGAAGGGCAAGTGACACCACAGCCAAAGCTTCGGCAATTCGGCTCCGACCACTTCGGTCTTCGCGTATCACTCCGCCCTCCCGACATGTCGAACAAGATCAAGCCAAAAACGGTGCATAACTACTCTAAAACGGACTGGTCAAAGGTACGTGCAACACTAGATAAACGTCGGTTCGCAAGCGCCATCCACACAGAGGATGAACTAAACAAGGCATCCGCCAAGTTAACCCAGAGTCTAAGGCAACTAATTGACAGAAACACCCCGATGAAACTAGTAAATAGCCGCTCAAAAAGGTGGTTCACTCAAGAAGTCAAAGACGCGTATAGAACTGTCACAAGCCTCGCAATGGACAATCCAGAACGAAGCAATGCTCAGAAGGCCTTTCAGGAAACTGTTCAAAAAGCCAAATCCAAGTGCTGGAATGATTTCTTACTCAAGTTGGACCACACCACCATCTGGACTGCTTACAGATACACAAACCCAGCAAAGCGCCATAGAATGATGAAACTGTACGAGGAACAACACGAAGCCTTTGGCAAAACCTTTTACCCACAGATCACTGTAGGTGAGAGCCTCACGCCAGCTTCGTTCCAACCGCACAACACTCATTGGGACGACATCGAACCAATAACGAAGGAGGAAATATTCAACACCATCAGATACCTAAAGCTCAAAAAAGCTCCAGGTCCTGACCAGCTCACCGTTGGTCAAATCAGGGAGCTTTGGCATGGGAAAACCTTCCCTGACCAGTTGGAATTGATCTACAACGCGTGCCTCAAACTTGGAGCATTCCCCAAACAGTGGAAAACCAGCATCACGGTAGTAATCCCGAAACCGGGAAAGGCCAATTACGAGACACCAAAATCATTTCGACCAATTAGCTTACTCAATATACTTGGGAAAATCTTCGAGTCAATCATGACCCAAAGATTGGTTGCCAAAATCCAACTTCCATCTTACCAATTTGGGGGGCGCAAAGGGTACTGCGCAACGGATGCGGTTACAACCTTAGTAAATAACCTCAAGGTCCACGCCCAGACTCACCTCAAGGACAACCAGAAAATGCCACTAGACAACTCCAGCCACTCCGGAGCAGTCCTAGTCGACATTGAAGGTGCCTTCAACAACATGAGCCACCCGATCCTACTACAAAAGATGCAGGCCGTCGGCGCTCCACCCGAGATAATTAATTGGACTAATAACTTCCTCCAGAACCGAAGCACTCAGCTAAAAATTGATGGACAGTTATCAGACCAGCACCTCCCCGTTACGTTCGGTGTCCCACAAGGCTCTCCAATCTCTCCAATCCTCTTCATGATCTACACCCACGACCTCTACAACCGGCTTGAGCGGAAAGGGGCTGTGGCTTTAGGATTCATTGATGACATTACAATTGTCAAAACGGGATCCCGAGGCGACATTGAGCATACACTTCAACGATGCTTACAGGAATGCCATCAATGGGGTCAAGAGAATTTCACAAGCTTTGACTATGGCCCGAAACTACAATACATACGATTCTTCCCGAATCGAAGACGGTTACCGAACTGTGAATCTAGCCTCCAACTTCCGAACGGAGGACGAAAGGAGGAAACAAACGAGGTCAAGTTATTAGGCATTACCCTTGATTCAAGACTCAGCTTCAGGAGCCATCTAAAACAAACATTGTCCAAGATGCGCCGTACTGCTGAACAAATAAGGTACTTAAGCCGAATGACACGAGGAACCACGGGACGTACCACGATAATATTGTTCAAAACGTGCGCAGTCCCCATCATATCGTATGGACTCGAGGTGTTCTATAACAGCATGACAAAAACCCAATGGGGTCAGGTCAGTGTGATATTCAACTCAATCCTACGACTGGCGCTAGGCCTCCTCAGACCCACGTCCACCCCGATCATCTATATCGAAAGTGGTATTCCACCACCAACGATCCTACTCAAGTCCTTGGCAATAATGAAATCTATGAGATGGTTCATGAATACATCACGCCAAAACCCAGTCCGCTCAAGTTTGTTCCAAACTACCACGATCAATGGAAGCACGAGAATCATAATTCCAAAGCGCCCTCTTATCCAGGACATGTTACAGGCAACAGCCCCTCACAATCCAGATATCAGAACGTTTGACGCAGCCGCTCGATTACTTGAACAACGCGCGGATTATGCACTAGAGGAACAACGACTCGAGGACGACCCGCCACCGATGCAAGATCCAAGACGGACCCGCATCCAGATGCTCAAGAAAATAGCCTCAGACGCAGCAACCAAAGAGTGGCAAGCAATGATCACCTCAACCAGCGAATCATTCCCAAACCACTATAGGAACGCACGCAAAATCAGCACCACTCCTTTCAAAGTGCACCGAGACAAAACCAAGCTCCTCCTCACGGAAGCACTTGCAGGCCCCAAGGCAATCCTCAGTTTGGCATCACAACTACTCAGCGGAAAGAGCCTCACAGACGGATCGTTGCTCAAATTATTTGGCAATGATGACCCAAAGTGCAAACGATGTGGGACTCACTCCCCCTCCATCATACATGACCTACGATGCCCAGAGCTCCTAGAAGCTCGAATTCTATCGCGCATTGATGACATACTAGATTCCACTCATGGCATACGCAATACGCTTGGAAAAGTGTTTGCCGACCAAAAATCAGTCCACAAACTCCTTGAGTTCTACCAGAACGTGTTGGAATATGATTCCTCCAACACATGATGAGATTCAGCGGTCACATTCGACAACAAGAGTGACCAGGCTTCTTACACAATCCATACAAGCACCAAGCACCAACAATATAACTGCCCCCACTGAAGTTTTTAATCCCAAGCAACCAAATGAGGGTTGACAAAGGGTTTTCTTCAACAGCAATG
The DNA here is from genome assembly GCA_020342235.1 of Saccharomycopsis phalli. Taxonomy (NCBI): domain Eukaryota; kingdom Fungi; phylum Ascomycota; class Saccharomycetes; order Ascoideales; family Saccharomycopsidaceae; genus Saccharomycopsis; species Saccharomycopsis phalli. The sequence continues at coordinate 515,010 of CP073215.1, forward strand.
CTGCCTCAGGATGTTCCTGAGTGAAAATATATCTGTCGAATCACCGTATTGCCGGAGACAATATATAGCTAAATACAAAAATAAATATTATTATTATTATTATGTGATGAACATGGTTATACTGAGACAATGGTGCGATAATTGTTGCTAGAAATATCAAAGCAAGGTGTGTGATTAATGAAATCCAAAGAAACAACAAAATATACCACTGATCTTTGTTTACGGTGCGCTTATTTATTATATTTGCACTCTGACTTTGTTGAAGAGTACAAGCTGCGAATTTACCAAAGTTTTTACCCGTTGGGCTTTGTTAATTTTTTCGGATCTCGCACGAGACTGCATATATGTGCATACGTCACTCTTCGGTGACAGCATACATTTGTCAATCAGTAACTTATCATGGCCACTAAAGATTAATGAGGTAGCCTTGAAATTGTAATATTCGATATTATGTGACTACAATAGTAGTTAATTTTTAAGACTTGCCAGTACCTTTTGTCAGATGGGTAGTGTCTATTTTAATAGAAATCTCTCAGTCCCTGATGATACAGGGTGGTTAAATTGTCAAGGGTTAATTCCAGGCAGGGGAAATGAATGTGATCGACAAGCAATGGTCGACTTGCTATTTTACATGACTGAAACTGGATACACTTTGATTGAAATAGAATACTGACATATCATAATAGCTTGGAATCAATAGATCACAAGCTTCTGCGGTGATCTAGACAACAAGGTTGTAGTACTGATAATAGATAATTGCGTCATAAAATCCAATTAGATCTCATACTTGGCCATGTCAAAATAATTGATTCAAATCCATAGAAACAATAAAATGTATAATTATACACTATTGAATCTACCATGCCTTTCCCTAGTTCTCCGTAGTCAGAGAAAAGGATTGAGCAAAGATAATACCGTCATTGATTCAACGCAGACACAAATTTCATGCTGACGTTGAAAACTAAATTCAATTTCCACAACTTATCCAAGCACAAAGCCAAAATTAATACTGAGGTAGAAATATACAACTTCAAATTTAAAAGTATATTAAGGACTGAACATATACGCTTCACCCTAACACCTATACTCTACAGTATACTCAATCTATAATTTTTCATCAGGGCTACCCATTTTCCACTCACATTACCATATAAAAATTAAACATAAATCAATACTACCCCACCATCACACTATAATTTCATCTTCACTGACAATAGCCTGCTCATTCTTATCCATTACTTGCGGACTAGCCATGTCTTCCATCATCAATGCTTCGTCATCATCTTCATATTCATTCTGCTTGTATGTCTCCTCATCATCCTCAAAATCAACATCAAAGAAGTCATCGTCAGAACCAGTGATCTTCGCATACAATGCGCGTGCTTCAGTCACTACACCATCATACGAAATCTCAGACGACGGCATCAGCGAAAAGACCACGTCTTTATAACACAAAAGCTCAGGCTGCTTGCCAGAATGCGGGGTGGATGTGAGTTGTGTATAACTAAGCTTCAAAATTGTATTCAACTTTTGCTTCGGGGTGAAATTCATCAAACTAGACCCCAATTTGACAGAAGATATGCTTGGCATGCCGTTCTTGATCTCAATATCTTCACTAGACAAGATCTCGTCAATGCTACTTTCCCTAATGATACTCTCTTCGAGCAATCTTAATGCATTATCCAAATCTTCCTTGGCCTTTTTCCCGCTCTCAATCGTCGACAAGTACCACACAGCCTGTCCCTCAGGACACACCTGTGACCCCGCATTCATCACTACCACCTGAACAGCGTAGCGATTATTCAGAGGTAACGAATTTTCTGGAAACACAACCATACCCGCATGTTCATTAGCACCGAGCCACTCCTTGCAGTCTTTGGTAACTACCGCCACAAGGCGGTTAATCTCATATTCCGTGGGTTGGTAATGTTTTTCTAGCCACTCCGGTAACTGCGATGGGCTCATGACCACCTTTTCGTTGACTTTGATTTTGCATCCATCTGATAGAGTGACAATATCGTTTTGACAATGGGAAATCTGGGTGTTTAATTTGTATGTAGTACCCGCGACAGCAGCAGAACGGCAATATCCTTGGGACACTTCACCAGGACCACCATATTTCGTATACAATACCGGAAAACTTCCATAGACATCAAACGAAACGAGGTATCGTTTGATGCGCTGCAACGCCTCTGGGGTTCTGATTTCCGATGAGGAACACAATCCTAGAGCGAAAATAAGTTCATTCAGCTGGACCGGTTCAAGCTTAAACTGTGTCGCCAAAAAGTCACCAATGGAACGGTTTCGGAACGGTTCCCAAACAGCCTTGTCATCTTCCCAGGACAACACAAACTTGATAAACTTCATCAAACTGCGTTTTACCTTGAGACTGAGCAGCTGGTTCAAGAAAATATCCTGCTTAGAGTTGCTGAGCCGTTCAAAGTTGTCATTCTCAAAGACATGGAACAGCGACAAGCTCTGAAACTCGAGGTACTTATACACTTTCGACTTGAGAAGAAGCAGAAGAAGATCGCTCTTTGCAAAAAGAATTTTCGGCGTCAAGTCGAGCCCATAGTCTTTCAGAATAACACGGTGTTGATTCATCCGTGGAATGTATAATGATGCGTTTCTGAATCGCTTGTACCCCACTGTGCCTTCATTCACTTTTCGCACCCATTCCTTCAACTGCTCCACAGTCAATGTAGCACAAGAATCTCCATAATGGCCGTTAGAATCGATATGGAGCACGTTTGAACCACTCCAGGCCAAAGCGCTGGCCAAAATACTCTCAACAAGACCTGTTCCAGCAATTAAAACATCCACCTCTTCCGGCGTCTCCACGCTGGGTGGAAGTTCCAAATATGCTAGCTGCGGAACAATCTGAGGTTTAGGACCAATATTTGAAGGTCGTCGTTCTGCCATCGAAGGTCTTCTTTCCAGAAGACTCGAAGGCGGGTTGTAACTCATGATGATGTGGGTATAGCCGGTAAAAATTTTACATATTTGACAGGGTTACCCGGTGCAAGATAATGCCGCCACTCGAGTTGAAACTTGCCATGGGACCAAAAATAGTCATGAAAGAAGTGTGCAATAGCTTGGAAACCGTCTAAAGTAACGGTTTAATATTCGATTCTTGCATTCCCCTCTTTTCACTTATTCTCACCCATTTCTTTTGCGTTCCTGGGCCAAGCACGAATCATGTGACCATTTGCCACCTGGTGATCCCATGGATTTGGTATATCTTTTACAGCATAAATTTCGAACACATCCTCCGAGAAATTTTGTACAATGAAACTCTCGGTGCTTCTTTTAACACCATGCCTAGCGTTTGAACTCGCCACAAACGATGCAGCGGTGTCACCAAATCCTACCAGTACCCCTGCAATAGGATTCACTAAGCCTGATCTGTGTCAGGTGAATGACGGCTGTGACTATACATTTTCCAGTATTGACACCGTCAACCGTGAACTTCGACCAGCATTGAAGCTGCTTGTCCGCACGGATTTCTTCCGTTACTTTAAACTTCAGTTATATAAGGCGTGTCCCTTCTGGCCCGAAAATGCCATGTGTTTCAGTCCGAACTGTGCCGTTGAGCTAGATGATCTGCCTTTGAAAGACGACTATAGTATCAATGAGACGTCGGTCCAATACAACTGTGATTATTGCAACACCAGTGAAGAACATATGGACGATGCTGTTTATTTAGATTTGACTTTGAACCCCGAGCGATTCAGTGGGTATGGTGGCGCCGAGGCGGGAAGAATCTGGCAACTGATCTATCAGGAAAACTGCTTTAACGACATTACCATCACCCCGATCCCACGATTTACAAACAAATATTTGCGTCTCTTGGCGTCCTGGTCAGGCAGATATGTGCCTGCAGTGGTTGACGACCAGTGTTTGGAGAAGAGGGTATTTTATCGATTAGTAAGTGGTATGCATGCGTCAATTGGTACGCATTTGAGCTTTGAGTGGTTGAATTTGCGGAAAAATAATGCTGGATTCGAGCCAAACCTCAAGCTCTGGATGGAAAGGGTTGGTTATTTTAACGACCGCTTATCCAACATATATTTCAATTACTCTCTAGTGACTAAGGCCTTGCTTAAACTCAGCAAGTACTTGGGTCAGATCCAGTTTTCTCAAACCAATAACGAGAAACAGCTTCTTGACACCATTGTGACCGCTCTTCGTCCTTATGAGAACTCGATTTTTGATGAGTCCATATTGTTCAACTACGACGACGTCTCTAACCGGTACTTGAAGGATGAGTTCAAATCAAACTTTAAAAATGTGTCCCGTCTCATGGACTGTGTTGGTTGTGAGCGGTGTCGTCTTTGGGGGAAAGTTCAGACTCTTGGATATGGTACTTCCTTGAAGATCTTGTTTGAGTTAAGCGACAATAATCCGGGGTTCGACGTTCGGAGCTTGAAACGACTGGAAATTGTTGCCTTGGTTAACACATTTGACCGGTTAAGTAAAAGTATTGAGATTATTAATTATTTCCGTGATGTGTATAACAACGACACGTTATTGTTGGCTGATTCGGGATCGGCTTTTAGTATTGATGATGATGTATTCTCTCAGAACAACAAGGTGGTTTCGTACCAACAGAAGATTTTTAAAAAGGACCAATCTAATGAGAAGATTAATCAAGAGAAGTTGGATTTGGAAAGTCTGATTATACGACTGAGCCATAAGGTTTCTCTGGAAATTTCTCCAGCTTCTGAAAATGGTTCTAAGACTTCTGCTGGTTCGGAAAGCTCTGGGGCTATGAAAGATGGTCATTTCGAGTCTCTGGAGGGCTCTGAATCAGACAATGTTGCTGAATCAGACAATTCCGCAGTTCCATCACAGGAGGACCAAATCTCCGACAATAACGTTGAAAAGTCCAAGGAAAAACTTAAGAAGCTTTTTAAGGATAGACGCGAACTGATGGCAGAAGACGATTCTGGATTGACATATGAAGAGATCCGATACAAGCGAATCTTCAAGAACTCGATCCGTCTCAAGAATTCCAAACCGGAAGATGAAAAAGTGTTTAATGACCATCTCATGGAAGTCTTGGAGGAATTCAAGGACGTGTTCCGGTTTTTGTGGCACTCTTATGTCAACTTCCCAAAGCACTGCTACATCATAGCAATGAGCCATTTGGAAGTATATTGGAATTACTTTATTGGCAATGAGGACTTCTTCCTCCAAAAAGAGAAGGAGTTGTATTCCTTGGGAGGTTAAAGGAATTATGAGACATTTAACATCGCATCCCAGTAGCATAATACTTGTTAATATATAATATCAAGCTGTATGCTAGTACTGCATTATTGTTTCCAAATAAGTAAATATACTTTTTGTTTCTTGGCAACAACGTATGCATTCTTGTTGGCAGTTGCATCATGACACATAAAAACACAGGACTAGAATGTCGCAATAAAAACAATATTAATAAGAAAAATATTTATTCATGGACTAAATTAATATTAGGCTCCGGTAAAGTAGATTGATATTTCACCGTCTAAAAACTGCGGACAGCGCTGCTAATTGAATGTCCAAGAGAAACCTTCAAGGGATGCATACTCTCGACAGAATCTTTTGATGGATTTTAATATCATGATCACCAGACTTTTGCCAATATTTTACACTTCTATAGTAGCACTGGATAGTCTAATATTGAATCTTTCAAGTTCAAAGCAAATCGTTGATTGTACAAATTTAGTGTTGCTTTGGAAAGTTTCGAGACAGTATTGTTGAGAAAACTCTTCATCAATACAAGTTCCCGGTCGATCTTGTTGTGGTTCAGACTATATACCAGCTGGTTATTGTTTAGCTGGTCATGATTAATCCACTCTCGTGTAGCGGTAGAAAAGCTCTCAGGAAACTTGTACTAGTGTACTCAAGGCTCTATGGATTTTATATTTAGCACAAGTAATTTATCCATCCCTACTTTTTCCATTGGTTATACGATTCACCTAAATAATCTACTTCTCTCTACTTTTTCCATTGATTATATGACTCAGCAGTCTCACGTGCTCGTCTTTTCCCCTCGATAAAGTTAATCATGTCAGCATACGTCCGTGGTATAACCGCATAATATCCATGGTTCACTTGCTTCTGTTTTGGACTTTGGCCAACACCGAGGGACTCATTTTCGTATGAGTACTTTGGCACAAAGAACGAAAACACAAATGAGCCTGTCTTGACATGGTTGTCGTGGTTTAAGCTCCGTACACTTGTATCAACCTTTACCTGAATAATAGTCCCCGGCTTGGCCAAAATATCCTTTGGATTGTTCGAAGCCTTCTTATATGACTCGCTGCCATAATATTGGAAAAAGTCGGCCAATTCAGCAGGTAATTCAGCGCCACTCTGCGCGCCCTCTTCCTGGATATGCTCCGTGTATACCACCTTAGAGCTCAAGTAAAGCACGCTTCCAACTGGAACAGGAGCAGTAAACGCGGTGGAGTCAAGGGAAATGAACCGCGGCGGAGCATGTGAAAACGCAGCAGAGTTACAGTACGCCAACTCAAAAGCCTGTTTCATCAAGTAACCTCCAAATATCATGTACGAATGACGGTTCCGGTACTGTGGTTGCATGAATATCACCGATTTCAAAACGGTGGTGTCCATGGCAAGCAAATTCTTGGGCGAGGTTCCGGTCTTGTGAACGTAGTCGTTGAGTTTACTGGAAGCACGCCAGAGATTGTGCATCAACAAGCTCTCGGACTCGGTTGGCGGGTTGACGCTGAGTTGTTCACGGGACGCTCTGAGCTTCTTTGCCGCGTTGTGGGACTCGGCACGAGTGAAATCAATCCACTCCTGTTCGTTCAAGGGCAAGAGCTTGTTGATAGGGAACGAGCGGTGTGTTTCTGGATTGCGGGCTACAAAGGTGAAGTTGGCACTGAGAAACACAAACTCGTCCTTTACAAACGACTCGTCAATCTCCGACTCTGGAGGGAACGATTTCTCGGTGTAAGACGCCTTGATGTGGATCTCCATGGATGACCGACCGACCCAGACTACCAGCCCAGAGATCATCAAGTTGTACTTGCTAATCTCGTCGACCCGTTGTATCATGCATATTCTGTCGACGGATGCTGTCACAATCATTGGCTCGGCTGGTGCACAATGGTTATAAGCAATACGTCCGGCAAGAGCATCCAAATCTTGGAACAATTGACCCACACGCAAACGACCAAAGGCATTGACATACGAATCAAGCAACCACTTGTCGTCCTTGAACGGGAGGAGAAGAAACGAAAACGAGTCGCTGCGTTTCCGCTCCTCGACTTTGGTGGTGCCTGGAGTGGTGTAGCTGTATGAATCCAAGACCTTTCCCTTAGCCAACTGCTTTTCCCGTTCATTCAAGGCCTCAAGCCAGGTGGCTTGCTTGCTTGAATTGATTCGAGAGGCGTTGGTGACACTATCAGCACGGATTGTGGCTGCTGCATCTGGTGCTTGCGATGCCTTGTTGAGATATGCGCTAATTGTTTTGTTGCGTAGCGGTCCAAGGCTCGAAAAGGAGGCCCGGAGAGGTTGAAGATTTCGTAAAGGGAACCGCATGGGGAGGTGTTGACCTATGGAATAAGGTGTACTGACTCAAGATGACGACAAAAATAAACGTACAACTGCAAAATACTCGGCGATAACAGGCAAAAATTGCATGAAAATGCTGCTTAGGTATTCTAGATTATCCCACAAGAGTGTATGGTAACAAAGATGCCCAAGATATTTCAAAAGAGTGTAAGATACAAAATGTCCAAGATATGGTCTCAGTCAAGAGATTATAACCACTATAGTCTTTGGTGTTTGCAATGCACTAAATATTTTAATGGGGCAATCTTTTTCAAACAGTTTTGTTTGATATGTTATTTGCCGAGTATTTGGAAGCGCAATGTGGATTTCTTGTACTCATCGCAATCGGCCAACACGGGTGTCTTAGATATATCACGTGTTTCACGGTACCAGGTGACTCGGCATGGCAGAAGTAGAGCCAAGGAGTTTTCATGGGACAGTTTTTATAATTGGTTGAAATATTATAACATGTGGTGAATCATCTGTCTGGCTGTAGTCATAATGGCGCTGCCAGGATGATTGTATAGTGAAAAGGTGATTTGTGTATTAATTTCCAATTTATCGTGGTTAAAATTGCCACGAGATGCTGGAATTGGATTGAATTTCTGAATGTGAAATGGCCAGTTCTTGCTTTGGTATGCACAGTAAAGGGCCTTTAACGAGCTGTTGTGGGTGTTTAATGTTTAATGGATTTGTTTGGAGCTCGTTTTGTGGGAGTGTGTTGCAGCTTCTGCATCAGAGTTCCACATTGTGTGTCTTTACTCCATAGCATAGCCTGCTTTGTTTTCCAATATTTGGTGATAACTTCAAAGGATCCAGTATCTGCTACAGAGCTGTCACTCGTAGCATATTCTGAATAATGGATTGTTCTGGACGTTTAAGGCTATATAGTTTAGTTCCTTTTATGCAAATAATCGGAAACGGTAGTGATGGTTGTGTTCCATATTTTACAATGGCGGAATTTGCAACTATAAATAGTTGAGATATTCATTCGTCTTTGTGTCACCTGTCATTTTGTGTCATCCATCTGAAATACAAGTAGTAATGTACGATGCGTAATGCATATGGTTAACAAAAGAATATGTGCTCTGTGGTACATACCCTAACGACGGTTTAGAATCTCAAAAAGGATATATCTGCATCCCTGTAATATAGTAAGATAGAGTCATGATATTTTAGAAAAAATCAAAAAGAGGATATGAGAAAGAATAAACAACGGAGTTAAAAAGGTAAAATCCCGCTTTTTATTACAAGCCTCATATTATCCACGCAGTCCTGCATAGTAAAACATTTACAGATATCTGGCAAGACCCATGGCTCTAGAAACAATCAGCACCTTACCATAACCACGTCAAACGATTTTATACAAAGGGTCTTGTTGCAAAACTTATAGCGGCAAGGAATCAGTTTTTATGCGACAAAACATCAATCCTCATTGCTAAAGCTCGATAACTACTACATAACAATAATCACAATTCCCCAGTGCTACAAACATAAATACATTATTATCCGTTCGTGCCTTTGCTCAACTGCTGACCACGCCCAAAACTATCACGTGATATACACGCGACTTGTATTGATAAAGTACTGGTTCGGCTTACATCATGGCACAACAGTATGGGCTAGGAGCCACTTTATTGGCCAAGATGGGGTATGTCGAGGGGCAGGGGCTTGGGAAATCTGGCGGGGGAATCGTTGAGCCGATTGAGGTGGAATTAAGGACTGGCAAGATGGGGCTTGGAGCACAGGCCAGAAATGAGACCCAACAGCAAGACAACGAGACAAATGAAGAAGTGGACTTCCAGCAGGTGTTGGCTGATATAGACGAAATGGGATTGTCTGTAAGTTCGAAGGTCCGGACTGCTATGGGGCGTTCAGAAGACAGTAGAAGAGTAGTTAATGGGATCGAGTTTGTAAGTAAAAGTGTGGCCCAAGGCGACGACAAGATGCAGGAGTTGGTTCGCAAGGTTGGCGAATACAAGAAGTCGCGGATGACCGAGCAGAATTTGGCTGAGAAAGTTACTCTGCTACGTCGGGACGTCCAAGCTGCGGAAGATGCACGCGGTGATTTGGCCGCCGTAAGCATGGAGAAAAACGTAGATACACAGCTTAAAATGTTGGGCCGGTTGCAAAAGAATGGATTGTGTATTGCTACAAACTCCTCAGCTCGTCTAGAGAGCGTGGTGTACAGTGTTATAGCTTCTGAGGTGAAGCGGCTTATCGCCGAAGGCGACCCTTACCAGATAGTCGCCGGACTTGGGCGGTGGCGCGGCCTAATAGGCGGCCCGGTGGTGGATGCGGCGGCGGCGCGGCAGGTGTATGACTGGTTTGAAGAGTTCGTGCAGGACAACTGGGCGGGTCTGCAGTACGAAGTCGCCGCAGTGTGGGTTGGTCTCCGGGGCGAGATTTCATGGGACTTGGCAAATTATATTGAGTGGCAGGTGATCCTCCCTCGGCTAGTGACTAAAATGAGCACTTTTGTGCCGCAGATAGGATCCAATGTTGATGAAGAACCGGACTTGTGGTCGGGGTTGTTGCATGCCGTTGTCGCTTCTGAATTGAAAAAGGCAAGACTTTACAGATACGAAGAATATTTTGCTGCAACAAGGCTTCTAGAAATGGTTGATGCCAATGGCAACGAGTTGACGATTGAAGGATATCCTACTGATATTGAGCATGCTGTGGTGTTGTTGCGCAAGATCTTGGTGGAACTTGGCCAGTATGACCGCAACTCATTTCAAGCATTGGCGTCGTTCAGAAAATACTTGGTTATCGATGGCAGAGCTGATATTTTCGAAATATTTCTTGCTCAGCATCACCTCCCACGATTCCAAATTTTGTTTGCTAAAAAATTGGCATCCCATCAGAATGAACAGCCGCTAATTGAATTGCAAGCATGTTATAAGTCTCTCAGTGAGACAGCTTCAATGATTTCCGGACTTGACTTAGGTTTCCTCTGGACTCCTGTTCTTAGAAATATCAATCTGTGTCTTGACCAGTATCCTATCCAATTTGACACTGCCATCGGCAAATTGCTGAATATCAAATTGGCCTCAGTGGACGAAATAGTGGCAGCTGTCAATAAATCTTTAACTAATCCGAAACTCGCTACAAATGATGTTAAGGGGATTGCCAGTAATAAGTTGGCGGTGGAGTTCAAGGATGTAGTAGAAGATTACTGTGAGGAGCACGGCTTGATTTTTGCCCGAATGGACAGTGTCAATCATATTCGATATCCTACTTATATTGTCCGGCGTCACAAGGAACGTGGTATTCCTGTGTTCATCAAAGATGATGTCTTGTACATTGACGATGAGCCAATGAGTGTGAGGGAGTTGAGCAAGTATTTTATCGATTAGAAAATGTCAATAAGTTTACAGAATATTAAGAATATCATGATTAACGATATTTATTAGGTGGATTTTTATCTTGGTCGAACAATCTTCGTCATAGGGTCACACGTTTTCAAGAGTTGGACAAAACCATTGGGCACGCATTTTCAGTTGGGCAGATAAAACCATTGGTGATCCTGTTAAATTTGGGTCATGAATCAAATCGCGTTTCCATAGCGTATGGACTAAAAGCTAAACAAAGATGTATACATAAAACTGACGAGTATATTTCACCGTTGAGTGTCATTGGAATTCTTGGTACAAAAGTTGTACTGTATTAACCAGTGGCATGTGCTGGGCGTGTTATACTACAAATAAAGTATTTTTGTCCAAAGAGCATCAATTGTTTTCTAGTCCTACAATTGAAACATCTTAAAATCCATAACTAATCCTAGGAGGCCTGGAAATTCCTCGCCTTGATTACCCAGCATTTTCCTAATAATATCTTGGAACAATATTTATGTATTATGATATATTTTTTTTAATTCTGCGCAACTATTAGCCTTTTATATTATTTGGACTGTTCTATCTGGAGCTAGACAACGATATTTAGCAAACTCGACAGATGCACTGGACTCTAAAAATACGGCGATAAATCATCAGGGGATATTCATTTAGGTGGCACAATATCTTAATCAAGATAACCAACAGGGTCGCAGCCCATATGAATGGTGCCATGGCTGATGTAGACTAATGTGTCATATTTAATTGAATTTTCGGGGTCGTTTCGGGAAGCCGTTTATATGTATGCTAAAAATTTTTGTTGCCAAGGCATCCCTGCTGAAAGCTGATAATTGCCTTTGAGCAGATACTCTTTCAATCAAGATCCGGAGAGAAATTAAAGGAAAATGACTGCGATTTCATTTACCAACCACCCCTTCCAAGACTTTAATTTATTCCTACTCACATGCATTTTTTCTCTGTTATCTGTATTCCTGGATTACTTTTGGTTTCAATTGCAGCAGCTACATTACATTTCGTGCCACTCAAATTTGTTTCACAGAGATGCAATCACATCATAATTGTCTGTAGGGTTATGTTTACCAGTACTTAAACCAACCATGTCTGTAATTTATTGCCATGCACTTTTTTGCCTTTTTAATTTTCCTCATTGTTGGCATTCAGGCCAAAAACGAGCAGTCTTACCAAGATGAAGCCCCCCAGTATCAGCCATACCTGGGAAAAGCACAAGAGCCAGTAGTAGTGGCACCAGATAAAAAGTTCTTTGAAGACAAGACCAGTTCAGCAGTACCGTATTCGTATATTGTCAAATTAAAAAGGGAAATCAGCAACGATCACCTCAATGAACTTCTTAATAGTCTCAATGCCGAACAGAAGAAGACCGTCAAGAAAATTAACCTGGAGGAGTTAAATAATTACTTTAAGGAACAAACAGGTAATGAGTTCGGCGGAGTATCTTCCTCCGACATTACTGAAATCACCGGTAACCAAGTTTTTCACGGGTACCTTCATAAATCTGTTGCAAAGAAACTTAGCGAAGATAATCTTGTGGAGTGCGTCACCCAGAATAGTAATAATGTCGAAGTGAATGAAGTGATTACTCAAGAAAACTCACGTTGGTATTTGAGCAGACTTTCCAGTATTGACAAAACCTTGCAAGCACCATACAATTACAAGTATCTGTCACAGGCTGGTAAAGGTGTGGCGATATACGTCTTAGATAAAGCAACCCTGATACCGCTACTCAAATACAGTGATCGGTTCAATAACCCACCTGAAGTTCTTTGGGTCAAGAACTTCCATAGAGCACGTATGAATAATCAGTTTATGAATACCCATACAATCAACGTTGCTGCTTTAGCTGCTGGAAGGGTGTATGGTGTAGCCCAGCAGGCTAAGGTCTTCATGGTGCCAACTATATTTAAAGAAGACTTCAGTTATAGGGCTGTAATCGACGCTATTGGCTTTGCTATCAAGCACTATTTGACAGTGGCGAGACATAAACACCAAAAGGGTATGGTGATCAATATGAGTATTGGCATTATCGGACCGACTCGTGCCCCCCATATAATTCTGAAAACCATAGACTTGGCGATTGAGAAATATCCCAACATCCATATTGTGAAATCTTCTGGGAATGAGGGAGTTGATGCCTGTGGCAAGGATATGTGCAGTTCTACTAGAGCAATTATTGTTGGTGCTACCAACAGAATGGATGAAGAAACTGAATTTTCCAACTGGGGAACTTGTGTTGACATATTGGCGCCAGGCGAATCTGTAAAAGTGGGAACCGAAATATTGAAAGGCACTTCTATGTCGGCTCCGCTAGTTGCTGGTCTTGTTGCGTACTATATTTCCACCAACCCGAATTCAGAAAGCTCATTCCGGCATAATGATCTCACGGCAGCACAAATGAAAAATGTGCTCCGTAAGTTTTCCAATCCCTTTGCTGATATTTTAAGTCTGAAATCTCCTGAAAATATTGCCAGCAATGGTATTGCAATGTACCAAGATCCTGGAAGAATTGCAGAATGGAAAAGAATCATGACTGGTCGTTACTGAATGAGACACTGGCCATTTTCTATTGGAGCTTCTGTTAGTACTCTTTTGTGGCTTCAGAGGGGCATTCTTTGGGTTTTTTATGGTGGTGGTGCTGTTTATTAAACCATGGATTGTAAATAAGATGGAATTTAGTTTGGCTTCTCATTTGCAACCTTGCAAAATGAGGGCAGGAACCTTAATAGAGCAAGTTAAATGAACAGTTTTTGGTATTGTAAGTTTTATAAAGTGTTTAATATTATAAGTTTTTCAAAGTGTTTGATACTGTAAATTTTACCAGTCTTTGGATGTCTCATATGTACTGTATAACTCAGTATATCGATTCGAAATTTCTGTTTGGGCGTTTTATGGCTTGTACAGGTGAGTATGCTGCGTGAGAGCAAAGTTTTGGTTAATAGGCGTTTTAATAAACGTTCAATAACATTTGATAAACATTTTTTTTCAACACTTGAATCAACTTTCTACTCAAATAATGTCACAACGAGTACATCTCATTTGATCCAAAAAGGCCCTGTTCAACGGCAAACAGGATATATTGTGCCAATACTTGGGACCTAGAGATTATGAAACAATTTCTATACTGCTAATCATATTATCTGACAATACAGTAAAAATAACATATTTATTTACGGGCTATTCCTTGTAAAGTGTGAAAATGGAACGCAACCAGTAACCCATTTGGCCATTTGCTGATGAACAGAGTATATGCATCATAAAAGGAAATCTTCGGATAGCCATGGCCAGCAAGTGAGAAAATAAGGTTAAAATCCAGCGTACCTTCGGTCACAGAGAGTTTTTGAATTGGAACAAGTTAATAGTACAAGCGAGTACTTACATTATTGGATATATACATGATTTTGATTAAAGTTTTTCCAGAGTATCCGAATCTGAAATGATGCCAGACATGAAGTGTTGGTGCCCCACAGATTCGTAGCATCACGTGGATATGTGATTCCGTACAACCAAGATAATTGGAAACAATTTATCGAGTATATTTGTACAAGAGTTATTTGCTTTCTACAACAGCCTCCCCCACGATTACTTCTGGAGACGCCTTTTCGATTTCCACAATCTCAACTGAAGCGGTCTCTGAAGTATTATTTGCGGCATCTACTGGTGATTCGATTTCCACAACTTCTATTGCTTCAGGGGTCTCGACTTTCACGATTTCCACTTCGGTTGGAGTCTCGACTTCCACGATCTCCACTTCTTTTGGAGTTTCAACTTCTACGACTTCCACTTCTCCAACTGGCACACTCTCGGCCTCCACAGATTCAGACTCCCCAATTGGAACCTCATCTTCGCGCAACTCCTCGGCATACACATCTGGGTACTTTCTGAAGCAGTTTTGCATGGTCTTGAACGCCTCAATACAATCAATTCCCTTTGGCTCTGCCTCGGAGTAGACGAAACACGAAAATGCTGCCTTGAACTCTTCACCACATGGCCCGTTGGCCATTCCTCCGAGACATGGACAGTCCCAGTTGATTTCGCCGGTTTCTGGGTCGTAGGCACCCTTTTGCAGAGCCTCTTGTCTTTCTTGCTCCTCCTTTTCCTTCTTAGCTTCCTCATATTCGTGGATAGCCTTGTTGCTGACCTGCTTCAATGTCTTTTCAGTGTAAAACTCGAGAGGAAACTCCTTTTGGAACACAAACGCACCGGCCAAGATAGCTGATGCTGGAAGAAGCCATTTGTAGCCAGAAGTCGCCAGCCCGGAGGAATGGGCCATGGATCTTCGGGCCATGTGTTGGCTAGCCAATCTGGTGCTTGCTCGTATACTACTTGTAGAGAAGATCCGGTTCATTGTGAGTGGATATTGTATTAATAATTCAATCTGAAAAATTTACCAGCGGGGCTTCTAACGGGTGTAGGTAGTAGTAGCCGATGCAGGAGGCGTTGGATTGTCTTGAGAAATGATGGTACTGAATGAACGGGTAAGGGTGCTATGTGGAATTTTGGGGTATCAATGGAGATGGTGTCTCTTGAGGTGGTTGCGTTGAAATGGTCTACTAATGGATCTACTTGAAATGGTCTACTTATGGATCTACTTGAAATGGTCCGATTGAATTGGTCCGCTTAAATTGATCCGCTTAAATTAGTCCGCTTAAATTAGTCCGCCTAAATTAGTCCGCCTAAATTGCCCTTTTAAAATTGTAAATAGCCCAATATAATTCCTTGTAGAATTTCAAACCTAAAACCAACTTGAAATCTCAGGGAGATTGAAATTGTCATTTACAATTATTCAACTACAGAGTATCGGTTATGCTTGATATTCTCGTGGCACGATATTCAACGAGTAAAATTCACTTTGCATTGCAAAACCACTATAGCTGGAATATAGTAGCTTGGATACAAGTTGGCAAAGATATGAAGTAATGAGAAAGGTCGTGAGAAAAGCCGTGAGAAAAGCCAAGGGCCGTGAGAAAAAGAATGTGGCGAGAGGCATTTGCCTGTTGTTACAGAATCAATGATACTATAAATCACTTTTAACAAAAAAACAATGATATTAATGAATCACTTTTAACAAAAAAACAATGATATTAATGAATCAATTCTAACAAAAAATCAATGATACTAAAATCAATTCTAACAAATTAACGATAAAATCAATTCCAAATTAACGATAAAATCAATTCCAAATCAACAATACAATCAATTCCAAATCAACAATACAATCAATTCCAAAATCAAAATAAAATCAACGCGACATCAATCCGCTAAAAGTCCACATTCTTCACATACTTGTGCCCCACATACTCCTTGTCGTGGTATACTGGAACCGTCTTCAAGTACGGCAAGGCAACAAGCTTTGGCCAATTGACGATTTGCAATCCCTGCAAGAACATAAATGCCCCGCTAGCAAGCAAACCAAGAAAACAAATGGCAAAAAACGCCTTTTGCTTTGGATGCAAACCATAGACCAAAGTCTTAAAAATCGCGGCCACCAATAGAAACAAAAACCCAAGGTACACTTTCAAAGCCAACCGGACAGGATATGGCCGCGAATCAACAAAAGGCGAGGCCGATCCCGGAACATACTGTCCCAATATAAGATCAAACGAGTCTTGCCGGTCGCCGTCGGTGTAGTTGTTCTTGATGTAGCGCGTGACCGAGTTTGTGAAGTCGTTAAAGGCGCCGGCCTTGGTCCGCTGACCGGTTCTGGTGAAGTCGGTCTTCAAGGCGCCGGTACCGGAGTAGACCGAGCTCACTGCGTCGGCGTTGTCGGCCCAAAAGCTCATGAATTGCGTGTTCAACTTCTGGTTGTCGGCCCATTTTTCGCCCTTTTCAAGGATCTTTGCCTCCTCCAACTGCTGCTGCAAGAAAAAACGGCCCAATGTAGACTGCACCACGTTGGTCCGGTCAAGACAGTCCATACAGTTTGTGCGAACAACATGATGCTGGACTTTTACCGAGCTCAACGTGCCGTCAACAACTCGCCCGACAAAATAGTCCTTGGTCCCCATTCCCAATTCCTGCAACTGGTCCACCAAGTCAAAGACCTTGTGCCATTGCATGTTCCGACACTCGTGGTGGAAATCAAAGTAAATGTACTTTAGCTGCAGATTGCCAAGCTTCTCAACCGTCTGCTCGTAGGCACGCTTCACCGGTAACTCGTACCCCTTTTGGTTGACAAGATTCACAAGGTAGTTGTCTCCATACAACTGGACCTCCCGCGCAAAGTGCTTACCAGCAGCCTCTACCGAACCCCCCTGGCCGACTTGCAAATCCGGCTTGTACTTCAAGTTGTTGATCTCGGCCCAGTACACCGGAACCGACCCTCGGGTCTGCACATAACTATACACGCTGCTCCCCCGAATCACAATCTGCTCGGTCTCGTTATAATTCGCCACATGGCCCTGACTGTCGACTCCCCGTCGGAAATACCGCGTCCCGGCTCTCATCCGGCTGCGCCGGGTTATGAGCCCGAACAGGATGTCGACCCCGTTAACGGTATCTTGCAAGAACTTTGCGTACCCTTGGATTACCGGAGTGGCAAATCCATGGACTTTTGACGCGATAAAATGGTTCCAATGGAACCGTGTATCGATCGCTGCCCCGGAAAAGTTCCGCTGCACCGAGTTGGTCAAGTCGTACTCTGAAAAATACAATGGTGCCAGATCCAATTGGAACCGCAACAAGTCCAAGTATTTGTGCTCATCAGTATCATATGCTGGGTAGCTGTTCAACGGCACAATGCTGCTGCTCGCCACTTTATAAATACTCGAGCCCAAAATCTCGCCCACTTTCTCTTTGGACTGGATGGTTATCAAATAGGTCCCGACCTTGAGCAGAATCACTCCAAGAATTCCCACAATTTCCTGGGAGCTCTGGCGGAACGATCCCTCCTTGACAATGGAAATTTCCGTGTCTGAGAGTTTTAAAATGCCATGTTTCTCATCTTTTAAGAAAACCGCCTCGGCAGTTGAACTGAAGAGCATGCTGTAATTATTAATAAACGTCGCAACCTGGCATTTATGTGCGTCACGTGCGTCACGTGGGAGTGGGCCGTTGCCACATGCAGCTACAATTATCCGCTGGAAATCGCAAGGGGATTTAGTATTTTTGTATAATGGTTGGTCATAATATTTAGATGGTAAATTTAAGATGTAGTTGTGATTTGTCATTGCAGCTTTGTAATGTTAAGTTTGCCGGTATTTGAATGGGATTGAGATGATTGTCTTGATTGAGATGATTAATAGTAGATTGGATACCGCGTGATTGGGCTATTTTATCGGGTGAGCTGATTGAGTCGTTTTAGCTGTTTTAACTGTTTTACCGATTCAGCTGTTTTAATTGTTTTACCTATTCAGCTGTTTTAACTGTTTGAGCTGTTTTGTCTGTTGTATCTGCTTGGCTGTTCATTCAACAGTTGAATATTCAGCCTTTTACCATTAACCGTTGTGCTCTCAATGGCACAAAGGTATATCAACGCCAAGTAGTTGTGAAATTATCATAAAAGTAAAGCCAACTAGACCATCATCAAGATCCAGAGTGTTTAATTTCATACAAGCTAGATGCCCGTCATTCTCAAAGATAATTTCCGCTGCTTTAAACATGCCAACTCTGTATAGAAAACCAGCTGGTGATTGGAAAGGATATTTTGTGGTTGTATTCATAGGAAGCACCAATAAAGTCAAATAGACTATGGTGACAGACTTGGGAATGAATTTGAATTGGCTAGCAGACTAATGGGCTATTTCACAGTCTATGATAATGCCATTGATTGCATTATTTAGTTAGCCATCATAGTAATGAGCCATCATAGTAATGAGCCATCATAGTAATGAACCATCATAGTAATGAACCATCATAGTAATGAACCATCATATTAATTAACCATCATATTAATTAACCATCATAGTAATTAACCATCATAGTAATTAACCATCATAGTAATTAGCCATCATATCACGTCGTCTCAATCAATCTACGTTGAATAAATCTTACAGTCTCGTTAGAAGGGCTACTGTGTAGTACCCCGGGGAGTAGCTCAAATCACCTCTAAAGATCTAAACAAAAGCTCATTGCCCCCCAATACCCATTACATTACATATTCACTAGCTCTAGTCGAAAGTACATCTTTGTTGCAGAGTTTTCTTGCGACTACATACCGTCCTTGGTCATAAACGGCAAAGCATAAATCTCTAGGAGCTTAGTATATCTATAGCCCTATATAAATATTATTATCATTATAATCCTACAGTCTACAACACCAACTGCCACTTGAAAAGTCCCAAATTTGTGGTACTCATCCTTACCCGGCCTCGTGGTGGATATGAAAATTGAACACCTCACTTTCATCAACCAAATGGTAAGTCACCAAACTCGAGAGAATGTACCACTAACCATAGAACTTCGAAGAAGCTGAAGATCTCAACGGCGTGCGGCTTTCGTGGAACGTGTTCCCATCGACTCGGGTGGAAGCGAACCGCACTGTTGTGCCGATTGGAGCAGTTTACACACCATTAAAGGCCAAAGAGGACTTGGCCGTTGCAAACTACGATGCATTCCGTTGCTCGGCGACGTGTGGCGCGGTGCTCAATCCATTCTGCCAGATTGATTTGCGAGCCAAGTTGTGGATCTGTCCGTTTTGTCTTCTGCGGAGCCCCCTTCCTCCACAGTACCACACGATCAACGCGGAGTTTTTGCCGCTTGAATTGAATGCGCGGTCGCTGACGATTGAATATGTGTCGCAGCGTCCGGTCCAAAACCCCCCGATCTTCCTTTTTGTCGTGGACCTCTGTCAAGATGAAGACAACTTGGAGGCACTCAAAGAGACGCTTGTGATCTCGTTGACGTTGCTCCCGCCAAATGCTCTTGTCGGGATCATCACGTTTGGAACCATGGTGCAGGTGCACGACTTGGGCTATGAGGCGTGTCCAAAGCTGTATGTGTTCCGCGGGGACAAGGACTATCCATTGAAGACGCTCAGCGACATGCTCTCCGGGTCGACGACCATGGGTAGCGGCTTGAACCGGTTTTTCTTGCCGCTCCAGGACGTGGAATTGGCGTTGGAGACATTGATTGAAGGCTTGAAGAAAGACCCGTGGCCCGTGGCTGCTAACCGGCGCGCGATTAGAAGCACCGGCGCGGCGCTCCTGATTGCTGCGTCGCTCTTGCAGTCGTCGTTCTCTGGGTTTGGAGCCCGGATCATGCTTTTTTCCGCGGGTCCGTGCACGTTGTCACCTGGGTTGGTTGTGGGCCCTGAGCTCAAGGAGCCGATCCGGTCGCACAGCGATATTGACAAGGACGGAGCGAAGCACTATAAGAAGGCACGGAAGTTTTACGACCAGTTGGCGGAGCGGATTGCGCAGAACGGCCACTGTGTTGATATCTTTGCCGGGTGCTACGACCAGATTGGCATGTCGGAGATGCAGCAGTTGTCCAACTTGACTGGTGGGGCACTAGTGTTGACAGACGCGTTCACGACGTTCTTGTTTAAGCAGTCGTTCTTGCGGCTCTTTAGCAAAGACGACGAAGGGTACCTCCAGATGGGGTACAATGCCACGTTCGAGGTCAAGACCTCCAAAGAGTTGAAAATCTCCGGCTTGATTGGCCACGTGACCTCGCTCAAGAAGAGCGGCGGAAACGTGACTGACTCGGAGATTGGGGTTGGGGGCACTTCCCAGTGGAAAATGTGCGCCTTGTCTCCTAACCACTCGTACTCGGTCTTTTTTGAAATCGCAAACGCGAGCAACAGCGCTACAAACCAGAGCGCGTTCATACAGTTTATCACAAACTACCAGCATGCGTCCGGCACGTACCGGACCCGGGTCACCACCATCAGCAACCCGCTTTCAAGTTTGGGCGATGCTGGAGTCACGCAGTCGTTTGATCAGGAGGCTGCGGCGGTGTTGATGTCGCGGATCGCGGTGTTCAAAGCCGAGCAGGACGACGGCGCCGATGTGTTGCGGTGGATCGACCGGATGTTGATCCGGTTGTGCCAGAAGTTCGCCGACTACCAAAAGGACAGTCCCGAGTCGTTCCGGTTGTCGTCGACGTTCTCGTTGTACCCCCAGTTTATGTTCTACTTGCGCCGGTCCCAGTTCTTGCAGGTGTTCAACAACTCGCCCGACGAAACCGCGTTTTACCGGCACGTCTTGACCCGCGAGGACACCACAAACTCGCTCATTATGATCCAGCCTACGTTGACGTCGTTCTCCATGGACGAGGACCCGGAACCGGTGCTTTTGGACTCGGTCTCGGTCAAGCCGGACCGCATCTTGTTGCTCGACACTTTTTTTCACATTTTGATTTTCCGCGGCGCCACCGTTGCCGCATGGAAGGAGGCCGGGTACCAGGACAACCCGGACTTTGCAAACTTCAAGGAGTTTTTGGAGGAGCCCCGCAACGAGGCACGTGAGTTGTTGGTGGACCGCTTCCCGTTGCCGCGGTTCATTGACACCGAGGATGGCGGGTCGCAGGCACGGTTCTTGTTTTCGCGCTTGAATCCTTCCAACACGTACCAACAGCAGGATCCGTTCAACGCCGGCACCGGAAGCGCAGTCGTCTTGACCGACGACGTGAGCTTGCAGACGTTTATGGCGCACTTGCAGAAGTTGGCCGTCAGCGGGAGTAGTTAGGAGGTGGGCTGTGGTAGGACAGTGAATCATGGAGCGGGCTTGGTGAATCAGCCTATAGGATCATGTTTATATGATTATCTGAACTGTAGTGATATTATACATGGTGTATGATTATAGTGGCAATACACAGTGTATGATTATAGTGATAATATAAGCAGTGTGCGATATGTAGTGATGATGCAGTGTATGATTATAGTGATGATACAGTGTGCGATATGTAGTGACAATATGCTCAGTGTACGATTATGTAATGTGAGAACTAGATAATGATGGATTTCCAGAACTAGTCAATGGTCCATTTCCGCGAGATTATGATGTAGCAAGTGATGGGAATCAGAGCCGTCTCGTTGAGAAATTGTCACTCAGTTTATCATTCACTCAACATCAGGCACCATTGCTAATGAAACCCTTGTTCAAGTTTCACCATTCAACCTCGCCATGTGCTGGAGAATCATGTTCCACGCGTTCTGGTAAACTATACAAGTTTATGGACTGGTTGGAAAACACTTTCCACGTGCTCCATATTCCTTTCATGGAATCCAGTATTCCATCAATCCGTGATGGAATTCATCCTTCATGTTGTAATCTGGCGTTTCTCTCAATGGCTTCCATATCTTACTATTGAAGATATTCTTATTCTTGAAGATATTCTAGCAATTTCCTGCCCTATTTATATTCTTTTCTGAGATGTCTTCAGTTACCTGTAACTTATGAGATCCTTGTCAGCATGGCCTCCTTTAACACTTCCAAGGCTCAGGGCACCAGATATCATGTATGATGGAGGAGTGTGAATTCTACAATCACTCATTTAGAATAGACACTACTGCCTAAATGGCTAATTTAGCCTACATTCACCTCAAATAATGTATATTTTAATCAATATGCAATTCCGACCAGCAGCATCACATCTTTATTAACCTTACCAACCTAGTCTGGTTTCGTCAGTCTCACCAGAAACATCAGCGATACTACTAGGTTGGATAATTGAAGTTGCCAAGGTAGTGTCTTCGCTTATTGAAACAGCAATCGCAGCTAAAGTAATAGAGCTAATGGTCAAGAGAGTTTGACATTGCATTTTATGTTTGAGTTGTAATGATGATCATTCATGAAATCAAGTCTGCTTTTATACCACATCCATCTGGAATCTTTGCCTTTTGCTCAGCCGAATTTTTTATGGTAACTCAAGTTAATGGAGCAGTACCATTGTAATTTGCAAATTACCAAGAACAAAATACTCACTTCAAATATGTTACTGGGCAAGTTCATATTATATAGTGAACATGTCTCAGATGTTTGTTTGGAGTTTTAAAATGAGGTAGAAAATGAACCTCACAATTGGAAACTGGTAGCAGAGCCATTAGAACTGCTTATAATAAAAAAAAGAAGATGGAGCAAGGCTCCAAAATGGTTCGTTACTCAAACTATTTGGTAATGAAGAACCAAAATGTAAAAGATGTGTGACACATTCTCCCATCATACATGACCTCCAATGTCCAGAGCTCTTGGGAATCTAGCCTCCACCTACCGCAAGGAGGGCGGAAGGGGGAAACAAACAAAGTCAAGTTATTGGGAATTACCCTTGACTCTAAGCTCAGTTTCAGGAGCCATCTCAAGCAAACATTGTCAAAGATGCGCCGTACTGCTGAATAAATAAGGTACGTAAAGCCGAATAACAGGAGAAACCATGGGACGCACCACGATAATGTTGTTTGAGACGTGTGCAGTTCCAATCATATCATATGGGATTGAGGAGTTCTATAACAGCATGACAAAAACCCAGTGGGGTCAGGTCAGTATAATATTCAACTCAATTCTAATACTGGCATTAGGTCTCCTTATGCCAACTTCCACTCCAATCGTGTACATTGAAAGTGGTATTCCGCCACCAAAGATCCTACTCAAGTCCCTGGCAATAATGAAATCCATGACATGGTTCATGTGCACATCACACCAAAACCCGGTCCGCTCAAGTTTGTTCCAACATGTTCTAGTAAACTCAATGAGTTTGTGGACTGATTGGCAAGCACTTTCCACGTGCTGTGTATTCCTCTCATGGAATCTAGTATTTCATCAATCCGTGATAGAATTCAACCTTCCAAGGCTCTGGACATCGGAGGTAATGTATGATGGAGGGGAAGTGAATCCCGCATCTTTTCACTTTGGGTCATCATTGCCAAATAGTTTGAGCAACGAGTCGTCTGTAACTTTTTTCCACCGAGTAGTCGTGATGCTAAACTGAGAATTGCCTTGGGGCCTGCATGATCTTCCGTAAGGAGAAGCTTGGTTTTATCTTGATGCACTTTGAGCGGCATGGCGCTGATTTTGCGTGTGTTATCTGAGATTCAAATCGTATGAAATTGTTGTTTCTGGTTCATGTTGCGTGGAACCTGAATACCGTTGAAGCTAGAATACCAATATTAAACTTCGGTAAATGGCTTCACATTAATTGACACTGTAATAAAAAAAACGTCTCACTGCATCTAAGAACGTTTCTCTTTCTAATTCGTCCATTTCATCTTCTTTCTGAATGTCCACCAATAATGGCCAACTGCGTCTCGTATTTCTCAAGAATCTCTGAGTAGATTGTTTTCTAAATAACCAACTGCTCTTTGATTAACCGGCTTCTTGAATAGCCCGACTTTCTGTATTGACCAACTGCTAATAGTCAAACTTTTGTATTGGCCAACTGTTCATAGCCAGACTATAGTCAAGCAAATATATCCACTCACCATATCATAATCATATAATTCGTCACCTCATCCACGCACAAAAATCCCAAGCCAACAGACAAATATCCTGCCATGTCAGCTTACGGAAATTCCAATGTTTTTCAGCTGACATTGTATACACAACTTCATATACAAGCATGTAAAAAAGTCACGCATGTAAAAAAGTCACGCATGTAATTTAATAACAGTCCTAGTGCTTATATCGTCGGTTCAACACTCATTTTTCCTTGTGACATTCTTGTTGTATACGTACATGAATCACAATGCGTCTGCCAAGATTGTTCCGACTGAGCAGTTTTTGGTTATAATCGGACTCCTGAATTCTCCAGCAAATCGATACCGGAAAACTCTTTAGTTGGCATCCTAGTTGGTGCTATAGTGTCACTTAATTTCTTGATTCAAATCACGAGTGAAAAATGAGCCACAATTGTCAAGGTTAAGCAGTGTAATGTGAGACAGATTCCCCTCTGTAATCTAGATCTTGCTTTGTATTTGAAACCTGGGCAAGAGTCGAAAAGATTTATCCGTGGATGCTAAGAGTCAATCATCAAGAACAAATCAAGAACAAATCTCAATGCTTGTAGCTAAAATCTTCCGACCCCAAGTCTACACACCCGGCTACCAATAAAATACTATACAAACAATTGTTTATACAATTAATTTAATCACAAATAAACCAGTCAGTATAAATCACCAATATAGGTGAAAAGCACATTACAAAACAAGCCGAGCCGGTCACTTGATAGATTCACAGGGCACACCCACAAAAAAAAAAGTCAAGTCCAGTGGCCTAATATGTAAGACAAGCCACTCAGTCATCTTTCTTTCCTCAGCCTTATACACTCTAATTGCTGTCAATTGACAAGGCAAGTTGACAAAGGGTAATGGCAGCCCGTCTGTCGGTTCAGCAAGTAAAATATCGGCTACAACTTCGGGAAAATTCCCTAAACAAGTTTGCTAAGAATGAGGATAATGGACTTGGACCATTGTTCTTATTATGCAAAGCAAGTTTAGCCAGGTGATGTACCATTCGCATGAAATTGAACTGTTTGTTAATTTACATTTTGAATTTATATCATTTCAACTTAATGGCCATTTCCAAATTAGTTCATCGGTAAATATCTCTACCTCTGCCTTCGGTAAGTTGTAAACAGCTGTATTGTCCAGCATGTCTTAGGTGGTATTTCAGTGGTGTCTTATCGTGACGAAATTGAGGTAGGATTACAAACAACCACAAATCCTAGAGGAAAAATGATACAATTTGCATCTGGGAAAAGGCACTTCCAACCGTAAACAAACAAAACTGTTGTCGTTGGTTACTGATCAACTGGGTGATGGGTAATTGAATTCTGTATTTTTTGCAAATCGTCAAGGAAATATGTCCATTCCGATGATATCTGAGACAAGTTGTAATGTATTTTGTTGATTTTTTGAATGATTGTTGGGTTTCTTAGATTTCTCGTGTAGAACTTGGCCTGGTATATTATAATTTCCTAGTAGCTAGATTATCACAGTTTGTCTTGGGAACTTGTCATATAGAATAGGAATAAAACAACAACCATTTAGATGCTTGACGAGTTGGTGGTTGGTCTTCACCACAAAATGTGAGGCGGGGTAAAAGGTGGGTGAAATTAGCTTTGGATTGAAGTGATTGACAATATAGTGATTAGCTGGCCTTATATTCAATGATTGTCAAGTGGTTAGAAATTATGTTTAATTATTGTCAATAGTGGTTAGCAATTCTGTTTTTTGTTCAATGGTTGTCAATAGTGGTTAGCAATTCTGAATTTATACTCAATGATTGTCGATATTATCACACCGCAGGAAAGTCCAAATCAATAAATGCATAGTTATCCTTTATCTAACATAGTTGAGTATCTGAGTCAAAGGAAAACATAATTCATCAATATAGATTACAAGGCAACACAATTCATTAATACAGACCACAAGGCAAACCAAAAAGCCGAGGAGCTTGAGGCGCTATTGTATTTGAAAGGAAACCTACAAGAAGCTGTAAAAGGGATTACCGAAGCAATCAAAAGTTTGTACTAATCCCTGAGTTTAGTGAAATGATTCGTCGCTTGGTGCCGAATATGGAGCAAAGGCCTTTGATGAAGCACACAAGGATCGATGCTTACAATGCCAAATTTATCAATTCTTGGCGTCACAATGGAGCTATAACGTGGGAAATGGCTCTTGATTTTGCCGCCTAAGAACAAATGGCACTGCGAATTTCAAAAGTCTCGGATAATGACGAATAGCACTGTGAATTTCAAGTCTTGGATAAAAACGAATAGAACTGCAAATTTCAAGTCTTGGGTAAACTAGCTGCGCCATGTTTCAAAATAACATTGGATATAAACTTTGACTAGATGATAAGACTTGTGAAATGATTCTGGAGCATGGTCTTGCTGGGAAAGCTGCCCGGCAGTACTTGCTGTTTAACCAGAGAATAAACCTGTCCTTTTTTGTTTCTTTGGGACAGGATGATTAATTTGTAGTTGAGTATTTCTGCTTGACTATTGTGCCTAGTTTAATTCTTCAACTTGGGTTTGGATGTCTGATTATTTGTAGAATCGCAATCATCACATTGTCATTTCGTAGCTGGAATTGAAAATTTGCATGGGAGTTGAATAGGCCCTGCTTGAATACGTTCTCGAAAGACTAAATGGGTTTGACTTGATTTGGATGGAATCATTTGGATAGGCTCATTCGGGTTGACTGATTCGGGTTGACTGAAATGGATTGACAAATAATCTTAAATATTATTTACCCACTAAAAGACTCGAACCTTCCTATTCAAGAGGATTTGCTCAGGATCTTGGTTTGCTTCTGATTGAAGCTTGGCTTTTATGGTCTTGAGAGACGGTTGTAAGCCACTCTTTGAATACTGTTTTTGAATCTGATTTCTTGGTAACTAGATGCGATAGTTTTGTAGCCACATAGGTAAAAGAGTCGAGTGTATTTTGTTTTATTGGTTAGACAAGTGCTGAACCAAATAGTACTTTACAAAAACAACTCAACATGCCGCAAGCAAAGACGCAAAAGAAGCAAACATGCACATTTCTGCTGGTGCACATTTATTTTGGAATTATGTTTCCGATTTCTGTTATTTTTTTGTTGCCATTGGACTGTCGCCAATTGCAGGTTTTTTTTTACAAATTCGGATACCGATGCATGTTGAGTCCTGCATATGGGCTATACCACACGAGATTATCCAACCAGGAAATCAAAACTATATCTGTAGCATACATTGGCTCGGCAATCCGGTACTGATGGTGGTTTACGATTTGCACGGGGACTTGGTTGGCGCGCTGCATCTGGACGGTCATTCGGCATGGTTTGTTGGATATGGATTATGGATAAAAGGAACTGTCCGCTTGGGGAGAGTATAGTTTAACTTTGTACTTGTGTGCTGTCGATTGCATAAAATGAATAGCATTGTGTGATGTAAATTGTTCTAGAATGATGGGATTGTTTAGCGGAAGAAACACGTATCGCCGATCAATCGATCATCAATTTTCTTTTTTTGGTCCTGTTCTTCATGTCATGCTTAAAGTATTCTCCCAACACTCAGCGGGAAACTTTATTAGAATACTGATAACCTTAGTATGTAGCTCGACAATTAAGGTTGAGATTGTCGTGGCTAGGCACTAGTCCATGGGATTTGTACAATTTTTTTTCTAGTCAAAGGAGTGGCTTATGGGCGGTGGATATCTAAAGAAAATATGTATGTCTCATACTTTACAGCGTTCAACCGTTGATCCATTTCCTCAAAGTGCGGGCAATTGTACCATGGATTGAGTTTGAGGATGATGGCACATGATGTATGATAACTCAAATTGTGTACATGTGACGATACGCGGGTGAACATTGTGGTATCTGCATAGCATCGAGAGAAAAAGTATGCACGCCCGACATCATGTGGTAAATGCACACAAAAAAGGAATGTAAATACAAACCAAAGTCATTGGCAGTGCTACATATTTGGGTATCTCATATTTTGGGTCATCTGAGTACATGTGGTAAAATGCAGCACCACCATATCGCACAATACGTGGGGTGTTTATTTTTGAAATCCCGATGTGAGACATTTAAAAGTATGCTTCCGCAAATCGCTCAACGTCTGCACGGGCAAAAAGAAATGTGCTGACTTTTTTTTTCTCACACCGGTTTTTTTCCAGCCCCAAACCATTTCATTTCTAGGATCGCTTGTACGTCGAATGACACATTAGCTTTCCAAAACTGTGCGTATGCCTCCAAATCGGCACGATTCGCTCAGTCACGTGCGGGTACATGCATGTACGAGGCGATATTTCATCATGAAATTTAAAGAACTTGGTTAAACATTGCAAATTCTTGTCAATCTAAGACATGACATTTCCTTTTGTAGTCAGGAAGCAGTTCCATGTGACGTATTCTCTCAGTGTAATTTTCCGGTGATTGGTGTGTTTTCTGCTCGGAAAGTGTAATGTCCGACACCAAGACTTAAACCCGCTATTCGGGAACAGCGAAAGAACTGACCGGTTTCTTAAGTCAATGTGAGTGAAGAATTACCGGTCTAGAAGCCAATGGCGGGCCGAGATCCGATGTAGCAGATCAGTAATCCCGAGACATGCCGGGAGCGGTGATTGGGTATTACGCAATAAAAAAGCATCATTACATGGCCAAATGGGCCGAAAAGTAAACAAACGATGCGATCGCAATCGGTCTGATGACGTTGAAACTAGTGATCGTCGTACCGATGTCCATAGCTATGGTCTGAGCAAATTTCATGTCCACTAGCTTGGACCTATTGGTCGATCCGCCGCTGGATTGTGCAATGTACAAACAAATTTATCGTCTGGGCTCCTTTTGATTGGAACTGTACTACTCTTTTTGGTGCGATTAAGCAACAGATGGGCTGACCTACATAACTCCACTAAGAACTAATGTGTGGCATGCATACCAACGCGAAGATGAAAAATTGATCGGCAATACTCACACATTCATATGGATTTGCATCTGGTTATAATCAAAAGGGTAATGATTGGTTCTGTTGCGTCGTTATGGATTGTTAAATCCGTGGTAATGGATTTTAATTGGTGTATTAAGTAGATTCCAGTGGACCTCGTAAATGATTTCTAAATGGTATATTAAATGGTTTCTAGTTGGCATCGTAAATGGTTTTTAAATGGTATATTAAATGGTTTCCAGTGGGCACCGTAAATGGTTTATAGTTTGTACATTAAATGATTCCAGTTGGATATGGTCATTATAGTTAGGCATGGTACACTGATTCTAGCGAGGACCGTAGTCCAGACTCGTAAATCTACTAGCACCTAAAGCCCTGACGGTTTAAACTTTGTTGAAACCCGATGAACTCTTCATTGGTGGTCGGAAAATGTCACATCGGCGGTGAAAAAGCCCAATTTTCGCCAATACTTGCTATATCCATCATGACAATGTTGGATGACTGCCGACGTTGGGTAAATTTTAGGCTAAATCCTGGATGGCGCTGTTGCCGACATGCAACGTCTTAGTCCGGTTCCCAAGTATGAACCTTGGGAGATGGAAAGTAAACTAGTGTGTTTTTAGTTTGTGATATTTGGTGTTTTGTGCTGTATAGCCAGTATTTTTGTATTGAATTGTAGAACCAGTATTTTTGGACCTTATCGGCCTATATTTCTAGACTTTATTCAAGCCTTGATTTTTTGGACTTTATCGGCCTCTATTTTTAGACTTTATACCAGCCTTGATTTTTGGACTTTATATCAGACTTTAATTCCGTATGGACTATGGTATGGCATTGTGGCATGGTACCAAACATTCTAGTTCAAAACTCCTAATTATTAACCACTCAAACACAAGAAATGTGCATTGTATTGATGATAAAACTCGACAACTAGTCATTTGTACCACGATGCTCATACTCTGATGATTTCAAATTAGGCGTTTGATGACGCACCAACAGAGTAAAATGAAGATGCATCTGCTAATAGACAGCAGTCACTCAGTCACAGAAACAATAGTCTGTCTTTTCATCATCCAACGACCGAACTTATTTTTCCTTATAATCCATTGCTGGAATAAGACTTTTATGATTACCAGACTTTTATGATTACCAGACTTTGATGATTACCAGACTTTGATGATTACCATAGTTTTATGTTTACCAGACTTATGTTTCCAACGGTCTCTCCTTCCAACGGTTTCTGCTTCCAAATAAATGCAACATTTGTATATCTCAAAGATAACGACGGTATAATAAAATTATCAAAATTATCAAAATATTCTACTAACTTGAGTTGAAACAAAGTGGTACGGATGGATTGAATATTGCAGTGCTCCGTCGATGCAAACGTATAAACAGCCTTGCAAATGAATGGGCCGAAATCCGCAGGATCTCAGACACAATTTCCCATTATAGCCAATATATACAAACAAAAAGGTTACCGCACTTGTTGTTGGAGCTATTATATATTGTTATCCAAGGCATGTAAGTTACTGCCGGTTGCTAAGGATCCGAGGGAGGATTGTTTAATATGAAGCAATGATTCTGGAAACGGATGAGGATATTTACCAAGGAATAGAAATGGGGAAGAGTAGGGAAAAAGAAGATGTCAGGGAGGAAGTTGACAGGGAGGAAGTTGACAGGGAAGTATTCAACAGGGAATAAATGTACAGGGATCAATTCGAGACGGAATCAAATCCGGCGAGGGTCAAGTGACTGGGACTTGGAAATAATTTAATGCATTAATTCATACATGAAATACAAGAGAAGATAATAAACACGCAAGGCAAAGTTTTGCAAAGTCAATGTTTGCAAAACTTTGGCAAGTGCCGTGCCATGGATTCAAGCGACGCAGAAGCAAAAGCAGAATCGGCAATAGTAAACAGACATGAAATACAAACAACGACACAATAGAACCTTAAGTAGAAGCGGGCTTAACAGAGAACTTTATTGGGAGGTTGCACGGTGTATAATGGTAAACGAGTTATATCATGAATTTAGTTACAATACGAATTGTGCCAGAAACCTTATTAATAAATGAGTACCATGGATTCAAATAGACGCACCTATCTAAACTTTAGTACGATTCCAGGATAGGATGTCAATGTACTGTAGAGTAAACAATGGAGGATTTGATAACTTACATATAATAAAATTTTGGAACACCACGACAGCAAAACAAACGAACAATGCATCAGTGAGCAAGAGTTTGAGAATAGCCGAAAATATTCGTTAATAGCTTGCCGAATATTAACAAATAATAATAAACCAGAGACATGCTTGGAAACAATGTGTATTATCTTGTAGGCATGACCCGATAAGACACTGTACGAACAATGGGGTATATCTGAAAGCAGCAGACGAAGTCAAGCAATTATACAAGAATTTTTAGTGGTATAGCAGCGGGCGAGTCGAATTCAACCGGTAAGAGAGTACTACGCTGGCATGTCTAAATGAGCAAACATGTCTAAATGGACGAACATGTCACGGGAAAAACATGTCATGAAAAAACATGTCACGGCACTGGAAAACAGCTGAGGACGGCTACAAAGTGCGGTGGCAAGGGTCAGCAGGGCAAAAACTATTTAGGCAAATATCTCATCATGTAAACATAAATAGGCAGGTAAACAGATCTCAAGCAACCACGGTAAGACATATCTCCGGCAATTAAGACATGAGATAGACAAGGTATTGAGTCTGTGGTTGCGTGAAGGTCATTCGAGAATAGCAATCGCCAGAAACATCAACCGAGACCGACAGATGTAGAAAGATCAACAATAGGCGAAAGATCAGCAGTTGAACCCACTGCGGCATGCTGCACAAGTATAAATGGCCAGACAATAGAAATTCATTCACTGAAATTGCCAATCAACTCAATATGATTTCTCGACTCTACACGATGCTTGGCTACCTTAGCATAGAAGCAGGTATACATTGGCCCTATTGTCTAGATGCATGGGGTTACCCGGCCCGTCCGAGGTTCCAGAAAGGTTGGGATGAAGATGAGTTTGGGGCATTTTGGCAAGGGCAATTTGTCCGTGGAAGGTGATTTTCCATTGGGATGTTTTAATTGCATGTTGCCACAAATCAGGTTTAAGGATGGGTACCCTGACAAGGCTTGATGAATACGCGAATACGGAGAATTAGTATGTGTATTAGTTTGGTGGATTAGCCCGATGGATTAGCAGTGGATTAGCCCAGTTGATCATTAGCTCGGTGTATTAGCTTGGTGGATCATCTTGGTGTATTAGTTTGGTAGATCATGGGCATTAGTACAGAATCTCATGTCTTTTGGCCATTTGCTAGTCAAGTTTTTATAGTAATGTACTGTTGCGCATAGCAGAGTGAAATTCCACTTCCAGCACATGGTCATGCAGCGACCATGGACCCAAGCCCAATGGAGAACCACAGGGTGTTGGAAGAAAGTATGGATGGGCTATATGGTGGTTGATTTGTGGCGAGGTATGTATGGTCTAAAGTAGTTGGGTCCATCGGGGCTTGGAATAAAGTTTTGCGAGCTGTGGGTCTAAAAAGGATCTACAGATGGCGCAACAGATGAGATGCTAATGGCAGCTGACTAAGCGGGTGAAGGAGAAGGTGGAGGAGAAGATGGAGGAGAAGGAAGGAGGAAGGAGAAGGAAGGAGAAGGAAGGAGAAGGAAGGAGAAGGAAGGAGGAATGTTATTGAAATGTCTGTAGGTTATTTAGAGGGAATATGTGTAGTACTGAATATGATGTATGGCATGGATATTAGGTTATAGATGAAAGTGATATCATGTAATATCTAGATTACTAAATACAATGATACTCAATAGAATATTTAATCATAAATGATTACAATAGAATATTTAATCACATTGATGCTCAATAGAATAATTAATCACAAATGACTATACAATAGAATATCTAAATCACTCAATACAATGATACACAGTACAACATCTAATCACACTGATACATATCCATCACTGATATATCCATCACTGATACATATCAATCACTAATACACATTCATCACTCCTTCTTCTCAACCACAACCCCCCGCAAAATCACATGCGAAAAGTACTCCAACAAAATGATAAACAACGACGACAAGATCGCAATACAATAATTGCTAATCGTCACGCCGATATCAAGCCAGCTGCCCTCGGTCTTGACGAGAAAAAAGAAATTCAAACTCAAGAGATCGCTGATGGAGATAATCAACGTCGAAATGGTAAACGTAGCAATGTGCAAGTTCACATTCAAAATGCCCAACCCCGCGCTGAGCAACACATATGGGATAATCAACTTCACCATGAGAAGTGCGCCCATTGGGAACGGATCAAAGATCGGAATGAGCCGGTACACGGACTCGAGCGAAAACGACGAGATTGACGCGACATTTCCCGTGCCAAAGAAGGCGATTTGGCAGAGGAAGAAGCCAATCACCGAGATCCGGAGACACTGGAGCCAGTCGACCAGGCGCGGCAGGTTTGCGGCCTTGTATCTTCCCTCGATGGAGATCCACTGGAGAAGCAACAACGAGTAGCCAATGTAGAACAAGAGCTCAAACGAGATGGTCAAGATGATGTAGATCGGGCTGAAGGTGAGGAAGATGATGAAGAGGCGCAACTTCAAGTCGGGGTTGCTGTTTGCCCAGTGGAGAACTGGAAGCACGAGAAGAGACACCACAATACAACACCAGCCGACAATCTGCGACCACAAAGGAAGACCCTGACGAGCCTGGAGTGAGCGGATGGCGCAATTTGTCGAGACTGCTGATACAGCAATGACAAGTATTTGTGCCTTGACCAAGTTGCGGATGGTTGTGGAGAAGCGAGGCATGATTTTCGCGTATCCTGTGAGCACAAGTGCAAGCAAGATGGCGACGCCAAGGTTGATTTCCAGCAAGCTTTCAGTCTTGATATCGTCGCTCCATGTGAAGAACGAGATGGCAAGACAGGTGAGGGGCCAAGAGACGGCGACAAGACCGGATATTTTGAGGGCGGCGGAGTAGGAGGCAAGAAGCACAAACATGATGGAGAAGATCTTTCTGTTGAAGAAGCCGTAGGTGATGCCCTCGAAGATGGCGACGATGGACACAAGGAGCAAGAGGCGGGACGTGTTGTTGAAGAATCGGGGCATGCCCACCAAAAATACTGCGCGGTTTTCGACGATTTGGTGCCAGAAGAAAACGGGAAACACGGTGTAGATGTAGTAGTTGAGCGGGGAGTTTTGCTGGTGGAAGATGTAGCACAAAGAGGCCAGAAGGAGGGAAAAGAAGGTGAAGGTGATTGGGGAGTGTTGGGGAGGTGTGTTTGGCGCGACAAAGAGTTTGAGGAAGATCATAAAGGAGTACAAGATCCAGCCGACAAAGCCAAGAGTGACAATGGACTTGAGCTGTTGCCAGTTGTATGTCTGTAGGTATGTCAATCCGTCCAAGGACAAGGCAATGAGTTTTTCCGAGAGTGCAATTCCCCTGTCCAAGGAGGTGGATGCTTTCTCCAAATTCGCATCTCCCTTGTCCGATGAGACAGACGCTTTCTCCAAGTTCGCTTTCTCCAAGTTCGCTTTCTCCAAGTTCGCTTTCTCCAAGTTCACTTCCTCCAAATTCGCTTCTCCAATAATCAGCTCAATCTCAGCCATGTACAGCTCGGGAGAACGTGCAAAGCCCGGATACGGCTTAAACGCAAACTGGCTTGCCAGAACCTCGCGCAACTTCACCCGGTACTGTTCGTGGATCGTCTTGGCGTTGCTATACAACGCCCTGAGCTTTGTGCCCGCGTCGGTGTCAAGATACGCCAACGGCAACTCGCCGACGCTATTGGCCGGATAATTGAGTCCCACCAAGTAGCTCATCAAGGACGCAATGTCGGCCTGCTTGACGTCGTGCCGCGCCACGTGCTCGAGATGCCAGTTCTCGGTTCCAGGCTCGTACGGAAGCATGGTTGCGTTTGGCTGGGCCCGGCTGATACCCTTTCCAAAGGCAATGAGCGGGGTGCGGGTGTTGTTTGGGTGTCCGTCGCCGTGTGAGCCGAGTGCCGACATGCCGTGGTCAGCAGTAAACACGTATGCGGACTCAGAGTCGCCATAGAAGCGTTCGACCTTGGCGACCAACTGCTCGATCTGGGAGTCGATGTAGCGGACGTTTTCGTAGTATTCCGCCGAGTAGGGCCGGTAGCTATGACCTGCGGTATCACAACCGAGGAGATGGAGGAAGAAGACGACCTTGTCTTGCCGGAGAAGCGCGTCGAGTGTGGGGTCGGAGGACGCGTTGCGGAACAACAGGTCGAGGTGGCGGAACACAAACGCGTCCAACTCGATGGACAGCTTGGTAAAGTCCTCAAACTCGTGGCCGTACATCCATGTTTGCACGCGTGTTGGATCAGAGGCCCCGGTACTAAACATTGGGAGGATGTCTGGCGAGCCAAACGCAAACGTGTGGCGGGTCTGGTTGAGCACGCTGTCAAAGTTGACGGGGTTCTCCTTCCATCCCTTTGTTACTGCGCTGACATCCTCGTAGAATCCTGCGATCATGGCGACGTGGCCGGGACGCGACTCGGTCGGCATTCGCGTGTGCGAAACGCCGTACGTGGCGTTCAGCAAGACCATTGAGCGGAGATACGGCGCGAGGTACTGCTCGGAGCCGTTGTAGCTCACTTTGCCAAAGGTTGTGTCGGCGCGCAAGCCGTCGCCGACGATCAAAAAGAGTCTTTTCGCCGGAGGAGTGTTTGTCGAAAGGTGCTGGTCCATTCCGTGGACCAATGGCGAGAGGAAGTAGATGTCAAAGATGGACCATAGGTACGAGAGGTGGAAGAGGATTCCCACGATGATGAGGAGTATCCGAGTGTGCATGGTGAAGAGGTGCAACTGGAGGAGAGGTGGGATCTGGTGGAAAGTGGAAAGCGGGTGGACCAGCAGGGTGGGTGAGGCGGGTGACACGTGGGTCGGCGGGTCGGCGGGTCGATAGGGCGGGTCGATAGGGCGGGGAAGGATGGGCCAGGCAGTTGGGCGGGGCAGGTTGGGACGGCCGGCGACTTGGACGGCCGGCGACTTGGACGGCCGGCGACTTGGACAATCGGTTGGGACAGTCGGTGGGCGGGCCAATTTGGTGGGTCGAGTGGCAGCCAAATTGGTGGGTCGCAAGAGTATTCAGGCGAGTTTGGGCATGGAATGTGGCATGGAAATGGCCACTAGCAATGTCTCAGAATGGACGCTGTCTATAAATGTCTTGATGAAGTGAGGTCTAGTGACGTGAGAAAGCAGGAGTGAATCAAAGCAGGAGGGAAGAATGTAGAAGCAGGAACTAAATCAGGAACGGAGAAACATGGAAAGAAGGAAGGAAAAGGAGAATGAAGGAAAGAAAAGAGGGATATGGTAAGAAAAGTGAATAGAATAATACGTAATGGGTAGATTGCAAAGAAACATGGTTCGACAATGGTACGAAAGAAGCATGCAAATGGTATGCAATGGTATGGCATGCAATGGTAATGATATGATATAAAACACAACAAAGACAAACAACAAACAACAAACACACTACAACACTACAACACTACAACACTACAACACTACAACACTACAACACTACAAATCACAAATCACTATACAAATCTCTCTGCAAATCACAACTCACTCTGCAAATCACAACTCACCAACTCGCAGCCCACTCTACTCACTCCATTGACCCACCAACTCACCAACGTACCATTGCCATTCTCAAGCCATCGACTGTAGCAACCATCCATCCTTCCGCCTTAGGCTCATCACAGCAGAATTAGTGGCGCGTGTCTGGCCCTGTCTCACGACTTCTGCACATGCCTAGACTGAAACTCTAGTTTCAGACGACCCAGACAGGGGAAATGGGACGAGAATTGTTGCAAATGACACAGTGGGTGCCCAGACCATACCAGACCTATACAGGGAAATATCCTACCATACAATACCACACTATACCACGCTATACTACACCTATACCACACCATACCACACCATACCACACCAGTTGAGTCAGAGTCAGAGGGTCGTGGGAGAACATTCCAAATGCAAATGGAATGATCTAGTATCATGCTGGTATTTAGTATGGCGACATGGTATTATAAACGCATATCTGCTTGGCAATACATGAATATTGGCAGAGGTACAGCCCGTTGTTTTGGCATATCAGACAAATTTTCAGCCGGCTACACCAGAATTGTGGAATCGAAGCGAGTGATATTGAAGCATAGAAGATAGCGACGATAAGATAGTAGATAATAGCAGACAATAGCAGACAATAGCAGACGATACGATAGCAGACGATAGCAGACGATACGACAAAAGAGCTATACGATACGATCGACAAACGACCAAGTTACTATACAAGTCCCACTGGATAGTCATACCAATACAAGATACCAACGGTATAATCATCAACTGGATTGTCAGCAAAAGATACGCAGGGCAAATCAGCCGGTACAAAAGACCAACTAGGCCAAACGTAAATAGTGACAATTGTACCGTGAGTCGACCAAATCAGCTAATCACTGAATCGGCATATCTGAATCAGCACATTAATCTGATTAATACCTCAATAACGAAATCTGATTAATCACTTTATTAAAGAATAATCCCGATTAATCATTTCAATAATCCTGATTCACCCTGATTAACCTGAATCATTCTGAATCATCCTGAACCATCCTATCATCCTGACCCTAATCATTCTGAGCCAGGTGAATCAAACAATTGGCAAAAGTAACAGCTACTACAAAACACCACCTCCCAATACCAACACCCACACCTGAACAACTCTCAACATGTCCCAGGTAGACGACATCCTACTAAAACTCCCCGCCATCATCTCCTCCGTCGGCTACGACGAAATCTACGGCTACTCCTTCTCCCAGTCCCACCAAACATATCAGGAACCCGTGGTCCGCAGTATCGTCCAGAAGTTCCTCCGAGCCAACAACAACCAAACAGCAGCCACCGTGACCCAGTTGGAAAACACTCTCCGCTGGCGCAAGCAGTTTGACCCGCTCAAGGCCGGATTCGAGGAGAAATACCCCCAGTACCAGGCATATGGCGAGTTGACCTATAACCGCGATAACGCGGCGAATTGCCAGGTGGTGACCTGGAACTTCTACGGGGACGTGAGCCGGTTTGAGCCGGAGTCGTTTGTCCGCTGGAGAGTCGGCTTGATGGAGCGTGCGGTGTCGTTGCTTGATTTCGCCAGCGAGACCAACGACCGAGTGATGCAGGTGCACGACTATTCCGGAGTGAGTTTTCTTGCCATGGACAAGAAGATCCGGAGCTGTGGCAAGGTGATTGTGCAGCTTTTCCAGGACCACTACCCCGAGCTTCTCAGCAAAAAGTACTTTCTCAACTTCCCGTTGGTGTTGGCGTGGGTGTACAACTACGTGGTCAAGGCGTTTTTCATTTCCCCCGAGACGGTGCGCAAGTTTCATATTCTTCATGACGGGAGGCGGCTTGTCCAGGAGAAGGACGTGCCGGAGGGGAATTTGCTCAAGAAGTATGGTGGGTCGTTGGGCAAGTTTAGAGGTGCACAAGGCTGTTTGAGGGAGTATGGGAAGCAGCTTCTTGATGAGAGGTTTAGTGGGCAGATGGATGGGGTAGATTAGGCAGATGGGAGAGAGTGAGAGAGTATGATGGAGAGTGAATAGACTGGTAGTATGAGATAGACATGTATGTAAATAGCATATAATATGTAAATAGCATATAATATGTAAATAGCATATAATATGTAAATAGCATGGTAGATATTGTAATACATCGTAGTAGATATTGCAACACCATCAGATATTATAACACATCCTGTAGATGTTGCAATGCAATTAGATATTTCAATACACCATCAGATATTATAACACATTGTAGTGGACATTGCAACACATTGTAGTAGATATTACAACACATTGTAGTAGATATTACAACACATTGTATATTTCAACAATCAAATATATACATAAATGTCCATCACATGTGCCGGACCAAGCCGTACCA
The DNA here is from genome assembly GCA_020342235.1 of Saccharomycopsis phalli. Classification (NCBI taxonomy): domain Eukaryota; kingdom Fungi; phylum Ascomycota; class Saccharomycetes; order Ascoideales; family Saccharomycopsidaceae; genus Saccharomycopsis; species Saccharomycopsis phalli. The sequence goes on from CP073215.1 coordinate 554,280, forward strand.
TTAGGTAAACGGCGCCGTACCGCAAAGAATAAAATACCGTTTACGGTAATGGACTATAAAGGGAGATATTCTGTCACGAGGACAATAATTTTGGCCACATTGCTGGATTAATCAGATGTTCTATTGAAGGAATGGAACATGTAGTATGGTGTATTAGGCAATGTCCAGTACTAATCATGAGCAAATGAGAGTCGATTACGGAACCAAGGTCTTGTCATGAGAGAAAATCAGAGAATAGGAGTACAGATAAGAGTTTAGAGCAAGACTACAGATAAGGGTACAGGCAAGAGTAGAGAGCAAGTAGATTGACCATACACCACCCAAAGAAACTGTACCAAAGAAGTTGTACCAAAGAAACTGTACCAAATAAACTGCACCAAATAAACTACGCCAAATAAACCACCAAATAAACCACCAAACCACCCATTAATACTTACAAAACCAAGACAATACATAAACCAAAACAATCCACAAGACAACCAACACACGGCAAAGTGCCAGAAAAACCAAATACACTACACAATACACGGAAAAACCAACGACCCACCGGCAACAAGCACGTACACCCAAAACATTGCCTGGTTGTAGCAGAGCAAATTGATTCGCTGGGAAATGAATCTGGGTAATCAAAGCTTAATTGGTTGAGTATTTTGCACCTGTCCAATGGGTAATTGTTAATTTGCGATCGTATGACCGAAAGTGGCAGGCGTCTGATGGCAGCGTGAAACCACCTGCCAGTGATTGAAATTTCATCTTGGAAAATCGCAGAGGCCTCCTCAAGAAGAACATAAACACCGGCGTACCAAACAAGAAGTGCTTCGCAGGTTAAGGTGGATATGCATGTGCTTGCAGCGGGAGATATCTGCACGTCCCGTCAATGCACCTAGCAACGCATCTGTATCATGACGCAATGTGGCGTAACTCCCCCCGAAAACATGTTATATAAATAGGGTCGAAGCCTCTAGCCAAACCGCATCGCTTTCTTTAATGGTTGATGGCTTATATCAGGACAGATTCTACTCCCGCCAGCTCTACTATCCCCCAGTCGTCTCGGCGTCTCCTTTGCCGCGCTCTCACCCAGAGTCAAAGGTAAAACTCCCCAGCCTCTCCCAGTTGATGCTCTCCATAAACCCAGCGCCAGTCGTCTCTTATGTTCCTCCTTCGCCGATTCCGTCGCTCCATTCCTCCACAGACTTCAAGTACCAGCAGCCCTTTTCGCATCTTCCCAAACAGGCGTCGGCTTGGTCGCCAGAGGACGATAAGAGGCTCCGCTACTTGAAGGAGCAGCGCAATCTTGGATGGCGCGATGTTGCCGCCTATTTTCCATTTAGAACGCCCAACGCCTGTCAGTTTCGGTGGCGGCGGATCGTCAGTGCTGCGAAGCACCATCCGACGAAGCCAAAGAAGTACGCGCCAAAGAAGGCGTCGCTTAATTACGTGCTAAACATATAAAACGAGTTGACCTCGTGCTCACTCTAGTTCTTATTATATTATATTCAGGTTGTGGTGATGTGTAGGGTGGCGGCCACGTGATGACGTATGATATATCACGTGGACACATACTATGCAAGTTCAACCACGTGAACGCCGCACTGGTACATTGCTCCAGTCTAGTCACGTGTGTCTGACGAGTACACCGCCACTGAATAGTGACTGACTAGTGACTAGTGACTGACTAGTGACTGACTAGTGACTAGTGACTGACTAGTGACTAGTGACTTGTTGACTCACTGACTCACTGCCTGGTATCCTTACATATTACCGTCCAACGACGAGATCACGTGCTACAGCACCGAATCAGCCGCTCAGTTGACTAGCCATTTGACTAATTAGTCATTATATTCAAATTTCTCATTCTAGTAATACTTATTATATTCAAATTGCTCACTATATTCAAATTACTCATTGTAGTAGTACCAAGTTTAGAGCTATTCCAATCTAAGAAACAACAGCCAAAGTCTCATCACTAGACGCAGATTCGTCTCTTTACTGACGAAAATCAGTTTACTCGTAGAATTCCAACGCCAGTATTGAATGGGTAGATTTTACACCATCACAAGGACAGTAGTTCTAGGACGATACTATACCTCGTTCTGAGTCATTTCCCTTTACCATTGTCAAGACAAAACTTTCATCCAATTGGTCTTCTCACTCCAATTTAACGACACCGTCCTTGGTTTTCAGACCGTAAAATATCAACCTCGCCCAGGGAGAGTAGTATATCTATAGAAATTAAACATATTAATATTGACTTGTAAATATTAAAGTGCCTGCTGACTCCACCAGCTAGGTGACTACTCACGTGACTGCTCTACTCGGCTACTCAGTTGAATTCTTCAACAGCCTCATGGCCATTTGACGAGATCATATCATTTTATTCATATTTGCCTACGGTAGTCGTACTTTATAAACATATTCAAGCTGTTTTGCCAAGTCCATCAGCTAGATGATTAATCTCGTAACCACTCTACCCAGCTGCAGTTGATCTCGTACTCAATTAACGTTCAGCTCAAACTTCCTACCGCAGTCATTTCCATGATATTCAGTTCTTCTGCCGAGTCCATCAGCTCCCGAGTCAGATCATGTGACCCAATACCCCATTGTTCATGTGCATGATTGACCTATACATGACCTCATGACCACTTAATGCGACTACTCATTTCATTCTATTCAGTTGAGTATATCGATCCATAAATATACAGGTTGCTTTATGGTACAGTCTCCAGCAAACTGGTTTCGTCACGTGACGCAATTCTTCCTTGCTCAGTTGACCTCTACAACAACCTCATGGTCATTGGACGTATTAATCATTTCATTATTCATGCTTACCATGGTTCTTTTTCATAATATTATATTCATGCATTCCAGTGTAGTTATTTTCCATAATATTATATTCATGCATTCTAGTGTAGTGAGAGTTGCCTTGTTAGTACCTCGGGGAGTGGCTCAAGTCACCTCTAATAATCTAGGTAAAGGCTCATTACCCCTCCAATACCCATTGTATTACATATTCACTAGCTCTAGTTGAAAGTAATCTGTCGCAGAGTTTCTTTTGACAACTAGACGTCCTTTGTCTTTGACGGCAAAGTATAAATCTCCTCTGGGAGCCTAGTATAGCTATAGCGTTGGATAAATATTATTCTTATTCTAGTGTTGTTATTTTCCATAAATATCAAATTGTCTGGTGCCCCACCAGCTCAGATCTGTGTCACGTGACTGGGTCCTACTTAGCAACCTGACAATATTCTCTAGCCAATGTACTTGTTTATCTCATGTTTATATTTTTTTATAATAATAATAATAATAATATGTTTATTTACTTCTATAGCTATACTAGGCTCCCCCGGAGGGTGAGATTGTTATTTCACCGTCTAAAAAAACTAAGGATGGTGCTGTTAATTTTGGAGTCGAGAGAAAGCCCTTTGAATGGGGATAAAAACTTTCAAGTTGATCTTTAAGGAACTGTTGAAGAGAGATGGTTCAGGCGGAACGTTTATATTTTTTACTGTAATATACTCCATAATTTATTTCAAGTTGCCCTGGTGAGTCCACCAGCGGTGATTAGTCACGTGATCATATTCTACTTAGTTGCTTAGTTGACCTTGCTCAGTGACGTGCTTATTCAATCTCACTAAATATAGACTACCGTAGTTGTTTTCATAACATCAGATTGCCGGTTGAGTCGCCAGCTCAGCTGGGTATATGATCACATGACATTTTCCACTCGCCAGTTGACCTCTACAATAGCCATGGCTACTTGACTTTGTCATTTGATTTTATTTATATTTTCCTTGGATGTAATGAAGAAGATGAAGGGGTTGACCTAAAATTCTATTTACCGTCTGGTTGGCTCAGGAAATGGGCTAGCCAAGTCCATTTCGTCTGCACAATAGCACTGTGTGTTTCTCATGACCTCTGATTATTATCAAGGTCGTCATTGCTCTGCTTGAAAGTTTGATTTTGCTTTTTGTCTTTTACTTGCTTTTTAACCAATCATCTGAACAAGGTCAATGGTCTAGCCAGGACCATTTTCATTGACCAAAGAATGTGTCTTGGCTTTTGCATATGTAAATAGCCAACTATTCAAGAATAGTCGAGCGAATATATTTAGCTATTTTACAACTCGTATTCTAGTTGTTATATTACATTGTAGTTGTGTTATAATATTCGAGTTGTCCACTACTCAACTGAGTTTAGCTGTACTACACATAATACAGTACTATGTAATCAGAGAACTATGTAATCAGAGAACTATGTAATCAGAGAACTATGTAATCAGAGAACTATGTAATCGCAGTACTACCTAATCACAGAACTACCTAATCACAGAACTACCTAATCGCAGTTACCTAATCACAGTACTATCTAATCACTATACTATCCTATACTGTACTATCCTATACGTTACCATCTAATCACTATACTATCCAATCACTATACCATCCATACTTACATCACTCCTACTGCAACACCTCCATACTGGCCACTCGGCTCAACTGGCGGCTCTGGCCACGTGACTCGAGGTTGCCGACGTCAAAGTAACCATATCCGCCAAGAGTCATGTACGATGTCGTCACCTGAGGCGCAGCGTTAAAGAGCCTCTCAATCTCCTCAAGTACCCACTCCAATGTGTCCAAAAAGCGGCCGTTTTGCCGGAAGTTCAGCGACAAGTTCACCACGGTATGGTCGTCCTTAATAATGTACCCCAAACCAAATCCATTGGGAGTGCTTGGCGTCACACCAAACAGCTTGAGTGACGGATTGCCGCAGTTGATTGCGACGAGCTCCGGCTCAAAGAGAAGATTGAACTTGCGCTCGTCAAACAAAAACGGCGGCACATTATCTTGGTGCAAGTCGACGATCTTGTCCACGCCTTTGCTGCTAATGCTATTCAAGTACTCTCGCTGGAGATATGCAAGCCGCAACGCCTTGAAGTGCTTCTCAAACCCATATCCTTGTCGGCACTTGAGCTTGGCTGCATCAATCTCGCGCACCCCGCTCTGGATGATCGCCCACCGTTTCGCAGCGTCGTTCGAAAGAAACGTCTGGCAGATCTTGACGATGCCGCTGCTCTGGATAAAACACATCTCCGAGCGCAGGTGCTCGTACATCCGCGTACTGATGCTCTCGCAACTGCTCACACACTTACCATAGAGCGCATAATGGGTGAGCTGGATCGCAAGCTGCATCAACGAGTCAAAGTTCAACTTGTACTTTGTTGCCTTGTTCTTGCCGTACGCCACAATGCGGATCTGCTTGTCAAACTGGCACAACAAGTCGCCCAACCGGGTCTCGGCCAAGTGCAAGTTCAGCAACAACTTCCCGTTGTGGAGCGTCCATTCCAACGGGAAAAACTCGTGCTCCCCGCTGTCTGCAACCTTGATATCCGTCCAGAGCGAGTACTCATTCAGCTGGTTGATGCTCCGGGCCAATCGAAGCACTGAGTCGGTATAAATGTCACTCACGTATCGCAACACCACATTGGCGTCGTTCGACGTAGGTTCCCATACAACAGCTGCAAGACAGTCCTTGCTTACAATCAACTGCAACTTGTCATACCATCTCGAGTTGCAACTGCCCTTTTGCTGCCCACCTTCCATTCGCGACACTCCGTGACAAATGTCCAAGTAGTCGCACTTTTTGTCATCAACAATGAACTCGTTGTTGTCCAAATTGATCACAAGCAACCCCGAATCAATTCGTTCCAATGCCTTGGCGTTGATTGCATTCTTTTGCAACGACCGACGCAGCTTCCGCCAGCGGTCACGTGACTCGCTGGTGAAGGCACCAATGCCAATAACCGCGTCTTTTGTCTGTAAAACATCACGGAAGATCTTCTCCAAGCTCGTCTGATTCACCAAGATGTCATACTCCTCATTGAACACCGTCAAACTAAAGAAATTTCCCCCGCAAATGATGATCACGTGACGCGACTCCGGGAAGTGTTTGATGTTAATGCCCGAGTCCTTTTCCGACGGGAATCGTGTGCTGCCAAAAAGGTAATCAAACGAGCTCATGGTCAATTTTCGGCCGGACCGTGGCGTCACGTCCGGTGGCAAAAGTCCCCGCTTGAGCACAGAAATAAACTTCAAGCTGCTAAACGTGAGAATCGCAGCCCGTTCGCTTTGGGTCGGTGGTTTGAGCAGCCAGTGCATTGGGTCGTTTTCCACAATGAAGTATGGGTTTTTTGGCAACGTCTTGCCGCGGTATTCCGAATAGATGTTCGTGGCATTGTGGTCCCGAACATTCGAGAAAAGATCCAAGTAGCATTGATGCTTTTGATTATAGTCCTGCAAATGCCGGTCCAAAACCGCAACAAACTCGTTGGTTTTGAGCGACTCGAGTTCTAGCCGAGTGGCCTGGAACTCCGATTGTGGCTGCAACGGCTCATATGCTCGGATGATGCTGTCAACCGAGTCCTGGATAGAAGGTAAAGGGAGTTTTGGAAACATGATGACGTGATGAGGAATCCCTCGGGTTGATATAGTGTGGGGCGGTCACGTGACTGCGCACGCAGCTCCGGTTGCCCGTTGAAATGGGTGAATGGAAGGTGAATGGAAGGTGAATGGAAGGTGAATGGAAGGTGAATGGATATGGTGGAATGTAAATTGGAAGAATTATTTCTGACTATACCCTTGGAATACTTTTGTAGTGCCAGATTGAATGTCCAATGGAGGACGGTTTGCCGTGACAGGCCCGCTTACATAAGCAGGACCAGCGGGTATCACGTGCCAAGAACATGACACATTAGGGCTATTGTACCCGCATTTATTCACGTGCTGTGCACGCTCCCAGTCACGGCACCCACCCACAGGGCCGGGGCGCTTAACCTGCTGAAAATGGACAAGGAATTTTTCACAGCAGCAGATTTACACAGAGCAACATGTCAGTTGAAGAACCAGTTGAGACACACGCTGAGGAGCAATTCGAGGAGCAAGAAGAAGATTTCGAGGTTGTCGCCGAGGTCAAGTACGTCGATTTGGCTACCAAGATCCCAAAGGACGTGCAAGCGGCTCAAAACTCAATCAAATTATTCAACAAGTGGAGTTACGACGATGTCACCGTTAAGGACATTTCCTTGACCGACTATATCCAAATCCGTACCCCAGTGTTTGTGTCGCACACCTCTGGTCGTTACGCCGCCAAGAGATTCAGAAAGGCCAACTGCCCAATCATTGAGAGATTGACCAACTCCTTGATGATGAACGGCCGTAACAACGGTAAGAAGTTGAAGGCCGTGAGAATCGTCAAGCACTCCCTTGAGATTATCCACGTCTTGACCGACCAAAACCCATTGCAAGTTGTTGTTGATGCTATTGCCAACACCGGCCCACGTGAAGACAGCACCAGAATCGGTTCTTCTGGAACCGTCAGAAGACAGGCTGTCGATGTTTCTCCATTGAGAAGAGTGAACCAGGCCATCAGTTTGTTGACCATTGGTGCTCGTGAGTCTGCTTTCAGAAACGTTAAGACCATTGCCGAATGTTTGGCTGAGGAGTTGATTAACGCTGCCAAGGGTTCTTCTACTTCTTATGCTATCAAGAAGAAGGACGAGTTGGAGAGAGTTGCCAAGTCTAATCGTTAGTTGTCATGATCAAGTAATATATGGTCGAGGAGGATGTAGAATGTGTAGGATGTAGGTGGTTGTATGATTCAATTATGTATATAGGACTTGATTGGTACCTATAAGACTCAATTGGTGTCCACAGGACTTGATTGGTGTCAATAAGGGTGTAAATTGGTGTCTAAAAGACTGTAATTGAATATCTGGAGACGTAAAATGGGCATCCATGTAAAGACTGTAAATTAGCATCCATGTAAAGACATGAAATTGAGCATCCGATGACCTAAAATTCGGCATCTGAAGATAAAATCCGGCATCTGGGGGTAAATCGTCTATTAATTCAGGTCAAGACTGTAAATCGTCTGTTTAGGTTGTAGATGTTGAAACGATGGCAAATCGCCCATTGATCTTCTGGGTAATGGTTACAGATGTAAATCGCCTATTGAGCTGGAGATTTAATCGTCTATTGAACTTGGGATATAAATACACCTTGCCAAATTCAAGTGCAAGTGTCAATTCATGCGTAAACAAGTCAGATGAAATATCATCAAAATATACCAAGTCAGCCGTGCGATGGGCATGGTAGATTGGATTTTGGTGTCACTGGTTCGTCACGACTAGTAAAATGTCATTTCAAATGTGTAAATTCAATTCATTTCAAGTTTCATTGTCTCTAATATTTTTGAATATCCATTCCATGCTCCGCATTGTAAACATATTTCAAGTCATTTCTACAAATATATTTTAATATTTTACCTGGCTTACACTTGATATTTCATCGCATTGAACGACGACTTGATCTTTTCCTTCCTTCCTTCCTTCTTTCCTTCCTTCCTTCTTTCCTTCCTTCCTTCTTTCCTTCCTTCCTTCTTTCTGCTTCTTCCTTCATCTCCTTTCCTTCTTCTTCCTTCTCCTTATCTTATCTGCTAATCAATCCATCCATATGGTTCACCACAATCAACACAAATCACATCACCATAAACTAAATCACACAATCAACTTGTCAGCGAGAATTTCGCCGCTGTAATCAAACTTTGTACAATTGTATTCCCAAGTGTAAGCTGGAGCATGACGAAGCAAAGCAAGTATAAACCACAGTCAGTGCACCACGCAGTACAATGGCTAAATCTAAAGTAATTAATCAAACCCATGCAGAAGAGACTAAAGAAACTCTATCTAGCAGTGCAGAAATTAATAATCCGGAACCCTCTTTTTTCAATTTAATTTAAATAATTTGTTGCATCAGTGTTCCAAGGCATCTCACGACATTGTACAGTGTTTTACTGCAAAAAGGCACAGCCAAAGTCTAATAGCCAGACGATTTACAAAAGTCTTTTGCAGGTGGATTATCCATGGAGATTGGGTTTGGAATATTCCATTTGATATTCCGACACTAGTGTACCAGCCCACGTTGAAATTTACGGTATACTAGCTGCATGCAAATATCTCACTATATTACACATGCCTAAATGCATGTTGATAATTAAAGTACCGTCATTTGCCTTGGATCTTCTTATTTTGACGTTTCATCTTGTATTACGGGATCATCAGGTTTCTAGAGTCACCTGTGCCGCATAATAATTAGCATGGTTTGTTAGACTCGGATCCCTGCAGGGAATGTTTGTGTCGAGACTTTTTAATGGTATATAAGATACGATGGGAAACATGGTGGAATGAGTAGAAATATGGTAAAATGAGGGGAAATGTGGTGAAATGAGTTGAAACATGGTGGAAGAGTAGAAGCATGGAGAAACGGAATAGACAAGAAGCCCAAGATTGTCTGCTATGATTTCAAACATCAAAATGAAAAACTAGGGGATTGGCAGGCTGTCTGTTGAATCATTGTAATAAAGTTTTGTAAAAAGAAAATACAAATTTCAATCTTCGTATGTTGAAATGCCAACGTATCATGGCTATACAATAATTTATGCATGCCATAATCTCCACTCATTTTTACCTAGTATGGTATTTAAATTTTGATCTATTTACATTTCCTATTTACCCACATTTTCCAATTGTCTTGTAATTAGTTTAGCGTCTTGTAACCAATTCAGTGTTGTCGATCAGTTTACATCTTGTAACCAGTTCAGTCTTAACAGATAGTCTAACAGATAGTCTTAACAGATAGTCTTAACAGATAGTCTTAACAGATAGTCTTAACAGATAGTCTTAACAGATAGTCTTAACAGATAGTCTTAACAGATAGTCGTAACATCTAGTCGTAACATCTAGTCGTAACAGCTAGTCGTAACATCTAGTCTTACTCCTCATTCCACTCCTCAGGAAACCAGTCTGGAACAAAACATCCAACCCCCACCTTCCCACCACTATGCTTCACATAAAACTCCCTCCCAGGCTTGAGATACTCCTCGATATTAACAATAGCCAACCCCTGACCCCCTTCCAACGTAACTACCCTGCCAACATTTTTCTTTCGTCCAACACCCACACTTGTGCCAAATGGAGATTTGCCAAACGGAGACGTGCCTTCCGGTTCCAGACTCGCGTCGTTGCTTGGCACGTCCCCAGTCTCCTCGAAATATATGCTAGTGTCTTCCAACGAAGAAACGTCGGAATCCAATTCAATGGGCAACAACCGCTTTCGAACCACGCCCCGAAAAAAAGTACGGTGTGTCAATTCCTGCCCCACATAGCAGCCCTTGTGGAACGAAATGACAGGACTGCTTTCTTGGCCGTCGATGCCCATTAGATTGTAGTTTAATTCCAACGGCAAATACTTCCCGCTCAGCAATTCATGCTCATTGACCTCAGCAATTCCTTCGAGCCTGCGCTGCTGCTCAAACAGCCGTTGGTCTACTTCTTGGCACTCCACCAAGTCCGACAACTGGACCTGCGCATCGGTGACGATTCGCACTCCACGCAACCCCCTTTCGTCCAAAGCAACCCCCCGGACCATTTCCCGCTGTGCTGGATCGCGGAATTGCTCCTGTAAAAACCGGTCCATCCTGGTCTGCGCGTCCTCATAATCCCGCCCGTGCTTTGCGCCTAGACCCGCCTGGAAAAGCGCGTCGTCATGCACGTAGTAGCCGCAAAGACCCGCCCAAGACACCTCGACCCGGCTGGCCAACTTGTGCATTGAAAAAATACTAAGCAAGTGCAGGGCGACTCCAGACTCGATCAAGTAGCCGTTTGCATTGGTAAACGGGGATAATGGATACACCCAAATGTCCAGGACAAGCCTGCCGGTGGAATTCAACATTAGCGAGTACTGGCCCAACTTTTTGTACTCGAGCGGCTCGATATAATTGTATGCCTGCTTACTAATGTACCAGCTGCGATCCTGGGCAATTGTACCGGGGATGTTTCCCAAGCGGCTGGTGACGAGTCCATTGAGGAATTTTGCCGAGTCACTTCCGGTGATTTTGAGAAACTGGGTACCGAGTCGCGAGTAATGAAGCATTGAATGACAATAACGCGGCACTGGGTTTTCGATAGTGGCACGTGATACAACTGGTTATATCACGTGCCATAATTATTCTGTGAATCACGTGCCACGTGACCCATATAAGGGCGACGATTTCTGTCATTTGATACAACCGATGGACATCTCACGGATTTTGGATGGAACTCCAGAACCTCTGGCTGTTCCAGTCATCGAGGCACCTTCTTACAACAATTCTCGCAAAGAGTATAGTCTTCCTACGCCAATGGCAGATTTTCAAAAGGAGTTGACCGACGCGATTGTCAGTTCGCATTACTCGGACATTCTCAAGTACTTTGAGACAAACCATAAGGATGATCATGTGCTAATTGACTCGCTCCAGAAGCTCTACCTCCATCTCCAGCTTATTTCGGTCCATCCGTACTTGCTTATTTCGCACTTTATGCCGAAATCGCTCGTGTCCAAGGATATTCCCATGAAGTTGGCGCAGACCAGCGGCAAGTTCAGGCTTCTCAAGTGGATTCTCGATATATATTCCGGGGTCGCCGAGTTTCGTCAGATCCTTCGAGGACTTCTCCACCATTCCACCGACACATCCAAGAAGCATAACCAGCAGGTGGTGCATCAGGCCAAGGCGAAGATGCTCAAGCAGCCGGATGTTTCGCGGGAGATTGTCATTGTTGCGCGTCCGTCTGCGCTAGATTTGGTCGAGTCATTGATAATAGGCTTGAAGATCCGCTATATAAAGCATACAGGCACCTATCTCCGGACCCCGGCCTTTGATTGCCACGACTATGCTACGCGGGTTTCTGGGTGTCCGATTAATGTCAATGGGAGTCTCCGGAACTATTTGGATGCGTCTGGTTTTAATTTGCAGCCGTTTTTCGACATTACCGTGCATCTTGTATCGTCCTGTGATTTTCAAAGCCTAGATTCGGGCAAAATGAGCCCCGAGTCTAATCAAGTGGATTCGGGCCAAGTGAATTCGGGCCAAGTGGATTCGGGCCAAGTGGATTTCGAGTCTAATCAAGTGGATTCCAAGTCTAGTCAGGTGAATTCAGACCAAGTGAATTCCAAGTCGGCTTCCAAGTCGGCATCCAAATCGGCATCCAAATCGGCATCCAAATCAGCTTCCAAATCAGCTTCCAAATCAATTTCCAAATCAGCTTCCAAACCCCCATCCCAACCCATAGAAATCACCCAGCCAGACCTAATAATTGCCCTCGACTTGTCCGTCGACTCTGAAAACCCATCCTTTGCCCAGCTCAGAGGTTCAGCCCCACTACTCCGCTTGACCCCAGCATACACCGTGGAACATGTTGCATTGGGATTTGGATACAAGAATCACGATATTGACGAACGGTTCCGCAACACCATCAGCGCAGTGGTGGTTGAACGAGGCAAAGTCGGGCAGATTGACTCGAATCTCCGGTCGTTGTACAGCAGCCAGTTGGTCTTTTTATCCGACTGGCTTCTCCGGGGTGCCAGCTGGCCGTTACCGGCGATGGCGTCGGTGCCGATCTACGCGCCACAGGACGTGGAAAAATCGCTTCTTACCGAGGTGAGATATGTCCAGGAGGACGACTACTCTGACTTTGATGACGACACCAAGACCGAGCGGCACCACCAGCTCGAATTCGAGGACTATGCCCAGTTCCGCCGGACAGTGCTCCTAACCAAGAACGACGAGTTTTACCTTGGCAAACGGCTCCGGAACCGGTACTTGGTGAATCCGTTGGCGGACCGGCTGGCGGTGATTGGCATTGGGCAGGCGAATTTCGGCAAGATCGAGCAGTACTACGAGTATCTTTCGCGGGAGTTGATTCTCACGCACTTTGAGATCTTCGAGGTGAACTTGAGGTATTTGCAGTACCAAAAGGCCGGAGGAAACGCAGCGATATCCCGGCCGCTCAATGGAGCACATAACCAGGAAGCAAGGGCCAATCTCGCGGAGTTTGAGGGTTTTTTGCAGCAGTATCGGGAGTTGAAGCGGCAGCACGAGCAGCTTGTTGCGCAGCGGGACGCGGTGCGCGTGCGGCTCGACGGTCTGGCTGGGAATTTGGAACGGCTTCGTGGAGGATTGGAGTCGTTGGACGGGTCAGGGCCTGTGGGATACGACGAATGGAGAAGCAACCAGCGGGAGATATTCCGGCTTGAGGAGAGGCGGGCCGAGCTTGAGGAGAAGAACCAGGCTCGGAGACACGAGCTCCAGTACTTGGAGATTGAGCTCAAGAAGCTTGAGGCTCTTGATGTGGAGCAGGGAGTGCGACTTGAGGAGAAGCGGGCCCTTGCATCAAGCTGCCAAGAGAGAGTGGCTGGGTTTTACGAGGAGTATGGGGAGTTTGTCGCGAGCAACAAGCGGCGGAAGACGCAGGAGCTTATCTGCGATGTGGATTCGTTGATTCTCGATGTGCGACGAGCGGTTGCCAAGGACACTGTACCGTCTAACCGGCACCGGCGCCGGAAATAGGCGGGGCACATAACAAAACATACGACCAGGGCACATAACAAAACACTGGTCAGTGCTCATAACGAACACAATCACGGGCTCATAACCATATATTAACCAGTGCTCATAACAAATCGTCGGCCCGGGCTCATACCATATTGTTGACCCGGGCTCACAACCATCAACCAATTCATGCATCTACTCCAGTGCTCCCCAACCATCACAGTGCCCGTAACCAACTGTTTTTCAAACCGTGGACACGATAAACAAACCAACCATGAGGCTATGACTCCGGTGTGTGATGGGTCTACGTATATTACGAATCTTTCCGGATTCATCCGCGGGCACGAGCAGCAGCTCGCAAACGCGCTCCTAGCCTACAAGAAGTCGACGCGCGACGCCCAGAAGCCCGTGCGGCTTTCGTTGACGCTCCACCACCTCTACTTTTTATTGGACAGCTTCTCGCAAATGGGCCTTGCCACAGGGCCGTTGAAGATCCGTGTGCACGACTTGGACGAGGTGTCGAGCTTTGAGGCCTACAATCAGCAGGAATACGTCTCGTTTCTCCTGAACAACTACAAGCTGAAGCGCATGAGTGACTACTCGAGCTCCATCAACTCCAACGACAATCTGTCCGTGACCCTGATGTCCTCAATGAAATCCGCCATCTCGCTGATCTGGAACTCCATGGGGTCGCATACCCCCGCTCCGGGCCCCGATTCCCCCACCGACAACCCGATTGTCGCCAACCATCTTCGATACTTGCACCTGTGCTTTGGCAAGCTTCCGTGTCTCCGGATCTCGCCGGACGTGTCGCTGAAGCTCATCCGCAACTACCAGGAGTTCCCATTTGACACTGTTGTTCCACTAACTGTGTTCCGCAACGTCAGCATTCTCGAGCTCAGCGAGGTGCTGCCAAAGGAGGTGTTTGGCTGGCACGTGCTTGCGGACGGGCTCCGGTTTCTCGTGATCAAGAACCAGGATCTCGACGGCAAGCTCGACTTTGTGTTTGTCGACCTCGTCTGGCAGGACTACAACAACCGCAAACCCACCCTCAGCTCGTCGCCCAGTTCCCCAGTCGATAAAAAGCCCAAGAAACGTCACAAGTCGTTTGGCCGCAAGGGGCTGCGTCGCGCAGCAGACTGCATGGTCCTGCAGGAAGCGTATCTCGCGTCCAAGTGGGCCAATCTCCGATACTTGTCTTTGGTCAATGGCAGCATTTCTGCGGTTGGCGAGTCGACGTTCAGTGCGTTTGTCGGCTTGTGCTCGTTGGACTTGCTGGGCAACCGCCTTGAAAAAGTGCCCCTGGGACTCAAGTGGCTCCGCAACTTGCGCTCGCTCAACTTGAGCAACAACAGCATCTCCTCGGTCGACGAGTTCCATGTGTTCCAGGGCGCATCCTCCTTGACGCTCCTCAATCTCAAGAGCAACTGCCTCGAGTCGCTTGACGGACTCCAGTGCCTATCGGCACTCACAAAACTCGACCTCAGCCATAACCAAATCAGCTTCTTGCGGCGACTCGCGCCGCTTTTTGGGGGCGACGCCGCCGGACGCGCGCCGCTAGGCAGCCTTGCATTGGCAGGCAACCCGTTGCAGGCCGTCGACAAAAACTACCGCCTCAAATTGTTCAATCTCGCCGCCGCAGTCGGCTGGCCAGGGCTCAAAATCAACGGCTCACTGCCCTCCTACTTGGAGACGTACTACTTGATCACCGACCCGGAAATCGCCCGGCGGAACTTGGCTAAATTCCTCGCTTCCACCGACGACTACTTCCACCAGTACCGCCCAGGCGAACAGAGCGTCGTCCATCTGCTCCTGGACATGAAAAACTTTCCCCAGACCGTCAAAACCAGCCCAATCCCGGTCAACATCCGTGAAAATAAACTATACTACGTGCCCGGAAACCCAGGAACCACCACCGCCACTGCTACCGTGGCACTGTATTCCGAGGACGAGCACCGGCTCCGCGGCATGCTGACCTCCAAGTCGTTGAACAATCTTCTCAACATTGCCCAGCCAAGCAAGCATCAGCGCACCAAGCTGGCGATTTCTTATGTATCTACACATACCCTTACAGACTAATGGATAATGACTAGGTTTGTAGTGAGACGAGTGGTTGGTTCTCAGGTTGGTTCTCAGGTTGGTTCTCAGGTTGGTTATGAATGGCATGTTATGAGTGGTATGTTAATGGCATGTTAATGGCATGTTAATGGCGTGGCTTATGATACCGTGATGTAACAATATCATGGTTTATGATTGGCATGTTTATAATATGCATCATTCGTTTTATTTCAAATACAAAATACTTCTCATGAATATACGTCTTCTTAGACTATACCCATGGCTGTCTCATACTCTGGCTGTCTCATACTCTGGCTCTCGTCACTCATGTTAGATACATACGCTGGCCCGCCTCATTTTCAAATATACACGCTTCTACTTTTGTTACTAAATGCCCGTAATAAAACAAAATACACATCTCCACTCCATCTCGCCAATCCAATCTTCTGTCAAGGCAATGGTCTAGCCAGTTGGTTCTTTTCAAAACTTGTCCTTTGAAACTTTAATCAATGGCCACCTCTACAAATACCACCCTTTTCAAGTACCAGACTTTTAGTACCCGTTTATTTGCCATTCTTTGCCATTCAACTCGTATTCTACTCACTACACTACAATGCCTCGTAAAACATCCTCGGCCTACACCTTTCCTCAATACAATGCAGCCATTCCATGCCACATTGTCCTCAGAGCACCACGCCAATAATAAGATTCATACAGCACCGTTGGTTGCGCAAATTCCTGTCCAATGTTCCAAGTGTACTCGGACTTGAGTCGTCTTCTGCAACATCCAAAGTGCCAGATGCTTTTTCATACGTAGATTATACATTAGCAGTTTCACGACGCATGGCATGGACTTGAATGCTGGCATTGCAAATCTTCAATCAGTACAACGTACTGGAATGCCGCAGATACAAGTACTGAAATGTCGTCGATACAGGTACTGAAATGTCGTCGATACAAGTACTAAAGTGGCCCGTCAATACAAACACTAGATTGCCGTCAATAAAACTAGAATGCCATCAATAAAACTAGAATGCCATCAATAAAACTAGAATGCCATCAATACAAGTACATTACGTCAATACATGATATTCCAACCAACACCCCAACATCTTCAGATTATCCTCCATCTCTTATCCATCCATTAACCCAGCAAGTGCCTCGTCCAAAAACAATCATACAAAGGTGCAGAGAAGGCCAATTGATCTATGCAAATCCCTAGCAATATCTCTCTGCATTAATAGGCAGATGGATTTCACAGCCAATCCCACCAACGTCTGTTTGAAATGGCCAATCCTTTGGGATCTCGGTTCCAAGCCACGGAGATATGGTCCCAAAACATACAACTGACGCAGTCCAACAGCTCATGGACAACAGACAATACCAACTCTCATTCAATGCCAATATCCACGCCAAGAACCACATCAAGCAGCATGCTGACTCGCTCGTGTCTTTACCGAAACAATGCATCAGGAATTCTACCAAGTTCCCTGTAAACCAGGCAACTATGCTTACATGGTAAACTATGTATCAATAATCATCACCAGCTCGTATCAATAATCACCGCCAACTTGTATCACTACTTCCGTCCATGTATTGACTCGGTTTTCTTGGACACCTTTTAAAAAACTACAGTCATGCTCGATTCATTAAACTCAGAGAGTGTCACGCACCAAGAAATATATCGGAAAATAGTCAGCTTATTTGCTTGAAAGGAAAACAGTCTTGTTTATACTTGGTTACTTGTACTCTTGGTAAAATGGAAATGCACCTAGTGGGCTCAATGCCCTTGGGAAAACAAAGAGTCAGAACGCAATAATAACCAGCCAAAGCAATTTAAAAACACCTTTTTAATACAATGGGCCCACTACAATAGCCCATGACCAAATATTATCTTGATTAAAATCCGGTAATCAGCCTAGCTGCCGTACATCATCCATGCATATATTGTACACAGGTGGGGGTCCAAGTGGGGGGGGGGGGTCCGAGGGCACTTAACCACCATGGTCGGTTTTCGTCCAGGGAGTTTGCAAAAGTATTCATGGGTGGTAATACAAAGCCCAGAGGTTTTCGAGTAAAGAGGCCAAACTATTTAGTAGCCAAGTTTGTTTACGGCGGATCTTTCAGACGGACGCGGGATACCAGGGCGGTGGACAAGTTAGATCATCAGATCAAAAACTTGAGTTTGAACAATGGGCCGAACAATCGAAAAGCGGCTCGGCGGCAAAAAGACAATAGTCGGGCGACGATTTGAAAAGCGACTCGGTGGTAAAAGGACGATACTCGGGCGACGGTTTGAGAAACAACTCGGTGGTAAAATGTCAGTGGTTGAGCGGCGGTTTCGTGAGCTTTCCACGGCTCCACGAGTCCCCGTTTTGTCTCGTTTGGGGCCGATTACAATCGCCGAATACCAGGATTTACTGGTGGGACGCAAGTTCAAAATCTGTTTGAATTACATGCGTTACAGTATATTCCACCGGGGACACAAGATGGACCGGAAAAATGTCAAGAATGTATTTTTATATCAGCTCTTTCGTCAGTACGAGAAGTATTATTCCCAAAAGAACCTGCTTATTGGGTTCATGGGGATAAGTGTTTGTGAGAAGTTGGGGGTTATAGCCATGGTGGAAAAGGTTTATTTGAATGTTTGGAACTTGAGCGAGAATTCTGTTTTGGACCGGGACTTGGTTCGGGACTTGTAAATTTGACAGATGAGGGTTTATGAAGTACTGTTGATTCATGGTGATGGAAATGGTGATGCTTAATGTTTCATGATAGGTTGTGGTTATACTGGTTTATTTAGGAGTCCGAGCAGGGTGTTTGAAATTGTTGATTTAGAGTCTGGATATCTAATTTGGAGTCTTTGGATCTTGATTCACATTGGTCTTTGGATTTTGATTCACATTAGTCTTTTATCGCAAAAGGACATTACACCCCTTTGCACATGTTCCCAGGGAAAGAATTAAAAATAGACGACAGGTCGCAATTGACCACTAGGCAGAATGCTTCTTCAGTACTCAGTTTATTAATAGCAATTAATAAAAGTCCATTCAAAAATCGTATCAATGCACATTGCTAGTTCCCTTTGTATGTTGCTAGTCTCAAGCAAGCATCGGTTTACAGCACCATGAAAAGATGAATATTGATTTTACAGAATCAACTTCAACAATCCGAGAGTGGAGAAATACCATTTTTGTTTGTTTCCTAGATTGCCCAATTATATAAGCCCGCGGAAGTGCTGCTACATTTCCAAAGGCAACCGACAAATTAATATTTACAAATGTTTGCCTGTTTCTCGGAGATTACTAAGTATTACAAACCCCCTCCGGGATAGAAACGCGGGCACATGTCTGATGGCTAAATAATAAAATAAAACCTTAACAAATTATCAAATCCGAGGGATCTCGGTTCTGTTAAATTATACAGTTTGTCCTTCCGAAGACTAATGATGGACAAGGTATCATGGATGTGTAGGCAAATAACCACAAAACGGAAAGTATCCATTGGTTCCACATCTATTGTGTATTTAGGCTCAGACTGTATTACTCATTTTCAGGGAGAGGCGGATTTACGGCCATATTATACAGGTTTCGTAACTTGCTGAGTAAGAGGGTCACGGAAAACATAACTAGAGGAGTCGTATCCCGGAAGAGCGTTATAAAGCTTAATTACATGATGGGGCCCGGAAGAGCGTCAGAAAACTTAAATACATCAGACAAGTGATCTATCGTAAAGCCAGGGGATGACGGATAATCGGCTAAATCCAAGGGTGGTGGGTAAAATCCAAGGACGAATCCCTAGTTGGAGCAATGAATTACTACCGATGAATACTACAAGACGTACATATAATAAGCCAGATATGATTCAAAACGTATTATTCTTCCTTTTGCCGCTCTCAGTGGAGATAGATTTACCACTCGGTACTTGAATGGCATTGGCATTCTTGGCCAGGATTAAAGTTGCAAATGTAGGGTGGTGCGGGCCGTTAGAGACGGCCTGAATTACGTGACGAGTCTACGTGAGCGGCAATATTGGAACCAAATCTATACTGGGCCTAGACAATGGCATGGATTGTGTTATCAGAGTCATGTCACAACTTCTGACGTTATCTAATCTCCATTTGTTGCTGTGTTCCACGTCTCTGGCTAGGTTGGGCCATGCAGATGCGATGCCGGAACTATACCATTGTTTCCTGATATGCATGTAGACCCGAAGTTCCACCCAAGCTATATATGACAACAAATGTAATGACAGAGGTAAGCATGGGATCAAATTCATTGGACGGAAATGCGAGCTCAGAATCGCCAGATTTGAAGGCGAAAACGTCATCAAATGAGAACCAGAATAGGCTAGTTCCGGTCAAGACAAAGGAGAGTATTATATCCATTCTTTCGTACCGTGAACAAGGTGATCTTGAAAAGGGCTCTCCAGAGTACTACAAAGATAACACCGGGCCGTTGCCTACAAAGGCTGACGGTACAGAATTCGCGTCGATGGATCCGAATCTCGTCACTTGGGACACAGAACAGGACCCAGAGTACCCAAGAAACTGGTCAAGCCACAGAAAAACTGTTACCATGGGCCTAGTAGCCATGTATGCAATGCTCCTGCCTTTTAGTCTGAGTATTTGCACTCCCTCAACCGAAAGTATCGCCCAAGAATTTCACATCACTCAACCACCGGTCCAAGCCATGGTGGTTTCGATTTTCATTCTTGCATATGCCTGGGTGCCTCTCTTCATTGCTCCACTTTCTGAGATATTTGGTCGCCGCTGGCTTCTTATTGGGCTGGGCTGGTTTTTATTTTTCTTCACCATTGGCTGTGCGCTCAGCAAAAATACCGCCCTGATACTTGTTTTTAGGTTTCTAGCTGGTTCTGGTGGCTCCATCCCGCTTACTGTTGGGGCAGGTGTCATTGGCGACTTGTACGTGCCAAAGGACAGAAACATGGCCAACACATTGTTTTCCCTTGGTCCTACCGTGGGACCTGTGATTGCCCCCGTGATTGCTGGATTTATTCAGGAAAATATTGGCTGGAGATGGAACTTCTGGGTCATGTCCATACTTGCAGGTGTGGCTTGTCTCTTGGGAACAGCCTTTTACAAGGAGACATATCTGCCGGTTTTACTTAAGCAAAAGTGTAGAAAGATGAAAAAGACTACTAATAACCCAGACCTAAGTACAATTTATGATATTGCCGATGGTTCGACTCACGCAGAAAGAATCCTCGTGGGGATGACATTACCGTTTAAGTTTTTATTTTTGCATCCCATGGTTTACGGTCTAGGAGCATTCCAAGCGTTCTTGTATGGTCTCTTTTATCTTCTCATTGTTGCATTCCCATCAGTTTATGGTGATACCTACCATTTCAATCTCGGTATCCTGGGCTTGATGTACATCTCCTTTGGAATAGGTTACGCGGTCGGATTGGTGTTCTGGAACTGGTACAATACCAGATTGTACAATAGTCGTGTGAAGGCGAACAATGGGGTTGCGCTTCCCGAGTACAGAGTAGAAACTTTGATTCATACAGCTGTGATCTGTTCTCTTTCACTTCTTGTTTTTGGCTGGACGGCTCAGAAAAAGGTGCACTGGATAGTCCCTACAATATTTGCTGCCATCTTCTCCTTTGCATACCTTAATAATTTCTTGACGATCCAGGTTTATGTGATTGACATGAACCCACGGTTTGCTGCCAGTGCAATGTCGGCAGTTGCGTTTTTCAGATCGATATTTGGGTTTGTGTTTCCGCTCTTTTCGCCAAAGATGTTTCATCTGTTGGGTTACGGTTGGAGCTGTACGCTCTTTTGTTTTGTTGTGTTGCTTCTTGGGATTCCGTTCCCGTTGTTTGTGTTTAAAAATGGCCAGCGATTGAGAGAATGGGGTAACAGTCGCTTTGACAGAGAACAGGCCAAGAGAGATGAAAAGAATTACAAGAGACTAATGGCAAAATTGGAAAAGGAAAATGCAAAAAAGTTGGAAGGACGCGGAGGGTAGCCGAATAGTCCTGGGAGCTCGTAGCTGATGAATTAGTCTCGTGTTATCGTAGGGAGTTAATATACTATATATTTCTTGATATTATATCACTTGTAAGTTGGTGGATAGTGTATATGTACTGCTTGATATTAAGGTGTCGTGGTTAACTAACCACTGCAGAATAGGTCCAGTATTCCAGGAGGAGTTCGGAGTAGCTTACCGGACTCACCCACAGAATACAGTAGCGCGTCTGACGATCACAAGACCAATTCAACTGGATATCTTTATCTAGCAAAACCCAATCCGGTTATCCAAATCCTAAAGGAACAAAACAAACAATTAAGTAGTTTATAGTTTGCTGTAATTCTATGTCTATTCAGGGTACACCTATAAACTACGACATAAGGTAATGAGTACATGTAATATAAAGAGAAATTTTAATTCTTGGCTGCATTCTGGCTGATATAAGCTTTTGTCATACCATGGTCTAGTCAAGTCCATTTCCTTTTTATAACTTTGTGGTCGTTCCCATGATTTTTTTGCTCTTCTCACAACTTCTTGTCTTCTCGTAACTTCTTGTCTTCTCGTAACTTCTTGTCTTCTCGTAACATCTTGTCTTCTCGTAACATCTTGTCATCTCACAACTTTTCTTCTCACACCTTCCTTCTGGCCCAAGCATCTGTCACAAAGGAAATAGACATGGCTCGACCATTTGCTTTCTACAGAGAACAAATCTCCTTTTCAAGTAGCAACAGTCCGACATTAAATGGTCAGGCCAATATATTTTAGCTATTTTACCCACTCATATTCTAATTGCTACTACAGTCCATTTTATTTTTTTGCTCCATTGGGATGGAGATGATTGTAACGTCAATGCTGCACATTGAATTGGCAGTGGTGTAGCACACAGCCACCACCAAATGACCTTGTGTTTTGGCAAGACTCAAGTATTTTTCTGGTGGAGAAAGTTGTTTTTATTTGTGAGACATTATTGTATTACAATAGTAGCCAAGTTGAGTAATAATCATAGGTGAGACAACGATGTGATTGTTTTGATCAGGTGATTGTTCTATAAAAAGGGCGAAACTCAAGTACAAATTTGGCAAATCACAAAAAGGGCTACAAAAAGAACACGGCATGAATATGCCCCAGCCGTTTTTGTCAGGTGCCATCAATTCAACATGGAGGTAGATAGGTGGCCGTTTGGTTTCTGGTGAGTATATCACATGACCAATTACTGCATGATGATGTATGTGAAAAAGTCTGCATTAGTTTTACATATGTATTTGACACCATTGCAAGCCAAGAGGATTAAATAAATTATAATGTTAGTACTGGTGCATAGTAGCGGGCGAAGCCACTACGTGTGGGTTTCAAATGATGGCAAAGCCACTCTGGACACCTGGATGTGTAATTTTTCATGTGCCGGTGGGTAATTTTAAAAGCCCAGTGGCCGCACTATACATTAGTGTCACGTGATGATGACGATACCATGTTTCAGAAACGCCAAAGGATTAGAGTTTTCCAATGCTCATGAAATACCACTCCAGGCTAGCGCAGGGTAAGCTATCCAAGGGTTTCATCACGTGAGTGTTTGATGTGGAAGCCCTCGAATTTTAGCTCCAAGTAATCGCTACATGACATGAGTGTTCCACGTTTTACAAACGACGATATGATTGTGAGTTCCCAGGCACGACCTTTGTGGTTGATGCGACAGCCAAGAGTATACTAACTTAGGCCTTTGTGACGCCGAATGACGTGTTTTCCAAGAGGACCTCGGGATCCGGCAGCAGTTCGCCGGGAAGGGCGTACTTTTCTGATTCGCAAACCCCGTACAAGTATTCCGAGACGGGAAAGCCGTTTTCCGACTCATTCAGCGACTACTTTCCCGAGAGCCCAGTGTCGGCAGATCATGACAAAAGCCTGAAGCGTAAGGTCTTTGCCTTGGGTCAAACGGCCGGCACCGAGTGGCAGTCCCAGTTGAGTAAGGGCGTACAAGACATGTACTTGGCCCACAAGAACGCGGAAAACGAATGCATGCCACATCGGCTAAACACGTCTCCTCTGGATCCAGACCAGTTGGAGAAGCACCAGAATATGGATTCCAAGCGTGGAACTGCAGAGAAAAGATCGACGAGCGAGGGTAGCCAGCATCAGTGGAAAGTGCATGCAGGAGAAGTGCCTTCAAGTAGGCGACCATTTTCGGAGAACTCAGCTGAATATTGTCCGCATATCCAACAAGTACAGCACGAGAAGCGGATTCTCAGGCTCCAGAAAGCAGAGCTTGATAAGCAGATCCAGGAGCAGCATAAGCGAGACGGAAGAATGAAGCATAAAATCACACACTCACCCCATCCTATTCTGCCCTTGCCAAAGGTGCCCGTGGATACGCTTTTGTCAAGCAGGAGTGTCATCCGCAACTCAAACGGGTCAAACCCGCACTTGAGCCAGGATACAACCTCCAATTCCGCTCCCAGTATTCCCATGAGCTCTGGATTCAGCTCTCCAGCGACTCTTGGCTCTCCAGCCACCCTCAGTTCTCCGCCAAACCTCAAACAGAGCCCGACGGCCGACCAAATTTCCCAGCCAAAGGAGTCTTATTTTGAAAATAAGCACGATGCTCTCGCATTTGGCGACCAGGGACTTATTCAGGCAATCCGCAACCAAAGGTTTCTTCAAGAAAATAAACACAAGGACTCTCGCACAGGCAAAACCCATTATGCCAGTAAACGGGCCGGTATGATCGAGCAAAGAACCAGCAAGGACCTGCAAGTTAGCCTGGATAGCCAAGCGTATTACTCTCAGGACCTGCAAACCAGCGGGAAAAAAACTCCAAAGGAACCTTCCCGTCGCTCTAGCGAACAAAATAGCAACAGAAAAACCGTCAATTCCGATATCCTGGGGTCGTTCGTGAAGATAAACAACACAATCTCCTTGCAGAGCCTAGAAACCCCGCAAGAACTGGCCCAGAACTCGCCCATGGTTCCTCAGGAAGAAACCAGGTCCTCAGACAAACAAGACTCGCTCCGGTCAGAAGACAACCCACGTCACATCTTTGATGTTATTGATGTTCATAAAACCGGATATATAGACGCAGAGGAGCTTCAGAAGGTATTCATCAACGCAGGCGACCTCAAACTATCTACATGCCAGCTCGTGGTGTCGATTTTCTGCTCCAGCGATAAGACCAAATTAAACTTTCAAGAGTTTTATCGTTTCTGGGCGCATTACTCCCGATGGAGACAGCTTTTCCTTACTTATTCCAAGGACAGTGGTAAGATCTCATATAGTCAATATAACGATGTGATCCGCGACTTGGATTACAGATTGGCTCCTGATACCGTGGTGCATTTGTTTAACATCTTTTCTACTCTTGGGGACTCGGAGTTGGACCGGCAAATTGGGGTCAAGGTCCTCAAGTTTGAAATGTATACGGAAAGTCTCTTATGGCTCCGCAAATCAACAAGCTCGTTTAAAAAGTATGATGTGAACAGGAACGGAGTTGCGGTGTTTCCGTATGACAATTATATACAAGAGTCGTTGACTTTTCGCACGGCATAGTGGTGTTTAATGGTCTGTTCAATGAATTTTGTATGTGGAGAAATTTCAGTGGATGAGGTTTTGGTGGATTAAAATCTCAGTGGATTTCAAGCTTGCTGTTATAATATAGTTATTTTATGCGCAGGATACTAATTGCGTCCTGGTATAACATGTAAAAGGCAGGATTATTTCTCCAACAAATGGAATAGTAATCCTGTCCTGGAACAGAGTCTAGGTATTTTAATTCTAGTTGCAAAAAATATTTTACCAATTTAACGACGTAGC
This sequence comes from Saccharomycopsis phalli, assembly GCA_020342235.1. NCBI lineage: Eukaryota > Fungi > Ascomycota > Saccharomycetes > Ascoideales > Saccharomycopsidaceae > Saccharomycopsis > Saccharomycopsis phalli. The sequence goes on from CP073215.1 coordinate 579,557, forward strand.
GAGAACTGGTTTTTGCGTTTTACCCAAAGGTTCGTTCACTAGCTGGATTGTTGATAAAGTCAACATCAATTGAAGCTCGCATGTGTTGATTGTTTGGAGTAACCAGATGATGGATTTGCACATTCTTGAGCAGGGTTTGTCTTTTATAGTGAAGCTTCCATTGGTCTAAATGGGGCAATAATAATATTAATACGCATGTCTTTGCCTCAATAATAGTGCAACATTCTTTCTAAATATTGCACATCAAACATTTTTGCCTCGACATATTTACTGCAATATTTATGCCTCATTGTTATACTACAATATTTATGCCGCTATTATACTGCAATATTTTTGCTCGACATATTATATTCCAAAATTTTGCCATTTACCATCCATGGTTGGAATCAAAACATGCTATGAGTAAATTCACCAAGATATGGTTCCACATCTGGAGAAATTCTACAGCCTTTTCGCATACAAAATTAACCACACCCTAGTGTATCCATTATCAGCGTAAAAGGGCACTACATTATACACATATGTAAGGGGACTAGAAACTTGTCCCATGAACTATCTACAGACGCTCAAGCTTTGTACCAGTCAACAACTGACAGGGTAATTCTCTTACTATAAATTAAACGCAACCGCACACTGACTTGTCTACAGTTACACATTAGCATTTTATTTCTACCTAAAACTTAGAAAATTTTTTGTTTCCCTTGGCAGCCGATTGGACCTTCAAGACGTTAAATCTCACAGTCTTAGACAATGGACGGCATTGGCCGACGGTAACCAAGTCACCCTCCTCAACTCTGAAAGCTGGAGAAACGTGGGCGGCAACATTCTTGTGTCTCTTTTCGTATCTGTTGTATTTTGGAACATAGTGCAAGTATTCTCTTCTGATGATGATGGTTCTGTGCATCTTGGTGGACACAACAACACCAGAAAGAATCTTTCCTCTGATGGAGATCTCACCGGTGAATGGACACTTCTTGTCAATGTAGTGACCCTCAATGGCAGCAGATGGGGTCTTGAACCCTAATCCGACATCTTTATACCATCTCTTGGTTCTTCTGTTGGCCTTGGCCTTTGGGTTGGTGAAGATGTGTGGTTGCTGTTGTTAGTATTGGACGAGTAGAATAATGTACGTGTCACAGATCAGTATTTCCATTGTTGATATGATAGCCAATATTTCCGATGCTAATATTCCAAGAGGTCACATTCAAATATACTACTTTCGTTGGACTATTCTCACTTTGGCATATCATTAATCTTCCACATGGTCTATCCTTCACAAATACCTGATTTCGCCGTATCTCGCTGATTAATACACACCTTTTGGAAAGCCTTTTCGGATTGAACAGTCAATTCAGTTGCCATGTTGTACTTCTTGAGTTGCACTCTAGAAAATTTTAATATTTCAAACTCCCACGCTTTGCGGTTAGGAGCGCACCGTTCTCACGAAAAATATAGTCACGTGCGTTACCGTGACATTGATATGCCCTGTGTATATGCACGTGTATAATTCACAGGTACCCACGAAACTTGACGTGTCTTCGTACACGCTCCAGGAATCATGGATAAAACATATAGTCCGATAAAAATTCTAAAAAAACACCGTGCATGGAAGTTAAAATATGCATTTTCCATAATCTAATAAAAGGAGCATAGGACTTATCTCCATACCGTATAAAATTCTATTATTTGCCTTGCAATTTGCTGCTGTTCCTCAACACGCGTTTCTCCACTTTGCATCTCTAACTATTGGATGGAGCACTGTGTTTGGTGACCTTCAACGCTTTTCCTCCCCATTCTCTTAAATCATCCAACAAATTTCCCTCGTCATGTAACGCTTTCATATCATCAAACCCACCTCGGGAAACCCCATTCACAAACAAGTTCGGCACGGTTCGACGGCCAGAAGTCTCACCTATATACTGCTGCAACTCCTTACCGTGTTTGTGCTTGTCCAATTCCACGACTACAGGAACGGGAATCAAGTCGTAGTCGTTTTTCAACAACGCCTTGAGATTCAATGAATACGGACAATACGACTTTGAGAATACCACCACTGGGGCAAATGATAGAATCTCGTTAAATTCTTTTTCTGGATTGAACTCCTGCCCAGCCTTTTCGGTCAAGTCATTGGCTGGTCGGTTGCTACCGCCATCACTGGTCACAGAACTCTCGTCTATCTTTACATCACTAATCTTTGTGGCCAGTGAGGTTTCCGAAACTTCAAGAGGAAGCGCATCGCTGATATCCTCTGAATAATTCGTTAGTCCACGCACAAGAAAAAACACGCCAAGTAACGCCACCACTGCCAATATAGAAATGCGTATCTTTCTGGTGGACATTTGATTGCTTAGATGCGATCGATCATGTTCCCGATTTCGCCACATATTACGGTCACGTGGTCTCCCCGCACATTTTAGGTTGTGAGTGGGACTGGGGTTGATCACCAGTGCTGTAAAAGTTTTCTTGATGTGTTTTTTTGGTACGATTTCAATTTGCTATTGCCTAATTAGTCCATGGCCCTGATGCGTGCCTTGTCACGCCGCAGGAATCAAGTGTTTACCGAGGAATACGCAGTTTAACATAGATTCCATTGAGTAGAGAATTCTTGTGGAAGGAAACTATCAAGGTACAAATTGGGTATGCCTATTATGTGTATTAAATTGTTTTTAATTGTCTGTGATACATTGCAGCATACTTACTAAATGTTGATGATTCTTTATTGTCCAGTTATGATTGTGTCCTATTATAATATATTCTATTGTAATTTATATTCCATTACAATTTATCACACCAATATACTATACATACTATTATCCATTTCATCTTCTTTACTATTTGCACATATTTGATTCTTGTTTCATGTCCTTGAGGATTTAAGGATAACCTCAAGAGGTTCAATCTGCTTGACAGTAAATGCAACCCTGTTTCATTCAACTATTAAGGACAGTTTAAGGACTGCCCCAAATCTATTATTAGACTGGCAGATGCTAACCGACATATAAAGCTCACAACAATCATTTCAATGTCGGTTTCTTAAAGGGCCACACCACTTGCATACATCATGATAGACTTTGAGCAGCAGCTATTGGAAAACCCCCACATCGTCGAGTATATGAACCTCCCAACGCCTCAACGATTGAAGATTCGGTGCAGCTACTCGAAATGCGCTGACCGTAATACCTACTTTACAAGCTATATAGAATTGGCCCGGCACATGACGCTCCACACCAAGCAAGGATTCTATCCAAAGTATAAATGCAATGGCGAGCATCTGTTTGCCAAAAGCTGCCCATTTACTGTGCTTGGATTTGCCAGTGAACAGGAACGGAAAGAACACCGGCAAATCAGACAGTGTCAGTACTGCAAGCGGATCTTCAGTCGCATTGATAATCTAAAAACCCATTTGAAGAAACGAAATCATAATAGTGCTGGTCCATGCCAACGCAATAAAAAGTCCATTCAAGAGATCCCCAGGCTAACAGCTATGCCAGAAATCGACAATTCGAGTCCCAAAAATGATTCTTTGCTGGACAACCAGGTTTACATGTCGAATCAATCGCTTGGATATGAGTCTGGAAACATTGTGGATGTTTTCCATAATGGCAATCAGGCACTCAAGTCAAATATATACTCCACGACTTATGAGGAAGTTCCAAAGGCAGAGACTACAATACTGAATGACAATAGAATGCATTTAAATCCCGCTCTCTTGGGAATCCATGATGAAACGTTGGAGAACCTTTCTATTTACGATCAGGAACTAGCTAGTCAGAGGGTTTTTGACATCGGGAAGACCCCTTTTCTGTTTGGTTCTTATGTTGATTGGAAGTAATGAGCAATGCATGAATTAAAAATATTAGACAAGTTGATATAATAACAATGGCGATATACATGAATACATTACAATAATATAAGCACGAGTATATGTCTATTCTCCACACAATACCGTACATGAGGCATTGTCAGGTAATGGTTGTATCCGGGTAAGTATATAAGGGCTCATACAAGGTAACAGGGTACGTCTACAAGAAATGTCTGGATGTTTTCCTTGGTACTATGCGCACTTCATACATACACCCGAACACCGTTTATGTCCTGATGTTTTCAAATTTGACACAAAAACCCTGGTGTCCAGGGCCATGTAACCTGCCATAACATCCAGACATGTTGCAGTATGTTTGGGTTTATTGTATAAATATTGGCATTGAGAATCAGCTTAGTGGTTCCAATAACTATAGGCAAGGCTGTAATTTTAGTAACTTTAATAGTTTTGTAAGATACGAAAAGAGCATCATGTTAGCGTAAATATATAGTTTGGCTACTTTCTGTTCGGCTCATCTTATCCTACTCTGCCATTATTCAATGAACCTGTTAAACTTGCCAATCCAGCATGCTTCATTGCTAGAAATTCTTCAAAGTTATTCAGAGAAATTTGGTACCTTGTTCAGAAAACAAGCGTTTAAACACAAGCAAAGTTTAGGTTATTCTAAACCACCGTACTTCAAAGTCACTTGTGGGTATAAAATCGTATATGTATCAAATTCTAATTTCAATCTATTAAAATGGACAAGATGCGTCGCTAATTTCAATAGGCGTATATTGTTCCTAGAAACTATTCTATTTAGATAAGCGGTACAATGTTGTGGTAAATTAGTCAGACAGAATAAGCCAAATATGAGCTCAATGTACCCTGAACATTGGCCACCGTTATTCATATACATCAAATTGCAACTGAATTCCAATCCAAGACCAAAATCAGCCTTGTTGTAGCTGCTATGGTTCACGCTGCACTAGCTTTTATAATTAACATGCTGTGAACCGAGTTCATTATTCTGCTGGTGTAGATGACAAATAAATTTCAAGGGCCAAATAGGAAAAATATGCTACACGAAAATTGCCGTAGAAATTAGTTGATACATCAGAACGGATCAATTGCACAATTTGTAGTGGATATCTTCACTAGACGTCACAAGAAAATACTAAGCATATAAAGTGCCCATTAACGAGAATACCAATTATATAAAGTGTCCATTAAACAGAAACTCCCCCGGGATTAACTACACTGCGACAAATCAATTCAAAGACAATTATCCAATGGCATTGATGTTCCAATTGGATATTATGTATTGATATTTGTCAATGTAGTTGCAGCTATTTAATAGTCGTACACGATGCAGGACCGCGTAAGCATTCTAGAAAACCAAGATCAAAGAAACAATTTTTTTAAAATACATCAACTCATTCTTTAAAAATAAACGTTATAATTCCATTTACCCAAGTTCCAACCGTCAATTTACAACTCATAAACAGCGGATTGGGGGACGCGTCATGATGCATTGTACACTGTAAATTTTCATCACTCAATGGGACAGATCAACCTCCCCATAAAGCTCAACTCGGCGCACCTAAGACCCGTTGCATATCGTGTGCTTTCCAAGAAATATGGACTCCATATAAAATCGTCTGCGCTTGAAGTTTTGACTGAATGGATAGGCCGGAAGTTTGGATCCCAATGGAAGAGCCAAGAGGCTGTGAAATACCTTGAATTGGTCGCAAAGACCTGGAGGACGAAGAACCAGGCAAACAAGAGTCTATTTATCGAGGGTGAGTCGTTGAAGGAGGTCTTGGAGGAGCTTGAAGAAGCTTCTAAGGCGACGGAAACAGCCGAGCCGACTATTGTCAAGGCCCAAGACTACTTTCGCGTGGTGGACATGTACGACCTTCCAATGTATAAATATGACGAGGCCAACAAACGGTACGTGCCTAGTTTACCAGCCCACGACAAACTGTCTGGTTCTTTGGTGCAAAAGCTCTCTGTAAACTTTGACATCAAGTACTGTCTCGACATGTACATTTCTCGGTACTATCAAATGTACCACCAGCTCCAGCGCACCGAGCGATTCAAATGGACTGGCGAGGTGATCTCGGAGTCGCTGCGGTTCCAGAAAGTCTACTCTGCGAACCAAAATACTGCACTGCTCACGCTCACGAAGAATCTCTTGGGTCGTCACGGGAGCCGTTTTATTGTGTTTGGGCTTCTCAGCAAGAATCCTGAGGGACAGTATATGCTCCAGGATTCGTCGGGGACGATTGTGTTGGATCTTGCCAGTGCCATTCCCGACACGCGGTTCTTTTACTTTGAGGGATGCTTGATACTAGTTGACGGGGTGTATACGAATTTTGGAGGCCATAGCAAGTTGGTGGTGGACTTGATGTACCATCCAGGCACGGAGTCGCGCGAGGACTTTTTCAAGACGTTTGGTAAGTTGGATTTCACGCTGGAGAAGTTGGATATCATTGGAGGTGCTGTGGAGGCGAGCTACAAGGAAATCAAGCTCCAGCACAAGAAGCAGGCGCAGGACTACTTTGACGAGCAGAGCAGCGTGCTTCCGCCGCGGATTGTGTTTCTTGGCAAGGATATTGCGTTGGACCGTCTTGATACGTTGAGCCATCTCAAGAAGTTGTTTACGAGTCTTTGCGAGGATTTGAACAACTTGCCAATTGCCATGGTGTTTCCCGGGTCGTTTTTGAGCACCACGTTCCAGGTTTCCCCGTTGGATTCCATGGAGAATAGCTCCATGTCGTACAAGTCGGTGTTTGACACCTTGGCGGTGGTGCTCCAGGGGTTTCCGGAATTGTGTGCAAAGACCCAGTTTGTGTTCACCTCTGGGTATAGAGACCCATGGGCCTCGCTCCAGTACCAAGGCGACAAGAACGTACCAGTTCCACTTGGCCGGATCTCGAAGATCTTTCTGAGCCGGATTTCCAAGGTGGTGAGGAAGATGCGGTTTGTGACGAACCCGTTTCGAATATACTACTTGGATACGGAGATTTTGTGTTTTAATGACGATATTTACGAGCGGATGCTGGAGAGTCGTATGGAGTTTGAATACACCAAGGAAAAAGCACGTACAGAAATGGACATGGACGAAGCACCACGTCTCGATTTGGACGAATCGGACTTGGAGTCCAATAAGCTCTACCTTCAGTCTCAAATCTCTGACTTGGATCTGCTCAACATCAATACTCTCAAGCCCGATGCAGGGCAGCTTGACCGGTTCGTCAACACCTTCCTTCACCAGGGTCACGTGTCTCCGTTCCTCGGCAGACCAATTGTCTGGAGGTACAACTGTGTACTCACGATGCTGCCTCTTCCAAGTACCGTGGTGGTTTTTGATGGGTCGCAGGGGTTTTTCAGCCGCAAGACCAGTACTACCCATGTTATTAACCCTGGAAAATTCGTGGATGAGGCACGGCTCAACTATGTGGTGTATTATCCGTCGTTGGATCGGCTGGAGCATCGACAGGTGGTGCTTTAGATGCGAATCGACGCACATATGAGACAGTTCACTTCAAATATTTTTCCGCATTGGGAATAGCAACCTACTGTAGGCAATCCTATTGGCAATCTCTTGGTACACTCACTGCGAATTCTATGTTAGAGTTTCAAGCGTGAGAAATTCAATGGCTCCTCCAAGGTGGTTAATATTCCCGGAGCTGCTGTTACTCGCTGTGACTAGCATTATTCTCTGGTGAATACTTTGGCCGAGGTCTGTTGTCGGTTTTATTGGAGGATTATACTGTATACAGGACATGCATCAGTATTATGGGCCGAAATATGTACAATGCATATTGCTGAGTGAAAAACCGTAGATGCAATACCTTGTAATTCTGGTGGAATTACGGGTAAGTTGAAATTTGGTGGTATTATGGTATTCACTGATGGTGGTATACGGCTATACTGAAGAATATTGCAATTATACTGAAAAATATTGCAATTATACTGAAAAATATTGCAACTATACTTCAATTATACTTCAATTACCCATTCACAACTACCCACACTTCAATCCTCACTACAATCCACTAAATTCTAATCCATTATTACCATGCTATTCTGAAACGTTGTCGTTTGACATAACTCGAGACATCCATGGCGTTCCATGACGATCCTTATTACTTGGACCTGAGACACCACTCGGAAACATTCCGTTGTAAGACATTTTCACGTGTATTTCTCCCGCAATGACATTTATTTCTAGCCTCGTGAATTTACTAGATGTTGCCTTTACTCTCCATTTGACTCTTCCTTTGACTCTCCACTCAACTCTTCCTTTGACTCTCCACTCAACTCTTCCTTTGACTCTCCATTCGACTCTCCATTCGACTCACCGCTCTCAGAATCCGCCTTTGGTGGAACTACAAACCACGGAATCTTCCCCCGATTAAAATCATTAATCACCTGCTTAGCCACCCCCGACAAATTAGCCTCACCTCCCTTCAACAACTTACCCTGTTTGTTCGCCAACAACTCCAAAAACTCTGTAGCGTTGCTCCATCCTTTTATCTCATATGTTCGCTCCAAGTAATTCGTCTTGACCTTCTCCAAGATCACATCTATATACTGCTCCGGATTGCTTACATTTTCCACCCGTACGGCTCCTCTAAACAAAATATCAGCCTCGCTGTCTGTCCGTGACGGAGGAACCACTCCTGGACAGTCAATGAGGAAAATCGACTTGACCAACGAAATGTATTGCCAGACCTTGGTTTCCCCAGGAATCGGCGCCACATTAACGACCTTTTTGGCCTTTAGACAGTTGATCACCGACGACTTGCCTACGTTTGGATAGCCAATGAATCCCACTGAGATCTGCGGCTTGTCAGATTTAAGTTTCTTAAACTGTCGCAAAAGTTGGATCAATGAACCTTTTCCAAATGAGTTTTTGATGGAGGCGTGGAACGCCAAAGTAGGGTATTCCTTGGACAAGTGTTTCACCCAAGCGGCCTAATGTTAGTATGAATTAAAAATGCAATTGATCTTAAATGGATAGTGTGTCACATAACAAGAGACTTGGATATTCGTAAATGACATCCAGTGATCCAGTGTAATGAGTGTAATGATCCAGTACATTAACATCCATATCAACATCACATCAACACCAAACCATATTACATGTGCGGGTCTTTACTAAGAGCAATCCAGGTATGCTGAAACACTCAACTCAAAAGTCCCATTTCAAATCAGAAGCAGCAAAACGCTGCCAATGTCCCGACCCAAAACGAGCCAGGACAAACGATCGAATCAATCTTCCAAAGAAGTAACAGTCAAATTTTATTTCGGAAAAAATGACCTGACAAAATCTTTGGTGTGAACCAGACATTTGTACGCCTGAGACACGCAAATCCATCTAAAACAATCAAACTATAAATACTTACAGCTACCCAAGTGGGAACCAAGTCACACTTGTTCAACACGAATATCACGTGCTTATGCGGGGCCTCTTTCTTGACATGCTGCTCAATCTTCTCACATCTCGTGCCCATGGGATCTCTGGCGTCCAACACCTGGATGATGACGTCACTGGAGTCGATGACCTTGTATAACTCGTTCCAGATCCGTTTTGACTGGCCCTTGTGGAAGATGGCATCCTTAGCGACTTGCGACCATCCTTCGGTGTCGGTGGTGTTCATCAAGCCAAGGGTGGTTGACAATGCCTGCTTGTCATCATAGGCCCCCAAATCCAGCGACGAGCTGGCGGCAAGCTCGTCAAATGTGGAGTCCTTGCGCAGCTGTTTTTTCCGCTGGGCCTTTGGGCCAAATGTGTTTTCAAACGACTCCAACTGCACCACGGCTTTGGAGGAGATGGTCTGTTTGTCAATATGCTGGGCTTCCTGGAGGAGGGAGACTGGCAACTTGTTGCGGTGCAACACCACGTTGTATGTGCTTTTCAGGGCTTCGCTAAAGGCCGATCGGAAGTGTTCCAAAGCGTCCTGGGAAATGACTCTGGTGTTGCCAAACCATCTTCTGTTTGGGTCTACTCTAGCGGTGGGGATGTCGGTGGACTGTAACACTGAGGCATTGTGGTTGTACATTTTCTTTTTCTTTGCGGCTTTTGCATCGGTGTAGAAGTTTTCGCCCTTTTGGCGGATGTTGCCAAACTTTTTGCCACCATCCTTGGCCTCTCTAGCTCTCCGCGACTTTTCCTTTTTAAATGTACCCATGAGGAAAGTGCAAGTGAGAAGAAAAAAAAAATTTTTCGAGCCTCATCGAACCACGTGACTACAGGGTAACTGTGTGTGCGCTAGCGTGCATTAGAATGAGTATTGTTGAGTATACGAGGCTAGCCGGATGCAGCGACACAGTATTAATAGATCGACTTTATAATGGCTATTTGGAACCACGCTGATGTCAGAGGAGGGGCATGGATTCTGCATGAAGGGTACAGGAACCAGGGCTAGTAAAGTAGGGCCAGGAACGGAGTGGGAGGAGGAAATTAAGAGTGTAGACAGGCAAGGTAGGAATGTAGACAGGCATGGTGGAAAAAAAGTATGGGGATGTAGATGGGTAAAGAAGGTGGTATAAAGTGGAATAAAGTTGGTGAGTTGGTGAACTGGTAAGTTGGTGAACTGGTAAGTTGGTGAATTGGTAAGTTTGTAAGTTTGTAAGTTTGTCATTTGTCATTTGTCATTTGACAATATAGACACGGAACATGGAGGAGCTGGACCTAGGTGGATTGTCCGATAAAGGCATACATGACCAAACAGAACAAGACAAGACAAGACATGTACAGAAGCCTGGAGTGACTGGAGAGGTATATGGCCTGGTGTTCCGACTAGATCTGATGAGATGGATGCTGGCAGCTGCCATCCGCTGCAGCCGGCTGCCCTCCTTAGGGACCTATGCACCAGATCAAGATAGCTGTTCAGCGGCCGCGGCACTTGCCTGCAGGCCGCGGCAGGTCTCAAGTCCTAGAATTCCGTGCTTGAATTTCAGTTTTTCACGTTTACTTCCCGCACCTGGCACAGTGTCATTGAAAAAAAAAACCCAGCTTGATATTCTTTCCCACGGCTGGCGATGCGACGCAAATCCAAGAAGAGAGTCTTCCAGTGCACGGGCTACGACAACTGTAGCATGACCTTTACGCGCTCCGAACATCTAGCCAGACACATCCGCAAACATACGGGAGAACGGCCGTTCCAGTGTCAGTTCTGCAACAAGTACTTCTCGCGCTTGGACAATCTCAGGCAGCACAAACAGACGGTCCATGCCTACGAAAACTACGTCTTGACCGTCAGCGGCTCCGAGGAAGGTTCTCCGCTGTTTGGCGACGTGTTCGCAAACAACCCGGCCCAGACCCAGGCCCAGACCCCGGCCTACGATAGCAACCAGTCGGTCAAGAGCCTCCTGACACTCAAGTCGACTGGAAGTCTCCAGAGCACCACCAGCCTCTCGAGCACAGGTCTGGCCCAGTCGGCGGCCACCATGATTGGTGAATCCAACTCACCGACCCGACAAATCTACCTCACACTGCCCCCAGCAGCATCCTCCAACATTGTCCAGCAATTCACCGCGTCCCAGCCAAAACCGAAAAACCGCCCAGTGCCGCTAACCCTCGACACCGAGCAGGGCTTCTATGCCAAGCTTGGGCAGCCGTATGCCCAAAGTCTGTCGCTGGTGAATCTGGCGCCGTCTAGTTTCTCTCAGGAGAACTTCAAGGCTGGGTTTGCCCCGCCGCACCATGCTCTGAGCCCCTCCATGCTGCCTTACAACTCAAAGTTCTCCCAGAACTTGTCCCAGCCGTCTTCCCCGCTGTTTAGCAGCTTTCTGGCCGCGCTGCACTTTGACCTGGTCAAATCAACACCAAACTCGTCGTCACAACTGTCGATTCGCTCTTCATTCTCCTCGACATCCTCGCTCAACAGCAACAGACGCCTGGTCAACAGCAAGTTGAACGTCAGCCTTCCTCCGCTTCCAGTGGTCTTCTCCAATCAAACCGCGCCGTCAAAGCTCCTGGCATACCAGCAGGCACAATTGGCCTCAGACTCTGGGAAAAAGTTGCCAATCATCTCCGAAAGCTACCAGGACAACTTGGAGCATTTCAACCAGCAAATGGCCCACAACAAGCGCACGTCCTCTGCATCGCTGAACTCGTGGCTCCGCTCGGTGTTGAACGACGACAAGCGCTCCTCCATCCGCCTGAACTTCTCCGTCAACTCCTCCTTCTCAGTCAACTCAGACTCAAAGTTGTACATCTCCAAGTCCCACGACTCGGGCCACTCCCGCAGAACAAGCGACCTTCCTCATCCTCTGCTCCCCACATTGTCCTCTCTCAGTCTCGGCGCACCACTCCGCAAAAAACCCACAATTGAGATGCTTGTGCACCGTGATTCCCGCGACATGCCGCACGACGCCCGGTCCTCGTTCCAGGACGCAAAGTTCCACAACGCGACCCGCTCAGACTCCTCTGGACCGCCAGACCGAACAAACTCCGACGGAAGCTTGTCCTCAAGCCAAGACGACGTCGAGATGGACGGCCCCAAAAGCAGCAAGGTCGGGGCTCCGTACAGCGGCCGGATCTCGCAGCCGGAGTCCGAGGACGACGACGAGAGCGACCAGAAGGAGTTTTTGAAGCGCCAGTTGCAGTACCGCAACCCGAACTTGCCGTCGTCGGTGGATAACCTGGCGAGCTACACCCCCGGGCGGATCAACTTGCCAAATGTGAATAGTTTGGGGTTGTAGATTCGCCATGGGAGGTGTGAGGAGGTATGGGGAGCTGGAGAGAGCTATTGGGGTCTCTTTATTAGTGAGTTCTTTATTAGGAAGTCTCTATTGGGATCTCTTGGAGATTCTCTTTATTAGTGTGTCGCCTTGGCGAGTTGCCATCGGAGAGTCTCTTTATTGGCACGTCTCTTATTGGTACGTCTCTTTATTGGTACGTCTCTTTATTGGTACGTCTCTTTATTGGTACGTCTCTTTATTGGTACGTCTCTTTATTGGTACGTCTCTTTATTGGTACGTCTCTTTATTGGTACGTCTCTTTATTGGTACGTCTCTTTATTGGTACGTCTCTTTATTGGTACGTCTCTTTATTGGTACGTCTCTTTATTGGTACGTCTCTTTATTGGTACGTCTCTTTATTGGTACGTCTCTTTATTGGTACGTCTCTTTATTGGTACGTCTCTTTATTGGTACGTCTCTTTATTGGTACGTCTCTTTATTGGTACGTCTCTTTATTGGTACGTCTCTTTATTGGTACGTCTCTTTATTGGTACGTCTCTTTATTGGTACGTCTCTTTATTGGTACGTCTCTTTATTGGTACGTCTCTTTATTGGTACGTCTCTTTATTGGTACGTCTCTTTATTGGTACGTCTCTTTATTGGTACGTCTCTTTATTGGTACGTCTCTTTATTTAGTCAGTCGCTAGTGGTGATTTTCTTTATTGGCGAGCCTTTATTGGTGTGTCTTTATTGGTGTGTGATGGTTCAGGACCATGGTTCAGGGCCGTGGTCCAGGTGTATCAGGTACAACTACTTGTCCAAGATATGGATTCTCACCGACAAGTTATGGTATTGATTAGTTAGTTTTCGCTGATGAGTCGAGGTGCAACTTCAAGTCAAAGTACAATTTGTCAGGCATCAATTTTTCAAGCCCAGACCCAATTGCCAAGTCGCGATACAGTCGAGGTGCAATTGCCAAGTCGTGATACAGTCAAGGTGCAATTGCCAAGTCGAAATACAGTCAAGGTGCAATTCAAGATACAATTGCCAAGTCCAGGATAGCACCAACTCCATACACAACTGATACTACCATATGCCCACTCATCGTCATTCCACACGCCACTCACCCTTGACGTACCGCCTTCACCTAGCTAATATAAATAGCCAACCATCCGCCGTGACTCGCATCAACTATCAGACGAGTCTCGGACCTGACTCACTTCAAAGTATCAGATGAGTCTCAGATTAGTCAAATCTCGAGATTCTCATCCCTATTGAAAACCATCTTGAGATTCTCTTAGTCGGAAACACAATTCCCTTATAGATGAGTCTCGATAAACTTTCATCGTTTGATGAGTCGGCTCTTGATGAATCACCGCATTACATCTTCCTGGCCGATTCTCTGATACCCCTCCTTTGCTTTACCCCTTGTCCTTCAACTACATCATTGGTCTCATTTTATGGTTTGGTTTTGCTTTGTCGATTTTGTGTTATTTTAATTCTTTCTATTAGATTTTTGTCCATCATTTCATGTAATCCCATGAACCCTGTGTAAGCCATTGAGTCCACGTGCCTTGCATCGTAGTTACAAATGGCCCCAGTATAATGTTTATTCAAGGCTATTATACTAGGCTCTAAAAGGTGATTTATACTTTGCCATCATGACAAAGGACGGTGCTATGTAGTCGTAACTCTCGACAATGACTTTTGACTGTTGCTTATGAATATATAAGTTAATGTATTGAAGGGGCAATGTATGGTCTCAGCAATAATAATATGTTTATTTACTTCTATAGCTTTACTGGGCTCCCCGGGAAATAGATACTTTACAGTCTAAAAAATAAAGACGGCACCGCCAACTTTTGTGTTGAGAGAAAACCCTTGAAATGGGGATAAAACCTTTCGACTTGATCTTTAACCAACTGTTCAAGAGAGACGACTCAGAAGGAGTTATGGAGTCTCACGGTCTCAGTAATTGAGTTGTATCATTTCCAATACTGCCTACAATGGTCAATGTGTTTATATTAACATCTGTTTATTCCGTAGCCCTACACTAATCAATGTGTTTATATTAGTATCCGCTTATGTCATAGCCCTACACTAATAATCTACTTATTTCTTAGTCTAGCAATCTACTTATTAGTCTATCAATCTGCTTATTAGTCTATTAATCTGCTTATTAGTCTATTAATCTGCTTATTAGTCTATTAATCCGCTTATATTAGTCTAATGTGTTAATAGTCCTCTGTACAATCGTCTACACTAACCAATCTGCTTTTCTCGCTGGTCGCCAACCCGTTTATTCTCGCTGATCCAGCTCATTCCACCGTGTGTATACATTTGCCAATGTGCAACTTCTGCCAGTCAGCCAAACCAACAGTGACTCGCCCATTGATAATACGGTATTCAACTCTACAATCAGCATGTCCTACTTTCAAATCATACGATCCCCTAAATAATTACAATGCAGATGCTTCGGCCAACATCCACCTCGGCACCATCTGACCCTACCAGATCCCAAATTGTATCTGATATACCAACGCGTCTTGTTTCATTCGCACCAACTAAAGCAAGCCAACCGGATAGTACATCCTGCTCACCGCATTGGTATATTCACCCAGGTCATGTTACGGTTTTAAGACATTCCATGTCTCACTTGTCCATCTAGTGAAGATAGGTACATGTTAGGTACATGCTTTTTTTGAAAAGACATGGAGGACAAAACACCAGCTGAGGATGAGACACCCAACACATGTGAATACTCGGTATAATATGGAAAAATTAAAATATATCTATATATTCTATTTGTATGTGATATCTTGTGGAAACAGCCGTGATAACTCACAACTGCATCGTAAAATGCAACTTTATAAAACAATCCAATAGGGCAAAACACAACAGGACAAAAACACAACAGGACAAAAACACAACAGGACAAAAACACCAACAGTAAAAAAACACTAGCAGTAGAAAACACAAAAGGCCGCACACTAAATCTCCTTTGGAACCGCTTGTTCCTTGGTATACCCAAGAACACTAAGGTTTCCATGCATCGTATGGTACTCAGAAGTACCAAGACTATCAGTGCTACGGCTAAACTCAGGCTTGGCACGTAAGTTTGATAGAAAATCTGTTCCCGTATGTTGTGTGCCGTGAATCGCCTGATCCTTGACCTTGGGTGTAATCACGTACTTTGGGTCCAAGCTGGTGAAGCTCAATTTTGTCACTTCATGAATACTTGGGTCCTGTGAGGCAGCCACGTTGTCGTTTGTTGGGGCCTGTCCCAAGAGTTTTTTCTCTACATCTGCGGTCTTGGGATATGTGGTGGATGGCTGATGGTTAGTTTGGTGACAGTTGGTTTGGTGACAGTTGGTTTGGTGACAGTTGGTTTGGTGACAGTTGGTTTGGTGACACTTGATTTGGTGGTCGACTTTCAGACAGTTGGTTTGCTTAGAACTGTTAACCATCACAGTATCCTTCTTTGCCTTTTTCCGAAACGGACGTCCCATGTTAATCAAGGTCTTTTTGTTTGCCAGAAACATCTTCTTCATCTTGGTTTCCGTCAATGGACTCTCCAAGGTCAGGTCGTGGCTCATTGTAACTTTCAACGACGAGCTGCTAGTCATTTTGCGAAGCCCACTGCCAAACTTCAAGTTGAGAGGCGAGAGCGGCTTTGGGAAATCCAAAAAGAACCGGTTCGGCGCCTTGTCTTTGCCTACGAGGATTTCCTCGGAGATGGAAGTAACAGAAGATGCAGGTGAGACTACCAGTTTGAGCGAATCCATGTCGGAGTCGCTGGTTGAAAGATCGTTCAATGAAGACAAGTCTGTCTTTATCTTTGGGGGTGTGAGGTCCTGGAATATTTTTGGAGAGGCTGAGAAATTTAGCGAGGCTGAAAATGGAATGGCTGAGACTTTTAGAGGGGCTGAAAATGGAGAGGCTGAAGTCTTTGGAGAAGCCGAAGTCTTTGGAGAAGCCGAATTATTTGGAGAAGCCAAAGTCTTTGGAGAGGCGGAAATCTTTGGAGGAGATACCAATTTAAACGGCGAAGCCAACTTAAATGGCGAAGACATCTTCGAAGTTACAGAATCACTCACCTTTGATCTCGAGTCACCCAGTTTGGCCATGGCCTTGTAGCACTCTTTTTCCATTTCCTTGGCACATTCTTTTGCCGTTGCGTCCTTCTCCACTCCATCGTTCAGCTTATTTATTCCCTTTGCCGTTTCACTCGGCTCACCTGCCTTGCTCTTTATATATCCTCGTACAGACAACTCATTCACGCCAAAACTCCGGCTCTTTCGGTGGCTTTGCAACTTTGCAGCACAACCTTGCGCACTAGCCGTTATCACTGGTACCTGGGCCAAGGGACTGGATCCAGAACTCTCCAAAACCAACTGCCTTAGCACACTGTTGGACCTCTGGAGCGTGTCTATTTCATTTTTCATCCGTTCAACTTCATGCTGCATGCTGGCAAACTCCGTCGCCTTGACACCCGCCAACTCGTCAAAACTATGACACAAGTCATCCACAAACGATTTCAAGTCTCGGATGGTCCGTTTGAATTTCACATTGTCCTCGCATAGTGTCCGAACCCGCTCCTGCTCAACGGCTAAAAGCCGGGAAACCTCGGACTTGGTTTTCAACGTTTCTGACATTGCCTACTGTACAAATTGCTACTAGCTGGCTCATTATATACCTTTAAGCCTTCCATGACTGCGCCTTGGATCCACTAACCGGTGGGTTTGACCGCGTGATGGGCACGTGGAGTGGTATGTCACGTGATGATTGAGTGCAAGATGTGTCAGAGGAATTAATATTGGAGATAACCAGAGGAATTAATATTGGAGATAACCAGAGGAATTAATATTGGAGATAATCAGAGGAAATAATGGCCATGTATTTACAGGACTAACGTATATCCATTCATGTCAGCTTCATCATTGAAGCTCAACTCTTTGGCAACTTAAAATGGGTGGTCTCTTTAAACTCTGTATATTAAACAATGGACTGCAACTCATATGTACATTTCCACCGAGATTGCCGGCCAAGGTGGCATTTATTTGCATTGCTCACCACTTCAATGAGTAGCCTTGTGCCTTATGCCCAAGAATGCACGTGGCAGACGGCTTCCAATTTGCAAACAATCAGCCTGTAGGCTTTTCCACTGCCGATTATTTCCCCTCGATTGCATAATTGATAAAGTCAGAAAACATCTTCCGGTCTTCCTGGTTGTGTATCCATATACCATACACTTCCCCTACAGTGGTGCGGATCATCAACAAATCATTAGCCTGCTGGAGCTCGTAGTGGATTCCCTTGTAGAATTCAGGATATGCCAGAGTAATGGCCTTGGAGATTATTCCAATGGCCAAGTTCTTGGGCCCATTTCGATTGACAATCATCAAGCCATGGCCATACAAATCTTTGAGTTTCATATCGGCATCAGACACTTTGTTTTGCGTCACGTCGTCGATGCTTCGCTCATAAAAGATCAAAGGCCCCTGGAAATCAGTCTGCTCCCAGTTATCTGTGGCCTCGTTGAATTTATACAGCACAGCATGGGGCGTCGTTCGTATTATTTGTTTCAATTTCGGATCATATTTCCCAACACAGTTGAAATTTAATATATGTTTATATAATTCTAGTGCCACCTGGCTATCCTCAGGAGCTTTGAACGTCGTCTGCGATTGTGTAGCCATTTGCTCAATAAAGTCTCGTTGTTTCCACTATATGGGTGTTACCCGGGACAGTACTTGGCTAATCCTGTTGTCTTATCCTGCTGTGATAATGAATAATATTTATTCTTGTCTATATATTGTTCCGAAAATACGATCATTTGACTAGTCTATTGTCACTTGGAATTTCCTGAGGCGACATACTGTTTTCCACTTTGATTTTTCTCTGATTCTCTGATTCTTTGATTCTTTGGTTCTCTGATTCTTTCCCTGGTTTTTTCTCTAATTCCTTCTACTTGACAGTTAATGTGTTGCAATTAATATTTATATTAGCTGTATTTTTGCGTCATTTCGAACCGTATAATTGTTCTATGTCATTGACTGATGTCCTGAATAAATAGGATTCTACTGTAGCTTTACATTTAATCGAGTTACAATCTTGAGAGCATTGGAGTTTCTTGTGCATCAAAGCTTGTTGTACTAGAGTAATGTGCAATCATCTATAGAGCACAGTCTGATGCAAACATGTGATTTACCTCATGTGCTGTATCACTATAAAATAATAGCTATATTCCACGCAGCCTACAATTCTTAACCACCAAATAACCAACGACGGAAATATTTCTCGTGAGTTTGCTCTGATTGCTCAATGCAGTCTGTTAGGTGAGGCTGTGGTTACTATCATATTGATCACCAGAGCGTTGCATAACCAAGATTAGAAAAAGCCTCATTGCAAATCAAACTACAAGCTATTGCAAATCAAACTACAAGCTATTGCAAATCAAACTACAAGCTATTGCAAATCAAACGACAAACCATTGGAAGATCAAACAACAACATATTGCAAATCAAACGACAAGCCATTGGAACATCAAACAACAAGCCATTGGAAGATCATTAATGACCTTTTCAATTTACCCGCTAAAAAGTAGAAGGTTCATTGTAGCATAGGCACATCAAGCTGAGTAGCACACTAAGATTCATGTTTCAAAAACACATTCTAAGGACGCTTCAATTGAAATTACCGGACTGATCCTGGTCCTTGCCCGCATTACTTGGGGATCCGAGACGCACTAATATAACAAAACTTGAATATATCCAAGTAATATGTTTCATTGAGCACTGGGCAGGATACTGTCAACTCCTCAAACGAATGCCAAGGAAGGTGTATCCAATGGTTTATAGTCCCAGGATCTTATCCAATGCTAATCTGCTCAAGCTAATTTGCTCAAGCTAATTTGCTCCAACTAATCTACTCCAACTAATCTACTCCAACTAATCTACTCCAACTAATCTACTCCAACTAATCTACTCAGAGCACCATCAGAGCACCGTCGGTAGTAGTAAAATCGAATCGAATTGTTCTTGATACACCTACACTATTGAAACATCACGAAATGAACTTCACTTGACAAGATAAATCACATGGTTGAAACAATCCACGTCCAGTCTGAGTAAACAACTTATCACTGGTCATTCCACTGATTAAATAAAATAAATGGGCTCCAAGACCAGATACCAAGACTCCAAATGCCAAATATCAAAGACTACTGGATATTAGACCACCCTCCCACTACAAAAATCTTCATAGACCCAAACCCTAACGAGTCGTATTGTGTCAATGTCAGTATCAGCAGTTTTTGACATCTTTATAAGCTATACTCCGATGGCTAATTATAAATGAGTTTTGATCCTTTTTACATGAATAATTGGAAATTATAGTGATGGCCATTTACACAATTTTCTCCATCCAAATTTGGTAAACTTCTCTCCTTGTATAGTTGAGATTTGTATCATAGTCTTTTACCTGCCCTTACGGGTTATACATCTCATTTTTTAGATACCTATTGTATCGTACAATGCGCGATACATACACTTACCAAATGATAATATATTTATTCAAGGGTATAGCTATAGGTTCCCAGGGAAGATTTACACTTTGCTGCTATGTAGCTGTCGGAAGAAAACTATGCAACAGAGATTAAAAACTCCCGGATAGTGTTTGTTACACTTACCAAACACCAGTTGGTCTTTGATACGTGTATTAACAACGGTTTACAGCCTCAACAGATATATTATCGTGGTAACTCCACTAGTATACAGGTCACATGACCTGTAATACAACGGCATGAAGCTTCAGCTGAACTGCATCACCATAAAACCGTTGTGGCTAAGCTTACGCTAAAAAAAATACTGATAAGTTATCCATGTGACTGAACACATAAACTGTATCCAAGTATCTAGGCGATTTATTACACGTGAGTTCCAGATGATCTACAACAGGTGTAATAAGGCACTGGAGTCAGATCTGTACTCGTGCATATATATATATATATATATAAAATCTAAAAATTGGTGATTCATACAAGTGGAACGCACCTCCTGAAATTATAACATATAGCATTTACCCATACCAAGGGAACAAAATTTTTTCATTGAAACAATCCAATTATGAACGAGCAATTTGGCAGCTACCCAGAGAAAAAGGGACAAAAGAGGAAATATGGTGTTTGTGAGGGATGTGGTAAACGAGGATGGCACACGATCAAACAATGTACTGTTGCCAAAGAAAAGGCGGAAAATGAATCCAGATCCAGTCTAGGAGTCTTGGATACCAAACAAGACAGCATGAAGATCTCCAAGCGTGCTTTTATTCGAGTGTCACAGTTGGAAAACATGGACCCATCCGTGATGCTTTATGATGCTACGGGCGATGTTACGTTTACTACGTTCAAAGACATGCTTACGGATATCCAGGATGAAACTATTTATTGCGAAACACGGGGAGACGAAATGTTGCGTCTAACTGGCCCTGGAAATATTACAATACCTTTTGGAGGTCTGTTGATTACACTCAAGGGATACTACTTGGATCGAAACGATGTGGGGAAGGATCTCTCGGTTGTTTCTTTTCAAGGCGTGCCTAGTCAACGTGTGTCTATTTCTAACCTGCTGTACAACGAGGTTGAAATCACATATGATGGAAAATCCACTCGAATAGTCGCTGACCACAATCGATTGCTTTATTTCAAGCTCGACAAGAAACCTACACCAGCAGCTTTTAAATTGGAAAGAGGTCTGGATCCCTTTGCGCTTTCGCGAACAGAAAACGAGCTCCTACAAGATTTCAAAAGGAAGTACCAGCGCGATCTAAATGAAGAAGTGATGAAATTGGGTCTCGGGCTGTCATCCAACGACGAGGCAAGTGTTCCGGGGCATACTTTGTATTCTGCCATGCTTTTGTATAATAATAATACTGTGTTGTTAATGGTCGATGGATACAGCAAAATGGTCGATGCTGTTTTGATTCCATACCAAAAAGCGGCCGAGCTGATTGCTGAACGAGTCTTGATGAATGGCTACAAGCATTTCGTTACTTACAAGGAACTGCCATTTGATACTGAGAGTTTTGTGGAATTTCTTGCAAAGAATCATATTGAAAGACTGAAACGCACTCGCGACTGTGATGAAACTATGAATGAATGTGTGACTATGATGCAAAACCAGTTAAAGAAAACCGAACAAAGTTTAAGAAACAGAAGCAATGGTGGGAATTGGGACATTCTGGACAAGGAATTTACTCAACATTACTTTCAAGAACTTTTGAGCCACATCACTTACCAGTATAATAGACAACCGCGACTGTCAGATGGGATCATTCCATTACAACGGCACTATGGAGAAAATATAGTTAAGACCATAGACGAACGGGCATTTCACGATTTTGGGTCCCTAGTATATTACAGCACGGAATATGATAGGTTCATGTTACCAAGATACCCCGAAGAGGCTGGACGGTTCTTGGGCTGTTGGAAGGAACATTTAGATTTTATTATTGAAGATGTGTCAACAGGATTTCGCGAAACTACGTATAATGTTCGATTTGATAAGGTTAAAAGTATACCATCAATGCATGGTTTACCAGACGGCAGAAAAAACCTTAGTAATGAGGCAAGGCTTCAGCCTAGACTGGGTAGCTGGGTGACACAGGGACCCCTGAGTGACGATGAACCGGAGTTTCATTATGGTGCAGAAAAAGAACCCTATTATCAGGTAATTGATCCATGTGAGTCTGATTTCAGCATAATACTTGATTTGTTGATACCTGTTGCACAACATCTCTCCTACAATCGTGAAGAGACTATTAAAAAGCCATGAAATGAGTGAAATCAATTATACAGGAATGGAAATGATGCACTACTTGGTAGACATTGTAATGTTGGAAGGTGACTCATGAAATAATGAGAAGCGTGTGAGAAAGAGATACTTTCACATCAAGTGTATGAACCTGGCAGTTTATCTATTGGTACTGGATAGATGAGAAGAGTTATGCCTACGTGAGCCAATTAGTGTTGAGAGAGGACCAATTTGTTGTGATGGATAGTTTTTTATTCAAGCTGATGTATAGACGAAATCATTCTCAAGGCAGATATTCCAATTGATGAAGACGAAATTGTTCTCAAGGCAGATACTCAATTGGTAAAGACTAATTACCCAACTGGTTTTCAATTAAACAAGTTGTAGTTTATTCGACAAAGGAACAAGACTATCATGATTATTTAATTTACGCCATCTATAATGATTTGTCAATACATGAGCCTGAACACAACCATTTTCGAGCACTGTTTCAAATAAAGGATATTTAAACAGTGTAGATGTAAATTTCAGCCAAACCTGGGAATTATTGGAATGCATTTATGAATACTTGGCGGATATTACGAGGTTTGTAGTTTAACATGTGGCCATGTCAGTGAATTCTTTTCTGCCAAAGGGTTGGCGATTGTGACTACCCGACTACCTATATGACGTGACTTTTGGCTGTATAATCATTTCCAAAGATGTTGTAAGATCAAGCTTATCCAGTTTTCCTTGGAATGTGGCGATGATTCTGTAATTTAGTCCATGGCCATTTACAAATTTGGCCATTTCCTCGGGAAACGACTGAAATAGTGACACGAGTTACAGATAATAATAATAATAATATTTATCTAAGGCTATAGCTATACTAGGCTCTCAGAGGAGATTTATACTGCGCCGTCTGACTAAGGACGGTGTTGTTATGTTGTTGTCAAAAGAAAACTCTACGACAGAGATAAACTTTTGACTAGAGCTTGTAAATATGTAAGGTAATGAGCATTGGAGGGGCAATGAACATGAGTTGGTAAAATGAATGATATGGTAAAATGAATGATATAGTAAAATAAATGGACTTGGCTAGACCATTGCCTTGACAGAAGCTTGGGCTGGAATAGTCGAGATGAAATCTCTGCATTACATCGACATAAAGAGGAATATAAATGGATTATTTGGAAAAGTTGGATGGTGGATTATCATATGGAGTCTTGCGACTACCTTGAGCCAGACCATGTCTTGAGACTACGCATGGGCTAACATAACAAACATGTCTATTCCGTATATTCCAAAGAACCTATGTTTGGTCCAAAGAGCCTAGGCATGTTCCAAAGAACCACAAGGTTTTATTCCCATGTCACCATTGGTAAAGATTAGGCAATCTACCAAAATTCATTCTTTTATTCTCACCACACTTTTCCCATAATTTACTCTTTCTTCTCTTCTCTTCTCTCACTTCTCTCCTCTCTCCTCTCTCCTCTCTCCTCTCTCCTCTCTCCTCTCTCCTCTCTCCTCTCCTAACTACGCAACGCTCGCAACCGCTCAGCCAACTTATCCTCCTTGGCCTCATCAACAGCTTGCTTCAACTGCGACTCATCCACCTTTGTTTCGTGCAAATTCTGGCGGAGCTCAAGCCCAGCTTCATCCGCCACTTTTCCCATGAGCAAATCGACTTCTTCCTGAGGCGTGGTCAAAGCAGTGGCGTTGTTGGTGGCGGCTTCGTAGTAGTTTGTGGTGGCGTCCAAATCTTCAAACTGGGACTCGAATTTTTCCATGACAAGGGATATTTTCTCGAGGTTCATGCTCTGGAGAGCCTTGTCCATGCCCTTGATGACGTTGGTCATGTTGCCGCTCACTTGCCGCATGGTGACTGCGGTTTGCACTCGGGAAGAAACTGCGTCGATTCTTGACGACAAGCGAAGAAGATTGAGCCGCTCGTGGGCCTTGCGGATTGCGTTCTGGGCGTATATCTGGGCAATGTCGTTGTTTCCCTGCTGCATTGCCTTCTTGATCTTCTGCTTCTCCTTCTGCTCCTCCTTGCCGGCCTTTTGCGCCTGCTTACTCAACTGCTTGGCAGTAAACTAAGTTAGTAAAGACATGGCCTGTTGGCACTACGTACTTTCAATTGGAATAACGATTCTAATGTTAGTTTTTACTAGTTGTGTAGAGTACCCACTTTCTAAGCCGCTCATTGCACAGCGGCTACATTTGCAGTTGTTTTTATACGGTCACGTGTCATGCATTGGTCTAGATAAGGAGGAGGGCAGCAACAATGGCACCAGCAATTCCAGTGGATAATTTGGCAGCTTGTCCGACTGGAATGGTAGAAACTGTAGAAGAACTGCTGGATTCCGCAG
This sequence comes from Saccharomycopsis phalli, assembly GCA_020342235.1. Classification (NCBI taxonomy): domain Eukaryota; kingdom Fungi; phylum Ascomycota; class Saccharomycetes; order Ascoideales; family Saccharomycopsidaceae; genus Saccharomycopsis; species Saccharomycopsis phalli. The sequence continues at coordinate 604,222 of CP073215.1, forward strand.
CCAGTGCGGAACTAGACGATGCCTCTGTAGTTTCAGATGCCTTAGTCTCTGAAGACTCGGTGACTTGAGCTTCAATGGATGGAGCTTCGGTAGATTCTACAGCTTTTGGAGCCTCGGTTGGAATGGACTCTAGCGTCGATGGCATGTGGGTAGTTTCCCCAGTAGGCTCAGATTCACCTTCAGAACCAGTAGGCTCAGATTCACCTTCAGAACCAGTAGGCTCAGATTCACCTTCAGAACCAGTAGGCTCAGATTCACCTTCAGAACCAGTTGGTTCGGACTCACCTTCAGAACCAGTTGGTTCGGACTCACCTTCAGAACCAGTTGGTTCGGACGCTAATCCAGTTGGCTCGGACTCAGCAGACTTGGATCCAGTTGACATAGACTTTGATTCAGTTGGCTCAGACTTGGATTCAGTTGGCTCAGACTTGGATCCAGTTGGCATAGCTTTGGATCCAGACTCAGACTCAGACCCAGACTCAGACTCAGATCCAGCTGATTCAGACTCAGACCCAGACTCAGACTCAGATCCAGACTCAGACTCAGACCAAGATCCAGACTCAGATCCAGACTCAGACTCAGATCCAGTTGGCTTAGACTCAGCTCCCTTGGTCTTGGCTGGCTCCTCTGGCAATGGACAAAAAGTAGTATACTCAGTAGTCACAGCACTAATGGTCTTGGTGATTACAGAAACACCCGTAGTTATTGGAATCTTAGTACACGTCTTGGTACCACAACTAGTCACAGTCATCACCGTAGTGCGAACGTCAGACACCGTCACCGTCGAAGCATTGTGCCCTTTAGCACCCATATGAATCTCAGAACCTTCCAAAGAAGCAGAGGCCGGCCAGTCAGACTCGCCGTCCATCATCCAGTTGGACTCGTTGGCAGCCTGCATCTCAGACTTGGCAACAGTGTGGGCTTCAGAAGCCATGACAGCTGAGGAGGCAGATACAGCAAGAATAGTCGAAGAAAACTTCATGTTTTTGGTAATGATAAACATCTAGAATCCAATCTCTATTTATATTACCCAGGGGTTCTTCTCCACGAAAAAAGATCGCCTGGATGCGTGCCATACAAGGCATGGATAGTTTTTGATGCCTTACAGGGCTTTCCATGATACAAGACAAGGCACACTGTGCATACAAATTAATTCTCAAACGGCAAAATATCCATGTAATTATACTCACAATGGTCGTAATCATATCCTTTTGTATCCCTCTGGTTTCCTTGCTTGGTTGTTTGCTGTATTTCATACTTCGCCCTGGAAGCACACCGTACATGGTACCATGATCTTTGGCTCCAAGGAATTAGGGGTCAATAGGCATTAAAAAAAAAGCCACAGGGGTTGTATACTAGCGATTTTTTCTTGCTACATAAATTACTCAAATGAATACATTGGCTATACAGAGCATCACACCTGGGGCTCTCGCTTCACAAACTCGGGAAGCATAGGATCAATTCTCACCAATCCATTGTCCAAAAACAAGTCAACGGACTTGACAAAATTAACCACAGCCTCGGGATGGTAGTTCTTGATTGTCAACACAGTAGGAGCAACGTATTCCCCTGGACCTTCAATGAGCTGTCCGACACCCTGGTACTGTTTGAGATGGTTGATGAGCCGTGAATGGATTTTCCGATCCGGAAACGCCGGCACAGTTTCCTCAGTTGGAATCTCATTAGGGGTTCCTTCTGCTGGAATATCTTGAGTTGGTTCTTGGCTCATGGTGGTAGTACTCGCAGCAATAGTTGGTTCAGTCTGGCCGAGAATTCTTCGAATAGGCATTTATTGTTTTGGTATTTTATGGAAAAAAGTGGATGGTGAAACCAGAGAATCTGGGCTATTTTTATATTGCAAATGAGCTTGTGAATCACATTTGTTGATTATCACAAACACATTAGAGGAAGTCACAACGCAGTGTTGACGCTCACAAATACTAGCACACAATCAAGGTCAATCAAGTCAACCAAAGCAAATCAAGGCCATGTTGAGACTCTTCAAGACTCGATATTTGATTGGAGTTTGCAAATGGCCTGATGAAAATTTACAACGACAGCCTTGACCGAATTACGAAAAAGCTACGAGTAGTAGTATTTAAAACTTCATGTTGGATAATCAACGCCATCCAATGAAGTTTAGCTGCAAGCCATGGGTATTGTGTGACTTTGTATAACTCTGTATTGCAAATGTAAAGTATGTTGGCTGCAAGTGTAAAGTACACTGTATGATGATTAGAAAAAGGCAAGATACAAGCATTATGACAAGATACAAACAGCCATGACAAGATACAAGCATCATGACAAGATACAAGCACAGTCTATTTATTACGCGATACAAGTACAGTCTATTTATCACATGATACTAGCAGTCTGGTGCCAAGTGCTTCAACGTGTCCAATAGCTGGCTACACGTGACATGTGACCTTCCCATTAATACTGGCAACCAAATGGCTGGAAAAATATTGGGTCCATTACAAGAAAAACTCAACTTGGATTGATCAAGGCATTGTAACAGCCCAAATGATCAAACATTGGCCGAGATTATCCACACATGTTGTGTGAAAGGGGCACGTGTAAATATTGGCCACGTCTATAATTAGACTTTGTACAAGAAAAGTCAGTGGTACCCATGGGGCTCATGACGTGAGATTTTCAATATGCTAATCTGAAATTCGATATAAGCCCAAACAGGACGCGTTCGTATGATTTAGCTGGCATTTTGTCTTTAGTGACTGTAGGTGTTGCCGTTTCAGCTCCACAGGTATGCTGAAAGAGGAAATAGTGATGCATCTCTTAGACAATAAAGCAGGGTGCTCGGAGACAATTAGTGTCATAAAAGCAGTGATGTTTCAGGTAACTACATTTCCTAATGAGGAATGTCACAGTATCCCTATGCTTTAGTACATGTATGATGAGACGAATAATTATTTGATGGCCAGAGAACATTCTGCATGTAAATAAATGACTTGCAATGGTGTAGAGTAGAATAGTGATAAAAGAAGATTGTATAGTAGAGAAAAGAATAGAAATGATGGGATAGACATGATATAGGATAAAATAAGCAAGCTAGACAACAAACGGATAAAATATATATTAATTTTGTCTTACAAGAAGCGAATATTAATTTGCTGAAACCGATTTGGTATTGAGAATCCATAAAACGCTCCTGTGTTGAAACATGCATAGAAAAGCTGCCAGAAGACGGTGGAAATTTTGTGGAAATTTTGTACCGTTGCACGGAAACTCGTTTGACATAGTACCAATGATATTGGCACTCATGTTGAATTTGTAGTAATATAATCCAAGCCCATCACTAATTTAACCTTGATACCTCCTGGATATATCCTAGATTTGAAAATGTCTGCCACGAACCTTTTAAATTTTAGTCTATAATAATAACGACTTAGGGTCGGTACTAATGTATGGAGACGCAGCGACGTAAATGCTGCAGCACAGCTGGATTGGTATATATTACAACGAGAATCTCAAACACGATTGCAAATTGTATAATGTGGTCAGCATATTTTCTAGTGGCGTCGTTATTCGCCCAGTTTGTCTTGTCACAAACTGTTTTGTTGTACAAGACTGTCACCGTGACAACATGGACAGCTCCACTGACGACATACGCATACTTTGGGTGCACTGACGGATGTAAGGTGTATAAAGGAATGTTAATGAGTGCTAGCTCGACATCCACCAGTTCGACATCCACCAGTTCGACATCCACCAGTTCGACATCCACCAGTTCGACATCCACCAGTTCGACTTCAACTACTAGTTCAACTTCTACCAGCTCAACTTCTACCAGCTCAACTTCTACCAGCTCAACTTCTACCAGCTCAACTTCAAGTACCAGCTCGACTTCAAGTACTAGCTCGACTTCTACCACCAGCTCAACTTCAAGCTCGAGTAGCTCAAGTACCGACTCTTCAAGCACTACTACTGGAACTTCAAGCTCAAGCACTACTACTGGAACATCAAGCTCAAGCACCGACTCTTCAAGTACTACTGGAACTTCAAGTTCAAGCACCGACTCTTCAAGTTCAAGTACCGGAACTTCAAGCACTGACTCTTCAAGTACTACTACTGGAACATCAAGCTCAAGCACCGACTCTTCAAGTACTACTGGAACTTCAAGTTCAAGCACCGACTCTTCAAGTTCAATTACCGGAACTTCAAGCACTGACTCTTCAAGTACTACTACTGGAACTTCAAGTACCGAATCTTCAAGCTCAAGCACTGACTCTTCAAGTACTACTACCGGAACTTCAAGTACTACTACTGGAACTTCAAGTTCAAGCACTGACTCTTCAAGCTCAAGCACTGACTCTTCAAGCACTACTACCGGAGTCTCAAGCACTGAATCTTCAAGCTCAAGCACCGGAACTTCTAGCACCGGAACTTCTAGCACCGGAACCTCTAGTTCAAGTACTGGAAGCTCAAGCACTGACTCTTTAAACACAAGCTCTGACATTTCAAGTACTAGTACTGGAACTTCAAGCTCAAGCACCAGCTCTGACTCAAGCACCAGCTCTGAAACTTCTTTCTCTTCCAACCCTAACTCCAGCAGTTCTACCTCGTCAGGCGCACCTGGTGAATCCAGTTCTGCCCCATCCACTCAAACCACAACTGCAACTTACGAAACAGTCCAATGCGAACAAGACAAATGCTCGACAGTGCAAACATCTGGCCCAGCAATTCCTGTGGTGCAAACCAGTACATTTACAACAGTCTCTGACGGCCAAACGATTGTTTCGTCCTCGCTTGTTACGTCCTTCTCTCCAGTGTCAACTAGTCCAACTCCAGATCCAACTACATCCCCAGAGACCCTGAGACGGAGCCATTCTCACGGATATGCCACCACTCTGGTCGCATCTTCTACTGTGAGTGAATCCACCAGCACAATGGACAATATCTCCACCACCGTGGTGAGTATCGAGTCGTGTGATGCAGGGAAATGTTCGTCAGTTCCAGTGACCACCGGGGTTAGTGTAGTCACTGTTACTTCAAGCGGTGTTGTCACGGAATACACTACTTATTGTCCATTGACTGCTTCCGAGGCTTCAACTCTGCAAAGTGTAACATCTTCTGAAGCTTCAACTCTGCAAAGTGTGACATCTTCTGAAGCTTCAACTCTGCAAAGTGTGACATCTTCTGAAGCTCCGTCAAGTGCTCAGAGCTCCAGCATCACAACTGGAGTCACTGTAGTCACTGTGACTTCAAGTGGAATTGTTACTGAATACACCACCTTCTGTCCATTGACTGAGGGCGGATCGACCACTGTGATTCCAACCGAGGCTGCTCAATCAGAGACAAAGACACTGATTTCCGAATCTTCAGAGACTCTTACCGTTTCGAGTGCAAGTACTTCTGTTGTCGCTCCAAATGACTCTTTGACCCAATCATCCACTCCAGTTTCCTCTCCAAATGACTCTTTGACCCAATCGTCAACCCCAGTTTCCTCTCAAGTCTCAACTTCATCACCAGTCTCTACTAACACATCTGAATCAGCAGTTTCAGAAACTACTCCTCAACCAAATCCACAAACCACTTTGGTATCAACTACTTCTGGACCAGTTACCCCAGCTAGTGCTTTACAAGAGTCATCTAGTCCATCTAGTGCTGCACAAGAGTCATCTAGTCCATCTAGTGCTGCACAAGAGTCATCTAGTGCTTCATCTACTCCATCTAGTGATTCAAATCCATCCAATTCAATTCAAACACCAGCACCAACTACTACTGCACATGCCTTGGAAGTTAACCCAGCCAACGCCCCAACAAATGCTCCGTTGGCTCCAGCTAACCCAACTTTGGCGGCAGCCGATACCACATTTTCTGCTTCTTCTTCAATTTCTTCTCCTTCTTCCAGTCCTGCTGGCCCAGGCCCATCGACATTTAGTTCTACTATAATGCAAGCAAATGGCTCGTCCAAGATCCACGCAAGTTTCGTGGCAGTGCTACTCGCATTGTGCCCATTTATTCTTCTTTAATCATATACAATTTATTTAGTGGTCATATACAAGTGTTTATACCTGTAGCAAGATGTAATTTAATTTACGCAATTTACAGTTGGTGGTGGCACTAGCATTGGGCTACATGGTAATTGTGACGGTGTAATATTAAATGTCATTGGTAATTATTCGAGTAGATATTGATATTATTCGAGTAGATATTGATATCATTCGAGTAGATATTGATATCATTCGAGTAGACATTGGTACCATTCGAGTAGACATTGGTATCATTCGAGTAGACATTGATTACTCCACATTGCCATCATTATCATTAATCATCATAGTGCGGAATACACCTTCTGGAGCTTCAAATTATTATAATACTGCCCCATTACTTTCCTGTTCACATCACTGGCTTCGGCCCATATCCTCTGGACCTCCATATCATGGTCAATTCCTCCAAGATACACATCCAGATTCTGGTAATACCCCATGACATCGTCATGATGCTGTGCCATCGCTTGTACCCGAGCAGCTTTATACTGAATCACCCTCTCATTATACTCTAACCACTGCCTCTGGTATTGCTCCACCCCACTTCGGTAGGAATGCCACTGGGCCACGTCGTGAAACTCGCCAGGCGGGTCCGGCGGAATTAGAGGCGGATCACGTGACGCAAGGTCGCCCGAAGAGAGCCGTTTACAGGCCGCATACACCGGCCGGTTCACCGGCATGTGGAGCCCTTCGGCATTTCCTTCTTCGGGGTACTCAAAATGGCGTTTCCGCGTCACTTTTGGCCGCTTGCCGTCCTTTGGATCAAGCAGGTTGCGCAAACTATCAAAATCAAAGTTCGATTCCCGGTCCTGCGTGAATGGAGGAATGTTTTCGATACCGTCAATGCCAAACTGCGGCTCTGGGTCGCTCTCCAAATCAGGATCCGCCTCCACAAAATTCTCATCCAAGTCGCTGTCAGCAAGATCAATGTATGGCTGCCGCGCCTCGTCAAAGCCTGCAACCTCCTCCACGTCATCATCTTCTTCCAGAGAAATCATCTCGGGACGCCGGAATTTCAGCTCTTGCGGCTTTTCTTTGGTCCGCTCAGTCCGTAGTGGTCGTTTGTACTTGTTCTGTGGCGGTCGTCGGAACGTTCCTGCGCTCTCACGGACAATTTTGTCCAATTTGGAGTAGTCTAGTTTGACTGTGTGATGATCCTGATCGAGTTGCTCTTCTTGGTTGGATTTGTTTCCCTGGCTTTCCTGGTTATATTGGCTGCTTTCTTGGTTAACTGGTTTCTTTTTGGCTGATTCCTGTGATTCGTGTGTTGATTTCTGTGATTCATGTGTCGATTCCTGTTTAACTTCTTCCTGTTTGACTGCCTCTTGCTTTACTTCCTGCTTAACTGCCTCTTGCTTGTATCCAAAACTGCCAAACAGAGTCCCTGAAAAAAAATCCCGACGGAGAGGCGAGTCAACTTCGTCATCATCGTCATCGTCATCAATGATAATCGGGTCTTTCATTCTCCCACCTCGATGACTAGGAATGCTCCTACTAGGACTTTCAGGAACTCGCAGGCCGGAACCTGGGGATTTAATTTCAGAACGGACAGTGTGGCTGCTCTGGTCATATTTTTTGTACTGTGTCTCAGGGCTTGTTCTAGTCTTGCTATTTCCAGGAGTTTTCACTCTAGTCAGACTGTTGCCTGGGCTTTTGTTTCCACCAATGTTTGTCTTGTGATCGTTGGTATGATTTACATATGCATACCCGGTGCTTCTCCCCCAGTTGTCTTTGGTAGACCGTAACTCGGGTTGTACTTCGCTCGTTGCCTTTTCATTTTGTCGTTGTTTTTCTTGCTGCTCTCTTTCTCTTTCCATCTGTCTTTCCCTTTCCCTTTCCCTCTCCATTTGTCTTTCCCTTTCCCTTTCCCTCTCCATTTGTCTTTCCCTCTCCATTTGTCTCTCTCTTTCTCTTTCTCTTTCCTTCTCCATCTCCCTTTCTTTCTCCCTCTCCTTCTGCTTCTGCCTCTGGTATCCCGTATACTTCAGATAACTATTCACATTTGGGTTCCCAAACGTCGAGCGGTTCCGCAAATACTCATAGTCCAAGTCGTCAAGATTGGAATAAAACTTGCGGTCAAAAGCACTTCGAGTAAACGCATCATTGAACCCCTGGTAAAAGTCGTACTGCTCCTGTCTCCTCAGACCAAACCCATTGAAAAAATTATCCGTAGTGCCGCGCCGGTTCGCAAATCCATTGTAGCTCTTTGAGACCTTTGGCGCCAACCCGCGGTCGTATTCTGCCTTTTTGGTTTCATCAGAAAGAATTGCATATGAATCAACAATCCGCTTAAACTTTTCGTGGGCTCCAGAATCCTGGTTTTTATCAGGATGGTATTTCAACGCCAATTTCTTGTATGCTCTCTTGATTTCCGTCTCATTGGCGTTTCGTCCTAACCCCAATTGTGCGTAGTGGTCAGACATGCAAATATCATGTTTAGGCGCTCCTTATATAAAGGTTATGGGCGATGGGTCATCCTGTGGTTGTGAGCGATGGGACGTAGTTATGTGCCATGCCATATATATTTACCCCAGCCCATTTCAACGCCATGGGCTTTCCATTCCTATTGCTACTCCCAGTGCTTGCAAATTGTCTCCAATGGCAGTTGAAGTTGGACACATTGGTTCTGGAAGACCCATTTGCTGACGTGGATCTCTTAAAAGTATATTCGCAGCAGTACGGCAGCTCCGGAAGTGCACCACACAAATTGTCTATGGACAAGCCTATGGACAATTCCAGTGATGGTATTGTGCCAGATTACGTTTTAAAATATGCTCCGGTGGTCCACTTGTACTCAGAAGAACGGTACTTGCCGTATGACGTGAATCAGTATGTCAAAGAGTTTTATTTGACCTATGCCAACGGCACGAATTTGACGACAGCCTCAGACTTGCCGCTTGATTTGTCGCGGCTCTCTGAATTTGCCCAAGTGTCTCGAGATTCCGACGTCTTCATGACCAGTTTGCTGGACTTTTCCACCGACCCGGACTGGCTCACGGGCAAAAAAAATACCGTCAATCCCGAAACAGGAGAAATAAAAGACGCCCCCGCGGTCTTGATTGTGGTAGACAGGGGCAACGGCTGGGTGGACTCGTACTGGTTCTACTTTTATTCGTTCAATTTGGGGCCGTTTGTCATGGGGCACGGACCATATGGCAATCACGTGGGCGACTGGGAACACTCGCTAGTGCGGTTCTACAACGGCAAACCGGTGGTTCTTTGGATGAGCGCACACAGTGGCGGCAACGGATACCGCTTTGATGCCGTCGAGAAGTATATTTCCTCTGGAAAATTCAGCAGAGATGCAAACCTCAGCCGGCCTGTGATATTTTCTGCTAGAGGCACCCACGCAAACTACGCCTCGGTCGGACAGCACTCCCACGACTTGCCATACTCCATTTTGTGCGATTTCACCGACCGTGGGCCGTTGTGGGACCCTGCCAAGAACTATCTCGCATACTTTTGGGATGGCTCTACACTAGCACCAGCACGCAACAGCACACCCGACGCCCATGGAATCCATCGTGTGCGATCGCGCGAAGCCTCCTATGGACCCTGGCTTCAGTTTTGGGGCCGGTGGGGCGACAAGAAGCTCGACTCACGTGACCGCAGACAGAGGTGGTCACCGTGGGAGTACAAGTACATTGACGGGCCCATGGGTCCGTTGAATAAGAATTTGCTTCGCAGTCTGCCGTGCCAGGGTTCAAAATGGTGGAATTTCTGGGGCGGGTGTGCTGTAAGGCGGTACTTGGATATGGGCACTGGCATGGACAGTGAGGGTGCCAGCAGCTGTGTTGTGATTGCCAATCATATTGACAACTGGCTATTGGGACGGGTTTTTGTATGGGTTGCTAGGGGAGGTTTGTTGTGTGGTTTTGTGGATGCTTTTTGGGGATAGTGGCCGAGTGCTGAGCAAAGTGAGGACAAGAGTGGGAAGATGTAGGTTTGGAAATGGTGATCAAGGGACTGGTATAGAATTAATATATGGCTAAGTTTATTGGCAATGTGGTGTTGATTTGCACTTGTTGAATGGGTATGAAGTGTTTATTGGTCAAGGGCTATTAAATGTTTAGTGATGTACCATTGGTCAAGACTATTAATATACTATTTACTAGGTAATGATCAAGTATTGAATAATACTGACTAATTGATACACTGCCTAATTAACTATTGATACACTGCCTAATTGACTAATTGATTACTATACTAATACACTGACTGACTAAGTGACTACTATATTAAGACACTATTCACCAGCTAATTGACTACTATATTAAGACACTATTCACCAGCTAATTGACCACTATATTAATGCACTATTGACCAACTAATTGACTATTATTGACCAACCAATTGACTATTATTGACCAACCAATTGACTACTATATCAATACACCATCACTAGCTAATTGAATCAAGTATTGCATTCATCCACTGACTAATTGGTTACTATATCAATACACCATCACTAGCTAATTGAGTCAAATATTATGTTAATAGACACTGATTAAATCAGGCGTCGCAAACAATAAACTGGATACCGCCACACTACAAATGGCCCCACTGAAACAAAGAATTGCTGTCCTAAAAGAAGCTACACGGAAAAAGATACCAAGGAATGGCAAGATCTCATTGACTCCAATGAGATCCGGCTCCGTCACATTACACGACGCTACGCCGAGACTCAATTCAAGTGACTACTGACAAGTCAAAACTACATTCAGAAGCCCTAGTTAGACCTAAGTGAATACTCAGCAAGATCAGTCAATCACTCAACGGCCAAAACTTAGTTTCACATGTACAAAGACTTTATTAACGTAGAGGCTAACCCGTCATGAAATAGATGGAGAATCTTACGCCGTTGACGTTCCACGACTTTACCTGGCAGTACTCTTGGCCTTTCGAGCCCAAAGACAGATACAAATGGATTACTACTGCTAACCAAGCCCGCTTCCTTTCAGATAAGGCGAAGCTTAAACTTGTAGGATTCCACTCGTCTGTGCTGGACTGGTTTTCTTTTTACTAAAACACGTTATGAGGTGGCTCAAGTCAAAAGTTTATCTGTCGCAGAGTTTCTTTCAATGGCTACATAGCCGTCCTTAGTCATGGACGGCATGTATAAATCTCCCCTGGGAGCCTAGTATAGGTGTAGCGTTGGATAAATATTATTATTATTATTATTATTATTATTATTATTATTATTATTATTATTATTATTATTATTATTATTATTATTATTATTATTATTATTATTATTATTATTATTATTATTATTATTATTATTATTATTATTATTATTATTATTATTATTATTATTATTATTATTATTATTATTATTATTATGTTAATGCACTGACTAATTGACTACTATATTGATACACTCACTAATCAACTACATCAATACACTCACCAACGAATCAACTATTATACCAACCTCGGCAAATGTAGTCATGCAGCATCATGCACCTTGCGATGGACCATCAAAATTATCATAAAAATTTTCCCTCACTCAAATGGCCAGAAAGATATCCAAAAATTCCAGAGCAGCACGGAGACAGCAGGCCGATGAACCCGAGACGGCCGAATTATCCAAATTGCCGCGGATCTCTGATAAAAGCGACATTGCCAATTATTTGGTAAGGACCACCAACAAAAATGAAGACCTCTTGAAACTCAAGTTGGAAAAAAAGAAAAACACAGCCAAGGACAAGGACTCGAAAATCACAAAGAGCAACAAGGGAAAGGTCACCAAAGCTTTGCTGTTTGGCGGGAAATTGTCCACCAAGATCCAAAAGAGTATTGACCGTGGCTTAAAAGTACGTCAGCGAAGAAGCACGTGGGATCAGGTCAACTCTGACTTGAAGAACATTGACAGCAATGGGAGTATCTCAAAGCCAAAGAAGGAGGATCTGGACGATGAGGAGGAAGAGGAAGAAAAGCACAAGAATGGCGGGTTCTCGGTGTTGGAGGAAATCGAGGCTTGATACATTGCTAGTTTATATAATATTGAGCATTAATGTAGCTAGTTGCAGGCTAGGAATGAGTCGCGTGGCCGTCCCCGTCGTCACAATCATCTTCCGGCGAAATATCAATTTCCCCACAGAGATCCAACTTCCTGCTGCTGGACCCAACATATATCTTGTACACTCCGTTCTGGATCACCCACGTCTGGCTTTCGGGGTCCCACGCGCTCATGTCTCTTCTCTGGATCGTGAAATCAATGGTGACGGTTGCTCCAGGGTCGATCTTCACCTTTTCAAACCCACGCAATTGTCGCGGCGGAGTGTATAAATAGCTGTCGCAATCGGCATCCGATGGATACTCAATGTATAGCTGTGCGACAAACTGGCCACACTCGGACCCTTCGTTTGTAGCATCGACTTTCACCGCGTACAACTCTTCCCACAACGCAGGGTTCCCTCCCAATCCGCCTCCTGGCTGGACCGGGTCCTTTTCCTGCTCGGGGGTATACCCTTCTGGGTAACAGTATTCATCCACCGAGATGATCTTGTCGTTGAACAAGTATGGGTAGATAAATCCCGGCACCGGCACCAAGTCCTCATAGGGGAAGAGCGCCTCCTCGGGATCAGACACATCATAGGCATCGTCAAACCGATAAACTGGGAGATATGGCGCTGGGCAAGACAAGTCCTCGGTCGGGAATGCAATCTCCTTGATTCGAAGATTGTTCAAGAAAAACCTGGTGTACGAAAGACCAAACCCAAACTCGAACCTCGGCTTGATTTTATTCTCGTCAAAGTACCGGTAGTCAAGCAACAAGTCGCGGTCCAAGAACGTGTTGTCTTGCGGCTCCCCATCGCTCGGAATGTCTTCAACGATACACACATAATCGTCAATATCCTTGGCAATGGTAAACGGCAAGTGGCCCGACGGATTCACATCGCCAAATATTATTTCCGCCAAGGCAGTGCCTGAATATTGGCCCAATGGCGCAGCCCATAGCACCGCTACTATGTTATCGTCCTCGATCCAGTTCTCCATGTCCACAGGCCCAGTCGAAGTAACAATCACCACGGTCCGATGGCAGTTTTCCGCCACGTTCTGAATCACCTCCTCGCCGTTATTCCACAACGTAAGGTTCTTGCGGTCGCCAAAATTCTCGTCCACTTGCACATATCCTTCACCACTATCGGCAGAAACCACCACTATCGCCAAATCACTAGCAGAGGCCAATTCCCGAAGATGCTCAAACTCATATGAGTCGGACGAGAAGTCCACAGCAATACTGGCCTTTCTGGCACGACGGGCAATGGCCTCATATGGAGTAACCCCGTACATTTGATTCACGGCCGATGAGCCCCAGCCTTGGAACAATGCTCCATCGGAGCACTGCTGTTCCTTGCAATTGAATCCCTTGGGACTGGGTCCGGCTGCGATTCCGGCAACAAGTATTCTTCTGATTCCGTCTTCCTTGGCGATGGGTAATACCTTGGCATCGTTCTTGAGCAATACGATTGCTTCTTCGGCCACTTTCAAGGCCGTCTCGTCGGAAAATTCGCTAGTGGCGTCGATATGCCAGTTGACTTGCTTGATGGGGCCAAAGCTCTGGTACGGGAACTCCTGGTCATATGTGTGGAACGTCCACGAGGAAAAGTTTGGCACGTCCATGTAGTCGGGAAAACAGTCAAAGGCAAAGAACGGAGCCAAGATGCGGGTCACCATATCGTCAATTCTCTCTTCGGGAATCGTCTCGTTGTAGATGCTTCTTGTCAATAACGGGCCCCAGAAGGATTTCCCAGAGAGCCACTCGCCAACCACTTCGCCAGGCATGTTCATGTCCAAGCCACTAAGCACGCTTGTCACTCCAGAATGAGTGGCGCCCCACTCGCTCAACACAAATCCCTGGAACCCCAACTCCTCCTTCAACAAGTAGTTTAGCAAGTAGGAATTCTCGCACGCATACGTGTTGTTCACCTGGTTATAGGAGCACATGACCGACCCGACCCCGGCATGGATCGCGTCGGCAAACGGCCACAAGTATATTTCGTGCATCGCCCGGTCGCCGATGTTGGAGCTGATGGCCTCCTCCAAGTTATCCCAATACTCGCCTGTCCATTCGTGAAGCTGCCGAAACTTTTCCTGCTCGTTGCCAACAAAGTGCCTTACACTGGCAATAACCCCTTGCTCTTGAATTCCTTTGATGGTGTATCGTGCCGCCACCCCTTGGAGGTACGGGTCGGCGCCAAACGACTCAAAGTTCCGGCCCCCTTGTGCTTTCAAGCCAATCGGTCCAATGGTTGGGCCAAGCATCACATGAACCCCCTTGGACTTGAACTCCTCGCCCAACGATTTTCCTCGGAGATACATGAGCGCCTTGTTGAAAGTTGAGCCTGCCGCCAACCCCGATGGGAATGCGGTGATAAAGTCAGTGAACCGAACACCCATGGGTCCGTCTTGGAGACATAATGAGGGGATTCCAAGACGTGGAACTGCCCCCGTGTTCCCCACACAGGGCCCGGATCCCCAGCCTGTTCCAGTGGTCAAGTTGACCTTCTCGACTGTTGTCATTTGCTCCACGATGCAGCGGGCCTTTTCATAGGCCTCCTGCCAGACGTTCTGGATTCTTCCGCCGGCAGCTAACAGTTAGAAATGAATTGTCAGAAATAAAGCCACCTACGTGAGGGAAAATAGTTGGGACTGTATGGTCTGGGGCCATACCAGGAGTAGCTTTGCACTACTTCGTCCATGGCGCCCCAAGCTCTTTTTGAAAGCGGCTGATTTGCTGCCGGTGACATGGGACGCTCAGAAGCAAACGGTCCGAATTCCAAACAGTATATTGCTGGCAGAATGAGCCAGGATAATTTTCCAAGAAGCATGTAATGAAGAAGTAGAATTAGCGCCCAATGTTGGGCCGTCATGGTGCGGACGCGGTCGGGTAACATGTAGACTGGAAGCAAAAGTCAAGTGGATGTAACCAAACTGGAGCAGGGTGGAAACGAAATGGAAAACGAAATGGAAAAAGACACAGAGAATGTGACACAGGGCCAGATGGAGTTGGACAAGGGCGAAGACACTACCGATTCAATTCGTCCGCAGGCGGTTTTTTTACGAGGCGTGGATAATTTGTCGTCGCGCGAGATCAAAAAGTACTTGGATCATTATTTAAAGGACTCTGTGGCGTCGCCTGACCAGAGGATCAACACGTTTCACTTGGAGTGGGTGAATGACAGCTCATTGAACATTGTATTTGAGGATAGTGAGGAGGGGAACCAGGCGCTTATTCGCTTGAGTGAGGAGTATGACGAAACATTGGGAGCCGAGACCGAGCGGCCAGCCAAGTCGTTTTATTTCGAGGACTCGGAAGTCCCGAAAGACCAGGAGGAGAATTTCCGGTTTACGGTCCGAGTGAGCCGCCAAAGCGACCGGAAAGAGAAGAATGCCAAGGACAAGTCGCGGTACTATTTGCTACATGGAGAGCCCGACCGAAGAAGACAGCGCCGCACGTACCGGGGAGGCGAGTACCGGGAACGCGACCGAAGAGACCGCAACCGAAGAGATCGCGACCGAGGGCAGCGGCTGGGACCGGACTTGTTTGCTGATAAAAACTTGGCTGGGTCTGACGATGACGAGGACTTGTTTCCAGATAAAGTGGTTTCCGAAGACGAGGATATGGAGGACGAGCGGTCACGTTCGCCTGGAAGGGACGTTGATTTGAGTAGCCGGATTGGGGTGCGGGATGGCGACCGAGGAAGGGGCCGGAAGCGGGACCGGAAGAAGTCACGTGCCCGGTTGGAGGAGCGGATTGGCAGCCGGAGCTTGGAAGACCGGATCCAGTCGCGACCACGTGGGCCACGGGCGCATAACCTCTTTTAGTACATAAGCCGTTAGTCAGCATGGAAAAAGAAAAACGCAATCAAGCTGGCTGTGAGATTTGTAGACATGTCGGTAAGTAGGCATTGGAAGAAATGGATTTTTTGGTATTAACAAATAGTTGGTAAAACCGGTTAATCCCAAACCGTTCTTGAAGTCTTTGATTGACAAGCCGGTCAATGTGCGATTGAAGTGGAACCAGACCGAGTATCGCGGCACGTTGTTGTCGGTGGACAATTACATGAACTTGCAATTGGATGATGCTGTAGAGTACATTGGTGGTGAGGAGCAGGGCAAGATTGGAGAGATTTTTATTCGGTGTAACAATGTGTTGTTTGTAGGGGAGGGTAATCTAGATGAGGATACGGAAATGGCTTCATAAATGGCTACAAGGGAATGGTGCTGAGCATCATTGGTGAGACAAAACAGGGACTGGGCAGGTGCACAGTGGCGGGACACGTGGCTCTGGAATCATTTTCGAATCGTCAAGGTCATGTTGAAATTTTTTATCCAAAGGGTCCTGCGTACTACGTTTAGTGACAAACCAGTTACCATGGAGCCTAGTATAGCTATTTACCATGAATGAATATTAAAAGTGCAGCGGAGACATATGTATTGACGGTATAATTTTGACGGTATAATTTTGACGGTATAATATTGACGGTATAATTTTGACGGTATAATGTATTAGCAATATTGTAATAAAGAAAAGGTTTACCCTAATATTTCAACCCTGTTTGTCCTTTAATATTTTTAGAGAATCAGGACTTTGCTTTAAATAATCAGACCTCTCGCTGAATAGCATTGAGCTCCGTCAGTAGTTCTCTAGTTAATTTGGAATTGGTCATTCTGCAATCGGTATTTGGGTTCATTTAGAGTTTATAGATTGTCAAAATACTGCTCCAATGGTATATTTCAGCTCTTTTACTAAAATATATTCTAGGTATTATATTGCATGTGTAATGAGAAGGTTTACTCTAATTTTTACAACCCGGTTCGTCCTTTGATCCTTACGAGAATCACGACTTTCTTTGAATTATCAAGCAAAGGTATTTAGCTATTTTACCAATTCGTATACCAGTTACTATACCGATGTATTAATATGACGTATTAGCATAATGTATAATGTATAACATAGTATATTTAGCCACACCCTTAGCAACATGTCGCATATAGACATCCTCAGATAATATAGATCTCAGCACAATCTCATTACAATATTCTAGTTCATTATACAAATACTCTACAAGGCACATTGCACTGTACAAAGACATTATGCATTCACCAGCACTGCTAGTATGTTATATCTGAGTCAATCTCACTTGCTCATCACCGGTAATTTCCTTCCCCCCGTTCTTGTCAAATATATACTCCATGGATAAATAACTCCATGTGAAATCTATCAAAATCGCACCAAGCCCCAATCCATAGACCAAATTGATGGCATAAAAAAAGTTGGAGTTCCCGCTGCCGCTGAAGATCCACAAGTAGTAAAAAATCGGGCTGAGAATGATCGCATGAGTAATCAAAAGCACCAGAACAAGCGGATACTTCAAGAACGCGAGGATCTTCAAGTTGTTTTGGAACACAAGCACAAGCAAGAATTGGATAAAGAGAGCAAGATCGACAAGCGTCGGGTAAGCTTTTGTAAGGGTGAGGAACCCAAGGCAGAGCACAAGCGGGAATATCTTGTAACGGTTATTTGCTGGTAAGTTCAGGTACCGGGACCCTTGGAACCGGATTGTAATGGGGAGGATGTATATCACGTGGTATATGTTGAAGACGCCAATGAAGAAGTTGCTGAAAAAGTCAAATACCTCGATAAAGAAGTACCACCAGAGGCCGATGTTGGGGCGGATTTTCGTAAAGAAGATGGTGGTTCCGTACGTGGACCAGAGAAAGTTCCAATTGGATCCATTGACCCAGTAACTTCCATAGACTAGGGCAGCCAAGGTTAGGAAGTATGTCAATAGTACCAGGGTTAATTTTGCCCTGTAATTGAGCACGTAGCCAATGAATGGCACCAAGAGAAACACATTTGTGTAGTAGAGATATGTGCAAACTGCCAAGGAGCTGCTAGCTAGAATAGGGCTGTCGAGGAACACACCATTGAACAACACCGAAACTAGGAAAAAATTGCTGATAAGCAGCGACGATTTCAGGAAAACCGCAAGAAAACCCACCGGGCTGAAAGCATAGAAGAACGCTAGAAGCCGAAGAAGCCGGTTTTTCGACTCGCCCGTGACCTGGTGGAGCGTGAGGAATTTGCCGCACACCGCCAACAACTGAAGACTGGCGAAAAAGTCAATGGCAATAAAAAAGAGATCCAGCACACACTTCCAGGCGGCAGGAGAAGACGTCAAGCCTTTGAGCAACGAAAGAGCCAGCACCACCAAAGGAGGGTGGTACACCACTCCTCCTTCATAAGGGTCTATATGATGGTTCCACAAGAAGATGCCCTCCTCTAGACTTTTCCACGAGCTCACCGGGGTAGAATATTCGGCAGATCCATCTAGGAACGTGTGGAAGTTCGGAAATCCCACAAACACCGCGGCTTTGACCACACAAGAAAGTACCAAGACCTGGTTATAACTCGACATGTAAGAGGCCAGATGGGTAGTAGCCGAGATTGCCTATTATGCACGTGACATTAGCGTGACTGATTGTGTCGAGATTGACAAATGTACACGTGATAACAAGTGTTTACCTGTCGTACACGTGATATTAGCGTGACATTGTGTATCGAGATTGCCTATTGTACACGTGATATCCGTTTATGCTTAGTAATGTGGGGGAAGTAAATGGGTAGGCTATTGCCAATGCCAAAAGGGGGGGGCGTTTCAAGTTTATGTAGATAATACGGCATCCAACAATTCCATCACGTGATATATATACGGGTGCCATTGGCCCGGGTCGGTGTATAAAAAGCGTGCGAGCCGGGCATGTTGTTTTCTTGTCATCATGTCAACTGTAAGAAGATCATCACGAATTGCTGGAAAGAAACCGGGTTCCGAGGAAGTCCCTGCGGTCGAACACGTTTCCAAAAAGCCAAAGAAGCAGGCGGCTCAAAAAAAAGTCGACGATTCCGTAAATGGCGAGCTGGATAGCGTGGTTTTAGGGGTCGGCGACTTGATTCCTGACTTGGTTTTGAAAGATGAGAACGACAATGATGTCAATTTGCGGCAATTGACCAGCGAAAACGAAATTGTCGCGATTTTCGCCTACCCAAAGGCCTCTACCCCTGGATGTACCAGGCAAGCTTGTGGCTATAGCAAGAATTATGACAATTTGTCCAAGTACGCCAAGTTGTTTGGCATTTCTGCTGACTCGCCAAAGGCGCAAAAGTCCTTTGTTGAGAAGCAGAACTTGAAACTCGACGGATTGTTGTCTGATCCGCATCGGGAATTGATTGGCGCGTTGGGAGCTAAAAAGTTGCCTACGGGGATTAAGAGGCTGCATTGGATCTTTGTCAATGGTCGTTTGCGGATTAGTCGGGTTCAAATCAGTCCTGAGGTGAGCATTGAGGATGGTAAGGACGAGATTTTGAAGCTTCATGAGGAGTTGAAGGGGGAGAAGAAGGGGGAGAAGAAGGAGGAGGAAGAAAAGGAGGAAGAAAAGGAGGAAGAAAAAGAAGAGGAAAAGGATGAAAAGGATGAAAAGGATGAAAAGGATGAAAAGGATGAAAACTTGACCAAGGCAGAGGAAAAGGAGTAGAAAAGTAAATTCCTTCCTTTATAAGGACGAAAATGTAAACAATTTATTATATGTTTGGGAATATAAGGATGCCATCACTGTAGTTGCGCAACACATTGTACTCGGCACTGTGACAACTGACACTGTTTAAGCCTGCTATTAAAAACAGTTTTAAATACCATCTTAGCCACCATGTAATGAAGAACAAGGCTTGCCCTAATATCTTTGTTTTTCGAATAGTCAAGCAAATATATTTTAGCTATTTTGTCCACTTGTATCCTAGTTACTATATTACACTCCAGTTTTGTTGTACCATAAATATTCTTCTGCTCCGCAATCTTATAATAATAATAATGTTTATTTACTTCTATAGCTATACTAGGCTCCCCAGAAGGGTGAGATTGATATTTCACCGTCTAAAAAAAACTAAGGACGGCGCCGCTAATTTTGGAGTCGAGAGAAAAACCTTTGAATGGGGATAAAAACTTTCGACTTGATCTTTAAGGAACTGTTGAAGAGAGATGACTCAGAAAGAGCTGTGGGGTCTCGCTTTTAGGACTACCCGCCCGGCCGCCCTTCTTGTGTACTGTAAAAGGAAAAGAAATCTATCCATCCAGCACTAACCTGTAGAAACCTATAAGAGAATGAACTGATTTTGTGTCTGTAAAGAGGCGGCGAATCTGCGCTCTGGTTGTGAGGCCTTCGCCGATTGTTTCCTGAGTTCGGAATACCTCTAAACATGGGCATGATAGGTCATGGAATATTGTTTGGAAGGGATTGTCGCACCTAGGGCACTTTGGATCACAATCAGGATTAAATTGTTTCTTGATGGTGTCTGCTATATTCGGATCGTCATATCTTCATCTTCATCTTCTATTGTCTAGCGGATCTTCTACAAAGTCTCCTTCATAGACTGAAATAGTCAAGAAATACATTAAACCCTTTGCATTTCATATCTAATTACATATTCATGATGTAGCATTTCAAACATTGCCATTTTCATGGACGTGTGTTGTGCTGCATGCTTAGTCATACCTCTTAGTCAGCATCTGTTTATCACTGCACATAAATTTTTTCTCCCACTTACTCATCATGAGTGATCCCTTCAATGAACTACTAAAGCCTGTATACAAAGGAAAAGAATTGACCGACAAGATCGACACCGCCGAGGATAAATGGAACCTTCTTCCGGCTTTCCTCAAGGTCAAGGGGCTTGTGAAGCAGCATCTCGACTCGTTCAATTATTTTGTCGACAAGGATCTCAAGAAGATTATAAATGCAAACCAAACAATTCTCAGTGACATTGTGCCAGACTTTTATCTCAAGTATACGGATATCCGGATTGGCCACAAAAGCAATGCGTCCAAGGGATCGCATATTGAGGTGAACTTGCCGCCGCACGAGTGCAGGCTTCGGGACATGACGTACCTGGCGCCTATTTACGTTGACATTGAGTACACGCGGGGCCGCAAGATCATCATGCACCGAGATTTGGAAATTGGACGCATGCCGGTGATGTTGCGTCTGAACAAGTGTATCTTGGAAGGCAAGTCCGACCTGGAGATGGCCGCGTTGAACGAGTGTCCGTTAGACCCGGGCGGGTACTTTATTGTCAATGGTACAGAAAAGGTGATTTTGGTGCAGGAACAATTGTCCAAAAACAGAATTATCGTCGAGAGCGATGAAAAAAAAAACATTGTGCAAGCGTCAGTAACGTCGTCGACGCACGAGCGCAAGAGTAAGACGTACGTGGTGACAAAAAACGGCAAGATATACCTCAAACACAACTCCATCAGTGAGGAGGTGCCGATTGTAATCGCCCTCAAGGCCGCAGGCATCATCAGCGACTTGGAGATTTTGCAGTTGGTATGCGGCAACGACTCCAAATACCAGGACTTGTTTGCAATCAACTTTGAGGATGCCCTTCGCTTGAAAGTCTTGACCCAGAAGGAAGCGTTGTTGTACATTGGCGAAAAGGTGCGCACGATCCGGCGGTTTGGTGCGCCAAAGCACAGCAAGCTTGAGGAAGGCATTGAAGCTGTTGCCAACACAGTGGTGGCGCATATCACGTGTGACGACGGTAACGACCTCCGGAAAAAAGGCTTGTACATTGCCATGATGGCGCGTCGGGTGGTATCTGCAATGCACGACTCGAAAATGGTGGACGACATTGACTATGTAGGAAACAAGCGGTTGGAGTTGGCTGGCCAGTTGATGTCGTTGTTGTTTGAGGACTTGTTCAAGAAGTTCAACAGCGACTTCAAGTTGAACATTGACAAGACGTTGAAGAAGCCGAACCGGGCGAATGAGTTTGACGCGCTTCTCACCATCAATGTGTACAGCTCGCATATCACAAACGGGTTGGCCAATGCGATTAGCACGGGTAACTGGTCGTTGAAGCGGTTCAAGATGGAGCGGGCCGGAGTGACGCATGTGTTATCGCGGTTGTCGTACATTTCTGCGCTTGGGATGATGACGCGGATCTCATCGCAGTTTGAAAAGTCGCGCAAGGTTTCGGGACCGCGTGCGTTGCAGCCGTCGCAGTTTGGCATGCTCTGCACGTCTGACACCCCCGAAGGTGAAGCATGCGGCTTGGTCAAGAACTTGGCGCTCATGACGCACATCACCACTGACGACGAGGAGCAGCCGATTGAGCGGTTGTGCTACAGCCTCGGGGTCGAGGACATTCGGTTTCTCGACTACACCGGAATCTTCACCGACCGGCGCAACTACTGCATCTTCCTCAACGGAACCGTCATTGGCACCACCAAGTTCCCGGCCAAGTTTTTGCACATGTTCCGGTACCTCCGGCGCACCGGAAAGGTGTCGCCGTTTGTGTCAATCTACTCCAACTCATACCACAAGGCGATCCAGATCGCCACCGACGGCGGCCGGATTTGTCGCCCGTTGATTATCGTCCAGGACCAGAATCCAAGAGTCACGGCCGAACATCTTGCCCGGTTGAAGACCGGCGAGTGGAACTTTGACGACTTTCTCCAGCACGGATTGGTCGAGTACCTCGACGTCAACGAAGAAAACGACTCCTTGATTGCCTTGTACGAGTCGGATATCGAGCCGGAAACCACCCACTTGGAAATCGAACCGTTCACCGTGCTCGGCGCCGTGGCCGGTTTAATTCCGTACCCGCACCACAACCAGTCGCCAAGAAACACGTACCAATGTGCCATGGGAAAGCAGGCAATTGGCGCAATTGGATATAACCAGTTCCAGCGGATTGACACGTTGCTCTATTTGATGGTGTATCCGCAACAACCAATGGTAAAGACCAAAACCATTGAGTTGATTGACTACGACAAGCTTCCAGCCGGACAAAATGCAACCGTGGCGGTCATGTCGTATTCCGGGTACGATATTGAGGATGCGCTTGTACTCAACAAGGCGTCGCTCGACCGGGGGTTCGGCCGGTGTCAGACGCTCCGCAAAAATACCACGGTGTTGAAAAAGTATGCCAACCACACCAAGGACATTGTCAATGGGATGATGGTCGATTCTGCCACCGGCGAGCCGGTTCCGGGCCACGAGGCCCTCGGGCCGGACGGTCTTGGGGAGGTCGGAACTCGAGTGGCGAGTGGACAGGTGTACATAAACAAGTACATTCCGACCGACACCAACATGACCAACGCCAACCCGACTGCGCCGGTACAGGGTACGTCGTCCCACCGGGAGACCCCGGTATACTACCGGGCCCCAGAACCGAGTTACGTCGACCAGGTGATGATGTCGGTCGGCCTGAACGACCAGGCGCTCATCAAGGTGTTGCTTCGACAAACGCGTCGGCCGGAATTGGGCGACAAGTTCAGCTCGCGGCACGGGCAAAAGGGTGTCTGTGGCATCATTGTGAACCACGAGGACTTGCCGTTTAACGACATGGGGGTGTCGCCGGATATCATCATGAACCCGCACGGATTTCCGTCGCGGATGACGGTGGGGAAGATGATTGAGCTCATTAGCGGCAAGGCGGGGGTGTTGAATGGCACGTTGGAGTACGGCACGTGCTTTGGAGGAAGCAAGCTCGAAGACATGTCTAAAATCTTGGTGGAAAACGGCTACAACTACTCAGGCAAGGATATGCTCTACAGCGGAATCACGGGGGAATGTCTTCAGGCATATATATTCTTTGGACCGATTTACTACCAGAAGTTGAAGCACATGGTGATGGACAAGATGCACGCCCGGGCTCGTGGCCCGCGGGCAGTGCTTACCCGGCAACCGACCGAGGGTCGGTCACGTGATGGTGGATTACGGTTGGGGGAGATGGAGCGGGACTGTGTGATTGCTTATGGAGCTTCGCAGTTGTTATTGGAGCGGCTTATGCTCAGTTCGGATGCGTTTGATGTTGATGTTTGTAACCAGTGTGGGTTGATGGGATTTCATTCGTGGTGCAACAATTGCAAGAGTAGTGACAAGGTCATTGGCATGAAGATTCCATATGCTGCGAAATTGTTGTTTCAGGAGTTGATTTCGATGAATATAGCTCCGAAATTGCGTCTTGGGGATGTGTTTTAGGTGATGAAGGGTCATATTGGAACGTTGGAAGAAATGGTGTAAGGTGGACTGAAACGGGTGGTTGAGTGACAATTGAACTTGTTTTCTGATTCTTTACAAAGACTTGTTGGATGTTGTAGAGTGTTGGCAGTCTAAGGAATTTAATAAAAGTGTTTACTAAACGGATATGTGGCACGAGTCTGGTTAAAAAACTCTTGAGATTTTGGTGATTTAATCTTGCATGGTGATTTAATAGAATAGACCTTTGATACGTAGTTTTAATAGAGTTGGTCTATGATGTCGTACTGAATTATGGTTGTAGTTCTTGTAATTGTTTTAGTCATTGCAAGTGTTTTGGTGTCATTGCAAGTGTTTTAGTCATTTTAATTTGTTCTTATCATTACAATTGTCCAAGTCATTGTAAGTTGCCTTACCGTAAAGTACATTGTAAACAGCATATTGTAAAGTGCATTGTAAAGTGCACATCACAATTGCACATCACCGTAAGACCACTCCTCATAACCACCTGTACCATAACCGAGTCTGGTATACTTTACTAGACTCAGTCTCTAAGCGACTACGATCCAATGCACGCTAATACCGGAGCACTACAATCCTTATGACATGAGACTCGGTCTAAAAGGTGCAACCGTAAACGTTAGTATTAAAGGTGCAACCGTATGTTAACATGTGGGATGGACATCAATGAGAAGCTGGCATTTAGACAAGCTGCAATCAAGACAATGTAACATCCAGTAAGCCACAATCTATACTATAAATTGCAAGCTAGCCAACACTCTGGAACTGAAAATTTCATGAAATTACCACGTCTTTGGTGTGTATTCAGCAGCATATATTCACATCCATTGAGTTAGGCTATATGCAAGGCCAGTATTTCATGTGACTGGTATTCTGTTAGGAAACCGACA
Organism: Saccharomycopsis phalli; assembly: GCA_020342235.1. NCBI lineage: Eukaryota > Fungi > Ascomycota > Saccharomycetes > Ascoideales > Saccharomycopsidaceae > Saccharomycopsis > Saccharomycopsis phalli. The sequence goes on from CP073215.1 coordinate 629,192, forward strand.
ATTGTATGGAGACGTACAGTAATGCGGTGAAAAAAAAACACCTGGATCCAGAGTTTCAGCCGTGCGGCATGTCAAGTGGAATGAATAACGATAATAAACAATTACATGGGTAGTTGTAAATGACTTGGCAGTAGATGGATCGACTCATTGACGGAAGGCGCATATTGTCGTACGTTATCTTGATAGTTTGAGAATTTTCTGCATTGGCTTTCAGTGGGATTTGCAAACAAAGGTCGGTGAGACAATGCTGTGAGGTCGATCAGCTAGTGATTTTGTAACTGTCGATCACGGACGAGTGACGTAGTCTTGCGCTTAGATTTGGACAGGTGTAGGGTTATCAGATGGATCAATGAGAGAAGTAGGTGGAGGAGTAGGTGGAGGAGTAGGTGGAGGAGTAGGTGGGGGAATAGGCGGGGGATTGATTGTTTGGGCATGTATTGAGACAATACTGTGTTCCATGTGGGTAACACATCAGGAAACTGATGAGTACCCTTTTTAGGAGGTGAAATAAGACCGACAATTGAATACCCAAAGAGGAAAGTAAGAATGGGGGAAGAGAGTACGAGTAAGAAAGATAAGAAACAGTAAGAAGGAGTAAGAAAAGTAGGAAAGAGAGACAAGAGAATAGTAAAAAGTGCCATACAATGGATAGACACGAGTAAAACAAACAATACAAAACCTAAACCAATAGTCCCGCTGCGCTTTCAATCACACTACACATTCAATCCCACTACACTTTTACATCCCCCTACTTTGCCATGCCCTAAATTGCAATTTCCTGCTTCCCAAATCGCCCTACGGTCCAATCCACAACCGTGTACCTGGAGAACCAATTGAATGCCCTTGCATGAGAAACGTTCAATGAACGGCGTGGCTCTAGGAGAAAGTTTCCCAAAGCGGCAATCCGGCCACGATGACAGGGACAGGTGGAGCAATGTACAGACAATCACAGCCGGGTAACTATGCAAGATGGCACAGGAGCCATGGCAAGGCGGGTCTATATACAATGGGGACGAAACAAGGCTGCCTATTTTGGAGAATGAGCTATGCAGCAAAGAACGTCCCGCCACGCTACGGAGGGAGAAATTATAGATTGCCATTATATAGTGCCGCTGCTAAAAGCGATCGTCCTTGTAGTAGGAGCGGAAAAAGTCTCTGAGCCGGTTGAACTCGGTCTTTGCATTGTCCAAGCTGTTTTTCACGTAAAACACCCACAACTCGTCCGGGGTGCCGGGCTGGGCCACCAAGTGGCTCAAATACTGGCTGTGCTGCGCGTCAATTGCTTGAAAGTACGCATCGTTCTCCGGCAGAAGCACAAACCCATCGTAGTTGAGATAGTTGCCGTAGTTCTGGATGCGCTCGCAGTACTTTTGCAACGCATGGAACCCCAACGACAGCGCCAGACCCTTGATGTAGTGCCCCAACTCAGAGAGCCCCGCCAACTGGATTTTGATGTTGCGCGGGTTCTTGATCTTGTCCAACGTCTTGGCCTCGTTCAACTTCAACTCCTCCTGGATCTCCTTCAGAAAGTGGCCGTTGGAGGCGCTCGGCGGCTCCTGCGCCACATCTCCAAACTCATCAGGTACCTCAATCACGTCGGTGCGAGCAATCTTGTTGGAGAACTTCGCATAGTCAATTCCGTCGGGCATGATTGCCGCCAACACGCGGTCGATTTTGGCAAACGTCTCGACGACCTGGTTGATGAAAGTGGACACGAGGTTCTGGGAAAACTCCGCGTTGTCCTCGTCCATTGAGATAATCTCATTGAGCACGCTCCAGTCTATTATATCCTGGTATTCCTTGTTTGTATCGTTCATAGCTGCCATCGGTTCCTAGCTCAGTCCGCCGAAGCGTATGTATTCCTGTCTCGGTGAATGTACAGTCTGGTCTAGGCCACAACCATATATCCTTGGGAAGAAAAAACCTAACGGTTTCACAGCCCGCTACCCTACCCATGACGTAATATCGGGGCTCACAACTGAGCGGGACGGGGCTCGAAACGATATGGCACAGGGCTCGTACCAATCATCCGTGTAGCAGGGCTCATAGGTGCCGGCTCGTATCCCGCGTCATAACACCATTGTCATATCACGCCTCATAACATCCCTCATGCTCCCGCCTCATTTCTAAATCCCTGATAATACGCAACCATCTCCTCAGTAATCCCCGGCACAACTTGCGCAAGCCCGTGCTCAAAATCCGACCACGTGACGTCGCGTGCATTGCGATCCTCCATAATCGCATGTATACCGGCCTCCTGGCACACCAACACAACCTCGGCTCCGGAAAAACCCTCGGTGCGTCGCGCCAACTCATCAAGCATTTCGGGGTCCTCGAGATTGAAGCCACGCGTCCGGATCGCAAAGATTTGCCGGCGCGCGCCCTCGCCGGGCGGTCCAACATAAATGTGCCGGTCAAGGCGGCCAGGCCGGAGCAACGCCGGATCTATCGCATCCGGCTTGTTGGTTGCCGCCACTATAATCACGCCTTTTAATTCCTCCACCCCATCAATCTCGTTCAAAAGCGTAGTCAACACTGTGCTGTGCGCATTGTCGTCACCGCGACGCGTCCCGGCAATCGCGTCAATCTCATCGAAAAATACAATGCTTGGCGCCGCAGCACGCGCCTTGCGGAAAACTTCGCGTATCGTCCGCTCAGACTCTCCCAAGTACTTGTTGAATATCTCTGCGCCTTTCACCGCCAAAAAGTTCAAGCCGCTCTCGGTGGCTAGTGCCTTTGCCGTCAACGTCTTGCTGCATCCTGGCGGCCCGTACAAGAGAATGCCGCGCGGCGCCGCGACGCCAAGACGCGAAAACGCGTCAGGACACTCCAACGGCAACTGCACCATCTCCTTGATCTTGCGCTTCAACTCTTCCTGCCCGCCAATCTCGCGCCAGTACACTTTCGGCATCTCGAGCAGCACCTCCTTCATCGCCGACGGCCTGATCTCGCTGAGCGACGCGTCCAAGTCGCTGGCCTGCAACACAAACACGCCCGTCGCGAGTCCGCGCCGGATGGTCTGCATCACCGCGCCGCGCACCAACGCGACCAAGTCCGCGCCCACGTACCCGTGAGTCTTGCTCGCGAGTCGAGCGGCCACGCCCTCGGAAATCGCGACCGATTCCATGCCACCAAGAATCTTGCCGAGGATGGCGAGCCGGGCGCGTTCCCCCGGAACGGGGATCTCAATCTCCCTGTCCAACCGGCCAGCCATCCGGAGACCTCGGTCAACGTGGCTCGGCCGATTCGTTGCAGCAATCACCAAGACGCGTCCGGAAATCTCTAAGTTGTCCATCTGGCCCATGAGCGTAGCCACAAGCCGGTTGCCGGTCAAGTCCGCGTCCTCGGTCAGGTCGCTCCGGCTCGGGAGCAACGCATCAATCTCGTCGAAAAATACGATACTCGGCTGGTACTGCCGCGCCTCGCGAAACACGTCCTCGACGCGCTGCTCCGCGTCGCCCAAGTACTTTGACACCACGCGCGCCATGTCGACCTTGATCACGTGTACCCGGTCAAAGTGCTCGTTGCGCACCGCGTCCAACAACATGGTCTTGCCGGTTCCGGGACCCCCGTATAACAAGATCCCGCGGCTCGGTTTGATGTTGAACCGCGTAAACAACCGAGGGTGCTGAAGCGGGATCTGGATCGCGTCCCTGAGCTGGCTGATTTCCGCGTCGAGGCCGCCCACCGACGCGAAACCCGGTAGCTGCGGCAAGTACGGGTGCCCTCGGTACATTTCCTGGCGCGCGGCCTCGGCCTCGGCCTCGGTCGCCATGGCCTCGACCGTGATCCGGGCGCGTTGCCGGTGGTACGCGAAATGCGGCGCCACAAGCGGCTGCTCGTCGTCCACCGCGTCGCCCTCGGAATCAAGCGCCAACTGCGCAATTCCGTCGGTAATCTCCTGGTCACCGGGACCGGAAACCTGCAACACCCGCACCTCCAATCCCTCCACCTCCACCTCAAGACCGGCCATTATTACGCCAATTTCCAGCAAAATTTTGCCAACTTTTGCCTCAAACTTGTCATCAAACGAGCCGCCGCTCACTCCAAGCTTCACGGACTCGCACTCTGGTAAAACCGAATTGTACCGCTCTAAAGACACACTGGTCCCCAAATGGAACCCACCAACTCGCCGAAAACCGGTGGCCATTTGTACAATTTCCAGTGGCTTTTGGCCAACTGCGACGGTTCCAACGACGCCTCTCAATCCCTGGGTGCTCACAAACACCAAATCGCCGACCTTGGCGCCCAAAGCTTGAGGAATTTGTTCGCCGACATAGACTTTAGCCGCGGCTTTTGGTGAGCCGGAAATCGGCCGGACTAGGAACTTTTTCGGCGCCTTTGGTGCCTTGACTTTTTCCGGCTCAGGAGCATTTGGAGACTTTTTTTTGATGACCATGATGATTGACTATTTTTGCAGTCCACTGAATATTCATGTGATGTCACGTGGACATGATCGATCAAGATTTGTCACGTGGCATGATCGATCAAGACTAATCGCATGGGCATAATACGATTTGCATGTGATGCACGTGATGAGAATCGATCAAGACTATCCATGTGATTCGCTACTTCGTCACGTGATGTGCAGCACATTTTTCCACACCTCTTTAGCCAAAATGAATGTCATATCGTCTGATATTGACCGCTTGTGGTTCAAAAAACAGCGTATTTCGCACTGTCCAGCTTGTAGAGTCGTCTTTCCAGCAGCCAGTTGGGCTACGCTTCATTCTTCGCGAGAAGAGCCTTGGAAAACAAGCAAAAGTCGAAACCTATCTAGGCCGGCTCAAACGGTTTCTAGGAAAGTCTTATCAACTAAAAAACGAGCATTTAGTGGCAACCACCCGCACATATGACTCACAGGTGCTCATTGGCCTGCAAAAGTACTCCATGAGCCAATTGACGAGGTTTGGTCGGGAATTGTACCGGATTGTTGTCATGGAGTATCTTGCAGGGTTTCAACCAGTGAGCCGGAGATACAAATTCATGGATCCGGTTTACTATAAATTAAAAGACTTGAGCCGGATTGGAGGACTCGATTTTGAAAAGCTAGAGGAGGCACCAAAGTGGACAAACCGGGGGCTCATCAACAAGTTTATGAAAAAAAATGGGTTGGATTATTCGGTAAATGTGACCAGTGTGCTTTTGCAAAGCCCCATTTACAAGAAAATACGGTTTCCCTCTGCTCGTGAGAAGTTGAAGGTTAAATGGGGGCTTCGGAGCGTACCAAAAGGCAAAGTGAGGCGTCATTTGATGAGTAAACTGAGGTACGAGATGGTTAAGCGGAAGTCGTTGAGCAAAGCGCGGTATATTCGTAATTTGGATACGTTTTACTGGTTGATTGCCATGATCCGAATCGAGTATGGGGTAGATGCAGCTCGAAAGTATATCGAGGAGCAGGTCTTGACGCTGAAGAGGGGGATTTTGATGTTGCGGACCTCAGAAAGGGTACGCTGGGATTGGAAATAGGTGGTGTGTGTTGCCTGGGCTGGTTCTCTGGTGATTGGTGGAATTGGGTTTCTAGAAGTTTTGAAGAGCTAGTAAGATTTTGAAATCTTTGGGAAAATCTGGGAAAATCTCTGGGAAAATCTCTGGGAAAATCTCTGAGGAAATTGCTGGGAATGACAAGTTCCAGGGATAAGAATCTCTAAGGATAAAAATCCCCTATGTATATAGTGTGCCTAGATCATTGACATGGTGCTAAATAGACGAATTAACGAATAATTAAATGGGAAAATATAGTACAGGGTATTATACAATTGCTATAAAATACCCTCTAGTTCACCTGGCAAAGAAATAAATTTACATTTATACTTGAAAAAGGGAGTGAAATAACCTTTCGTCAGAACAGAACCAAGGCCTATTGGAATTAGTTATCATCTGTAGATTGGTTGTTTCGGGAAAAGATAAAGCACAACAGATAAAAGGAAGAAGCATAACTGCCAAAGACGAGCACAATTGATAAAAGACTAGCATAATTGCCGTAAGGAAGTGGAAATGGTGCGTAGCCAAGAAGCATGTGAAAATTAAGGGATTAATGTAGCTTCAAGAAAGAAATGTAAGCCTTTTTTATTACATAATAAAACACATATGTGTACCGATCCTTGAATATACAAACTTGAGCACTTCTGGAATACTCTTGAGCATTTCTGGATTACTCTTGTCATTGCACAATTGCAGTCATGTGTGATTTTTCACATCAGATTCCATGACCTAACCTATATGAGACCCTGAATTGTAAATTTCTGTTTGCCATCGTTTATTTTAGTAGCCCACCAATGCAGAAAGTAGACCCATTTCAAACGAGGCAATGATTCGGCTGGAATTTTGCATTGTAGCCGTCGGTGATACAACTAACAAGCATAGTATCAATAAATACCCTTGATACGTATAATTTGGCTGGTGCGTCCTACAGTATAAACCTTTGGAGAAGGTCTCACAGATTTTAGTTTTCTTGGTCGTGGTGAGAGACAATAGTTTTGAGCTTCGTATTTCGTGCCGTTGGGATATAGTGACAAAGTTGGCGAGTAGTCTCCTTTTTCGAGGAGTATCATTGCACATAATTCTTGGAAATCGGTAAATGATGGTGATTTGGCAATGAGCGACATGACATAATTGGAATGTCGGTCATGGCCACGGATATTTGGAAATAGATACCCAAGAGTGTCTTGGGCCGAGAGAAACGACAAGTAATGAGAACGAGAGGCTAGTTTGAGTAAACTGCGACAGTCTTTGTAGGAAGCATGCACAGGAAGTTTGTCGGCGAGCCGTTTCAAACGCCCAAGAGCACGGTTGACTTTCTGGCGTAATTTAGGGTTTTCTAATTCAAATCCAAGTACGGCTGCTTTGAAGTCTGATTTTGTTTTGATAGTCTCTGCATTACTCTGTAGATGGGCCAATAGTGGACTCATTTCGTTAACTTCATAAAGCTCACCGAGGAGCAGCAAACAATCAAAAGGTTTTTTGCGGAGTAATGTGACAATATCGTCAAGAATAGACACGGCAGATTCCGTGGATGGGCAAGAGTACTGATGTAACTGATAGTGTTCTTTCTGGGAGGGTTGTGGAGCAGGGTGGTGCTGAATAAGGGAAATTGATTCGCTGAAAACAGATGAAGGAGCTGGACTCACGATCAGTAAGCAAGCTTGTGGGGTTTGAGCGGGTGTTGGCGAGTTGAAGCGGACTAATTTGGAGTAATTTCCGAGGCCGAGGACAATGCCAAGTGATACTATTGGATGATTGGATGCTAATTTAGCAATAAAGGCGATAATGGTGTGAAATGGGAGACTTGCGAAATCTGCAATGGTTAGCGAAATGAATAAAGGGTTCAGGATAGCAACATTGGGACAAAACACCAGAAACAATGCCAACAACACATGAAGAGCCGATGGCATTTTCCATAACGCATACAGTGCTGGAAGAAGGACTATTATCTAGCGATTTGCTCTATGGTACATGGTCCCACTTGGTTTGGAAACGAAAAAATCAAACCAGTCAATAGCAAGAGAGTCCTGTAGCGCATTTTCGCAAGCAGCAATAGCCAAGCCTTGAAGAATAAATTGTATGTTTGACACTGGAGTCATTGTGTGAATTTATGGATCGTAAACGGTTTAGGAGATGGTGATTGATATTGTGGAAGGAGCAATTGTTGTAAAAGTAGCAGTTGTTGTAAAGTAGCAACTGTTGTAAAAGTACCAGCTGTTGTAAAAGTACCAGCTGTTGTAAAAGTGCCAACTATTGTAAACGTAGCAACTGTTGTAAAAGCACCAACTTGTCAAGAGATTTGGTATAACAGATGTAGAGGCTGATTTTTGCTCGAGGCGCAACCTAATGTAATCTAGTAGCTAGGATCTGCGTGTGATATGATAGCTATGATATGAGTTGGTAAAATGGCTAGAATATATTCGCTTGACAAATCAAAAAAAGCCCGCTTATTTATACTTGAGAAAAGGCAGAAATAACAAAGAAGAGGGACAAAGACAATGCGGCTGTAGGAAAGAAATGAACTTTACTACACTGTACATGTAAGACGGGTGTCTCATCTCCATTAGAGGAATGAGAGATGCCGCATAAGGAGAAAGGTCTGATTGGTCAAGGTGAAAGAAGTAGAAATGACGATAGAAAGACGTGTATTTGGACTGATCATATGGCTAGAAATATTTTAATGTACAAAGGATCACTAGTCGTTGGTTGAATCATCTAAAGAACGTATTTGCTATAGACGAAATCACACATTGATCAAACTAATCTATGTACAACTAGCTCTGTAATAGTAACTAAGATATGTGTTGATACTATTGTTGGAATATATTTGGTTAATCTATTTGGGAGCAAGACGGGCTTTATATAGTGACAAGGTAGTTGGCAACGGAGAGAGCGAGCAAGGTACGAATGTTTTGATGTTGCGTCAAATGGTCTAGGGAATGTGTTTTGGGTAAACATTTAATAGTGATTGTAGGATTTGAGTTTAGTATCAGAAAGAATTGAGGTGAGTATGGGTTTTACAGTTTTGATTAAGTCATTTTCTAGTGGTTCTGAGGCTAATTATGGCAAAACATACGATCCAGTTGTAATATAGTAGCCATACGAGTTGGTAAATGGTAATATAGTCGCTTGGGTATTTGAAAATCAGAGTATACTTGAAGAGGGTACATTTTCTTGAAGGAATGGACGTGGCTAGGCTATTGTCTTTGTAAAGAGTCATACAACAGTAAGAGAAGACATGTGTTTGGAGAGATTGAGGATAGCTGAGAAGTGGATTGTTTAATACGTCAATCACTAGGCAAGAGAAATGTGTCTACTACAAGTTAAAAAGCCAACCACATGTCAAATCACAATAGCCAAACTACAAGTTAAGTAGTCAAACTACAATAGTCAAACTACAAGTTAAGTAGCCAAACTACTTTAACCAAACTACAAATTAAATAATCAAACTACAATAGCCAACCACAATACACATCAAACCACCATAGCCAACCACGATAACCAACTACACATCAAACCACAAAATTTATACCATTCACATCTACCATACAAACGTGGATCAGACATACACATGTGCAAATCCTCTATACGTCCCGAGTAATGGTGCTTTCCCGACCAGGACCAACACCAATCCATCTAATTGGAACATTCAAGTCCTTCTCAATGTACTCCACGTACCGGCGGCAGTTTTCTGGCAAATCGGCATACTTGGTCACCTTGCTGATATCCGTCTCCCACCCTGGAAAAGTCTTGTATAGAACCTCGACATTGGCCAAGACCTTCAAGTCGGCAGGGAACGAATCAAGCAATTCGCCATTGTGCATGTAACCAACTGCCACCTTGATCTCCTTAAAAGTGTCCAAGACATCCAATTTGGTGAGATTCAACGCAGTGTACCCGTTGATAAAGTTGGAATACTTCAAGATCACCAAGTCCAACCATCCGCACCGGCGTTTTCTCCCGGTGGTCACCCCGTATTCGGCACCAATGTCCTGCAACTTCTCACCAATCTCGTTCAACTGCTCAGTGGCAAACGGCCCTTCGCCAACACGCGTGGTGTAAGCTTTGACCACGCCAAACGTCTCGTCAATGGCCTGAGGCGGGATTCCCAACCCGGTCAAAACCCCACCGATTCCGGTGTTGGACGACGTCACAAACGGATACGTGCCGAAATCAATGTCAAGCAACAACGCATTTGCACCCTCAATCAAGATGTTCTTCTTCTGGGCGAGTGCCTGGTGCATAAACGGAACCGTGTCCACCACAAACGGACGCAATTGCTCCTTGTACTCACGATATCGCTGCAATTCCTTGTCGACATCGTACTCAAACCCGCCATATCTCTTTTGCCGGGTGCTCACAAGCCGACGGAACTTCGCCTCGAACTCGTCCCAAGCTCCTGGCTCGTCGTTCACCAAATGGTGGATCCGCAAACCGGATCGAGACACCTTGGTGGAGTATGCAGGACCAATTCCCTTGCCGGTGGTGCCGATCTTGGCCTTTTCCTGCGAGTTTGTCAACTCGTGCTCACGCAACTTGTCGGTGATTTGGTGGAAGTCAAACACAATATGCGCACGGTTCGAGATGAATAACCGATTCTCGACGTTCACACCCTGATCAACGATCTTCTGGAGCTCCTGGAAAAACGACGGCACGTGGATCACCACCCCGGACCCAATCACGTTCTTGCAGTTTGGGTTGATCAACCCAGACGGAAGCATGTGGAAATCGTACTTTTTCCCGTCAACAACAATCGTGTGGCCGGCATTGTTGCCTCCTTGGCACCGCGCACAGATCTCCACGTCCTCGCACAAAATATCCACCAACTTTCCCTTTCCCTCGTCGCCCCATTGGGCCCCAAGTACAACTGATGTAGGCATTGTCTAGTGGAATTTCCTCCAAGCAAGTTTTTCTCATGTCAGCGCACGTGGCACGTGACACGTGACAATAAGCGACTGGCACGTGACACATACATTGTCCAGCAACCACTCGTCGGTCGTCTTGGTCACGTGTATTCAAGTGAAATCACACTTTTTTTATTGGTCCCTGCTAATGCCTACTGTTCAAGATCTTCCACCAGTTGGTGGCTATGAGCCAGTCCAATGGAAGCGGAATATTCCTACCCGGGGATTCAGACCTAAGATTTGGTTGTTTGGCCTTATTTCCATCACCTCATACGGCTTCTACAAAGCAGTACAGTCGATCCAAGAGCGTCGCGAGTTGCAAAGAGAAAAGGTCTGGTCGCGCATTTATTTGACGCCATTGTTGCAAGCAGAGACTGACAGAGACACTGTCAGACGGTTTTACGCCGACAAGGAGAAGGAGGCCAAGATTATGAAGGATGTTCCTGGCTGGGATGTCAACAAGGGAAGTTATAACGACGGGAAGTTCCGGACACCTACCTATTCATTTTCGGATGTAAAGTAGATGAATATACAATGTTGATGTTGTAGGGCGTAGAGCGTGGCAAATGATGAGTTACCATTGGCAAATGACGAGTTATTGGAAAATAACGAGCTACCATTGGCATGTGGTTTAGTTTATGTTGTAGCCAGAAGTCAGGCAGTTGGCAATATTGGGCTTCAAAATGTAGTCATGACTGAAGATTGGATTCTGGAGACAACCAGTTGTCTTGTCATTATTTATTTTGCAAACAGCTGGTTTCATTGATTGTCGAGAAATTTGGGCTCCTAGGCTTGGAAATCAGGCAAGTTGTGAATTGTGACCAAGGTCCAGGAAACGATGAATATAGTATAAACTGAAATGAAAGCGGTAGAAGTGAGTTTTAGGACTAGTGAATCCATGGAAGAGTGCAAGGATATTATATAGAAGCTATAACAAGGTACGTCATAGAATGTCGTAGATATGCCATAGACCCATCATGGATATTGTAATATAGGAACCAAGATACGTTTGGAAATGACCAATATTCAAATGACTATTCCAAGTCTGATTGTTCTTGACAAGGACTCTGCTCGTGGTAAATGGATATGGTGGTCCACAAGAGTCACACGACTCTATAAAAGTCAATGAAGCAATGTCAAACATGACAATTCAAGGCCTAGAAGTAAATACATATCTGTATAATAATATAATAATATAATAATAATTATTCAAGGCTATAGCTATACTAGGCTCCCAGAGGAGATTTATACTTTGCCGTCTACGACTAAGGACGGTGCTGCTATGTTGTTGTCAAAAGAAAACTCTGCAACAGAGATACACTGTTGACTAGAGCTTGTAAATATATAAGGTATTGAACATTGGAGGGGCAATTAGCTTTTGCCTAGATCTTCAGAGGTGACTTGAGCTATCTGTATACATGATGTATACCATTGGAAAAGCCACCCATGCCCTGGATAAGAAAACACCTGGATAATAATACCCATTGTAACCAATTAATCCAATTCTGTAGGAAAATAAAAGTCTACTTGATTTACAATTCACATTTGCCAACTACAACATAAGCTATCTATCTTCAACCACTACATCTACCTACCATCTTCGATCATGAGTGTCATCAATTCTTATCTCCAACCACTAAACCTACCTACCATCTCTAATCAGTGCGTCATTTCAATAATTCACCTACAATCATGCGATCCAACCAGGCTCACTTGGCTCAGCACTATGCATTACGAGCCCCGCTCAGGTAGTTTTTCGAGTGGCGATTTCAAAATGTCCACAACGTACAATGGAAGAACTAGGCATATATCCAGCAAAGCCCGAGAACCTTGATAATCCTGCGTCGTCGATTGCAAAGTTTAACCACCAGGCAAAGCCAAAGACTGCGAGCCAGGCGGGAAACGGGTGCAACGATGCCTACTTGAAGCTCAAGAAGCTCGAGAAGCAGTTGGACTTGCTCCAGCTCCAGGAGGACTATATTCGGGACGAGACAAAGTTCTTGAAGCGCGAGCTTGTGCGGGCGCAAGAGGAGGTGAAGCGGATCCAGTCTGTGCCGTTGGTGATTGGCCAGTTCTTGGAGCCAATTGACAACGCCTCTGGGATTGTGTCGTCGACCGCGGGCTCAAACTACGTGGTGAAGATCTTGTCGACGTTGGACAGAGAGCTTCTCAAGCCGTCATCGTCGGTGGCATTGCACCGCCACTCCAATGCGTTGGTGGACATTCTTCCGCCAGAAGCTGACTCGTCGATCTCGATCTTGGGCGACAACGAGAAGCCGGACGTGACATACAACGACGTCGGCGGCTTGGATATGCAGAAGCAGGAAATCAGAGAGGCCGTCGAGTTGCCGTTGACCCAGGCAGATTTGTACCGGCAGATTGGCATTGATCCGCCGCGCGGGGTGTTGCTTTACGGACCTCCAGGTACAGGCAAGACAATGCTTGTGAAGGCGGTGGCAAACTCATCAACTGCGTCGTTTATCCGGGTGAACGGGTCCGAGTTTGTGCAGAAGTATCTTGGTGAAGGACCGCGGATGGTGCGCGACGTGTTCCGGTTGGCACGTGAGAACTCGCCGTCGATCATCTTTATTGACGAGATTGACGCGATTGCCACCAAGCGATTTGATGCACAGACCGGTGCCGACAGAGAGGTGCAGCGGATCTTGTTGGAGTTGTTGAACCAAATGGACGGGTTTGACCAGACGTCGACGGTGAAGGTGATTATGGCGACAAACCGGGCCGACACATTGGACCCTGCGTTGCTCCGTCCGGGCCGGTTGGACCGGAAGATCGAGTTCCCGAGCTTGAAGGACCGTCGTGAACGGCGCTTGATCTTCCAGACCATTGCCTCCAAGATGTCGTTGGCGCCAGAATGTGATTTGGACTCGTTGATTGTGCGCAACGAGCCGTTGTCGGGGGCAATTATCGCCGCCATCATGCAAGAAGCGGGACTTAGAGCCGTGCGCAAGAACCGGTATGTTATTTTGCAGCACGACTTGGAGGAGGCGTATTCGTCACAGGTGAAGACTGCCTCTGATGTGGATAAGTTTGAGTTCTATAAGTAATGAGATAGATTCAGTGATGTAGATTGGGTGTTGATTTGGTGTTGATTGTATTATTGATTGTATTATTGTATTATTGATTATATGATTGATGGTTTGGTTGACCGATTGTGTGGTTCAACGATTCGGTATTTGACCGATGTATGGTTGATTGTATGGTTATATAGTTGATTGTATGGTTTTATGGTTGATTGTATGGTTATACGGTCGTATGGAATCTAAATTTCATGCTAGACTCTAAATTACACTACAATACTATTCATCAACATCAGTTGCCTCGAATTTATACAATCATTGTCACGATCAGCCGTTTATCAACCGAATCCGTAGATACTACACACCAGATCAATACTGACCTGGAATTATTCGTATACCTGGTAAGATAATCCATGTTATACATGAAAATCAACCATCTATAAGGGATTTCCACTTGGTTAGGGCACAATTATCGGTTAGCCATCACACCAGTTAGCCAACCGCCATTAAATACAACTTGCCTTGGAGTTGATTCTATTGCAAATTACAATTTTCCAATAGAAAATGATTCCAACTGCAAATTGCCCATATCAAGCTCCTTCTCATTTCAATGGCAACTATCCATACCGTTATATATATCCTCAAACACTAATCGTCCCTGATTAATCACCTTACCAAAATGCCATAATTAGTCAACAGTATTACCAACACTCTCCTAATCATCAGGATCTGCTTAGACCATGCCAATGTTTAGTAGTTATATTTAAATTTGTATTAGAAACTTTAATTTGAGCAATTTATTCTTGACTCCGAGTGCTCAGCGTCGTGTAAGCCTGGTGCCTTTGCCAAGTTGAGTGCCGAATCTCATTAGCCGAGAAACATGCAATGGTGATTAGGTATAGTGGAAATAGGAATTTTGGAAAGGTATTATACATTTTGCACTTTACGCCCTCCAATGTTTAGTACGCAAGGCAATTAGCTCTGAAGGCGTGATTTTAAATTCCAATTCGCCAGTGTCATTTATCAAAGCACTCACTTAATTGGTTCACCATGGTCATGGACTCAACAATTCACTATTATTTACGCCTTTGTCTTAGCTGGTATTCGGATTCCATCGAGCTTCACTCAATGGCTTGCCGTGCAACTTATTGTAGTGGGACATGTATATAGGACTAGAATACAAGTTCATACATGGTCCTGGCTAGACCATTGCCTTGTAAGATTGGGCCAAGAAAAAGTTATAAAAAAGACCAGAGGAGTTTTGAAAAGAATATTTAATAATATTTATTTAAGGCTATAGCTATACTAGGCTCCCAGGGGAGATTTATACTTCGCCGTCTATGACTAAGGACGGTGCTGCTATATAGTCGTCGAAAGAAAACTCTGCAACAGAGATAAAAAACTTTCGACCAGAGCTTGTAAATATGTAAGGTAATGAGCATTGGAAGGGCAATGTGTTTTTCGCCTAGATCTTTGGAGGTAACTTTAGCCACCCCCTCCCCAAGGTACTAATTCGGTAGCCCTCCTAACGTGCTGTAACAAAAAGAGAAAGCTACCGGTCCAGCACCGACGAGTAGAATTCTATAAGATTTTTAAGCTTCGCCTTATCTGAGAAGAGGATGCGAGCTTGAGTAGCGTTGGTAATTCCTTCAGGAATCTGTGCTTGGGCACGAGAGTCCAATAGTATCGGGCATGTGAGATCGTGAAAAATAGATGGTGCAGCATCCTCACATCGGCTGCATGATGGGCTCGCTTCGGCATTGAATAAAGTCTTAGTTTTATGTGAGACTAGGCTTTGGCCGCTAAGGAGTTGACTGATTTTGCTTAGAGCTCGTTTGGGCCCAACTAGTGCTTCTGAAAGTAGTAATGTTGACTTTTCAGTAGTAACTTGAATTGGACCTCGGCGTAGCGTTGTGTAGTGAGTCGGTAGTCGGATTTCATTGGAGTCAATGAGTTCTTGCCATTCCTTGGTTAATTTTTTCCTTGTAGCTTCTTTTAAAACAGAAATTTTTCTTTGTTTCAGCGGGGCCATTTGTTGTGTGGCAGTTTCCAGTTCAGTCTGATCTTGAATTAGTTGCTCCGCCCTCTGATTGATTCTTGAGGAGACGTCTTCAAAGGATCGCTGGTAGGGAATGCTGATGTTGAGGGCCGTTGAAAAGAATATGATATTCAGAGAAAGTCAATGAGTGGTACCAAAAAGTGAAAATTCGTCTTGTTACAAAATTGCCTCAGAAAAGGAATCAGAATTGTCAAAACTACGTCCAACATCATGAGTCAACAGGATTGAAAGAGCTGTTCAAGAGTTTTCTCGATACTATGTGATTTTTCAATGTGAATCACTCTTCAGAGACGGCTAAATGAATTACAACTCCACGTTATTCTAGTGGATTATCATAAAATTGAAATCGCATACGATACAAGCTGGCAAATGGCTGAAGTATATTCGCTCAACTATTTATACTTGAAAAACAAGAAAACAAATCTTGGGAAACAAGAATAATCACTTTGATTACACGAATTATCCCAATAGACTATCCACATTGTAACTACACCCACCAACGCTCGCCTATAGACCAAAGTACCCGATTGTCTACCACTTAAAATATAACCAACCTTTGCTCCAAAGTAGTAGCCATATTTTTGATTCTTTACTTGCCGCAACAACTTAGATTACAAAAAACCTCAAGTCCCATTAAAGATTCCTCATTTACAAGTAGCAAGCATAGTGGAAACCACGCTTAGCAACTGGTGATTTTCACAGGCCGCACTGATGCGCTCCTTATCGTTCAACTGCTTGTTCACCAGATTCTCAGACTGGTGCGAACCTTCCTTGAGCAAAATCTTTATACGGAACCGTGGAGGAAGACACCGTTCAAGACGTACTCTGATTCCTAATCCAATGAGTGTGGCCAATGAGCAGTGATTTATAGTGGGCGTGATCCGTACTGTGATCTCGGCAAGTCCAGTTTTGGACTGGTTATAATAGTCAATGGAAATATCCTTTAAATTGACAACTCCTAGAGCAGCTAGCGTAAGAGGATGCTCGGGATCCGAGATCGAGGCTATGAGCTCGTATATTTCCAAGGGGTCGATTTCTTCGTCTTCTTCGTCACTGGAATCTGATTCGTGCTGGATATGACTAATATCCGAGTCCTGGAGCGAAAGAGAGTACAAGTTGAGTTCCTCTTCCAAAGATGCACCGGCCTGTTTTTTCCCGCGTCTGCTGGGAAGCAAGCTGACGTCATAAATCGTAGGGTTGGCGTTTAAGACGGTAGTCATGGAGGAAGAATGTAGTGGGATAATATGAATAGTAGTGATGCATAATGGTGCATGCAACCAGGCCGATGAGATATTTTTTTTTTTCGTGCAAAGCAATGGAGGTTGATACAGCTAAACAGGAAAAGGAGAAGGCTGAGTCTAGATTTGGGGAGATGGAAACGAATAATGCGGAGAAGGAGTGCGAGAATATGGAAGTGGATATAGCAGGTGTGGATGGAGAGGGTACAAAAGTGGATGTCAAGGTGGATGCCAAGGTGGAG
This sequence comes from Saccharomycopsis phalli, assembly GCA_020342235.1. Classification (NCBI taxonomy): domain Eukaryota; kingdom Fungi; phylum Ascomycota; class Saccharomycetes; order Ascoideales; family Saccharomycopsidaceae; genus Saccharomycopsis; species Saccharomycopsis phalli. The sequence goes on from CP073215.1 coordinate 646,157, forward strand.
AATAATCAAGAGGAAAGTATGAAAAGTTGTATAGAGAATAATCAAGAGGATCAGGAGAATAACATGGAGGTTGAATATAATTTGGAGACTAAAGATAATTTGGAGGTTGAAGATAATCTGCAAACTGCAAACAAAACTATTCACAGATCTGAACCAGAAGCTCAAAAGATGGATCAAACCAGCAATACGCCTCAGCCTGTTGCAAAAAAGCAATCAACTCGTATGAAGCTGGAAAGAAAGGAAATTGCAAGTCTCATTGATAAATTGGACCAAGACCAAGAGATGGACAAGTACTCGTCAGATGAGGAGCCGTTGAATAGTGAAGAAAGGGAGGAAAAGGGGGAAGATAAAGAGGAAAAGGAGAAAGAAAGGGAGGAAAAGGAAAAAGAAAAAGAACAAGAAAAAGAAGAAAAGGAAAATGTGAAAAATAACAATACTGATCAAGATCAATCAAGTGAAAGCGATAGTGATAGTGATAGTGATAGTGATAGCGATAGTGAAGACGGCTCCAGTGATGAAGTCGCTGAAAATTTCGACGCCAACGACGAGGATGAAACCGCCGACGAACCAATTAAGTCCAAAAACGAACAGGACGAAGTCGCCCCGCTTCTTCCTCCTGATTACAAGATCGATGAAAATGCTGCAATTGAATTCATTGGCGAAATCCACGTCTCCAGTGAAGGTTCATTAATCGTCAAGGCACATAATTCGGCCGAGTACAGAGTCTTGAAAGAAAATTTTGTCTTGTGCTTCGCAGACAGACAACCAATTGGCATCGTCTGTGAAGTTTTTGGCCCACTCAAGTGTCCATATTATCGCGTGAGAATTGCACCAGACTCTAATCACGAGTATGCAAAAGGCACTCATGTCTACTATGTGGTTCGAGGAGCCGAATTCGAGCTCACTGAGCGGATAAAAGCTTTCAGAGGGTGCGATGCCAGTAACGGAAATGACGAAGAAGTTGCGGAAAACGAGTTGGAATTCAGTGATGATGCAGCAGAGGCCGAGCATAAAAAGAGCAGAAAGCGCAAGCGCAAGAGAAAGCAGGATGAGGAAAGCAGCAAGAAGCCGGGACAAACAAGTTCTGTAAAGGCTAAGCCGTACATGGAAACTTATGGACAAAAAGAGAGAAGCACTCTGGAATATGTTCCTATAAGTTCCAACACAGGAGAGAATCAAGGGTATCAAAGAAACCTGGGACAGACTCAAAACCATAAAAACCAGTCGGGTTATAATCAGGGCCACGGGTATCAAAATTACAACTCGTCCCAAGGATATCAAAGCCAGGGATACAAACTGCAGAATTTTAACCAAGGGTATAGCCAAGGGCAATATTCTAGTCAAACTTCGTATAATACGCAGTTTAGCCAAGGGCAATCTAACCAAGGTCAGCCTAATCAAGGGCAGTTTAACCAGAGTCAGTTTAACCAGAGCCAGTTTAACCAAGGCCAATTTAACCAAGGCCAATTTAACCAAGGTCAATATAACCAAGGTCAGTTTAATCAGAACCAGTTTAACCAAAGCCAATATAACCAAGGCCAATTTAGTCAAAACCAATTTAGTCAAAACCAATTTAGCCAGAACCAATTCAATCAGAACCAATTTAACCAGAACCAATTTAACCAGAATCAATTTAACCAGAATCAATTTAACCAAAACCAGCTTAATCAAAACCAGCTTAATCAAAACCAGCTTAATCAAAACCAGCTTAATCAAAACCAGCTTAATCAAAACCAACCCAGCCAAAACCAATATAACCAATTAAATGGGCAGAACCAACAGTACCAGTCTCAAATTCAGGCCCAACTAAGTCAATTGCCTCCTGATCAAGTTAACCAATTGGCAAGCATAGTTCAAGCAGCTATTCAATTCAAGAATTCGCAAAATGGCCAAAATGGTCAATGATTTTTCTTGATTATGCTAGTTTTTAATATTCAAGTGCATAGAGAATATTTGCGAATACCAAGGTCGTGTCACACGTACCGTAGTAAATCAATCACTTTATGAATCACTGTAGCGATCTGCCAAACTATAAATGCAATATCAATAAATTTTACGTCTCAAGTGGCACTCTTTGGAGATTCCGAGGTTTATAGAGTTGCCTGGAAACCGGATTGATGCACAAGTGTAATACAAATTGGTAAAATAGCCAAATTATATTTATGAAAAGCCTAGAGCTGCAAAGGTAAAGTCAATCATCTTGTTTGTGAAAGACTCAAGATACGGCAATACAGAGATTAATGTTTGTAGAAATGAAATAGGCATCCTACGCTACTACTCAGAATAACTTCCAAGAATCATTCAAGTTCAAAAACATCGTAATATACTATATTTATCATGCATGTCACCTGCCAGTACTTTCAACGATAGTAACAATATCTCATCACATCTCCATGTATCTAAATGCCATCTTGGCCATTCTGCCTTGGTCAGATCCACTTCTTTACCAGAAAGAAGTTGTGTCAGTTAATATACTTGTCCCTATCTTGCTTAGCCTAGTGTCCGGTACCAATAACTAACCTCTTACCAGGAGGGGTAATTAATGCTCTTACAGAGCTTCCAGCTGGAACTGACTCGGCTATTCCAATCCGAGAATTTTCAATATCATAAAAGACGTATGCGGCCCTCATAAATGGGACACCTAGGGATATTTCCGGATCTTGTGTAAAGACAATGTCAAACAGGCACTGCGCTTTTGGATCCGTGTATGATTCGCTTACCAACATATCAGGCAGCACAATGATGGAAAGTTTACCAAAGATAAACTCCAAATTGCCAATTCCACTTCCGTCACAGGTACTATATGTGCGCTCATTTACTATACTTATACTAAAATACTTTTTGTACTCATCGGGTAGAAAAATCGCTGTGGCTCCGCTATCAATGACAATGTCAACGGAAGGAATGATTTTTTTTCTAGTCCGACCAAGTCTCATCGCAGTAATAGGTATTTCCAAGAAACCTAGTTCGTGATTGGTACCAGGAATAATCACCAAGGGCCCACGGAACCGGTTTGTATCTACTCCTCCAAACACAATCTGCCCACTGGATCTGCCTCTCAACAGGTTCATGTGAATTCCATACATCTGTCGTTTTATGTAATTTGAGTCTTGGAGCAACTGGAGCAATCCTGGTTCTGTAATGTGAGAGCCTTGTGGACCTAAGCCTATGTTACCATATAGACTACCCGTCTTGGATGCAACGCCAAATGGAGCATTATTCAATATAGCTGATTCAAAGACTATTTCGTCGACATAATATAGTCCTGTAGTGATGGTACCGTCTAAAAATTTCTGACGAAAATCCTTGCCAGGTACCTTTCTTGCAGAGGACGTCATTGTATCAAGCATGTATCTTGTGACCGGATAATTAATCAGACGACTATTGTCAATATACTTTCTCTTCGAAGACAGGAGGATGTCTTTCAAGGTCCCTTGTTTGGGGAACCACGTCAAACTTGATCCCGTATCGTACACGACACTTAAGATCTGTTTACCAACCTGAATTCTTGTTTCTGGCCTGTTTGACCTATTGTCAAAATAGTCAATCACATAGCCAATTCTATCACCAATTATTTGGCCAGATGCGCTTAGTCTTTGGGGAGCTCGCTTTTCAATTGAGTTACTTTGCGGATTCAATGATGCCGAGAAGACATGGCCAAGGGCAATGAAGTAAACTAAAAGTTGCATGGGTTTATTGGTGATGGAACGTGTTATTTATGTCTTCCTTTGATACCAAGGTGTTTCTTGGGTACATGCATGCCCTATGCATTATACAGAATTGCCGTGAAAGGCATATCACAAATTAACAATTATACTTGTGAATCTGTGAAATATCCAACGGCTATGATGTTTGTCATTCCAATAATGACCAGGTATCTATGATATTTGCCCAGGACTTTCAAAATCTAGTGGTATTGGATGGAAGTGTTGCATGAATATACATCTGATACACTATGGTAAACACTAAATCTGTCTCAGATCAAGACTGGGCTTGGTCTAAATGATCACATACTTTGATTACTGATCATGGAAATCATCCAGCCATACCTCCCAACATCAAATAACGGCAATCCAGCACATATCACCCATTCATTACATTTTAATTTGTTATTATATTTAGGTTTCAAGTCGAGCCGACTGAAAGCTAATATTGCATATCGGAGATCGGTCCCTTGCCTATGGTTACATACACAACGAGGCTTTTAAATATAGGAAAATGAATGGTGTAATATAGTAGCTAAGATACGTGTTGATAAGTTAGTTAGAATATATTTGCTTGGATTATTTGGAAGCAGGGCAGACTTTATATAGTGGCGAAGTAGCCGGGAAAGAAGAGGCCAGACCTAAATCTCGGATGTCTTATGATACGTCTATGGTTTAGGGAATGTGTTTGGATAAAGAGAAATAATAATATGTTTATTTACTTCTATAGCTATACTAGACTCCCTGGAGAGTGAGCTTGATATTTCACCGTCAAAAAAAAACTAAGGACGGTGCCGCTAATTTTTTGAGTCGACAGAAAAGCCTTAAAATGGGGATAAAAACTTTCAACTTGATCTGTAAGAAACTAACAAGAGAAGACTTAGAAGGAGCTATGGGGTATCGTTCCTAGGACCACCTGTCTGGCCACCCTTCTTGTGATGCTGTAAAGTAAAAAAGGAATCTACCCATCCGGCACTAACTTGTAGAATCCTACAAGGGAATAAACTGATCCTCTAAACATGGGCATGATAGGTTATGAAATATTTCTGGGAAGAAATTGTCACACCAAGGGCACTTTGGATTGCAATCAGGGTTAAACTGTTTCGCGATGGTACTTGATACCAAGCTTTTTCCACTTGGAAGTTGGCTGATCAGACTCAAAATTTTCTTTGGGCCAGCTAAGGCCCCAGCTAGTAAGCGTTTATCTTTGACAGTTGTAACCACAGGTGAACCCGTTCCATGTAAAGTTCTATAGTGGGTTGGGAGAGTAATCTCACCAGCGTCCACTAACTTGATTCGACTTCTTTACCAGAAAAAAGCCGTATCAATCAATATGATTGTCCCTATCTTCCTTAGCCTTGCGTCCAATACCAATAACTACATTCCTACCAGAAGGGGTAATTATTGCTTTCACAGAGCTTCCAGCTGGAACTGACTCGGCTATTCCAATCCGAGAAGTTAAATTATCATAAAAGACGTATGCGGCCCTCATAAATGGGACGCCTAACGATATTTCCGGATCCGATGAAAAGGAAATGTCAAAGAGGCAGTGTGCTTTAGGATCCGTGTATGATTCGCTTACCAACATATCAGGCAGCACAATGATGGAAAGTTTACCAAAGATAAACTCCAAATTGCCAATTCCACTTCCGTCACAGGTACTATATGTGTACTCGTTATGTGTACTTACTTTAAAATGCTTTTTGTACTCATTGGGTAGATAAATATCCGTGGCTCCGCTATCAATGATAACGTTAACGGAAGGAATGATTTCTTGTCTAGTCCGATCAAGTCTTATCGCAGTAATTGGTATTTCCAAGAAACCATCTGGGTTACTGACAGCAGGAGTCATCCCCAAGGGCCCACGGAACCGGTTTGTATCTACTCCTCCAAATACGATCTGCCCACTGGATCTGCCTCTCCAGAGGTTCATGTGGATTCCAAATATTTGCCGTTTTATATATTTTGATTCATAGAGCAACTCGACAAATCCTGGTTGCAAACTTTGGGGCTTTTGTCCCAAGCCTATGATACTATACAGATAGCTAGTCTCGGATGCGACGCCAAATGGAACATTTCTCAATACAGCCGATTCAAAGACTATTCTATCTTGATAAAACAGACCCAGGGCGCTGGTACCGTCTAAATAGCCCTGATGAAACCCATCACCAGGTAATTGTATTGCAGAGGACTTCTCTACATCAAACATGAATCTTGTGACCGGATAGTCAATCAGACGACTATTGTCAATATACTTTCTCTTCGAAGGCAGGAGGATGTCTTTCATGGTTCCTGGTCTCGAAAATCACGTCACACTTGATCCCGTATCGTAAATGGCACTTAAGATCTGATTACCAATCTGAATTCTTGTTTCTGGCCTGTTTGACTTATTGTCAAAATAGTCAATCACATAACCAATTTTATCACCAATTATTTGGCCAGATGCGCTTAGTCTTTGGGGAGCTCGCTTTTCAATTGAGTTACTTTGCGGATTCAATGATGCCGAGAAGACATGGCCAAGGGCAATGAAGTAAACTAACAATTGCATGATTTATTAATGAAAGAGCACGGTATTTATGTCTTTCTTTGGTACCAAGATATTTCTTGGGTACATACATGCCTTATAAATTTTACAGCAGTGCCGTAAAACGCATATCACAAATTAACAATTATACTTGTGAATCTGTGAAATATCCAACGGCTATGGTGTTTGCCATTCCAATAATGACCTAATATTTATGATATTTGCCTAGGATTTTCCAAATCTGGTGGTATTGGATGGAAGTGTTGCATGAATATACATCTGATACACTATGCTAAACACTAAATCTGACTCAGATTAAAGCTGGGTTCGGTCTAAAATGATCACATATTTCGATTACTGATCATGGAAATCATCCAGCCATACCTCCCAACATCAAATAACGGCAATCCAGCATATATCACCCATTCACTACATTTTAATTTGTTATTATTTTCAGGTTTCGAGTCGAGGCGACTGAGAGCTAATCTTGCATATCGGAGATCCGTCCCTTGGCTATGGTTACATACTCAATGAGGTTTCTAATTATAGGTGATCAATGGTATCTAGAAAGAAATAAAACGTTGATTTTCAAGCAATTAGGATAATAGCAAACCTTCAATTACAAAAGACACAACAAATGCATATGCTAAATTCAGGTACCATCTCTTTACCCGTTGAAATTTATTCATTGACCTAATCATTGAGTATCTTACTATTTAAATAGCCAAGGCATCTACCTGGATTTCCTATCCATCCTTGGTGGAGAATATGCGTAATTACCGGAGTTTATTCGTCTACTCAGGCCAGCCATGGAAATTAATGTAAACTATAAACTCACAACCTTTTATTTTGTTACTTGGGGATTAGATAATAGGAATGGGTAATAATTATCACTCATTTGTCATATATAGCTATGCTAGGCTGCGGAGGGGTTGATGTTTCGCCACTCTGCTGTGTGTTGAAAGAAAACCCTTAATATAGACAGAAAAATTACAAACCAGGCTTTGAGAGACGTCAATGATGAGGCAATTCTGATAGCGTAGCAGGGCCTCCCTCCAATTCGGCTATGCTCCTATACATAGAATGCCAGTCTCATTAAACACTATTGCAAACCATTATATGAAGTTAAACATTAAATTGTTGACCAGCTATTGTATTCAGTGTCGGTACATGACAGCTTCGTTCCCAATTACTAACGGAACGCGTGTGTATTTCTGTAGAGGTAACCTAGGCACTGGTACAATCTGGACAGTAATGCACATTCACCTTGGCTACGGTTTTCAACTTTGACCCTTTTTATCATTATATTAATGCTATATCACATGCTAATTGGAACTATTGATACTTTTAAACTCTCAAGTTTCTAAACCTCCTTGCCAGAAAGAGATTAGAAATCCATCAATTTGATTTCCATTGTCTCAGCTTTACTTTCCAGTACCAGTAACCAACCTCCTTCCCGGAATGACAATACTCGCTATTGTAGAGCTCCTCACAGGAATTGACTTTGCTAGTCCAATTCGAGGAGTTTCATTGTCGTAATAGACATACACGGCCCTCATAAACGGGATTCCAAGAGTTATTTCTGAACCTGATACAAAGCCAAGATAAAACAGGCATTGCGCATCAGGATCCGTATATCCTTCTCTTCGCAAATCATCAGGCAGAACAATAACTGAATAGTTATCAAAGAAAAACTCCAAATTGCCAATTTCATTCCCGTGACAGGCACTATAAGCCTTTCCGTCTTTTATATCTAGTTTAAAATACTTTTTATACTTCTTGGGTAAGAAAATCGAAATGGCACCAGTGTCAATAACGACATTGACTGAAGGCTCAATTATTTGACCACTTTTACTAAGTTTTATGGCATTAATAGGCAATTCCAAGAAACCTAAACGGTTTTTGATAGCAGGAAACATCTTCAAAGGCCCCTGGAATCGGTTTGTGTCTACACCTCCAAACACAATCTGCCCACTATATTTACCAATGCGCTCGTTCACGTGGATTCCATACGATTGCTTCTTTATATAGCCTGATTTTTGGAGCACCTCCACTATTCCTGGTGGCTTGCCAGGGGGTTGTGTGCCCAACCCTATAAGACCATATCTGTTAGTAGTTTTGAAAGCCAAGCCAAATGGAACATATGACAATATAGCCGATCCAAGAACTATATTATCACGGTAATATAGTCCTTTGGTGTTGGAACGATCGGTGTACTGTTGACGAAACCCATCACCAACTACCCTTTCTGCATTGGACTTCTTTAGATCAAACATGTATTTTGTGACTGGATAGTCCTTCAGACGACTATAGTCGATATATTTCATCATGTAAGGCTGATTAATGTCTTTGAAGCTTCCGGGCTCGGGGAACCAGGTCATGCTTGATCCAGTATCGTAAACTGCACTTATGATTTGGTTACCAACCTGAATAGTTGTTTCTGGAATATTGTATCTGTTGTCAAAATAGTCAATCATAAAACCTTCTTTTTGGCCAATTACTTGTCCTGCTGGGCTTATAATCTCTGGTGTTCGTTTTGCAAATGAACTGTCTGGTATACCCAATGATGCTGAGAAGACATGACTGAGGGCAATGAAATATAATAATAGCTGCATGTGGTTTTAGCGAAATGTAGCAGCCTTTGCCATATTTATCTAGGGCTCCAAGAGTTTTCTCCGATGTTTTCATGCCCTATACACCTTACAATAGTGCCGTGAAATGCATACTACTGCAAATTCCAATTGATACTAGTGATTCTGTGGAATCTTCAATGCTTCTGATATTTGCAGTTCCTTGAACAATTCACGATAATCGTCAAGTATTTTCCAAATTAAGTTGCCTGGGACTGTAGATCATGGATGTTCATTTGGTACACTCTAATATAGGTTAATCAGGCCCAGACCAACGATAGTTACGGTACAAATGGCCATATGTTTTGAATACGGCCCATAAATTAAATCAAATGCCTACTCAATAATATAGCTTCACTAAGCTTCTCCTATTGGAGACGCTTACAGCCTGACGGTAATCCTCTGTTGAATCTTACAATTTATCAATGGAATAAGCCTCACAACGGAATATTTCTACTGATTTTTGGTAATGAAGACTCAAGTGCAATAGATGTGTAATTGATTCTTTCATCAGCATATAAGAGCTTCAATTTACAAGATTACTTTAAAGTGATGGTAGTAGTTTTGGCGAAAGTATCAGTGTGCAACAGTACTGTACGAATTACAGTTCATTAGTTACAGTCGTAGTACATGTAAAATAATATATATAAATTTGTTCCTCAATTCAGTTGACCTCCTGTCACTTAAATACTGATCGTATGTCTGAGACAATTGTTGTCTATTTATGCCGATGTCCAAGATATTTATTGTTATTGCTCTCTGGTCAACTCAGACCATTCAGCATAATAATAATAATAATAATAATAATAATTATTTTTGTATTTAGCTCTATATTGTCTCCGGCATTACGGTTATTCGATAGATATATTTTCACTCAGGAACATCCTGAGGCAGCATTGCTGTTGAAGATAACCCTTTGTCAACCCTCATTTGGTTGCTTGGGATTAAAAACTTCAATGGGAGCAGTCATTTATTCAGTATATATGTAGTGTGTATGTCAATTGTTAATCACAGACAGTTACACAAGTACTGATGATAAAGGGTTTTGTCGTGGTTGAGAACCACTGCAGAACAAGTTCACTAGTGCAACATCGGTGTCGGTAATATCTTTACCGACTCCCGGTTTTGATTAGACTAAAGTAATCCAACCAATGATGTTTTTGATAAGATATTATTGGAGGATAAAGATCTGATAAGAGATCCAGAGTAGTCTATATAAGAAGGGCTTCCTTCTTATAGAGAACACACAATTCAACTGAACAGTTCAGCTAGATATTATATCTAGCAAAGCCCAATCCGGTTATCCAAATACTAAAGGAACAAAACAAATAATTAAGTAGTTTATAGTTCACATAATACTATGTCTATTCCAGGCGATACTATTAACTACGACAGGTTTTCTTCAACAGTGAAAATATAGTTGTTGAATAAATGTCGTAGTTAATAGTATCGCCTGGAATAGACATAGTATTATGTGAACTATAAACTACTTAATTATTTGTTTTGTTCCTTTAGTATTTGGATAACCGGATTGGGCTTTGCTAGATATAATATCTAGCTGAACTGTTCAGTTGAATTGTGTGTTCTCTATAAGAAGGAAGCCCTTCTTATATAGACTACTCTGGATCTCTTATCAGATCTTTATCCTCCAATAATATCTTATCAAAAACATCATTGGTTGGATTACTTTAGTCTAATCAAAACCGGGAGTCGGTAAAGATATTACCGACACCGATGTTGCACTAGTGAACTTGTTCTGCAGTGGTTCTCAACCACGACATGCCCTCTTCTTTTTGAAAAGTAATCGATTGATCAGAAAGATTATTTTCCAAGAAGAAATGTATATCCTATGACGTAAGTTATCCGACGGGGAGGAACTCTCCAAGAGACTTCCCATAGTAATTGTAACGTCCAATAAACTATGGTTCGAGTGGGACTTTTACCGCACCGAAAAACCCGTGCATTTTCGCGCTATCAGTTCCTAGGGCTGTCTTCGCGAGAGACATTTTTTGTTCCTTAAACTGGTTGCGAATGATGTCCTCTGTGTTTACCATTCACAGTGTAATTCAGACATCTGGTTGAGTGATTCTGATCTTATCTTACAGGTGGACTCGCCGCAAGTAAGCTCTTGACAACAGAGATAGCACAGCCCATGTGACTCAGGAGTTGAAGGATCCATTGTCGAACCGACTATCTTTGCTATCTGATGGTTTGTCCCGACCCGAAAGCTTCGTTTGGTACAGCCATCAAGACCTTCCTCGTACTCTGGAGTGTCGTATTGAGTGACTCCCATATTCGTCATCGTCTTGTGCACTAACAATAACGAATATGTACATTGTGGGTTGATTAAGTCCACTTGATTTGAGTATTTATTCTGCATGCATATTTATACTCCTCAAATCATCTATCCATGTTATACCATTCGTGGTAAATGCCTTCGGCTTGGTAAACATGTCCGCTTGCTGCTCCGCGGTTGGAACATACTTTAACTCCAATTGTCCCTCAGCTGCAAGATCTTCAATTTTTCTCCAATACGCCACATATTTCATTTGACCCAACTTTGCACGTGTAACTTTAGACAAGGCAGGTTGACTATCCACGTAAGCAGTTATCTTTTCTTTTGTCCTAAAATCGTTATCGTCTTCTCGGGTCTTTCTCATCCTTTGCTCCATTCCCATAGCGTTGAGTAGTAAGCTTGTGTAGTCTTCAACTTCCTGAGCTGCCAGCAGACCTTCGTAAAGCGCTAAAATTTCAGCTTCCGTTGTAGAACTAACCTGTTTATCAGTTTTCTTTGACCTCCATGTTACAGGCACCCCGTGAACCTTTACCACATAGCCGTAATATGAAGACAAAAACTGAGGCAACTCCTCGTTCTTCTCGCCAAGGTATGAAGCGTCTGAATACAATTCTATTCTCGTAGGTCGGTCTCTTGGCTTGATATTAATACCAAACCTTTGAGTGCTAAGATAGTAATGCATGGCATCCCTAACTTTGTACCAGACTTCGAGATAGTTCGTCAGAGCCATGGATGAGAGATAGCATGCGACAAATGATAAATCTGGTCGACAAGCTCCCTGGACATAGTTTAAGATTCCTGTAAATTTCAAAAAGTTCTTATACTTACTTTCCTCATTGTTCCGGTCAATATTCACGTACGTATGGATTGGTACTGACTTTACCTTTCGTGCTGGAACTGGTGTTACTTCCGGAATCCGACTTTCGTCTTCTCGTTCTCTGCACATTATCAATCCATTTCGGCACACTAATGTCCCCTCAGTATCTTCTTTTGGATCCATTTTCTTCAACTCGATACCAAGCAAACATTTTGGAAATCCTAATATCGTCAATTCTACCCTGTCCCCCACTCTTTTCAAAAAATTGTCGACTTCTGAGCGATTTTTTCCCACAACTAGTATATCGTCAACATAAACTACCACAATCATAGTCTTTGTAGGGTTCAGATAAATGGATTTGAGAATTGGCGCTATTTCCTCCATATCTAACTCTTTGAGGATTTTCTTGAAATGTTCATACCACGCTTTTGGACTTTCCTTCAAACCATAAATGGCTTTCTGTACTTTGAGTGCCCACTTGTGTCCATGTTTGGGTCTGCCTTTCAACTTTTCAATTACCTCTCTTGGTGGTTGTGCAAGAACACTGGTACCCTCTGGGAGTTTAGCATTGAGAAACGCAGTTTTTACATCAGCTTGGGCGAGACACCACCCTTCCTTAATGGCTAACGTAAGCAAAATGCGGATCGGTGTCGGTCGTACTGTAGGAGAGTAGACATCTCCCTCGTACCCATATTCTTGATACCGATCAACTTGATCTCCTCTCAACACTAATCGACTCTTGTAAAGCGTTTCACTCTTCCTCCTGTCTACCCAAGTCATTCCCATTAAACTAGTCTTATCAGGCACCTCCACTGGTACAAACGTTTCATACGCCTGATGAGAAAGAATCTCTTTTTCTCTCGCTTCCTGTCTATTCGCTCGATCATCTCTAGTCAACTTCTTAATATGGCCATTAAATAACGCATCATTACCATCGATAGCTAACTGATTCTTCACTCTCTTAGGTGCTTGTTGAATAGATTCATTGTGTTCATTGATGATCAGCCTCTGGACAGGTTCTGACGGTTCAAGGTTGGAGTTGTTTTGTGATTCACCTGCAGATAGTGAATCGAAGTAGTAACCTGCATTTTCTTTTTCAATTTCTTGAACCGTCTCTCCTTCGCTTTGAGAAATCTCACTTCCTTTTGTCCGTTTTCTCGTCTGTGGTGACAAATCTTGGATAACTTCACTCTTTCTGCCTCTAGGTAAGATTGGCATTGGCAAAATTGTTTCATGAGGATCAAACTTCACGTTGGAGGTAATGTAGCGATGGCCAGTTACCGCATCTTCAATGACGTACCCCACAACGTCCTTTAGACAGCCGATGAATCTTCCGATCCTGTTGGGGATCATCGGATTTTGCTTTTTCTCCGTTCCCTTATTGTAGTATACCTTGGATCCAAACACATGAAGTGATCGCCTGTCTATCGTTTGGACCACATCAGAGCCGTTATGTTTCTTAAGGGGAATCAATCCATCACGCGCTCTTGGCAATCTATTGTGCTGGTATACCACGTGACTCAAAATGTCTTGGAGATAATATTTCATCATGTCTTCATCCAGTATTTGCCATCTTGGATTAGGACTGCCTCCTCTTAAACTTGCCACAATCACACTCACCTTGTGCTTTACCACACCCACATATCGTTCAATAAGACCATTGAGCTTGCTCGAGTTGGGAGCAAGTTTGACCTTCTCAATGTTATTCTTGACTAGGAAGTTCACAAAACTCTTGGAACTAAATTCCGTTCCTTGATCAGAATAGAAGCGTTTGAACCCCTTGCTTAGCACTTCTTCAATAACTCCTTGTGCCGAGTTCTTCGTTGGTATCACCCTAACATCAAGCATCTTACTATACTCATCGAGCATTACCAACAACGTAGCTTTCCCGATCCACGCTAAATCAGCATGTAATGTGTGTCTCGGACCACTGGCTTTCGGGTGAAAGGACCCTTTTGGACTTATCTTTTTCACATTTGCATTTAAACAGTCTTGACAACTGATCTTAGAGGACTTAAGCACCTGGATCTCACGTTTTGATAATTTGAGATCCCCAGCCAGTTTCACCAAAGTGATGGGATGTAGGTGTCCATTGGCTTGGTGTAGTAGTAGCGCCTCCAGAATAGTCAGGTGGGACATGCTTACAAAAGAAGACAGCACCTCTTTATTGAGTTTAATATAAAGCATTCCTCTTGAAGTCCGTAACAACGGGGTAGAATTTCCGTTATATGAGATATGGGGATTTCTTAATACCTGAACATCGATCCCTTGTATGTCAGCAATATCATTTAGGGAAAGGATTGAAATGTCTTGCCCCACATCTTCTTTCTTCATGTAATAACCCTTGACTGTAATGTGTAAATCTCCTATAGGAATCTTGATGTTGCCTGGTCCGGTAGCTTTGAAGCCTCCGTACCCTAGTGGTTGACAATCAATAACTTCATCCTTAAGGTCTGTGAACAAGTCCAACTTCGTACTTAAAGTAGCCTGCGCTCCTGTATCCAACAACATGACCGAAGTGCCTAAGTCTTCCAATTCTTTCTCTCCTATCCTGTATTTAAAGACCCAGTTGGCACCGTCTTTATTTACGAGGCCTCCTGTTTGACTTATCCTTAGCATCTCTCATTTTTGCAACCCTGCAATTCTTGATGGTATGGAAACCCTTCTTGCCACATCCTTCGCAAACCTTGAGATCTCCACTCGGGACATGTCTGAAAAGGAACTTGCTGAATTAGTCGTACCTTCATCAGTACACAGAGCTCGCACCATGTCGTAGTTAATAGTATCGCCTGAAATAGACATAGTATTATGTGAACTATAAACTACTTAATTATTTGTTTTGTTCCTTTAGGATTTGGATAACCGGATTGGGCTTTGCTAGATATAATATCTAGCTGAACTGTTCAGTTTTAATTGTGTGTTCTATAAGAAGAGAACCCCTCCTTATATAGACTTTCTCCATCTCTTATCAGAATATTATCTTCCAATAATATCAATTCCAATATAACTGGAATTGGAGTATTCAGTCTTATCAACACCGGGAGTCGGTAATGTTCTTACCGACACCGACGTCGTACAGGTGAAATTGTTCTGCAGTGGTTGTTAACCACGACAAATTGACAATTTTGAACTTTTCAGTTTACAGACTCCAGGCCTCTTCCAAAAAAAAAGTTTAATCTATCAATGTGATATTTCATTTCTTGCTTAGTTCTATTTTCCAGTACCAATAATCAATTTACCATCTGGAATGACAATATTTGATGGCGTAGAGCTTTTTGCTGGAACCGCCTTTGCTAATCCAATTTGAAGCGTGTCACTGTCATAATAGACGTATGTATCCCTCATAAATGGGGTACCTAAGACTACCTTCGAAGTCGATAAAAAGTAAATGTTAAACTGACAGTACAGCGGACGGTCAGGGAGTCTGTCCATCTTCAACCGATCAGGCGTAATCTTGAAAGTTTGATCACCAAATGAAAATTCCAAGATGCCAATACCTCTCCCATTACAGGCACTGATAGTGTACCCGTCCGGTGTTTCCACATTAAAATACTCTTGATAGTTCAGTGGTAGAAAAATCGAAGTGCTCCCACTATCAATGAGAGCATCAATCGAAGGCTTAATCTCCTTCCGGTTTATTCCAAGGACCATGCTACTAATTGGTAATTGCATGTACCCCCGCTCTTTTTTGAAAGCAGGAAACATAGTCAATGGTCCTTGGAATCGGTTTGTATCCACTCCTCCAAACACAATCTGCCCACTGTCTTCGCCGGTCCGCAGGTTCATGTGGATTCCGTAGGATTGCTGCTTTATATAACCTGATTCTTCAAGTACCCGCACCATTCCTGGTGGCGTACCAGACATTCGTGTAGCTAAGCCAATACGACCAAGTGTAGTATAAGACACTAAGCCCGCGCCAAATTGAGTTTGTGGCAATGAAGCAGACCCAAGAACTATATCATCGCAATAATATTCTCCCGAGAAGATGAGGCCATCGCTATATTTGTTATAAAACCCATTGCCAGGCACAAGTTTTGCAGTCTTGGACTTTTTTGGATCGTATACGTACGTCGCAGCTAGATTGGACATCTGAAGAAGACTGTTGATGAACCGTTTTATAGGGGACATACTGGTGCTGGTGCTTTTCATGAGTGATGGTTGGGGAAACCATGTCTTGGCTGTTGAGGTATCGTATACTGCATTGATGATTTGGTTACCAACCTCAATCCGTGCTTCTGGCAAAAGACCCCTATTATCAAAAAAATCAATTACATAGCCATCTTTTTGGCCAATTACTTGCCCTACTGGGCTTTTAATCTCCGGTGCTTGTTTTGCAAATGAACTATCTGGTGGACTCATTGATGCCGCGAAGACATGACCGAGGGCAATGAAAAACAATAAAGCCTCCATGATTTATTAATAAAAAGTAGAAGCCTTTACCTTATTTATCTAGTTCCCCAAGAAGATTCCCAGATCCTTTCATGCCGTGTGCCCCTCGCAGTTTTGCCGTGAAATGCATACTGCTGCAAATTCCAAATACTAGTTGTGATTCTATGCCATGTCTTGAATTAAAGGGTGCCGTCTAATGTTCATTAAAACAAAACTTCTATCAGTGACTTCCATGGATTCATTATAGCTAGTTTCTATCAATCTTAAAATAAAAAATAAAAATCTTTATTATAGTCTGATAATACTTTAATCATATCATTAAATACTGATTAGTATTTTCTCAACAAGATCACATAATGTAAACTGTATTATATCATTATGAGTCTCTGATAAACTGAACTAGTATTCTCTCAAATGGCTCCGAAGAACGTAACATGAATTATCAGGCAATATCCACATTTAGACCCATTTTCTAGTTTGCTTGATTTATAGTTTCATCCAACACACCCATCGGCTCATCATTCCACCCTTTTATAGCCTCAATTGCTGTATCTGTCACTTCCTTTGGAATCCCAGCCAATCTTGCAATAGATACTGCATGCGAATATTCGCTGATTCCTGGCCGAAGTCTGTGGTCAAAAAACCGACCATTGAATATAGGGCCGGTCAACTTCTGTCCATCATACGTCTCGAGATACTTTTCTAGATACTCGTGACAAAGACTGGTATGGAAATAGCACACATTGTCGTTGGTCCCAAGGAGTTTACTCAACTCTGGTGCATAATGGGTAGCAAACAAGAACCGGGAGCGTACATGGGATATCATGTACTTCAAAATCCCATAGGCAATAGCTATGCCTTCCTTGTTGGAAGTGCCTCTTCCGATTTCGTCAAAAATAATGAGCGAATGTGATGTGGCATGTGTCAATGCGTTGCATGCTTCTGCCATCTCCACCATAAACGTGCTACTATGGTTTGAAATATCATCAGCTGAGCCAATCCGCGTGAATATCTTGTCAACAATACCGATATTTGCCTTTTCTGCAGGCACAAAGCTGCCAATCTGCGCAAGAATCACCATCAAGGCATTCTGTCTAAGGTAGGTACTCTTGCCACCCATATTGGGCCCAGAAATAATCAGGCCAAAAGTGGACTTGTCAAGTGTGCAATTGTTTCCTTGGAATTCAACAGAGTTTGCTTCTAAGCTGGTCTCAACCACTAAATGACGCCCGTTGACGATTTTCAACTGCGGCTTGTCGCTCAAGACAGGACACACGAGATTATGATCCTTGGCAAGCCCAGCAAACGATTGGAGCACGTCTACATAATCTATGGATTCACTGGTGGCTTTTATAGTGTCAAAGTGAGCAATGGTCAATTTTCGAAGCTCGTTCAACACCTTCATCTCCAGGGCCTTTATGCATGAAGCAGTCTTACCAATCTTGGTAGCCAAGCTCTGCCACTCGCGATTTATGAAATGGCAAGAGGTCTTGGACTGCTTGTAAATTGTGGTAATATCAAATTCCAGCAACTGTGACACGTCAAACTTGCTGCCATACTGGGCATATATCGATGGGATATCGTTGTCAATACGCATCAGAAGCGACTTCATGCCTAATTTCTCACATAGAGCCTGGTTCTTTTGCTCCAAGATATGTTTTTCTGCCAATAACTTCTCCAAAGACTTGTGGTGCCGCTCCAATTCCTGGTTTGCAGTCCTGTTGATAATCCAAGACATGTCAGGCAAGTTTTTATCTTGCTCCAGAGTCTCGCTGAGCCTTTGCAAGCCGTCTATATCAATCAACTTGTCAATGCGCTCGACTAACTCAAACGGCACAGAGATCTTCCCCGGAAAATTGACGGCCGTATCCTGTAACAACTTTCTGATTTTCTCGTAGCTAGCCAAGATTTTCATCAAGTTAACGTAGTTTGTGGCCAAGCTGATGTTGTCGCTGCTCACAATCGTGTTATTGTATCCGATCTCAAACAACAATCGCATACAGTCAATGCCTGCCAGTTCCTTGAGATGATACACAAGCATGGTCAAGTGTTCCTTGTATTCCTTTGCAGAAAACCGCTTCACCAAGCGTAGCCGTTTCCGAGACTCTTTGAGATCGTACGGCGGCGAATCGAGCCAATTAGAGAGCATACGGGTCCCAGAAACCGTCTGGGTGCGTCGAATAGTCGAGAAGAGCGTGTTTTTCCTGCTGCGCGTCCTCATAGTCTCGGTGATTTCTAGTGCTTCACGCGCAGCTGCATCGATCATCATCACGTTCTTGGACAGTCGCTTCACGCTGAAACTAAACAAATTCTCGGCACCCAACTCAAAGTGCTGCTGAATATATCCCAACAACACCTGGCTGGCACTTTGTTCGGTCGTGGAAAGCTGTCTCAATTTGGCGACACTCTTGCTACTGAGTATGCTGGTATGGTCGCTGCTTGAGGGCTGGGGCCAGGTGACTTTGAATCCCTGGAGCAAGAAACTGGGCTCTAGAATCTTCTGAAACTGCTCAGGAACAATCACTTCCGTCGGCTTGATGCGGAAAAGGTCGTTTCGTATGTTGGAAAGCCGAGATTCTTGGACATAAAACTCCATGGTAGAGATATCGCACCACGCAAGACCTACAGTCAGGTCGCGAAACATTGTCATTTTCGGAAGAAAAACCAGGAGCAAAAAGTTGTTTTGCTCAATTGCCAAGATATCCTTCTCAATGATCGTTCCTGGAGTGATTATCCGATGAACTCGTCGAGAAAACCGCTTCACGTTATCATCCCCAACCTCAAGATACTGCTTCACAAGCACCACGTCGATCCCCAAATGATTTACAAGAATATCAACGTACTTAAGACAGTTTTGTGTCGGGAACCCAGCCATGGCCACTTTCCCATTCAGATACTGTTTTTTAGCCACTCGGAGATTCAATGGTGGACCGTACTTTTCGGCATGCTCAAAGTACAATTCGTAGAATTTCCCCATTTCGGTTAGAACAGCCTTCTCAGGATGCTGATCAATGAGCCGGCGGATCTCTTTCAATGCCGGTGGACAACTTTCAGCGTCCCATTTGCTTGCCGGTACTAATCCTACCTTTGGCGTAACAATTGGCGGAAGATCATCCAATTTAACGGTAGTCTTTATAGATGCCGCCCTGGGACTGCTATTGACAGCATATCGTCGCAAAAATACCTGACCAAGGCTCCTTGGAAGGTACCTGATCATTGAATATTCAGTGGCTCTTGGCCCAGTGGAGTGGTACATTGACCCGTTGAATCGGTATACAAATGGACGATTTCACATCAACGTGACGTCACAGGTAAAATATATGGCTGTGTGCAGAGATTGAAATTTCGCTATCTAAACAAAGACAACACCTATATAAACTTAGAAATAAAACTCTTGCAAGATCAAGTAAACTTTGTTGGTGTACCGTCTTCTAATCTTAGGAGGGGTGGACTAGGTTCGGTATCAAGGCTTGTCCTTTTCCTGGATCAAAATATTGCAAAAGTGTCGACATAAAGGTGAAGATTGTCCGAAAGGAATTGTAATTTGGATGGAATTGTGTAAATTTAAAATGTTCGATTGTGTGCTAGCCCAAATGCTCTTTGTTATTAGTATGATATAGCCCTGTTAAGATTATTGGTTCTACTTTCCTAACATGGCCAAGCTTTGTTTTGGGCTGTTGGGCGAATGTATATTAGCTATTTTGCCAACATATATCCTAGCTGCTATATTACAATTATTGCATCTCTATTATTATATCTATAGTCTTGCATGCATCTATTATCTAGTATACACTACTAATGCTCCTGACAGATTCCATATCAATCACTGGAAAAACTGGTATATGCTCTATCCCCAATGATCATTGTCAAAGTAAATAATCATGGCCTAATCAAATAATAATACCCATTAATAATAATGACTTATCAATCTGTGTGCTCCTATAATACCTCCAAATAACATTAATCTTAAACAATTCTTGCAAAACCTAGTGAAACTGCCTTATATTCACGCGTGCCCAGCATAATACATAGAATCTTAACCAAACTGGATATACCAAAGACCCAATCATCTTGGGCAATCTTCCATTGAAAAATATCACTAGCCACTCAAATCACCAGCCCTCTTGATCTTTATATTAACCTCTGCAAACACAATGGCCCAGCTCATCACATTCGTTAAAATACCTCACAATACTTCAGTCCTCTTCATCGTCGGTCAAAATGTACTCACTTATATCATCCACAGGCCACTGAATTCCCTCGGGGATACTGTTTATCGTAGTTAGGCATCCGTAACAAACATCAATTGGCTTTCCATCAGTTGGCATTCCATCATCCGACTCTCCAACTGAATCCACAGTGATGGTATTCCACCACTTGGAAGAACCCCTTACCATCTGAAACTTGCAAACAGGACACTTGCCTAAATCACCTCGTGGTAACGCAAGACGATCACCCATGGACAGAACAGTCGAAACAGTTGAATATCCGCTTTGCTCCAAGCTGACAAAATAATCATTGATCAATTCATTAATTGTCGCCTTTTTCACATTTACTACACGCTGGTTTGCGCTCTCAAACGTGCTCTTAAAGTCCTCGCTAATAATTCCAACAAGCTCAACATACTTGACAATTTCGCGATTCAACACGTCCTTAAATGGATAGAAAATTTCCACATCACCCCTCTTATCCGTCAAAACCTGATTAATTTCTCCGCCACGGCCCTTTACTACGTTTGAAAGGATCTTGGTCGCGATATTGTCTGAGGTATTACTCAACAAAACTACATCATATCCATACAATTCGCAGCATTTCCATATGGAGTCCCAGTAAATGGCAAACTTCAAGTCCTCTTGAGCAGAAGAATCCTTGATCCGGCCAATGTACTCTGAAAATGATGAGGGCAAGTCGTCTTGAATCTCACTCCAGTAGGCAGTACCGCTGGAAACCTTAACTTTCTGCAACATTCCATGTTCCTTGATAAGCTCCATGACATCAATTGGCTGCACTGTTACAAATTCGCCATACCTTTGTTGTATCATATCCATCAATACGGAATCATGGGGACTTCCAGTAAAGAATAGCGCCACGATTTTGAAATACTTCACATAACTTGACGCTAAAAAGTCGCAAATAACGTCTATAAGCACCATAGAGCTAGCAAAGTTCACATATCCGCTAATATTGAAGTCACAGTTCATTGGAATCACCAATTCAATTGCAGTCTGGCTATATTTGCTAATGAGCGGCGTCATGGATTTCCGTTGCTTTGCTCTGACAAACCGCAAAAAGCAGGTTTCACAAAACTCCTGCTTCCTCGTGTTAATTACCGACTCTTGATCGCATCGCTGACACTGCACCATGTTGAAGAGTAAAATTTACCCAGAGATTTTATAGTGGTGTGCGCAAGGAGCAGCGTGCGTGTAGCAATCTATATATTAGGAAGATGCATTTGGTAATTCCAAGCCATGGAGTACCCCAAAAATCCTACGTTTATCTACTTGGCAAATTTACTTCACTATGCTGGATATTCTGCCATAGCAGGATATTTGGCAGCGTTTCTTATTTTTAAGCCGTTATTGGAGAGAAAGACCCGGCTTTTAAAGGGTTATTATTCGTGGAACCTTGATCAATTGGCACAATTGTACTCACAACTCGTGAAGAAGTTTGTCATTGTGCCGTCAATAATGGTGGATTATAATGGTAAGAAGTACACTGATTCCATGGTGCAAACAGAGCCTCCGAAGTACAATTTCAGCAAGTTTGACGACCAATTCAACAAATCAACATATGTCACCACCAGTGCCGAATCCTTGAGCCAGATGGAACGTCTATTAGAAATCTTGACGATATTTGACGATAATGTTGGGCGCCCAGTGTTGTATAAACAGGTTAATACCCAGTTGAACGAGTTTAATAACGAGATGCAGGATGACAGGTATGGTCATGGGAAGTTGTTTGATAAGCCAAACGTGTTGGATAACATTAATGCGTCTGTTCGGGAAATAAAGGGGAGAATTCTTGATTGGAAATGAGGTACGGGGTGATTCAGATCTGATAGATTACAGTGGAGTTGTAATGATAATGAAGTAATTACGAGTAATGACTGTTGTGAACCAAGTTCGTGAAGTGGCGTGATATAGTGGGATAAATATACTATTTTGCAACAAAGACAGTCGTAGAATTTGATATCATTTATAAGCTACTGGTAGAGGATAATCATGAATAGACTGCAGATCAATCGTTGATGTAAATTCAGATAGGGTTACAATTTAAGACGACAATGATAGTTTGTTTAAGATAATGGGTGTTTATTTGTTTATTTCCAACTACCTTATCTGCTAACTTCTTCAAGAAAAGATCTATTCTAAAATGATTAAATAGTATAATTGGCCATAACTTCCATGTTTCTGGAAATTAATCACCGGTACTCCAGAGTTACTGGGCATAAATTCTACAAAAACCTTTTAATGTCAAATGTCTCAAAAGTATCAATAATTTCACCATGGTTTTCAATGATTTCCTTCTCCTTGCCATCTAAAACTGCCAATGCACGCTTATCTGCAATCCAGATAACATAACTGCCGGCATTAATTCCGCTCTCTACTCCTGGGGCCCCGTCCTCGAAGATCAAGCACTCATTTATCAAGATCTCGTCCGGGGTTCCGAGATACCCGAGCTTTTCATTCAACTTCCGCAACGTCACGAGATAAATATCTGGATGTGGCTTTCCACGTCCCTTGGGAATATCTGGATTGTCACCAGTGATGATAACATCAAACAACTCAAATCCCTTTTGCAAATGCATAGTCTTCAAATCATATCCCTTTGATGTCGAAGAAGTGGCTACTGCCATGGGAATTCCATCGTGTTTTAAGCTCTGAAGTAACTTCTCGACACCAGGCAAAAACAGGCACAGAGGAAACCTGGCTTCTTGTAACTTGATTGTTTCCGCCAAAAAGTCCTTGGCAGTAATTTTATCACCTATGCCATAGTGGTCAACAGTCAATTGTGCTGAAACCAATGCCGGACGGCCCTGTAGATTTATTTTAACGTCCCAAGTCAAGGGTCCTACGCCATACTGAGCCAAGACCTGGGAAATTGTTTCTGTGTAGACATCTTCAGAATTGATGAGGGTTCCATCCATGTCTAAATTAGATTGTGTCGGAGGATATGGGTGGTTACTTACCAAACAAACATGCTCGGATGTTTCTAAGTTAGTTTAAACTGAAACAAGCTGATTCTTACTTTGGGTGGTTTGCCATTTTGTAAAGCAAAAAGGTAATGCAATGCTTATATACGACAGGGCTCATACTATGCCGTGGAAATGTCGGGGAATTTCCAAATTGCTTTGACATGTACTTGAAACAGAAGAGACATTTTCGTAGTTGACGTTATTTAAATAATTCCAATATTTATTTCTGTATTTATCTATCTCTGGAAACACAGTGATTCATACTCTCATCTGGGAAAAGCCCAAGACAGCTGTTGAGAAACCCCTTGAGCTGCACTTGCATCACTGGCTGAATTACAGACTTGAATCAAGGGGAACCGTTGGCACGTGATATTCAGTGTGGGGTGCGACAAATCTGGTTTCTTTACTGAATCACATGTTGAACACGTCGTGCTCCATAACGTTCTAATAGATCTCAATGAGTGGACATTTCCTTGGTTTGACGTTTCTGATAGGTTTTATTGGCTTGGGCTTTTTTTACTGGAAAAACAGGGTTAAAACAATGTGATTTTGATGTAATTGTGCTCTTTTATCTATGTAATAGTCAATATCCTAAATCGTCCGGATATTCAGTATTACCTCAATAAAATACTATTCCGAGGGGATAGAAGAAGCTTACAATAATGTTTGTTATAATAAGCTAAAATGGAATTTCTCCCAAAGTGAGTTGAGCTTATAGCAGGTTTCCCGGCTATTTATATTATTCTATATGGTGGAGGTGTTCCATTGTCTTGTGTCTGGTGGAGGCGTAAGAATCCTTTTTAGGGCGGTCTCGACCTTCTTTTGTCCTTAATAGGAAAGAGTATGTCTGACTCTTGGTGCAATGTAACTTAAAGATGTATCCTCGTAGGGCCTAGACCTTGTTCTAGCACTCACGGTCTTCTTCATGTTGTTCATTGCCTGTTGTATGCCTTCACGTGCAATTCACGTGTATCTTCTATGCACCAAAGGAGAGGTACCGGGGATTGCCCGTTACAATCTATACATGGGTGGATCTCCATTTATTATCGAGGATTGAATGGTGATTTCAAAATGATTAAAGTACAATGACGTAAGTATAATAAGATTGGATCAGTCATGTGATATCTCATGTAAAACAGTCATGTTACGCGACACCAACCAATTCAAGAGCTCTACATTATATCTAGTTTGTAGAACTTTTCAAAAAACGAGTAATGAGTGTAATTTAACAGGCTTGAAAATTTAAGGAAGTTGATTTAAGTTGGTTTTCTGGGAATAGCATGAATGGAAAGTACATAACTGATAACCCCAGCTTACACCAAGCATTCTCAACTGACCAAAGTACATCAACAGAAAATAATCACAACATACAAAAATCCACTAAATACACTACCTTAATGCTTAGTCTCAATGTCGTGCAAATACTTTACTCTATCGGCACCATTGGAAAGCCCCTCAAGCACAATTTTGGAAATCTCCTCCGGGTCCTTGGTAATCTTGGTCAAATTTTCGTGACCCGAGGCCGTGACAAGAATATCGTCTTCGATCCGAACACCGCCAATCTTCCAGTACTTGTCCAACACATCATGGTTCACAAACTTGGCCCGAGAAGAATCCTTCAAGGCATCTTCAAGAAGAAACTTGCTAAAGTAAATCCCCGGCTCGTCGGTGACAACCATTCCAGCTTTGAGAGGGCGCCGAAGACGCAAATACTTCAACAACGGGTCTGGGTCATCGTAGTTTGGATACCCACCGACATCGTGGGTATCCATACCCAACAAATGGCCAAGACCATGTGGGAAAAACGACCCTGAGATGCCAGAGCTGAAAATTTCATCCTCTGTGCCGTTGGCGAAGATCCCAAGCTTCAAAAATCCCCGTA
Source organism: Saccharomycopsis phalli (assembly GCA_020342235.1). NCBI lineage: Eukaryota > Fungi > Ascomycota > Saccharomycetes > Ascoideales > Saccharomycopsidaceae > Saccharomycopsis > Saccharomycopsis phalli. The sequence continues at coordinate 671,594 of CP073215.1, forward strand.
TCAAAATACGGTGCGCCATCAAGTGGAGGGTCTCCCAAGACTGGGTTGGTCTGATCTCAGCAAGGGTTTCTTCCTGCATCTGTAACACCAAGTTGTATATAGCCAAATGCTCTTCGGACCACTTTCCATTGATTGGGAAACACCGAGTGACGTCACTAGCATAATTAGACCACTCTGCGCCTGCATCAATGAGAATACTTTCTCTGGTGCCAATCTCCTCGTCATTTTTCACGTAGTGAAGTGTGCCGCAATTTGTGCCTGAGCAGCAAATCGGGTCGTAGGACTGGTTCTTCGAGCCCTGGCGCATCGAGTGGTAGACAAATTGCGCATGAATATGACCCTCGTGCTGCTCAATGGACGCCGAGTTCATTACAGCGTAGTGAGAGTTGTCGGTTATTTGGGCGGCTTTGCGCATCAATGCCAACTCGTAGTCGTCCTTGATAAGCCGGGACTCGTCGAGGGCATAGAAAAAGTCCGGATTCCCCGGTAAAAGATACTGGGTGTAGTGGTGGTTCGTGCCTCCCAAGTCGGTAGTGAGGATGGTATTATTGCCAAACGTAGCAATGTTGTGAAGAATGTCGTGCAAATCCTTGGAATACTTGACGTCGTCCACATCGTACCTCTTCTTTGCCTCCTCGAGTCCCACGGGAGGACCGCTCCACATGATATCTTCCATGTCGGGATCCGGAAGGAATAACGTCGACCTCTCGTTCTTGAGCGAGAACAAGACGTGTGCCCCTGGGATATTCACGCCACTGAGGTAGTAGAAGTACCGGTTCTGTCGGAACGGAGGCGACTGGTCGCAATACGGATACAACGTCTGGTGCTCTCCTGAGACAAAGAAAAACACCTCGTTCGGATTGAGCGACTCCTGGCGCTTTACAAAATGCGACTTTACTGTTAGAGCATGCTGCTTTGCAGGATACTTTTTGTTCCAGATACTTTCAAGGTGGTTGATGCTCATACTTCTAGAGACAATGGAGCGTCTCCGCAAGATACTTGACATGTTACCCGTCAAGAAGAATGACACTTTTGACAATTTTATTCGCTGAACTGGCTTTACCGGCTATATTTATTCACCTTCTCACAATATTTCTATACTCAATCGGATTGATTCGCTTGACTCTCTCTCACCCGTTGAATGCGTCCTATTTGCATGAAATTTAATCCCCAGTGAATCGTCTTCACTTGCCTATTTAGTACAGGTTCTCTATTTTTCACTTATTAAGAGGTTACTAACACCAATTGGTTCGTTTCGAATTTTCTACCATCGTACATTATTCACATATATATATCTATACATGTATCTACACCACACCCACCCTTCTCCTCAATTCGGACATACGGGCTATCATGTGTGTAGATAGTCACGTGTTTCGGCGCAGTATTAATTAGATTTACCTTTCTTTTGCTTTTGTGATCAACACCATTTCCAACACAGCATCAAATAAATTTATAAAGAATTGGGCGGTATGTGTTTGTTTAGATGAATACAACTCTTCTATTGTAAACAGACCAACTGATTTGCCTTAGCCAGAGGTAGATTCTAGCAATGTTTAATGCCATTGAGATTTATAGTTGTATTCAGCTGCATATATAACAATGTTCTTTGAGATTTTGGCATGGAATTTATTTGGGGCTTATTGACTGCTCCAAGATCCACAAAAATGGGATTGGAAAAGCGCCAAATGATTCTTCAACCTTGAATCAACCGCTCTCAATTCGAGAATTCAAAACCTTGTACTGGCACGACACTCGTGCCACCAAAGTGGTGACAGGTTTCTCATACAAGCTATTGGTGACATCTCCTTCTCACACAAAATCGAATCAAATACCCACAATTGGGACTTTAAAATATAATTGACTTGTTCAAAACTGAAGATGTCAAAGGTTCCTATCAATGGATAACCGAAACAACATCAAGGTCTACACAAAGGCCTACTTCAAGACTAACAAGAAATGCCACCAAATGGTAGAAAGCACTCTGGTGCCGCTTTTATTGGCTAGGGTGAGCTTCATCAACATGGGCCACCCAATTCTACTCAAGAAAGTCCACATACCAGGAGCACTCGCTTCAAAATCAAAGGCCGATCATCAAATCAGCCACTCTCAGGTACTTTTTAAGTCCTGTAATACTCATCTATATCCCCAATACTATTCATGATTTATACACACAAATGCATCAACTTGAAAGGGCCCACAGTCCTATAATTCATTGATGACATCATAATTGCCAAAACGGGTACCGATCGAAACAGGGGAATTTTAATTACAGACCAAAAATTCAATGCATCAGTTTCTTTTCGAACCGATGATGTTCACTTTAAGCCTCTAGCCCCCATGAGGGCAAATGTCAGAGACAAATGAAGTAAACTTATTAGACATAACCTTCGATACGCAACTCAGCTTTCGAAGTCTCTTAAGCAACCTTTATCTCATTCGAATGATGGTATTACGGATCGCACTATTATAACTTTGGTCAAAACGTATACGCAATTGCAAAAAATTTTCAGTTGAAGTACGCAATAGCATAACAAAGATCCAATGTGGCCAACTTAACATAATCCATAACACAATGCTATAGTTGGTATCAGGACTACTTATGCCAACTTTTAGTTCATTCATCGACATAGCGAGTAGTTCACCGTCACCTCAGATCCTACTCAGATAATTGATTATGACAAAGGTCATGGGTTATGAACATGTCTAGTCATAGCCTGGACAATACCATTTTATTTCAAACAGTGCAAATCATCAGAAACATGCGAGTGGAAATTCATAAACCCTCCCTCATCCGAGAAATGTTACAAGTGACAGCTCCGCATATTCCATACATTAAAGTCTTTTTACTCTCTTGACTGTCACAATTTTATTCTCTACTCTTTAACGCTGATAATACCAATTATAAACATACAGTTGCTTTGTTAGTGTCTTGTTATGAAAAATGAATTGCTTCATAATAATCATGATGAGCCATACTCAAGTCATTTAGCAACTCTTATCCTAGGTACTATATTACATGGGTTATATTTCTTCTTTATATTAATACTATATAACAAACTAACTGGAAGTAAACTCTTGCTAATTTTTAACTTTTAAGTTTCCAAACCTCATTGCTAGCAAAAGGTTAGAAATATACCAATTTGCTTTCACTATTTTGACCAGCCCTATATTCCAGTACCAGTAATCAATTTTTTATCTGGAAAAGCAATGTTTGATGGCGTAGAACTTCTCGCTGATACTGCCTGTGCTAATCCAATCATAGGAATTTGATTGTCATAATAGACATATGCGGCTTTCATAAATGGGCCGCCTAGAATTGTTTTTGAAGATTTCAGAAAGGAAAGGTTAAACAAGCACTGCCCTTTACGGCTCGGATATGAGTCTATTCTCATCATTTGAGGCAGAACCTTGATTGACAATTTACCAAAGAAAAACTCTAAATTGCCAATGCCACTCCCATCGCAAGCACTATAAGTGAATTCGTCTACTATGGTTACTTCAAATTTGTCTTGATGCTCCTCGGGTAAATAAATTGAAGAGGTTCCAGTGTCAATGATAGCGAGACTCGAAAGCTGTATTTTCTGTTTAATCCGATCACTGGCCATTCCACTAATAGGTATTTCTAAGTACTCTTGGAGGTTTATGGTAGCACGAAACATCTTCAAAGGCCCCTGGAACCGGTTTGTGTCAACACCTCCAAATACAATCTGCCCACTTTATCTTCCAGGGTGTTTGTTCATGTGGATTCCATAAGATTGCCGTTCTATATAACCTGATTCTTGGAGCAACTGCACTATTCCTGGTGGCTTACCATATTTTTGTCGGCTTAAGCCTATGAGACCAAATGTACTATCAGTCACTGATGCAGAACCAATTTGAGTTTGAATCAATTCAGCCGACCCAAGAACTATAGTATCGCGGTAATACAATCCCGACGCAGTGGTACCATCATTATATTTTTCATTAAGAGATTGGCCAAACAAATTTTTTGCACTATCAGACTTCACTGGATCGTACAGGTAGGTTATAGCTGGATTGTTAATCCGGCGAATCTTGTTCAAGAACAGTTTTATATTAGACACTCTGGTCTTTTCAGTGGTTCCTGGTTGGGGGAACCATGTCACACTTGATCCGGTGTCGTAAACTGCATTGACGATTTGGTTACCAATTTTAATAGTTGCTTCCGGCAAATTCTCCCTGTTATCAAAATAGTCGATCACAAAACCGACTTTCTTGCCAATTTCTTGGCCTGCTGGGCTTCTGAGTTGCGGAGCTCGTTTTGCAAGTGAACGGTCTGGTATGCTCAATGATGCCGAGAAGGCATGACCGAGGGCAATGAAATATAATAATAATTGCATGTGTTTTTAATGATTACAAGCAATAATGATGCTATTTATATAGAGCCCCATGACGTTTCTTGAATGCATTCACGTCCTACGCACCTTATAATAGTGCCGTGAAATGCATACTACTACAACACATCCAAAACCTATGATACTTAAGATCCAATGAAGCGTCTTGAATTTATGATATTTGTCAAAGACTCTCAAAATCAACCTATATGGGATGGTAGTATACATGGATATATGTAATATAATAACTAAGATACGTGTTGATAAGATAGTTAGAATAGGTAACGGAGTCAGGAAAGGAGAGATGTGAGCCTAAAAAACGGCTGTCTTAGTATTGCCTCAACTGGTCAATGGAATGTGTTTAGGATAATTATCTAATACTAATCGTGGGAGTTCGAGTCTTGTATTAGAAAGTGAAAATCATGGCAGTGTGAGCTTATGAGAGGATATCTCTCCTATAAAGGAGAGATATTTCCATAGCTAAAGGGATCAATAAGAATATCAATTCAATCATCACTACCGTTCCGATTATTCAATTGCCAGGGAACAAAACTCATCTATAATTAACTAAATATCTGAGTATAAGTTTGTAACGTTGTCACACTCAATGGACAAGAAACTAGACATCGACAAAACCCTTTGGGTGCTCATAAAAATTTGGATATAACTATGGGAATATTCTTAAAATCTCCCTTTGAAAGAGCTGGGTGTCTCCCAATATGTGCATAATGTATCATTGAAGATGATTGGATTGAGACTCGCAATAGGTATGTTTGAGACGGTTGATCTGCGTATTAATGACACTTGATAGAAGTCATTTTCTACTAAGCTGGCTTATAAGCTTAATATTTTGTTTGGTTAGGGCGTTGGAAAAGCTTATCTTTATCCGTCGTGTTTCAGAGTGAGTTTGTTTCTCACCATCGTGAGTCAACTTCTCAGGCAATATATTACCAATTATAAGCCAGTTAGTATTGCGTGTTAGTTTTTAATGCAATCGTCAAATCATAATCACGAACACATTTATATTCTTAATTTACGAATTGCAAGACTGGTATATTTATACCAGTCAGCATTTGAGTGATTTCAGTCAGACTATAATAGGCTAAGCCACTTGATTCAAAATGCGTCTTGTAGACAAAGACCCATTGATAAATCTCCTGAATCTCGACAATACCTTCAACGTCTTGAACTGTCTAAATCCCTCAGCCACACTTTAATCCTTTCAATAAAACTTCCTGTAATAAATTAGCGTTCTAACTTTCAATTTATATCATGTCTATTTTCGTGATACATTGCATAGCTGGATTTCATGCATGTCAAGAATGCCGTGCCAAGCCACAATTGCTCATTGGAAAACTTGACTCAGTTCACAAAATTGGGCACAACATTGGTCAAATATTCGAGATCCTGATAAATATCCTGGCCTAAAAATCTTCAATTCATGACAAACTACGCGTGGCTAGAAAAAATACATCTCGCTAATCCCGCTTATTCCACTAATTTAGGCTTAGCCCCGTTCGACGCTACTTAAACCAACTATGGCCTCGGAAATCCCCCCGGAAATCCCCACAGAAATGCCTCGAGCCAAGTCTCCAAAACCTGAGCGTCGACTCAAAATATCTGCCACCACACAGTACTCGTCAGAGACGTCCAGTGACCTTGAGATTGTGCCCGTGAACTCCGGCTTGCTCGACTTTGAAACTTCACAGGCCTCTCTAAGGCTCCGCGTAGATATTCGGGACTTCCAAGGATCAAAAGAGCATAAAGAAAATAGTCAGCACAACGGCGAGTTGGTCGACGATTATTTGCAGATTCTTATTCAGGTTAGACCTAAACAAGATATCAACGGGGGCCTGTTACTCTTTGGTAACGACTTTCCTCAGTCGATCAAAAAGTTTCTTCCCTATGGCACTTCACTTGCACTTAAGGCATTTAATAAATTTGTTGACCCCTCAGTTACTGGGGATTTATACTGTGACAAACCATGGCTCTATGGCAAGGCATTATCCAGCTTCAATATAATCAACGTCTCGGAGCAAGACAATTTCACCACTCATCCACAAGAGGACACACTGCTTCTCTCCAAGAACTTGCCAAGTGAAGCCGCAGCTAGACAGAAGTATTTTACCGTACCCGAAAATCTGCAAAATGTCATATTGAGAAAGGATCTCAACTACTTGTTGTGCTTCACCACCAGTGTCCTTTCCCTCCAGGATAGTAACTTTCAGATCGCCCTTCCTGGAGGCTTCAAGTTGAACTTGCTGAACTATCTTGGCTCAAAGGCAAAGAGTAACAGTGTCCGTTGGGTCTTGAAGTTGGATGATGGGGTTCCATTAGGTGTTGATGGTGGTGAGCCTTTGTTGGTGATTTCCTTCGAACTAGTCGAGGCTAATGAATAATGAATACAAGGCAATAGTGAATGTTGTATGTTAATAAACGCGATTCATCAGTGATTCTGAACTTGTAATATTAATGTCTACTAGACCATTTTTGGTTAAAGTTCACATATCTATTTCTCGTACATGTCTAAGTGATGTTTGTAATAAAAAGAGTGACTATATTACAATTCTCATATGGTCCACATGCCATCCTTAATTTGTCAGGGAATTCCCATACCAACACACATCGAAAATTCCCAAAATCTCTCACCTAACATCATTCAGCTCGCAAAATAACTAATTCTCTTGACAACATTCACTGTAATTAGAAATTCAAGACATTATCCATGCAAAAAATGACGTCACAGACAGGATTCGAACCTGCGCAGGTAAAACCCAATGCCTATCAGCTAAGTTTGAACTATAGCAGGGCATCGCCTTAACCACTCGGCCACTGTAACCAAGTTAAAATCTTATTTTTAGATTGGAGTATACAAGGCGCACTATCTCTAAATTTGAAAAATTTAGAGAAAGAGCAAAACTCCTCATTGGTAGTCGATGATGTACTAACAAAAAACCTTAGACTGTAATCAATCATAAGGAAAAACTTAATACGTAAATACGGCCCACAATATTAAATAAATAATATTGTAGGTTCGGAGCACAGAACTATCAGTAGCTACTATAACAATTATACATTGTTCCAATAGATACCGTAATATGCATTGTGTATATAAAATTCTGAACTAAATTACTTGGAGGCAGTAAATCCCTTTTATAAGGTATTATAGGTAGGGTAATACTGCTCCATCCGGTTGTAACCACATCATCAATAATCGTGGTTACGAGACCAAGAACTCTGATAGGATAAGTACATTTCACTAATGTACGTCATTACTACCCGTGCAAAGTCCCCATCAGAGAAGAGACCACACTAGGTACGTCATACGTCATTATCGACTGACGTACATTAGTGAAATTTACTTATCCTATCAGAGTTCTTGGTCTCGTAACCACGATTATTGATGATGTGGTTACAACCGGATGGAGCAGTATTACCCTACCTATAATACCTTATAAAAGGGATTTACTGCCTCCAAGTAATTTAGTTCAGAATTTTATATACACAATGCATATTACGGTATCTATTGGAACAATGTATAATTGTTATAGTAGCTACTGATAGTTCTGTGCTCCGAACCTACAATATTATTTATTTAATATTGTGGGCCGTATTTACGCATTAAGTTTTTCCTTATGATTGATTACAGTCTGAGGTTTTTTGTTAGTACATCAAGTAATAAATAAATAATAATCAATAGTAGTGAGCTCAGTAAGATACGAGGTATTATTGATAGTGCCGAGCTATCTTACAAACGTATCTTGTATTTATATTAAACTAAAGATCTTCAGGTCTAAACTAATATCTTTTATACCTGCATCTCTCACATATACGTGTCCCCTGTGTTGTGGCGGAGTCATACTGCACATCATCATAGATCGGCGTCCATGCTTCCCATGCTGCTTATTCCGCTTATCACGTGACCATCTTCTTGTATCATACTTCGTATGACGTCAACGTACATACTACGTATGTACTGAACATTCTGGGCTGTTCAGAGAGCAATAATAACAAATAACTTAGAATCGGGACGAGGGGAAGGCCAGTATAGAAGATATTTAATCAGTATTTAAGAAACAGGAGGTCCGCTAAATCGAGGAGCAAATTTTTATACATATATTACGGCTGTAATTCGTGCATTGTGACCGACACAACACTGTTACCCACTGATACTTTTGCCAACAAACCACCAACAACCCACCAACAACAACCTAAAGTGGCCCCGTAAATTCGAGGTCCGTCAACGGCACCAAACTATGGTGTTGAACATTAGTCTGGCACGGTCTTCCATAACAATAATTAATCTTGCATTTAGCCATATCTCTGGGACACGGCGATTGGATAAGTACACTTTCATTTAAGACAATCCCAAGGTACCAGTGTAACGGAAAATCTGCCCTTCGCTAGCTCATCCATAGACAGGATTAAAACTTATACGGGAGCTGCCGTGTTCTTGATCCGTAGTGTTTCATGTGCATATGTGAGAATCCGGTAGCCGTTCCCAAGGGCAAGTTTACTGAATCTTCTAGAGTGTCGAGTTATTACATTATGATAGAATTCAATGAGTTGGTGGATCGAATTGTCATCATAAAACACTCATTCGAGCGCGTTGCTTATTCTGCTAGGAGATTCACGCGCTCAGGAGCTCAGAACATTGGAGGTTGTATATGAGGGCGATGTACTTGATCCCTCATCATGTACATTTTGGATGGTCATTGCGAAATATCTGTAGCAACTCATTGTCTGTAGGGCTGATTCCATTGAGTAAGTGGGGTATCATACTGACTTTGGGGTTGCGAGTGTCTCAGTTAGGCGAAGCTTGGTTTTGTCTTTGTGCACTTTGAGGACCCGACGATTGTATCGCTCTTTGATAGTATCTTGAGAGGATCTTGCTGTAAGATACAATAGTTTCCTGCCATGACCCTTGTGGTCAATGAATTGATTAGAATCTGTGGTATATCACTTTCCATGTAGATAATAGAATTTGGTATGTTGAATCCCAATGCTAGTAGTAAAATTGCATTGATGACACTAGCTTGCCCCATTGAGCCTTTGCTAAGTTACTGTAGAATACTTTCATTCCGTATCATTGAACTGCACCTTTTAAACAAGCTTTCTGTGCAGTCGGATGTGCTTTTGATCATTCTGCTGAGGTATCATATCTAATCCACTGTTTGCACATCATGGTCATTATGTTACTATCATACTGTAATAGCCCATGTTTAATCTCTATTTATAGCACGCAAGTAATCCCTTTACATAGATATCATTTCATGCTATATCTAGAAACTCCTTTAATCCGAAATAATGGAGCAAATTTCAATTAGTCCGCGGGTCACAACATTCTAACTTGATATATAGCAGCACTCATAGCTCTCTAACCATATCATTATATGGCGTTATGGTCTACCTATTGTAACATATCAGGTTTGCTGTTCAACTTATCAAGCCTATAACCCCGTTTCTATGTCTGACAAATTAGTTTCTATCTTAAAACTATTCACCACACGCTAAAGTAAAGCAATTTTTCAAAGAAAAGAATAAAATGGACGAGTTGGGAATCGAACCCAAGACCTCTCCCATGCTAAGGGAGCGCGCTACCAACTACGCCACACGCCCGTTTTGTTTACTGTGTAACATTCAATATCCTAAATCGCCAGGATATTCAACATTACCTCTATAAAATAACTATTCCGAGGGGATAGAGGAACTTACAATAATGTTGGTTATAATAAGCTAAGATGGAATTTCTTCCAAAAAGTGCCTTCCGCTTATAGCAGGTTTCCCAGCTATTTATATTATTCTATATGGTGGAGGTGTTCCATTGTCTTGTGTCTGGTGGAGGCGTAAGAATCCTTTTTAGGACGGTCTCGGCCTTCTTTTGTCCTTAATAGGAAAGAGCATGTCTGACTCTTGATGCACGTGACCTAAAGACGTACCCTCACAAGGATTATACCTTGTTCACCGAGCGTCCCGGTCCTCTTCCTACTGTTCATTGCATGTTGTATGCATTCACGTGTCATTCACGTGTACCTTCTATACTCCAGAGGAGAGGTACCGGGGATTGCCCGTTACATACTGTAACATTCAATATCCTAAATCTCCAGGATATTCAATATTACCTCTGTAACGAGATAAGGTCAGGACGCCCTTAGTCACGTGCTCATATGGTTATGAAGGTATGCATCGCGATATCTGGAGGGCATTGGATGAAGTAATTAGAAGTGGCGCAGCAACTACTTACGGGAGGTAGCGTTAGCCTATCTACCTTAGGTAGCATCGGGCTACCCTACTTAGGAAAGAGTATAAATATGAAGGAAATACAATGTTAAGGACAACCAAGATTTTGGAGATCAACTTACAACTTATATTCTGTAGTTAGCGTGTCTTGTATTGCTAATTGGATTGTATAAGTGATATAACGAACCCATTGAACTAATTTCGTTATAACCTCTATAAAATAACTATTCCGAGGGGATAGAGGAACTTACAATAATGTTGGTTATAATAAGCTAAGATGGAATTTCTCCCAAAGTGAGTTGGCTTCATAGCAGGTTTCCCAGCTATTTATATTATTCTATATGGTGGCGGTGTGCCATTGACTTACGTCTGGAAAGGCGTCAGAATCCCTTTTTGGGACGGACTAGACCTTCTTTATCCTTAATAGGAAAGAGTATACCTGTCTCTTGATGTACATGACCTAAAGACGTACCCTCACAAGGGTTATACCTTGTTCACCGGAGCGTCCCGGTCCTCTTCCTGTTGTTCATTGCATGTTGTATGCATTCACGTGCCATTCACGTGTATCTTCTATACTCCAGAGAAGAGGTACCGAGGATTGCCCGTTACATTTACATTTTTATTTTCCATATATACCGTAATAGTATATTTGACACGTGTATGTCGCGTGACTTTATTAGAGACGTTCTGAATAGTTGGTAATATGGCTAACGGATTCTTTACAGCATTTATGTTTTAATCAATGACAGAGTATTGAGACCTACTTATTGATGGTACTCGATTAGAGATACTTGATTTGGCTAGATGTGAATTATGTTAAATAATGTATAGCAGCATTTATTAGTTTGCTCGAACGGCTCACGGCATTTTAAGATTACAGTTTCATTGTTTCTTGGCTCTTCAGCTGTCAACCAAAGCCTATGTGAGCCGGATTGTTTTCACGGAGGTTTATAAGGTGAAATGATCTTTCCATATTGCAGTCTTGGATGAAACGGTTAGTTGAGCAGCATTTTCACGGAAATTCTTGGGTAAATGGGTCAATTAGGTATTAGGGTTATAGATTATCCATTGTTGTTTGTCGCTACAAACTGCGAATTAATATACTGTGGCACCTCTCCAGTTATATAGACTCCCTGTCGTGATAACCGGACATACCCACATAGGTACGATTCCTAAGAATATAGATGAGAAAATATTACATCCACTGAGAATATTATTGTGCTTGATGTATACTAAACTAGTCTGGTTATCACTACAAAAAGGAGAAGAATACTATCCAAAAGATAGACAACAATCTATCTATTCCCTAGGAACAACAAAATACACCATTGTGCACGACCTTATTAAGACAAGGACATTGTCAATTTCTCGGCTGTCAAAACAGCGTAGTGAAGAACGCTTTATTATTGCTAAATATGTACGTTGAGTAACTTCAATAAACGGACATCCCAGTATGTTTCATCCTTGCATGGTTTTGGCAGTTTTCCCGGCAAATATGTGACTATAAACACATGAGAATTCCGAGATTTGGACTGTTGGCAGGCCTGGAGGTGGGTACATAATATGGTGGCTTTGTCAGAATTTATTTTCATGTAAAATTGCGATGGTTATCTCTGGAATATTTTAAAATAGCCTGCCATGCATCAAGCTCCAACCGACTCGTGCGGAAGAATAAGAAATAGTGCATTGATATCAGCTCGTTTCTGAATTTCCTTTTTTCATTCTTTCTTTTAGTTATTTTCTGTTCTTGTCTGCTTAATAAATTAATTATCTTTGCCTACCTACGTAATTACCTTATTACACTTGCTTAATCACGCCCTTGTCTTTATCTGTGCTGATTGATCTTGTTAAGACTTTGGCAAACGTCAAACGAGAGGGTGTCGTTTTTTTTACAATTATTTAACGTACTAGAGTACTTCCTCATCTCCATTGTGAAGATGATTTGGATTATGCTAGTGGATATTCGAGCATGATTAAAAAATTTCATGTATCCATAAGGGGCTGCGGGAAAACTCTAGTGGAGGAGGATTTGAATGCACTTGATCTGTGGTTAAACAAATTAGACTATACGCATAATGGTAAACTGGATGCTGATTTTCAGGCAAATACAATGAGTGTCTGTAAAAATTTAATCTAGCTGTATTCATGTGGTGTCTTATGAGCGCATTTGGCATTTAGGGTGCGGCACGGCATATTTTTGCGGCTATCGACTAAACTAGTCCGAGATCGAGGTGAGTAGGAACTTTAAAGCGAGTCAAAGAGACAGAAATACCGCCTTGTAGGTTATGCAGCACACCGTTATGCCAAGGGGATCTGCGAAAACAGTGTATGATTACAAATGTATAAACTAGTGGAATGAGCGAGGATGTAGTGAGTAACGGTTAGCGACAATAGAGAAATGAGAAGGAAGTATTGTTGTGGTAATCCTTGTGTGGGTCCTTGATACTTTGCCGTGCTTATCTATGCTTGTATTAATCCGTACATCCTGATACAACTTTTGATGAGAAGGATGAGAAGCAAAAGGAAAGTAAGAAAAGTAGAAAGGAAAGGTAGTAAGAAAGAGTAAGAAGGAAAAGTTAGAAGGAAAAGTAAGAAGGGCAAGTAAGAAGGGCAAGTAAGAAGAAATGTAGAAAGAAATGTAGAAAGAAATGTAGAAGACATGTAATACGAAGAGACAAATCTTTTCAGGACGGAGATGCTGTCGAAGCAAATGCCATGAAAACTGGATCCTAGTTGAAGGAATTTATTAAGTCAGCAAAGAATCTAGAACACGGAGTACTACTGCTCGTAGCATACTGGCAATTAGCACGACCAGCCTTGAGAGTTGGTTAAGGTTGGGTTAGGATAAAAGAGGTGAAATGGGTTGTGCAGTGGTAAAAGAAGCAGGAAGAAGCAGAATGACAGAAAGATAAAAGCGATGCGGTAATAAAGTCCCTATAGAAAGATCCATTAACAAAAAATGCGATAATTAAAGATAGGACGATAGAGTCTAGATTGCGTAAGCAAAAAAAAAAAAGCACCTTTAGTTGACGGCACCATCATGCAAGATCACACAATTCATTATTCAACCCCATGGGTTATCCACATAACCTACAAGACGAGTCGAGCCAATATCTGCATGTACCCGGTGCTATTACCAAATAACCATTATTATGGTCAATCGCTGCATCTGCATCCAATTTCCATTCCATTTTACATATCATTGGTTCTTGGCAGGGACTGCAGGTGCCGGCGAAAAATACCATGGTGGTTATCTGCACTTTAAGCTGAAAATATAAAAGCACCCACACAACCACACATTAGCATACACAACAAATGGTAAATTGGGGTTTTGACGGCGACGTCGACAGCATACTTCTCACCGACGACAACGTCTCTGATGCGTTCAAAATCTGTGTCCTCGACGGGTTCGTCGACTCGGGGTCGCAGTTTTCTGGCGGCATAGGTACCAGAATAGGTAGTGTGTTCGTCATCATGATCACATCTACGTTTGTCACGCTCCTCCCAATACTCACCAAGCAATTCAACTTCCGGGTGCCACTCTACTTCTACCTCACGGCCCGATACTTTGGTGCCGGGGTCATCATAGCCACTGCTTTTGTTCATCTCATGGACCCTGCCTATGGTGCCATTGGCCCAAACACCTGTATCGGAGGCTGGGGGAACTGGAGTGTTTACTCGTGGCCTCCAGCGTTGATGCTTCTCTCTGTGTTTGGCATATTCCTCACTGAGCTTTTTTCGCAGGTGTGGGTCGAGCGCAAGTACGGTAAATCTGTTTCCAGCCACGAGCCAAATATCGAGACGTTGATCACCGACGCGAATCAGGGCGATGTCCATGTACACGATCCAGAACATGGCGACCACTCGCAGCTGAGCATCGAGAAAAAGGACAAGTACCAGCCCGAGGAGGAGGTCGTGGACGAGTCGGAAGTAGAGGTGTTGTTCAAAAAGCAAATCGCCGCGTTCCTCATGCTTGAGTTTGGTGTTATTTTCCACTCTGTGGTCATTGGCCTCAACTTGGGAAGTGCTGCCTATGATGACTTCAAGACCCTTTATGTGGTGCTTGTGTTCCATCAATCGTTTGAGGGTTTGGGAATCGGAGCCCGTCTTTCGGCAATTGAATGGCCAAAAAATAGAAGCCAATGGCTTCGCTATGCGCTCTGTGTGGCCTATGGGTTGGTCACTCCAATCTCCATTGCCATTGGTATTGGTGTAAGATCGTCGTACTCCGACAGTGGGTACACCTCTACAGTTGTCTCTGGAATCTTGGACTCGTTGTCCGCAGGTATTTTGATCTACACCGGATTAATTGAGTTGTTGGCAAGAGACTTTATCTTCAATGACGAGGCAAAGAATGACTTGAAGAAGTTGTTTTTCAATCTCGGAATGACTCTCTTGGGATGCTTGTTAATGGCCTTGTTGGGTAAGTGGGCGTAATTAATTAATTAATGTGTTTTTTCTAGCTGTGTAGATGCCTATAGCACTGTATCCAACTCCATGGCACCTTGCCTTGTTTTGGTATGAACTGATGTTCGGTAATTTTCATGTAATGTAATTAATGCGTCTGACAGATGATTGCCGATGTAAAATGGCATGGTAATATTTATTTGCGGCTGACGGCTATGATAGGTTGCAGTCATGGGTATTGATGTGTTGCCGTCGAAAACAAAGGACCATGCCGCTGTAGAAATGTAGAAAGCAGCCCCTTGCGGATAAAAGTATGGGAATATTCCAAAGAGTGTTACAAGGACCTATATAGGATCTCGTAGTCCATGCTGTGTTGCTAGGTCAATGTTTCCAGCAAAGTTGTCAAACCGAGCCCGGGTTTTCCTGAGAAAGTAATCATTTAATCCAGTACGGAATGTGGTTGATGAGTTGTGTAATATAAAGTTGACAAGCATTTGTCATGCCTCTGGCTGGTTCGCAATACAATTTCCAGAGCAGAATCACTTCAATGAGTCTATAAAATTATACCAATATACACTACTATATATCAATTTATACCAATATATATCCATATATATCTATATTCATACATCAAACATCTAATATGACTAAATTACGTATGCTTCAACCTACCTCGGTACTCGGATACAAATGACTAATTTCCATCTAAAATACCAATCTGGATTGAGGTATAGTTTTGTGCACTAATAAATCATTTTCGTTAAACTATAATATACAAGAAACATCAACTATTATTTATTAAATACAAGCTTACCAGAAAATGCCCTCTACGATGCAAATCACATGGAGCATAAATTGTGAAATGTGTCCTTGATTTGCATGATTGATACGCTTATTCTTCTACCATGCCATGCAATTTACAAAGGCAAAGGAGATGGACACTCGTTTGACGACTGGTACATGGAAGAGTTCCAGAAAGAGGCCAACGACCATGAAGCCTGGATTAAGCAATTGCATCAGATGATTGCTCTTATTGGCAAGGACTCCTTGGCAATTATCAGTGGAGGTAAGACCAAAAAAGTGGGAAACATTTCAGAACTGTTTAGTTATCTTAATGTGATTTTACAGAACCAACAAGAGTTTCAAGCCAATGGGAAAATCGATAGAATTTATTTGGAGGAATATGCTAGAGACTCGTTTGAAAACTTGCTCTTTGGCATGTGCCGGTTCCATGAGATTACCGGGGAATACCCAAAGAAAATTATTATAGTTGGGTATGAATTTAAACGACGGAGATTTCTAGATTATCATGTTAGAGCATTGGATTTCCAAGGGAAAGTCGAGTACATTGGTATTGACCCTGTCCCTCCATATGCCATTGGAAGTGATGAGTACAACCACTTTTTTTCCATGTTGAAGCAGGCAGAGTACAAGAACGCAGTACAATTGTTTGAATCTGATCCGTTTGGATCTAGTGGGAAGTTGTTGGCCAAGAAACTACAAAGGAATCCCTACAAGACTCGGGCGGGGTATTATGACCAGAGTATTTTCCAAGGACTTGGTTATCATGAGGTGTGAGGAGGAGTGGGAGTAGGAGAAAGAGGATGGGAGAAGAGGATGGGAGAAGAGGATGGGAGAAAGGACGAGAGTATGAAGGATGAGTGGGTGAAAATAAAGAATCGAAAATGGACAGTGGCAATGGAATAAATAATATATAATAAATAGTGCCATACAATAAATCAAAACAAGAAAATTACAAACCTAACATACACACATTACTATAGTTCAATAACATACAATTAGAGTGTAGCCAGAACAAGTTGACTAATGACTCAAACGAGTAATTATTGACAGCCTCCACCCGAATCAAGCCACATCTTCCTGTGCTGCTACACAATCTCCGATAAGCTGCATCTGACAATTATCCATATCTCATCATTTGATCTCCACCAATAATTTCGCACCATTTTTATCTTCTCTTGGTATCTCATTTCATGTTTCTCCAGTCCGTATTCTGGAATACCTCCGCATCACCGTGCATTTGCGGAGAATGACATGTGAAAGTTGCTATATAATCCCTCGCATCCTCAGAAATATCATGCCGCAACTCAGCACTTTGAAAAATCGTGTCAGGCAGCTTACGCCGTTGCTAGACAAGATTGTCCGGCTCTACAATAGTAGTACTCGGCCGTCTATCTCGTCCAATGCCTTGCTCATTATATTTCTTTCTTCGATTGCGTCCTCGGGGATATATGGTGGCATTGTGTTATTGCGAAAGTTGATCAGCCAGTTCAACGAGCGCAGAGAATTTCAGAAGTTAAACTATTACTACATGTTGAACAACAAGAGCCAGATCTCCATCAATGAGTCCATCAAGAGAAACAAGTCGCTCCTCCGGTCAATCAGCTTTGTGGGGTTCAACCGCTCCGACTACAGCTTGTCGACCCACGGCATCAACTTCAAGACAATATACATAAAGCAGCGCAATCGTATCAAGAAAATCCTCATCAACAAGACCGATGGCGACTTCTTTGCCCGCAACAATTTGATCTTCAAGTACTTCTCAAAGCGTATGGCTTATGCCGGCAACAGCATCATCAACTTCGGGTTCCTCAATAAGTTGATGATCATCTGGAACATCATGATCCCAAACGTTTTTAACAAAAATTCTTACCTCCTCGTCTGTCAGATCCTCTTCCTTATCGTCAGAACGTATTTGTCGGTGCTCATCACCAAGTTGGACGGACAAATCGTCAAGGATATTGTTAACCGCAACTTGAAGAGCTTCATGACTGACTTGATTTACTGGTTTGTCATTGCTTTCCCATCTAGCTACATCAACTCGGGAATAAAGTTCCTTGAGAAACGCTTGGCCTTGAACTTCCGCACAAACTTGATCAGATACATCCATGATTTGTACTTGAATGACCGCATGGTCTTTTACAAGGTTAATGCATTCCCTAAATCGTCAACTAAGGACTCAGTCGACAACCTTGATCAATTCATCACCAGCGACGTCACAAAGTTCACCGACTTTATTACTTCCTTGATCTCCTCACTTGGCAAGCCGATTATCGACTTGGTAATTTTCTCCTTTTACTTGCGTGACAACTTGGGCAACTGGGGTATTGTAGGCTTGTTTGCCAACTACTCGCTCACTGCATTGTACTTGAAAAGTCACACTCCTGATTTCGGCGAATTAACTAAACAGACACAGGCTTTGGAGGGCGAGTACTTCAACTACCACTTGAATCTCATCAACAACTCTGAGGAAATCTCGTTCTACAACGGTTTACCGGTGGAAAAAGGGAAAATCAAGGCGATATTCAATAGACTTATGGAACATTTTACCTCGGTGAACCGCATTAGGGTCAAGTACAGTTTCATGGAAGAATATATTTTGAAAATTATCTGGAACGCCTCTGGTCACATCTTTGCTGCCTTGCCAATCCTCTTTGCATCGAATGGTGGAAAGGCAACAAGCATCCGACAATTTATCACCAACAAACGATTGATCTTTTCGCTTTCCGATGCAGGCAGCAGATTGATATACTCCGTCAAGGATATATCTACGTTGTCCGGATACACTGACCGTGTGTTCCACTTTTTAAGCATCTTGCACCAATCCAACTCACCGGACTTTTGTTTCAACGATGAATTACCAAATGATATCAAGGGCACGATCCAGGACGATTACAACGGCTTGCGGATGGAGAAAATTTCAGTAATTGTACCTACCAGCCGCGGGTCAACCAACACAAAGTTGATCAATAAGTTAAATTTCCTGATCAAAGAGGGTGATAATGTGTTGGTCCTTGGTTTCAATGGATCTGGTAAGACGTCAATCCAGCGCGTGATTGCTGGTTTATGGCCTTTATACCGCGGGTTGTTGTCCAAGCCTGGTGACAAGGACATTGTCTACCTCCCACAGGTGCCGTACTTCTTGAATAACGGCACGTTGCGCGACCAGATCATCTACCCATTGTCGGAGTACGAGTTTTATGAGCGTGGGTACATTGACAATGACTTGGTAGAGGTCTTGAGGCTTGTAAAGTTGGAGTATTTGCTAGACCGTGGCGAAGACTACTTGAACTCGGTGCAAGACTGGGGAAGTGTCTTGAGTGGCGGAGAGAAGCAGCGTGTCAATTTTGGAAGAGTGTTGTTCCAGTCGCCAAAGTTTGTGATTTTGGATGAGTCGACAAATGCAATCAGTACAGACATTGAGGATTACCTTTATGAGTTGTTGAAGTTCAAGAAAATCACTTTCATTACCCTCAGTCACCGGCCGTTGCTCATCAAGTACCACGACTATCTTGTGAAGATCTTGAATAAAGGAGGTGAGTGGGAGTTTGAAACTTTAAAAGGACAGGTGTCGATCAAGTCGATTGAGAACGAGATTGAGCAGATCAACGGTGTTCTTAATGGTAAGCAAGACTTGCTTGACCGCAAGTCGAGAATCGACAAGCTCTTGGAAGATGTCGCCGATGATACTGACGACGAAGGCGAGCTGTACTATGATATGTATGACTAGATTATAAGTCCAATTTATTCACTTGGTTGTACCAGCTCAAGTACTTTGCAAACATTGGGTTTTGTCCTTGGGCCCTTCGGGTGTCACTATTGTACCATTCGATAATGTTCACGACAAGCCGCTTGTGCCGTGCATACTTTTCATCAGTTGATACCGCATGCAATACAAAATGTAAACTATTCAACACACGGTCCATATTGTAGTTTCCCAGCTCGAACTTTGCCCGGACGTATTTTGTATAACCCCTGCGGAGTCCATTCGTCATTCCAACAAACGGAGCTAAGCGAACAAACCGGCGGTAAGTCGCAGTTATCTGTTGTTTGGTTTGCAATTCGTTCAATTGTGCCCTCGTTATGACATATGGTAATGCGTTTTTATATACTGTGTGGGTCTGGTATACCACTGCCTTGGCAGTCTCGCCGATCATACTAATACAATTGCTAATTATTTGTCGACAGTGTAATTTTCCCTTGTTTGCTTTCCCTTTTTATTCTCCCAGGCTGCCTTATTTTGAGTTTATTCTTGCGCTCTGATATTTTACACCTGATTTGCATCTTTTCCCTTTAATGCACTCTAGGGCGGGTATGTTTGCTTGATATAACAGCTGCAGCTAGAGAGTTGCGCTCACGACTAAAATGCTAAGGAAAACTGTTTAAAGAGCAGTTTAAAAGTGGTTGTAAAATTAGCAGTGGAGATTAGTTACAAGTGTTTGTAGGACTGATCTGCCAACATATCCACAAGCAAATAACACGAGCCAGGCAGTAGATCTCTTTATGAGCATAGTTTGAAACAGGCTAAAGTAACAAAATATTCAACTATGGCAACTAAATACCTTGGTACAATGTCTCCAGTCACCAATTAAACAACTGGAGAGCTACATTATCATATAATAGTCACTTGTATTCTATATTTATATATGTGGTCTTAAAGTTGGATTAAATGATATCGAAAAAAAAAATGCCAAATACTTGACCAGGTAGACTTAGAGGACTTTTTCTGAACGTCGTTCAATCCGCCGGTATTGATGCTGTTTGCTAGCACAGCATTCAATTACTCCATTTGCTCTGATGTTAGCTGTGATAAGTCTGAATCAGTGGCTGGAGCTGAATCGGATTTTACGGTAGGTTCTGGAATACTGGTTGGGGACGCTTGAACGACTGGAGCTGGTAAAACTGCAATTGTGCCTGTACTTGGGACTGAAGGAACAACAGTCTGAGTCACACTGCCAGAAGGAGCATCTTATTGAATTGGATAAGAAACAGCGGTTAAAGCGATGGCGGAGTAAATGAACGACTTTTGGAACAACATTGGGTAGTAAAAAATGAAGGTCTATTATTGATGCTAAACTACTTAATTGTCCCTCTATTTATACCAATCAGGACTGATTTGCATGGTTCATGGTATCACTCTAAAATAATGATCTGAACTATGGTAGATTACCATTAGCACTAATGAAGAGTTTATTCAGCTTACTTTGGGCCCCAAGCAGTTACTCTCACAGTGAATTACCGGGTTCAAAATGTTTTGTATTGTCTAAGAGTTGCCGCCGCTGAACAATGATTTCATAATTTCGTATTATTACCAGACAGTTTAATGGCATTGTTGATGCATCACCAATCTCCCCAGACCAGCTTGTATCCGTGTGCTTGGCAAAATAAAAACGGTTTTTATGTACCTGAAGTCGGGATGAAGGTATCAAGGTGTTGAATAATCTTGTAAGTACAGCCGATGTCTAGTATCTACATCTCCAAGTTTGTAATTATTTTCCCTTCGCAATGCATTACAACACGCCTTTGATAATGTAATTCGAATACACGACACATTGCGGTAGATGGTATTTAATATTTTATTAAACTATTCCTACTTTTCTAGAAAAAGATGAAATTTGTCCCTTCAACCACAGGGCGTACATTTTACTAATTATATATATCCCGTGACTCTCTCCACTGAACTTATCAATGGTAAGGTGCTAAAACTAGCAATGGCCTAAAATTCGAACAATGTGGAATTAATTTACCCATCATCACACAAACTCTTTAATGTCCAGAGTACACAGGAGCCTGAATTCTCTTGAGAATAGATGAAATACAAAACTCATTTAGTGGAACAAGTGTATTTGCTGGCCACGAGTCAATCCACAAAGTTATAAAGTTGTTGCCGAAAGTGATGGAGCATGGTACATTGCTACCATTTTACAAGTTACCACTTACTTCAAGAGACTAGTCAAAGTGTTTCTACGGCCCAGTTACTGTGTTTAAACATTTTATTTTTGCCATTGGTTTCACTATTCATCATCGGTTGTTTATTGTCCTTGGCGTCTACACGTTAGTGCTGGACGGGTAGATTCCTTTTCTTTTTGCAGTACACAAGAAGGGCGGCCGGGCAGGTAGTCCCTCCGGGGGGCGAGACTCCATAGCCCTTTCTGAGTCATTTCTCTTAAACAGTTTCTTAAAGATCAAGTCGAAAGTTTTTATCCCCATCCAAAGGGTTTTCTCTCGACTCCAACATTAGCGGCGCCGTCCTTAGTTTTTTTAGACGGTGAAATATCAATCTCACCCTTCTGGGGAGCCTAGTATAGCTATAGAAGTAAATAAACATTATTATTATTATTGTCCTTGGCGGAGCCTAAATAGATCTAACTAGGATATACTAATCCAACCACGAGAAATTAGTTCTTTCACTACTCAAGGCAAATAAAATCAAATTGAAATATATTAAAATATACACTTGTAGTAAATGGAACCTCAACAACATTATTCTACCAACTATATTTTTTTTTAAAAAAAAGAGCTACATTTACTACTAGTTTATCATCTAACACAGCATACCATGCCTGTATAGCTTTGAGTCCTCCAAAGGGTCACACTCCCATTGAGTTGTCCGTTGTCATGGATTCTAAACCAACAATTGATTCAAATGACAAATCCTCGCATATCTGGTGGCTAGTTAACTCGCCTGGCATTTCAAAGGTGGAATGAGGTGAGAAGACAACAAACCTGCAAAGTCCGCAGAGACAGGGAATATCACAGTGGTTTCCTGAAATCACTGCTTTCAAAGCTTGGTCGAATTCCAACGAGTAGAAGTCTTGATGTTGTTTGTCATTGGCTTCGGCTGTGTATGAGCCACACACATCTTGAGTTTGTTCATATTTGTTCATTGTGGATTGGAAAATATTTTGGATAGGAAATTCAGCTGAAATCCAAGCTTCATAAATCGCATATTTCCTTCATAAAGGTTTTGAACGATTGTGTAATTGTGCTTTTGTGTGCGTTGTTTCTGATAAATTCTGTAAACGGCACATTGGTATCCATATTGAGTTATTCTTGTGGTTGTTTTTGGCCAATTCCTAAGTGTCTTAGAAAAGAAAACCAGCTTACAAAGGAATTAGAAAAGAAAAATAGAAACCCTCGGATAAGGAGTAGATCAGATTTATATTGTTTGGTTGAACCAGTGGCGTAAGGCAGATGCCATCTACTGGATCAGTTGAAGCGCATATTGGAATGTTGCCGTGTTGGGATTTCAGCGTTGTAAGTTATGATAGAAAGTTATGGCGTATAACATAATAATTTAATTATTACTTTAACACTATTGTGAAAATTTTGAATAAGGATTGGAAATCAGACGAGGTAATTTTGGCCATGGATGGATACTATGGTTTCTAATTTAAACTAGTCAAGGGACCGATTTAGATTTGATTCAAAAATCCTTATACAATTTATGTTGTTCGTTAGCACTATCATACCGTCATTTTGATTGATACACCATCTCACAAAGGACTACGCCAAGACTAAAGAATACAAACATGAATTAAGCCACAAGCCGGGGGCCTATTGTAATCCCAACTACCATTGCATGGCATTTACCATTGCTTACCATTGTATTATTGCCTCACTTGCTACCTGCCTTCTTTTCCTGCTCTTCCAAGTGTTTTTCATGCTGGGCTTTCCAGCCCTTTTTTCTCTGTCTCTCCTCATATGCCTTTCTATTTTCCAAGACCCGTGAGACAATGACGTCGGTTGTGATTGTGTCGTAATTGTGACGAGAAATTTCCTCGACGATGCCCAATTTTTTCGCAGCCAGATGCGCCAAAGGTTCCAGAGAAGGACCCTGCCACACGTTTACCACCTTAGACCCCAAGAGAGTATTTAGATACGCTTCACTTTCCTCATCAGGGGCCTGTAATACCACGCCATCGATATAGCGACATTGCAAGACACATAATGAACGTTCTAGCAACGTCATGATTGGGTAGTTCATGCCTTTGTGCTTATTGGCAGTATGGTCATCAAGAAGTCCCACAATCACAGCTGAACCGTCCTTTTTCGCCTTTACGGAAATCTCCTTGAGCAACAGAATGTGTCCCGGATGGAATAGGTCAAATGTCCCACAAATATAATGGATTCCCCGGGAAATTTTGTCTGCCACCTCGCTGTTTGGCTCGACAAGACACTCTATGGAGTTACTTGCCGAGTAATAATATACTCCGACCCCAGGAAGACGACCCGATCCATCGGTAGCATACAGACTGTACCGTTCAACAGTCTGCTGGTCAAAAGAGTCGGTGTGGGGAACATGGTGCGACTTGCTGGCCAACAACATCCGACCAACCAAATCAGTGGTGCTGATACTTGGAGTCCGCTTGACAACCACAAATCGCCCGAGATCTTTTACGATCTGGTAACAGTCGTTGCCGTTTGCGTCGGTGGTGATATCGTCACCATGAACAGCGTATTTTGCCCCAAATTTGTCCATGAATTCCGGATCAGTGACGTATGGCGCATCGGGAACAGCACGTGTGCACCAGCGGCAAGCCTCTACTGCCACGATTCGCTCATCTAACGACATCACCGTCGGCCCTTTGTTCCGGAGAATCTCGGCATCAGAATGGACCCCGACATATAATTCCCGGCCAATCTGTCGAGCCTGAAGAATCGCTCCCGCGTGACCGTGGTGCGCAAAGTCAAAACACCCGTCGATCCAAATTCTGCTGTCTCTAGTGTCCATGGTGAAGAAGTTAAAGGGTTTGGATGATGTAGTATATCATGACACGTGATGCACGTGCTACATATCTGTTGGGAGTGGCCAGAGCACGTGGATCTTGGTAGACGGTATAATAGCCAATATTAATGGTTGACGGCTAGATTTGGCTCCAGTAATGAAGATTGATATTTCACCGTCTAGAACCCAAGGTTGGCGCTGCTATATAAGTCTTGTAGGAAAACTAGCTGAATGGGGGGGGGGCTTTTTGAATGTGCTGTCGTTTTTTTATTGAAAGATGTACATCAGAATGTACAAGTTGTAGTGGGAAATTATTGGTGGGTACAAGTGTGGCCAGTGTAATTCCTACAAAAGAATTATTCATGGTCTACAACGAGAAATGGGCAAGATAAGAGATTATGATTAGTATCCGAGTCAAATTGCGTCGGCACAAGCCTCATTTGATTTTACCGTCTCTGAAGCCGTTATAAAGACAATGTTCAAAAGTTTGATTATTGAGGATTTCGTCAGTTAGGCCTTGTCCCCCTTTTATACAAGTCTGTTATGGCTGCAATAGATAATGCCTTACTCAATAATAAAACATGAACCTTATTTGTCTTGGCAAAACATTTAATTCCTCTGAATTTTCTGTAGCTATAACCACAATATATTTGCATATTGATTCAATGAGAACAGCACCTGTGTATATGGGAATGGCTTCGTTACTAGAGCACAGATTTGTCTCACAAGCAGTTCCAGAATCATATAGTTGATCCACGAAGAGCACATTGAACAGTACGGTAGTCCATTAAGTTGGCAGAGTTTGAGATAACAGGAAAGGACAATACCAAGAAGAATGGTTTTATTACATTCTATCGCCTGGCTGGTTTCAATGTAGCCAAGCAGATTGTCTAGGCATTTATAATTCAATGATTAGCTTCGGCCATCATACCTAGCAATCATTTGTCAGAACCCATTTATTCGTACAGGACCAATTCATATATATAAACCCGATTATTCGGACAAAAATCTTGCAAAAGTTCTGCAAGGCGCAATTATACAAGTTACTGGGGCTTTGAAATACTCAAATGAGACACAAGGATCAACGGCATAAACGGACACAAGTGTATGCAAAAGACACAAACAATACCAGTCTAGTCAGTCCCACAAACCACGCCTCATGGTGACTACAGAGATAATCTCCAACTATATATTTCACTGATTTGCACGTGATGTTTTGATGTATCGCGCATCAGCGCATCAGATTGCGCTCATGTGCATATGGCTCCATTGGAGTGGTCAACTTGTCAAACTCGTTTTCCAATGAACTCAAGTAGAGCTGGTTCTTTTCGTATGTCAGTTGAATGTAGTTCTTGATGAGGCTCTTTGCCAGAGTCTGCTTCTGTTTGAGATCGTTGATTTGCTGCTCATACCGAAGAATAAGCTCGTACTTGTCCTGGTTGGAGATCCGGATCTCCTCTCGGATCTGGTCAATACTACCATCGTAGCATCCAGGACGGATCCGCTTACTATCCTCGGGGCCATTCACACCGCACTTCCTTACTTTTAACGCGATATTCTGGCCCGAATGCACATTAGTGCCTGCACTATGCTCGCTAGGTTGGAGGTTATCGGGCGTATCGTGGGAAATAATCAGATCGATGGGAACGGCTTTGCGGAGTCCGCTGCTTCCCATCTTGTCAGGGGGTCGTAGTGTCAATTGACGGGTGCTTGCTGTCGGGTTTGTGGAACGTGGTTCCAGGAGTTGAGGTAAGCTAATAAAAAAGACGAATTGGAGTAATCAGCAAAGGGTACAACACAACAATTGAACACAGAGGCAAATATAGAGATGAAAAAAAAAAAAAAATTTTTTCTTGTATTGTTCAATATGTCCTCTGACGGTCTAATTTAAGCTGAGTTAAATGACGGTGACTCTCGCACGATAATCAATAAATTTGTTTTTCAAAAAGAAAAAAAAAATTGAGGATATGCGACTCTCACTCAGAGTCATTCCACGTCTCAAGCGAAATTTAATCCCCTGTGCTGCCAGATTTGAGTTCTTGCCAAATGGAATGACTTGGGCTTGTGCAAGTTCTGAAATTTCGCGCCCAATTTACCCGATCTACATATACCCCATGAGTCAGTGTCGGAGCAACCTTACTGTAGTAGTAAAAAGTAAGGTTTCTACGGGTCCAGCTTGTAGTCGGAGGTTGGCCGGATTGGGAAATGGCCAAGATGGCCTGGCACCGTGCACCCCCCCCCCCCCCCCCCCCCCCCATTGCAAAATCAGCCACGCCACGTGACACGCATTCGGGCGCATGATTATGTATCAATAGCCGAAATGGGCAACTCTCGGGAAATCGCCGACAGTATTAACAAAACCGAACAAACATGTCAAAACGCCCGACAAACGCCTCCAACATGGCCTAGGTGAACTCCGGTGGTTCCTCTGATGCTTATCATGCCAATAAAACCCTTCCTCCAACTTCCAGCGACTCTTGTCGGGTATGCGGGCTAGCGGTGCATCCTTGTGCGGGGCCTCTTTTGGCCAATCATGATTATCCCCCGGCTATGATAGTGCTAGTGAGGTTGATTGTTGGGGTTCGGGTCAATTTGCCTTCACAGTGGTTTCTCTACCAACACGTTCTCCGGATTGTATAATCATGTCTATATTATTGTAGAGCCAAAAATTCTCATTCGTTTGAGCTCCAAAAGTCCTACGTTTTGTGGGCGTCCCCCACTACTACCGTACAGCTGCATTGCCCCTTGCCCAACTATAAATACCGGCCATTTTTCACAATTATTCATCAAAAAAATCTATTCACAATGACTATTAGCAGCGCTAGTGTTCCAGTAAAAGTCAACTCCTCAAAAACCAAGTGGTCCGCCGACACATTGGAGTCTAAGTTCACATATGAGAACTCAGTGGTTCATAAGAACCAAGACGGATCATTTGACGTCACTCCAGTCGCCATTGACTACGACTTCAAGGTTGACTTGAAGGTTCCAAAGACCGGGTTATTGTTGGTGGGTCTTGGCGGTAACAACGGTACTACTACTGTTGGCGCCATCATTGCCAACAAGAACAAGCTCTCGTTCGAGACCAAGGAGCGAACTGTGCACGCCAACTACTACGGATCGGTGACCCAGTCGTCGACCATCAAGATCGGTGTTGACAACACCGGTAATGACGTCTACGCCCCATTCAAGTCCCTCTTGCCATTTGTGAACCCAAATGACTTGTTGGTTCACGGTTGGGACATCAGCAAGGCAAACTTGAAGGACGCTACTAAGCGTGCACAAGTTCTTGACGTTGACTTGCAGCGCCAGTTGGCAAGCGACTTGGAGAAAATCACTCCTTTGCCATCGGTATACTACCCAGACTTCATTGCCCTTAACCAGAAGGAGAGAGCCGACAATGTGATTAACCTCGACAGCGACGGGAACGTCACCACCAAGAACAAATGGGCTGACGTCGAACGTATCAGATCCGACATTAGAGAGTTCAAGGAGAAGAACAAGTTGGACAAGGTCATTATCTTGTGGACTGCCAACACCGAGCGGTACTCTGATGTGATCCCTGGGGTACATGACACTGCCGACAACGTCTTGAAGGCCATCAAGGAGAACCATGACGAGATCTCGCCATCCACAGTGTTTGCCGTGGCAGCAATCTTGGAAAAAACCCCATACATCAACGGGTCCCCACAAAATACCTTCAGTGCTGGTGTTGTGGAGTTGGCCGAGAAGTACCACACATTTGTCGGAGGAGACGACTTCAAGACCGGACAGACCAAGATCAAGTCGGTGTTGGCACAGTACCTTGTGGATGCCGGAATCAAGCCTATTTCCGTTGCCTCGTACAACCATTTGGGAAACAACGACGGGTACAACTTATCGTCGCCAAAGCAATTCAGATCTAAGGAAATTTCAAAGCAGTCAGTGATTGACGATATCATCAAGTCCAACGAGATCTTGTACAACGAAAAGGATGGCAACAAAGTCGACCACTGTATTGTGATCAAGTACATTCCAGCGGTTGGAGACTCCAAGGTTGCCATGGACGAGTACTACTCTGAGCTCATGCTTGGTGGCCACAACAAGGTATCGATCCACAATACCTGTGAGGACTCTTTATTGGCGGTGCCATTGATCTTGGATTTGGTTATCATGACTGAGTTTTTCACACGGGTGACATACAAGCGTGCTGAGGACGACAAGTATGAGGACTTTTACGCGATTTTGTCGTTTTTGAGTTACTGGTTGAAGGCACCATTGACCAAGGCCGGGTTTGATCCAATTAACGGGTTGAACAAGCAGCGGGCTGCCGTTGAGAATCTTTTGAAGTTGTTGGTGGGATTGCCAATTAGTAATGAGTTGAGATTTGAGGAGAGATTGGTTAGATAGTAATGGATGTAATTGGGAAGTAATGGAGTGTAGAGTGACGGGCTCAAATAGGACTTGAAGTGCTAAACGGTTGGGACCCGTGTCACGTGCGACTTGGTACAAGACTATGATTATACTTGTATTTTGTCTCGGGAGCATGATGATTTGGCACAAATATTTTCACTGAGAAAACTACTCATCAGTATGCGTGTCACTGTTTGGAATTGAATACTTCAATGGGAGTGATGCTATTGATTTATAGTAGTTAAAGACTTGCCTCATTTGTAATGTGCACATTTGACTGCTGAGTCTTGTAATGTGACGGAAGCATCATGTATTTATGGAGCAGCTGGTTTATTATCAATAGACATTCTTTCAAGCCTATTGCTTGTATTGGAAGAATTGAGTGGTTTGTCAATTCTTGTAAGAGTTCAGGCATCTAGGCTGGATGACGAGTATGAGTATAAAATCGGTCACTACTGTAATGAACTTAATTGTGGATATTGTCCAAAGCAAGCCAAAATGTTACAGTCTTTGATGTTTGAGGAATCAACTGAGCGACGCACTGGCATTGTATAAACGGACCAGAGAAATGTGCGGTTTTGACAGGAATGCTAAAGATTATCTAGTTGTATCAATTGAGATGATATAACCCGGCATTTTCGCTTTTTTACTACAAATGAACGATGCCAGCTGAGCCTTGATCATGTGTTGGTGCTGTGTATTGCATTGTCTGATAGAGAAGCAGGCAGAGGTTAATTGGAAGCAGAACGGAATTTAGTTTGTATGGATAGCGTATGATTGTTACTAAATTGGGCATACCTGTGGTTAATTATAATTGGCCAGATGTTGTTATGTTTGGATGGCAGTGGAATTGTGAGTATCCAGTGGGAGATTACATTGTGGGTGTATTGTTTTGGTGGATGGTATCAAAGGAGTGATGGAGTGACGGAGTGATGGAGTGATGGAGTGATGAGAAGAGGTACGAAAGAGGAGGGAAAATAAAAACAAAAGACAAAACGGGCAAGATACAGAAAAATAAAACGGTAGATGTGAAACCACTGTGAAAAAGGTTTAAAAGCCCACTACTATATTGGGTAGTCTATATTTTTCCTAATGTGGAGTAGCCGCAAAAGAGTCAGGATAAGGTGATTTGACTTTGGTGTTTGACTTTGGTGTCTGACTTTGAAGTTTGGCTTTTGAAGTTGGTGTTTGACTTTGGTATCCCATCACTTGAGCCGGTACTGTACCGATTACTTTATTGAGTGATTAGAAATCAAGACAGTACTGCCTGGCTTAGGTGGGCGATCCGCAGTCGGTCTGTATGTAGATGATAACAAGAGGTGTGCACGATACACCTTCACGTCACGGTGTATTGGCGGTTTTATCATTTTAATTGACATTTTAATTGGGTAGATTCGTAATATCAGCCTAGTTGCACTAATAAATGTGTGTCTTGTGACATGTCCTGTAAAAACGTGACCTGCATACTTACCAGATTCTTATCATCTCATCACTGCTAATCACGGCCCCTGGTAACCCGCTAGGAGTTATTGATATAAATCGGCAATTCTGATTGGAGTATTGATTTTTGCCACTACACTTGTCCTATTCTAAAATAAACAGGGTGGAAATATCAATACGACGGAATAGGCATTAGGACCAGGCATAACAAAGGCATATAAGGCACAGTAAAAGGCACAGTAAAAGGCACAGCAAAAACAACAAGGCACAACAAAGAACAGCACCATCCCAGTCGTGCGGAATGAGCACCGGGTTCCATTTCCTGGCATCATCTAGCCAGTCGGGCTCGGACCTCGAGACTACTGCCCAAATTGTCCGCAAGTACTTCCACAAGACGGCGCATTTGGTGTGTGCTTTCCGTGAAACCGCGCCGAAAATCCCTGATACGTGCCCCATGGACCGTTGCTTCGACGTCAGTCTTAGCCAGGCGTCTTTTCCGGCGTCGCTGGTTGCCGTATGGGACTCGTATGCCGCTTCGCACAGCTGGCCAAACATGATCATCGAGACGTGCCTCGACCTCAGGAACGCCCCGAACGACGGCAGGCTTGTTCTAAGCGATGCCCAGGGCAGCGACTGGCCCGTAACGAGCTTTCTGTCGCGCCATGGCCGTCTGAAACAGGAGGTTGTGCTTGAAAGATGGCTTGTGGAGCTTACTCCGCTGGAGACCGCAGTGCTCGACCTCCCGCTGATGTACGCGGCGTGCTCGGAGTCGTTGAAAGGCCTTGCGCGTTTCTTGGCGTCGCTGCCCGGCTCCCGGCTCCGTGGACTGGACGAGTTGCTGGTCTCGTGCAAGGTCTTGGACCCCACGCGGCCGATCTCGTCCAAGGGCAGGTTTGGGCTCAGCAAGCCGCTTATCCGGACTTATGAGCATTGCCTGGAGGCACGCTGCACCAGCCACACTGCCCTGGAGCTTTTTTCCCCGGTGGAGACCCCGTTGGGCGTGATTCTGGTCTCGTGCACGTACCGCAAGGACTGGAAGTTCCGGCTTGTGCAGGACGACAAGAGGCTCCACCGGAAGCTCTCGACGGCCTCGAGCGGCTCTGCCCGGCTCTCCAACAACAGCAGCTATTCGCTCAACTCAGGGCCCGTGCACAGATCAAGCTCGAGTGTGTCACTAGCCGCGATTCTCCGGGCCCAGCGGAACAGCTTCAGCAACTTGCCATTCCCTTCGGAAGACGCGGGCCGCTACGTGTCGTCATTCCGCCACACCAAGCGCAGCTCCATCTCGAGCGAGCCGTCGCGGTTGGTCCGCAATTGCAGCTACGACTCCATGGACAGCAGTCTGCCGGCGACGAGTCTCTGCGAGTTTGTGGCCCTTGTCGACGGCACAAACTACCAGTTCAAGGCCCGGCCGCAGCTGGCCGACGACGACCAGCTCTACAAGTTTCAGAACCTCCGGCTGGTGCACGAGTCGCTTTCTCATGATCTTTCCAGCAGCCTTGTCGTGCGCCGGGCCGGGCGCAGGGACCCGCCTACGACCCCGCAGAGCATGGCCCGGATGTCGTTTGACTCGCCGGACGGGTTGGTTTTTGGGGATTACTAGGGTGGAGTGAGGATGTGCAAGTTGTAATGATTGATGGGGTTGAATGAAGTTGGTAATGATAAGGTGAAGTTGGACAGTGATTCGAATGAACTTGGCAAGGAATGGAATTAGACAGTGATTAAGATAAGTTGGCAATGATGGAATGGAATTAGACAGTGATTAAGATAAGTTGGCAATGATGGAATGGGATTGAACAGTGATTAAGATAAGTTGGCAATGATGGAATGGGATTGAACAGTGATTAAGATAAGTTGGCAATGATGGAATGGAATTGAACAGTGATTAAGATAAGTTGGCAATGATGGAATGGGATTGAACAGTGATTAAGATAAGTTGACAATGATGGAATGAAATTTGTACATCACATTGTGGACGATGGACCGATGGACAAGAGATTTACATATAATGGTACCAATTTGAGTATACCTCGATATTTGAGAATGTCGAGTATTCAAGTTAAGCTCATATTCACATGCAATACTCAACAGGGCAACATTTCACGTACAACATTTCACGTACAACATTTCACGTACAACATTTCACGTACAATATTTCACGTACAATATTTCACGTACATTTCACGTACATTTCACGTACAAAAAACATACAATATTTGCCATACTCCACCGAAATATCCACTTCAAAGCCATTTGCCAAGTTGACGCACCAACGTTATGGCGACATGGCGCGAGACTAAAGCACGCATCCCTGGTGAAAGGGACACAGGTCAATACAGATGAATAATCGAGATGAGAATTAATCAGATAATTACCAAGACAATCAGCACGACAATCAATCAGATAATTATCACGACAATCAATCAGATAATTATCACGACAATCAATCAGATAATTATCACGACAATCAATCAGATAATTATCACGACAGTCAATCAGATAATTATCGAAACAATGGATTGTCCATTACAATTGTACAAGGATCATGCAGACGATCCGGCGATTCCTAAACCATTGCTAGACCACAACCGGTGGCTCCAGGGAAACAAAAAGGGACATTACCAGCAGAGTGGTAAATGCCATCATGCTTCACATTACTGCTTGTCTAGTCTTAGTATTTTAGTAATATACACGTTTTAAAACGGGTAATGCGCCTAGAAATAGCCTCAGGCGACGCGACAGGCTCGCTTCGGGATTACGGGCTCCGTTATTGTTACCCGGCCACAGGGCCCCGCTATACTTAACTTGCATTGAATCCAGTTTGCTACACAATTTTCCATGTCACAACCTTTTACTGAACTTGATAAGAAAGCAATCACTGCCATCCGTCTTTTGGCTGTAAGTATACACTGTTTCTGAGCAGGAATCAGGCGACATTTAGGAAGTAATGGAATGGCAATTGCTAGTGGCAAATGTGGAGCAATGGAGGTACTGCTACTGAAATGTACCAATTGTACTGAAATGTACCAATTGTAATGGCAATTGTACTTGCAATTGCCATTGCTTTGTTTTGCTCTGCCTTGCTCTGTCTTGCTCTGCCTTTTCTTTCCTTGTCTTGCCCTTTCTTCTCTTGTCAACATACTAACATCAGGTTGACCAAGTTGCTGCTGCAAATTCAGGACACCCAGGTGCCCCATTGGGCTTGGCGCCAGTCACCCACGCCATCTTCAGACAAATGAACTACAACCCAAAGGACCCAGAGTGGTTAAACAAGGACAGATTTGTTCTCTCCAACGGCCACTCTGTCGCGCTCCTCTACTCGATTCTCCACCTTGCTGGATACCCATTGTCGATCGACGACCTCAAGCACTTTAGACAGCTTGGATCCAAGACCCCAGGCCACCCGGAGAACGAGACCCCAGGCATTGAGGTTACTACCGGACCGTTGGGACAGGGAATCTGTAACGCGGTTGGACTTGCCATGGCCCAGGCACAGATTGCCGCACGGTTCAACAAGCCAGGGTTTGAGATCTCCAACAACTACACGTACACCATTCTCGGTGACGGGTGCATGATGGAGGGTGTTGCTTCTGAGGCATGTTCGTTGGCTGGTCATCTCCAGTTGAAGAACCTCATTGCGTTCTACGACGACAACCACATTTCCATCGACGGAAACACCAACGTGGCCTTCACCGAAGACGTCACCAAGCGTTACGAGGCCTACGGATGGGAGGTCTTGTGGGTCAAGGACGGAAACAACGACCTTGAGGGTATCCAGGCTGCGCTTGAGCATGCCAAGAAGTCCGACAAGCCAACGTTGATCCGGTTGACCACGACCATTGGCTACGGTTCGTTGAAGGAGGGCACCTCTGGAGTCCACGGCGCGCCATTGAAGCCAGACGACCTCAAGCAGTTGAAGGAGAAGTTTGGTGCCGACCCAACCAAGTCGTTTGAGGTTCCAGAGGAAGTGTACGACTTCTACCGTGCGGTTGCCGCCAAGGGTGCCCAGAGCTCCAGCAAGTGGAACCAGTTGGTTGAGGAGTACGCTGCCAAGTACCCAACCGAAGGTGCTGAGTTGAAGCGGAGAATCGCAGGAGAGCTTCCACGAGGATGGGAGAAGCACCTTCCTACCTTCACTGTCGACGACAAGGCCGTTGCCTCGCGGAAGTTGTCCGAGGGTGTCATCAACAGCCTCTACGACGTTCTCCCAGAGTTGTTTGGTGGGTCTGCCGACTTGACCGGATCCAACCTCACCCGGGCCGGGCAGGCCGTCGACTTCCAGCCAAAGAGCACCGGATTGGGCGACTACACCGGCCGGTACATCCGGTACGGAGTCCGTGAGCACGGCATGGCCGCGATCATGAACGGAATCGCGGCCTACGGGTACGGATTCAAGGCCTTTGGCGGCACGTTCCTCAACTTTGTGTCCTACGCCGCCGGCGCAATCAGATTGTCGGCTTTGTCCCACCACCCAGTCATCCATGTCGCCACTCACGACTCCATCGGTTTGGGTGAGGACGGCCCAACTCACCAGCCGGTAGAGACCTTGGCCCATTTCCGGGCCCTTCCAAACTGCTCGGTCTGGCGTCCAGCCGACGGGAATGAGACCTCGGCCGCTTACTACGTGGCCCTCTCCCACAAACACACGCCAAGCATCATTGCATTGTCCCGTCAGAACTTGCCGCAATTGGCCGGCTCCTCCATCGAGAAGGCCGCAAAGGGTGGCTATGTCGTTCACGACGTCTCCTCGCCAGCTTTGTCGATCGTCTCCACCGGTTCCGAAGTCGCCATCGCCATCGACGCCGCCAAGTTGTTGTCCGACAAGGGTATCCCAACCAGAGTCGTCTCGTTGCCAGACCAGCTCACTTTCGACGCCCAGCCAAAGGAATACCAATTGTCTGTGTTCCCTGACGGCGCCCCAGTGTTGTCGTTTGAGGCCTTGTCCACCGCCGGCTGGGCAAAGTACTCCCACGAGCACTTTGGATTGGACAGATTCGGAGCCTCCGGTAAGGGGCCAGAAGTGTACAAGTACTTTGAGTTTACTCCAGAGGGCGTCGCCGCTCGTGGTGAGAAGGTCGTCAAGTTCTACAAGGGAACCAAGGTCTTGTCGCCATTGAACAAGGCATTGTAAGTTATATGATATAATATACGTGGTAATATCGTCTGTAGTGTGTATATTGGCTTGCCTTGGCAGGTTACTGATGGGATTGACAACCGATTGCTGGATTACTCATTGGATTGCCGACCGGATTACTCATTGGATTGCTGATGGAATTCTGAATTGCTGAATTCTGGCTTGCTAATCGAATTCTGCATCGCATTCTGAACCGGGATTAGGAAATTCACCCAAGTTCCTCCACCAAAGCCTGCACCTCCACCGAACCTCCACCCATCCACCAAACGCCCCATCCACCAAACGCTCCATCCACCAGCAAGCCACCATGAAAAACGCACAATCGTTTATAGCAAGTCATTAATTAGTCGTTGTTGCATCGCCCGGAATTAATCTCTCCGACTAGGTTTTGGAATTCTCTGAAATTCCCTGAATAATCTCTCAGAATAATCTCTCGGATCCCATTTACAATCAAAACACCCCGGAACCAATTACACACTATACTACTACTCCAATATCTCCACTTAAATTGATTGCTTGACCGTCTGCCATTTTCCATAATTCACTCAATATATACTCATATCTAGCACATCCTTCAACAGTCATTTGAGACATGGTAACAATTGGCACTGCAAAAATAACTCTTTCACAGTGGGCCTTTACAGCTACTACGCCAAAATCCATCTCAATGTAATTTATTACAACCTTTTCCAGGGTCTATTATGCCTCCCTTTCTGTAAATAACCATCTTTAACTATATCCACTCTTGCATGTCACATGTTGAGCGTACGCATATACATTACAGGGCAATTGCTACGGCTCAACAATACCAGCTAACCATTGCATAGTCAATCACGTAGTACAAGTGGTTCCGTACCTTCATTACCAAAGTAAAATGGACAAGAAGGACCATAATATTTGATTGTAACTAATTTCCCTGCACATCGGGCTATTCAGTCTAAAAGGAACTGCGCATAACAGAGTTTATAGTTTACATCAATTATCACAACTGATCCAAGTGAAAAGTACACTATAGCAATACTCATATACCTGAATTAATAGTCGACTAATACTTACAAAAATACGTCCTTGTGATCCAGAATACCAGTAGGTCCATTTCCACTTTTACCCGCGAAAATCTTCAAGATGTAAAACCCGCGAAAATCTTCAAGAAATCCAAGATCATTTCTCCCAAGGAGCCATACAACATATTAAAACTTTTTATTCACTATATAAACCTAGAAAATTCAAATTCAGCTTCGCAGCGATTCAAAACTAGTTTTTTCAATCTGACAAAACAGCACGTCAGTCAAATTCAGCCTCTGGTCGGCACAAGGGCTTATTTTCCCTTGCACGATTCACAGTCGTCATGGTCGTTTTCTTCTGGCTCGTTGTTGATGATGTATGGAAATTGCATTTTAGTAGATTGTATTGATGATAAAACTCGATGCATCTCGACTTCTTATACTAACGTTTTCCACCGTATGGGTTACTACATGCTCTAGTTGTAGTGACCAAGAGAATCAGAGTCAATGATTTACAGAGAGTGTAGATGGTACATACTATGCCTTGTGGAATACTAAACATATGGCCATGTCGAATATCGAGTGTCGTAAAGTACTACGTACCCTGCCCATACTAACAGATGTAAGCAGACAATTCAGCAATAAAAACTTGTCGAAATAAAAATTTACCACCGTCAGATTAATTAAATACGTCCATAAGATGGTGTCTATTGCAGATCGGTGATTAACAGAGTCCTATTTCCCCTAATATGCTCC
The DNA here is from genome assembly GCA_020342235.1 of Saccharomycopsis phalli. Lineage (NCBI taxonomy): Eukaryota > Fungi > Ascomycota > Saccharomycetes > Ascoideales > Saccharomycopsidaceae > Saccharomycopsis > Saccharomycopsis phalli. The sequence goes on from CP073215.1 coordinate 708,848, forward strand.
GATTGGTGCCCTACGTCCCAAAGATCATCAGATTATACGCGAATAGTAGTCCCAAAAAGGTTACAACGTTTGTCAGATGTGATTAAATCATTAGTTAGTACTATACACGACCAGTCCTTAGTGTCTGTAATTTCTATTGTAGTTTCCCTGATTATTTCCGTAGCCCCTGCTGCCATGGCCCTGGTTTCCCTGGTCTTGATTTCCATAATTATTTTGATTTCCATAATTATTTTGATTATTTCCATAACCTTGGTTGTTTCCATAGCCTTGATTATTTCCATAGCCTTGATTATTTCCATAACCTTGGTTGTTTCCATAATTATTTTGGTTTCCATACCCTTGATTATTTCCATACCCTTGACTATTTCCATAACCTTGATTATTCCCATAACCTTGATTATTTCCATAACCTTGATTATTTCCATAGCCTTGGTTATTCCCATAACCTTGATTATTTCCATAGCCTTGGTTATTCCCATGCGGGTTTCCAGACCTATATCCACCTCTTCCTCTAGAAGCACCTCCCCTACCTCGATAATTATTTCGCTGGTAGTTCTGGTTTCCATAGTTTTGATTTCCATAGTTTTGATTTCCATAGTTTTGATTTCCATAGTTTTGATTTCCATAGTTTTGATTTCCATAGTTTTGATTTCCATAGTTTTGATTTCCATAGTTTTGATTTCCATAGTTTTGATTTCCATAGTTTTGATTTCCATAGTTTTGATTTCCATAACCATGATTTCCATTCTGACTATTCTGAGAAAGTCCGTAATTCTGAGTAGTCACTCCGATTTTCTCCAAGTACCCACCAGGACGCGGTCTGTACATGTTCTTGCTGCGGTGCGACTTGCCGTCGCTAGTGACTTCCATTGGCGGTCCGATTGTCATGGCAAAATTAATGCTCTGGTTCTGATTATGACTGAACCCCCTTTTTTGACGCACAGAAGATCCACTCCCATGTATAATGTTGTTCTTGTCGTCCTGAGTGAGCACTATCACCGGGGCAACGAACCCGTTTAAGATCATGGACTTGTTAATCTTGTCAACAACCTTCGTGTAAAAGTCAAACGACACCGTCAAAAACAAGTTGCTCGATATCGTTGCTGGATACTTTTCATCGGTTTCTTCCAACGGATACTCCATGTAACCGTCAGCACGGTACTCTTTGCTACCTGATACAATTCCCGACAAATTGGTTGCCCGAGCATCAAACGCATACGATTCAGCTTCTGTGTGAAGTTTCCACACTGGAAACCACTTGTTCTTACTACTGATCATGATGATCTCGCCTTTGTTTGTGTTACGCCGCGTTTCATTTTCCGTGAGAAGCGAATACTTGCCCTGGACATGAGTCAACAACTTCGACTCGTCAATGAATGGAAGAAGGGGAATCCCATGCCAGGACTGTTTGGATCCGTTCATATCAATGTCAAAGTACTCTGGATAGTACTCGATGATAGCACTGTCTGGATTCTTCATCAAGTCGTGAAACACATCCGGTAAGTTGTGGGACGAGTCCGCAGGTAAGACACTCATCAACTGCTCAAATGGCCGGAATGGCGTCCCCTTGTCAAATTGGATGTCGACATCCTTGAAATCCAACACCGAAAAGTCGCCAGCAAACGGCGCATAATGGTATGGATAATACCAATTCCAAGAGGGACAGCCCTGATAATAGTACAACAACACCCATGAGACACCCTCCAAGTAGTGCTTGAGAAGTCTCTTTTTGAAAGGGAGGATCTGATCATCAGCGAGGCTAAACTTGAGTTTGTAGTAGCGGTCGCTGTAACCCGGTTCCCAGACACGTACCAAGTCATTGTTGTCAATAATCTGTCCTGTTTGCGAGTTGATGATTGTATTTGGCACAAAGTCAGCTGCTGGGTCGTAGTCATCGTCGCTTTCAACCTTTTGTTTCTTTGGTTCTTCCTTTTCAACAGATTCGGACTTTCTCTTTTTTGAGCTTTCCAACTGAGCCCTTAGAGCCGCTGCTGCCTCGAGGTTTTGCTGATCATTTCCAGCATTGGACTCGTCTGGTTTACCCAGTGTATCTGGCTTATCCAGTTCATTTGGCTTGTCCAGTTCATCTGGCTTACCCAGTTCACCCAGCTTATCCAGCTCATCAGGCCCCGTATCACCATTCAATTTACCAAGAGCCCCCGTTTTAAACATTGGCTTCTTGACCAAATCTTTGGCTGCCACATTAACGTTATTAGCCACCTTGTTTGTTCCAATCTCATACACAGGCATTACTTTGTTCAATTCGGCTGCCAGATTAATAAAAGTCTTGTCTTCTGAAATCTTTGCGCCCTTGAAGATTCCGTTCTTGTTATTGTTCTTCAACATCTCCTTGCGCTTCATAAACTCTGCCTGCAGCACCTCCTTGGAATGCTTCTTGCGGAATATTCCGTCCTCCATGGAACTCAAGCTCTTCAAAAGAACCTCGACAGCGAGTAGGTTCACATGCCCGTCGCGCGTCAAATAGTACTCGCCGTTGAACTTTTGCTTGTTGTGGAACAAATAGGTCATGTTTTGCTTCCATATCTGGACCAACAAGTCAATGCTGTTGTCCCGAACATTGACACTGGGCAAGTTCGGAAGGAAGTCATTGCCAATGAAAAAACAGAGAAAGATCCAGTCGTCCACGCACCGCTCAAAGTCTAAATTCCGACCAGGGTCAGGTATGTTGATGCCAGACATTAACTCGACCTGTAAATACTCGCGGAGAATGTGAATGTTCAACCACAAAAACGGTTTCTCGTTCTCCTGCCGACTAAGCCTGTCCTTTTCATGCTGAGACATGCCCATGGACTCTTCGACCGTGACCCCACGTGACGGCCGTGAGAACTTGGCAAACACATCTTCACGAAGGATACGGAAATGGGGTTCGTGCGTCGCCAATCCAAGGAAAATAAGATCGGCGTCGAGTCCATAGATCGAGTGCGTAGTATTTGGATCGTACTGGGGGTTGAGTCGCTGCGATCGGATGAAGTTCATGATCTTGTGTTCACCTTCACCTGGGGTCGATGAGTCTGAAATAATCACCTGGAGATCCGCCCACCCAGCATCGTGGCTCAATTTGTATGCCACCCAGTATCGTAGGGCCGCAGCAAGGATGTCCATGAATGGTGTACCTGGGGTGATTGCATTGGAGTCCCATTGTACCAGGTTTGTTTTCACAGACTCGTCAATGATTTTCCCGTCCAACAAGTCCTGCTGCCTCCGGATATTTGCAATGGTTTCAATCTCATGTGCCTTGACCCTGGCATCGCGTGCCGATCGGAACCGTCTGCTTCTCTGCTGATTCATTTTTGCACGCGGAGCAACACCATCAATCGCAATCATAAGCACTTTCCGCGGCCGCGCCATCATGATGACCCGATCAGTATATTTAAACACCTCCAACATCATCTGGGCCTCGGTCTCTGGAGGAGGCCGGTTCTCAGGATGCGAACAAGGATGGACAATTCCATTCATGTCCAAATACAAGTTATCCAACTCCCCATTTGGATTCGCTGCGGTCAGCGGAGTCCCATCCTCGACGACGGGGGAGATTATCTTGGGGTACTTTGTACTGAGCCACCTGAATAATGCTGGAACACCCATGAGAAATTGGTGCTGCAAAAAAGGGTTTATATAGGGCAGGGCTGCAAACCGCTTGGAGGGTAGCAAGAAAAGACAAAGGGTAGAAAAGCAGAAAAGGAGAACAAAGAAAAAGCAAGAATTACTGTATATATTTAAATGGAAATTAGTATCTTGCCGTATGAAATGATGGACGGTGCCACCATATAAGTTTTGTAGGAAATTCATTTGAGATGAATAATTCAACGTGGGATATTCCAAGGAGCGTTTCTAAAAGGGTCTATGGGTCTTGGTACATGGTGATGGTTATTTGTATTAAAACAGTTGACTGCTTCACCGATTAGTTGCCACTACCTTGTCATTTGTAAGCATGGCCCATGATATTAAACCCTAAGACTAAATACTTTTGTTTGTTTGGATATTTAAATTATAAATTCAGCTGGACGTTGATTGGGAGAATGACAGAAGAATTAGCCAGGTGCGTTTGAATTTAATGGCTTATAAAACTAGAGGACCAAGCAACTTGTGGGATTGAATGTTGCAAGTGGAAATGACTTTTAGAAAATGTAAAATTGCTGGATACAACAAAAGGCGAGCTAAGGTGAGTTTAAGATTAGGCCAGTTGACGAATGAAAATTGACACCTACAGAAGATTCACAGCGCAAGAGTGACACACCAATACCAAATATACAGTGTGACGATTATGAAGTAGAAAACAAGATTATCACAAATATATTTGCAACGTAGACAGACACACGTGTTACTATTGACAGACTGTTGATCATACCATTACACTGGATCTTTTGCCAAACATTGTATTGAGGCCAAGTTTTATTATCTAGGAACCAATTATTATTTGAGTACTGTGACGTAATTATTATCAATTAACTTGGTCAGGAGAGTCGTCAATAGCATGACATGCATTGAACCCCGGAAATTTGGCATGATGTGAAATCGTTGAGCTGAAAATGGCATGGCAAGAGTGTAATTGTCCATAGGTACCATTGGTTACTGAGTGGTTACGGCTATACTCTGGTGCCGAGAATTTTTCCTTGTTTCAAAAGTGGAAAGAACCGAGGATAAATGGGCCATCTGCATGGGACTCAAAAGGAGTCTAAAACCAGGAAATCAGGATAAGCGGGTTGTGAGAGACAATGTATTGGATATTCAGACATGGGACGATGCAGAAAAAATATGCAGTATGGATATGAAATGTGGAATATACAAGGATATACAGTATAGAAGGCCAAGGGAAATGAATATTATATACAGTACACTAGGATACATGGTAGATACATGGTAGGATATATGGTAGAATAAACATTGGGATACATACTAGGATACATACTAGACAATACAGCATACCAAACAACTAGCTACAACAACTAGCTACAACAACTAGCTACAACAACTAGCTACAACAACTAACTAAAACAACTAACTACAACAACTAACTACAACAACTAACTACAACAACTAACTACAACAACTAACTACAACAACTAACTACAACACAGAATCCAACCCCATATAACTACATCAAACATTGCATTGAGACATCCATGGAAAACAAATTGCCAGCGAAAAGTAAATACCACCAACATTGGAAAAGTGAAACTCCGGCCAAACAAAGTAGGACAGTGAGGCAACCGTAGAAGCACCGTGGATATGGCAAAAACACATGGAGTGCAGGTGTCAGATTTAGCGTGCCACGGAATTCCATACAGCTACAAGTCTGTTTTGGTGGTAGTACCACTGGAGTACGGAATGAAGAACCCTTTGAGAGACGCATAGTCACGCACTGGACACGAACCGTTGGCTAGGACAAGGCACGGGCCAGCACGATAAAAAGTGGGCAAGGAGACGAAACCTAGATCCACTGGTTACCGCAAAATGCCACCCAGCCTTTTAAATCCTCAATGATCATGGGTCCGCCACCTTGTAGACGGGATGCTCGACCTGGTAATTGCAAAACAATAGGTGAAACTGCGAGCACGTCTAGCATGCAGGTGTATGCATGGCTCTAAACCAACGATACTGGCTGGTGGGCACCAAGGCAATAAATATAGATACACGGCCAGAATAAATTTTTGTAAAAAAATGTCCACACGGAAATTGCCCAAGATGAGACGCCTGTTTCGCCACAAGCAGCGCTTCGACGACGTCGATTACAACGACTTTGATGACGACATCGTGCCGAACGACTTCATCTGCTTCAACGTGCCCATTACTCAGACCATTGGCGACTTGAAGGAAAGTGTCGAGGCCCACGGGAGCCTGGGATTCAGTCTGGCGAATAGCAGTCCTTGTTTGAGCGACGACAGCTTCCCGAACCTTGAGAGCAACTATGCTGCATTCAACGGCTTGGATTCCGAGGTCCAGAACCTCACCTTGGAGTTCAACCTGCGTGCGGGATTCCTCCGGGACGAGCAGATGGTCCAGCAGAAAATCAGCAAGAAAAAGGCCAGCGAAGTCAGCAAGAAGCTCACCAGGGACGAAAAGTTCTGGGTCAAGCGACTCAACGAAACCTATCTCAGCGTCGAGTCCCCAGCGGGACTCAACAAGGACTTTAGCTGTGAGTTCAACAACTTTCTTCTGCACCAGGTGTCAAAATACCCCTCCCCGACCCCAGTGGCCCCGGCCGCTCCTCGGGCGGCGCCCCGCCCAAAGTCACTGCACGTGATCCGCCCGTGCGCGAATGTTATTGCCAAGGGCCTGGAGGAATACGAGCCCAATGTCATTGACTCGGAGTTGTACGAAATCTCGGGTAAGCAGTACATGTGTCCATTTGGGCTCAGCGACTTGCGCTACAAGAAGAAGTATGCTCTCCCCAACAACATGGAAAGCCAGAATATCTACTCCATTGTTAACGCAACCAACTCGGTCGACAGCTTGCTGTCTGGAAACTCCATGTTTTCCCTTAGTCCGGAGACCGGCGACATCGCCTCGTTTGCCTCGAGCTCAGGATCGCCGACTTACAGTTTCTACATGCAACAGGGCGACACGCCTCGCCTGTCGGTGCTCAGTGTGAACCTGATTCTGTCGTTTTTCCGACGCACCCCGACGAAAAACGACACAAAGCCCCCATCCTGGTGGGCCGTGGGACTCAGCACCCTGCCGCTTCCGCCTCTTCTTCTTAAATTCGAGCTTGGGCACGTCCAGAACGACCTCATGACCCTTCGGTCCGTGGCGTGGTACTTGGCCCAGGGCTCGCTTGTCAGCACAAACAGAGCGACATTTGCTGCGCTCAGCCATGACGTGGCGGAATTCGCCGCAAATTTCCAGTGCTACACCCAGCTATCCAAGGGAAAGGGTGACTTGAGTCTGGTGGGACATCTCAAGCAGTTTGTCGAGCAGTACGACGAACCACGCTTCCGGAACCAGCTCTCGGTGTTCAAGCAGATCGGCAAAGACGTCGCCCCGCTTCATAGCCTGCTGCTCCAGACCGTGCTCTTCAACTTTTACTTCTACCTCTTCGACTTGGGCCACGTGACGTACTTGTCGTGCGCTGCGACCCTCACGCATATGCTTGTGCAGAACATCAAGGATGAGTTCCTTGCGTTTTCTTGCTTGATGAATCTCACCGACAGCAATAACAAGTTGACCGGTGTCCGAGCGTTTCTATTTGACGAGTCAATGGACTCAGTGGATATTCAGACGTTTGTGCGCGTGCTCAAGAACCAGGTCCCTGAGCTATATGCATTTTTCAAGACGCTCGAGCCAAGCAGCAGTACTTTTGGCGAGCTTCTCAAACGGTCGCTCCAAAAGGTATTTTCCGGTGCCACGAACGAGACTCACGTGCACTATCTTGAGCGATTCCTTGATATCTTGTTGCTAGAGCAGAATAACAGTCTCCTAGTGTACTTGGCTGTGGTGCTACTCAAGCAGTACCAGCCAGAGTTCCTTGAGAAATGCGGGACCACGTGCCCGACCCAGTTTGTGGCGCAGATCGGCTTGCAGAGCAATGCGGCGCTCTTTAAGAATGCAAGTGTGGCTGAGTTTATCGGCGAAATTCGGCAGGTGATGTTGGAGGACCAAGCGCATGAGACGAGTGTTGGTGATGTCATGGAGTATGAGCTGTTGGGGTTGATGTAATGATTTATGATAATATGCATGGATGTTGGCTTAAAGCCGGCTGACTAATTAGCACGATATGATTTCTGTATAGTAGTTGAAAAACTAAAAATATTTAATTTTAGTATAATTGACGGTATTAAAGGTGCAATATAGGGTAGTACAATTGAGGTAGTACAACATTGACAAATACACAAAACACACTAGATAATTCAATTCTCCATGTCTAGCGAAAATTATGCCATCATCGGAGGCACAGCCGGTTTGGGCCAAGCACTTGCGCGGAATCTCGCCCAGCGTGGTGCAAAAGTCACGGTGGTCGGCCGTACTTTTAGAGACGAAAACACCAGCGGCATTTCGTTCATCAAGGCCGACTTGTCCAGCATGGAAAACGCCCTCCAGTTTGCAAAAACCTTTCCTGCAGAAACATTCAACCAAGTCATCTTCACTGCTGGAATCTTTGCTTCCACAAAGCGCCAGGAAACCTCAGAGGGCCTTGAGCGTGACATTGCAGTCAGCTACTTGAACCGGTATGTGATTCTCCGTGAAATCGTGCCGCGGCTTGCCAGCCACAACGACTCGAAGCCACGGGTGTTTGTCATGGGATACCCAGGAACCAACCAATTGGGCACTCCGGATGACTTGAACTCCGACAAGGAGCCTTACAAGGCATTGCGCACCCACATGAACACGGTAGCTTGTAATGAGGCCTTGGTTCTCCACTGGGCCAAACAAAGTTCTCAAGTCAATTTCTACGGCTTGAATCCTGGGTTGGTCAAGACCCTGATTCGTGACAACTTCTTGGGTGCTGGAAGCTGGAAGTCGTCCATTGTCGAGACTTTGATTGGGGTGTTTGCCCAAACCCCAGAGTCGTATGCCAAAAAGTTGTCCAACGTGGTAGTGTCAAAGGACCTTGACAAGGAGACCGGTGTGTTTTTCAATAAGCACGGCAAGAGTCTTGCTCGCAGTTCCAAGCTTTCCGATGAGATTGTCGGTAAGTTGATGGCCCTGTCTGAAGCATTGGCTAACAAGGTGTTGACCAAGTAGTGGTTGCATCTTTACAATGGGTGTATCTTTACAGTGGGTGTATCTTTACAGTGGGTGTATCTTTACAGTGGGTGTGTGCATTTACCCAGTATTCCAAGTAGCATGAACTAATTTTTAATAAATAATAATAATAATATAATAATAATGATAATAATCTTTATTTTTGTATTTAGCTATATATTGTCTCCGGCATTACAGTTATTCGACAAATATATCTTCACTCAGGAACATCAGGCACCATTACTGTTGAAGAAAACCCTTTGTCAGCCCTCATACGGTTGCTTGGGATTAAAAACTTCAATGTGAGCAGTCGTATTGTTGGTACTTGGTTCAATATAATAGCTGAGCAATAATAAGCATTTGAGACAGCATCTGGCCCCTGAGGACTGGTTTGAAGTAATACAATAGATGACGTATTAAATGACGTATTAAATGATGTGCTTATAGTTGTCGTATTGATGCTGTCGTATTTGTAGTTGTGGTATCTGAAGTGGTCGATCTATATTGGTCGATCTATATTGGTCGATCTATATTGGTCGATCTGTAGTTGTCGATCTGTAGTTGCCTTTCTAGTAAAACGACTATAATTGCCTTTTTGGTAAAACGGCTATAGTTGCTATTTTAGTAATAAATGCTACTGAGATCTATGCTCTTTCAACTTGGTTCTACTATTTGCAATATACGTATGGTATCGTTTAATACTATTTTGAAAGCATCACTCCCTGCTATTGACTGCATTGCATCAGATGACAGCTTGGGTATGCGTGCTTAGAAGTGATGTTATAATAATTGTCTAACATGGCTTAGTCTTTTAATGTAGCTTAATATTGAAATACGATTTACCCTTGTAATGCATGGTTGGTATTCGGACATCTCATGGGAATTTCAATAGTGCCTACTTTAAGTTTCAATTCCAGGCTTGACTGCTTAGAAGCTAGATGGTATATATACAACAGGATTCAAAGGTATATGGCAGTGATTTATTTTGCTATTAGATCACACTATGAATTGCATACTGCCTTGGACATCTCCATCAGTTGTATGATATTTCAACTTTTCACTGATGGATTTGAGCCAACTTACATAGCTTAGTGAACTTCAATAAAAGAGCCTGAGTTCTAACAAGCACAGATGGAATTGCACAGCTGATATCATGGAGTGTTATATTGTCTATTTGAAACTGGACCAAGTTATGTTAGTCTAAAGTTGGGTACGCTAATCCATAGGCTTTAGGTCTTGGCATCTGTGGTGAACAGGCTGCATTGCAGTGGTTGAAAAGTATGGATTGAGATGAAAGAAGTGAAAGAAGTGAAAGAAGTGAAAGAAGTGAAAGAAGTGAAAGAAGTGAAAGAAGTGAAAGAAGTGAGAACAAAGTGCGAGAGGCAAGAAAGCGACACGATGACGAGGCAAGATAAAAGCTGATCAACATACAATATACTCATCTATAGCACGCAAACCCAACCAATTACAACCCTCAACCATAATCAGCCACAAATTCACCATCCACAGACGTTGGATATTTTGATAATTGCGATTTTCCAACTCATACCTCTTGTTGAGCACCCAACGCTTGTCATAATTGCATATACTTACGTCATGCAATACCCCGGAATTCGGGCACATGGCCATCTTTTGCCGGGGTATATAAACACCAGCTTTATTCCGGGAAAGCCAATGTTGGACATTATTAGCGAAATCTACGAAGACGTACACCACGACAAGTATTATTTCCAAGAGTGCAAGACCATAAAAGATTACAGCGAGTCCTTGGATATAGTCACGATCTTGAACCACCAGGAGAGCGAATATACTGAGGAAAGTTCAAAGAGCGTACCTGGACAGTATGACGTGGGAACGGGTGGTATGGTTGGCATGGGTGAGATGAGTGGCGGTGTTGCATGGTGAATGGAGTGAATTGGAGGGCGTGGGGAAGTGGGGAAGTGGGGAAGTGTGAGGAGACTATGAATGATGAATTATGGATACGTACTAAGATGGATATGGAATTTATCAAGTTTATGATACAAGTGTAGTGTGATGAATGGGTCTGTATTATTTTCGTGGATGATATATTAGCGTGGAGAAGAGGAGAAGAGGAAGTGAGAGGAGGTGAGTGGAGATGAGGCGAAGGTAATGAGGAGATGGATATCATCAGTAAAGACCAAATAGAGAAATTAGAGTAAACAACAGAATAGAGATTCAATCAGTATACAGTCAAGAGATTTTGCCAAGTACAATCAAGAGATTCTGCCAAATACAATCGACAGATTCTGACAATATGCGTGCAGGTTGGAGATTTAGACAGGTTCTTTTATTGGCAAATTGGATAGCACTTTAATTGACATTCAACAGCGGGTGCTTTTTATGTAGACTTTTTGATTTGCTATATTTACAAACCCAAAATCTGTAGACACGGGGCGAAGGAGCAAAGCTCTTGTGTATATGTTGACTCTGGATCAACTCGACGGATGTCAATGTTGAAGATTGTCAATGTAATATGATGACATGATGAAATGATTCATGAGTATGGCCAATGGAATGATTCACGAGGATGGCCAATGGAATGATTCACGAGGATGACCAATGGAATGTATAATGGAATGTACAATGATGAAATATCAATAGATGGAATACCAATCATGTAAATCTCCCACTAGCAGAAATCCGATGAAGATACTATCATAGTTGAGGAAATCATTAAAGGAAAGGAGTCAAACCACATTAATCAATCATATTAATCATATTAATCACATTAATCACATAATCACATAGTCACATTAATCACGTTAATCACATAATCACATTAATCACGTTAATCAATCACATCAGTCACATCTTCACATAGAAATTTCAATACAATCCTCCTCCCAGTTATCCATCCCAGTTATCTACCTCTGTTATACACCCAACTCACCCACCTCAATTTCCACCCCCATTTCCACCTCCATTCTACATCTTCTTGCAATCATCTATGCACCTACATACTGCTAGAAATCATCCCACTTGTCCCACTTGCTCCCCATTCCCTGGAGCAGACTCTTCTCCTTGGGCTTGCTCATGCCAAACGCAGGCTCAACTTTATCCTCGTTCATGCCGTCAAACAACTTGGTGTACTGCGAATTGGTCTGCGGCGCACCAATGCCGCTGAATCCCGCGGTACTCGTCTGGATCTTGCTGCCAAACTGCAGCATCGCCCGTTTGGCGTCGTTGGCAATATCACCCTGCTGAAGAGTCTGGATGTTTGGCTTGATGACACTCTCGTTGACCTCGTTGATGCTCTTGGAAACAGTGTTGGCAAATAAGCCCCAGCCCTTGGTGAAGGTGCCCAACGGATCCTTTTGGAAATTGTCCACGCTAAACCCCTCCAACGACCCTTGTCCAGACGATGGTGCGGTGTTTCCAAAGCCTCCGTACTTGCCTCCTTGCGACGGTGGCAAATTCTCTGGCCGTTGGTCGTTCTTGGCCCCCAACTCTGCAAAATACGCCTCGTTTTTTTGCTTCTGCACTGGCGTGCCTTTGCGCGATCCAATTGGAGTTTGCTCGGAGCTCTGTGGTTTCGCCACCGCCTTTGGCTTCTCCTTCTTCACCCACGGCTTGCCCTCGACTTCCGCAGTCAACTTGTCTTTGTAATCTTCCGCAGCCTCGTTGTCGTACTTCTTGCTTGCTTCCCAGTCCAAGGCGATCCCATGGTCCTCAAACCACTTGGCGAGATTCTCGTTGCCGCCCTTTTCCATACGAGCGAGCTCGTCCTTTTTGAACTGGTCCATGGTGATGGACCGCACAAACGAAATGTGGACGCCCAATCCCCGATGGATTCCCGCACACTCTAGGCAAATGAATATCCCAAACTTTGGGGATGCCCATTGCGGGTTAGGTGCGCTACAATCAAAGCATTTCTTGTTGGCGCCAATCTTTTGAAGCGCAAGCAACTTGCGCTTATTATCTGGATCAACGTTCCACTCAGACATGCAAAATGGAATAAAGTCCCAGTTGGCCACATTTCAACGTCGTCACGTGTGCCGTATATGTCACGTGATACGTTTGACTGGGTGTTTTTTTTTTTTTTTTTTTTGCCAGTGCTTCTTTTTCCATCTAGAATTGGTCATTAGTGGTTGAGCCGTGTGGGGCGGATTTTAATTTTTTTATCAATTCCTCGGTACGCATTTTCACCCACTCTTTTTTTTTTTTTGTTGACGCGCATGGTTCTGCAGATGAGGCTCAACTAATTTTTCATATAAAGCACACCCATCCAGTAAACTTCAGCCACAGTTGTATCATGACCGAGTCCCATTATATTTGGGACGAGTTGAACTACAATTTGACGGTGTATGGGCGGCATTTGTTGCTTGATACCCTTCTTCCGCTCTTGATTTTGCTGGCTCTTGGCGTATATGTCGGCACTTTCTTACTAAGCCAGTCGCCCGAGGCGCCAGAAACGCAGCCGTTGGTTGATTCTGCGCTTGACGACTCCCCGGAAAACTACGGGTCCATCAAGGAGGACCTGGGCCTCGGAGATGCCATCAAACGGCTGCATTTCGACATCCATAGTCTTTCGTACACTAACGAAGATGGCTCACCGCATGGAACCGAGATTGTGGTGCACCGCAACTTCTCTGAACGGCTCCGACTCGCGCTGGAGTTGCTTGTGCTTGCTGTCCAGGTATTTCTCCATCTTGCCTTGGCTCTTCTCCCCCAGCTAGGCGACTGGTCACATGTTAGGTCCTCGGTGTACCTCCGCTTGGCGTTGTGGACTGGGCTTTTTGCGGTTGGCGGCGTCCGATTTGCCGCGAGAAAGTCGCACTGGCGCTTGCCAAACTTGTGGGCCGCGAGCACATGTGCCTATACTGTGTTGTTTGTCATTTACGTGGTGCTTGCGCGGTCGTTTGTTGCGGGAAAGTACTGCGGCTCACAGACCCGGAGCTACTACTACGCACAATTGCTTCTAGTCACGGTGCTTTTTTCGCTCAATTGGCTGGCGACCGTCGGAGACCGGCCAGTGGTGCTTTACAAGACCCCTGGACTTCAGCCGTCGCCCGAACGGAACGTGTCGCTCTTTTCGTTTGTGTTGTACGACTGGATCGACCCAATGATCATGCAGGCATACAAGTCGCTGATTGAGATGAAGGACATTTGGTCGTTGCGTGAGGACGACTACAGTTATGTGGTGTTGCGCCGCTTCGAGGACTTTAAGACGTCGTCGCGGTTTGCCATCAAGTTGTTTAAGTATTTCAAGGGGCTTTTTGCGATCCAGGCGGTTCTTACGGTTGCTGAGGCGTTTCTCATGTTTGCTCCCACGTACTTTTTGAAGAAGCTCTTGGAGTATGTCCAGGCGCCAGACCGCATTCCCAAGAACTTGGCATGGTTCTACCTCTTTCTCATGTTCTTTTTGCGTCTTCTCAATACTCTCACCTTTGGTGTTGCCTTGTATACTGGGAGACGTATCTGCATCCGCATGAAGGCGGTGATTATCGGTGAAATCTACTCCAAGGCGTTGCGCCGCAAGATGGCGGTTTCAAATGTCAAGGATGATAAAGATGACGTCAAGGATGGCGAGGACAATGCCAAAGAAACTGACCAGATTAGAGACCTTGGCGGAATCATCAACTTAATGTCCGTCGACGCATTCAAGGTCTCGGAGATTTGCGGATACCTCCACTACTTTGTTGGCGGAGCGTTGTCGGCGACAATCTCCATTGTCTTCTTGTACCAGTTGCTAGGCTGGTCGGCCTTGGTTGGTGCACTTGCAATTGTGGCTCTCTTGCCAGTGAACTACAAAATCTCGCTCAAGGTGGGCGAGTTGCAGAAACGCATTCTCGGTATCACCGATCGGCGGATCCAGAAATTGAACGAGTCCTTGCAGTCGATCCGGATCATCAAGTTCTTCACCTGGGAAAGCCGCTTCTACGACCAGATCCTCGGGGTCCGTGCCGAAGAGTTGAGTGCGTTGAAGACCCGCTGCCTCATTTCGGTTGGCGGCTCGTTTCTCCTGTTCTTGGTGCCGACGTTTGTCACAGTTCTCTCGTTTGGCTGCTACGTGTTTCTCCAAGGAAAAGTGCTCACGACCCCAGTGGCATTCACGTCCTTGTCGCTCTTCAACTTGCTCCGTATCCCGCTCGACGACTTGGCATACATGTTGTCGTTTGTCATCCAGTCCAAGGTATCTCTCGACCGAGTCAATGACTTTTTGGACGAGTCTGAAACCACAAAGTACCAGCAGCTCTCTGAGCCACGCGACGCAAACTCCCCGGAAATCGGGTTCCAGACCGCGTCGTTTGCTTGGGACACTTCAGCTGACACCGACTTCAAGTTGCGCGACATCAATGTGTCGTTTGTCCCAGGCAACTTGAACGTGATCATCGGGGCAACCGGCTCCGGAAAGACCTCGCTTCTCCTTGCGCTCCTTGGAGAAATGGAAAAGACACAAGGAAAAGTGTTTCTTCCCGGCATCCGGCCGCGCGACAAGTTGACTCCCGACCCAACAACGGGCTTCACTGAATCAGTAGCATACTGCGCCCAAACCGCGTGGCTTTTGAACGATACCATCAAGGAAAACATCTTGTTTGCCGCACCGCTCAACAAGAAACGGTACCAGGCAGTGGTGCAGGCATGCGGCTTGTCGCGCGACTTTGACATTTTGGAGTTTGGCGACCAGACCGAGGTCGGAGAAAAGGGCATCACGCTATCTGGTGGACAGAAGCAGCGTGTATCCTTGGCCAGAGCATTGTACTCTTCTTCCAGCACGCTTTTGCTCGACGACTGCTTGTCGGCAGTCGACAGCCATACTGCGCTGTGGATCTACAATAACTGCATCACAGGTCCGCTCATGAAGGGTCGCACGTGTATTTTAGTGTCTCACAACGTTGCCTTGACCGTCCGCTCGGCGAAATTGGTTGTTCTTCTTGATAATGGCCGGGTCTCGGCCCAGGGCACTCCAGCAAAACTCTTGGCTGAGGGGCATTTGGGCGATGACGAGTTGGTCAAGGCATCCATCTTGAACAATCCAGAGTCTGAGAACGTCGGCGTGTCTCTTTCCGTAGTTGGTTCCCGCCGGGCACTGAGATCTGTCCCAGTAAACTCGACCCTTGCCTATGACATTGAAGATGGAGACGAACTTGAATTGGAGCGTGTGGTGTCAAAAGTGAGCAACGTCGCTCAGCCAGAACATCGGCTAGTCAAGGACGAAGCCAAGGCCGAAGGCGTGGTTAGTCTGGAAGTATACTTGTTCTATGCGCGCCGATTTGGCTCCTGGTTGCCTTGGCTTGTGGTTCTTGTGCTCTTTGTTGGGTCGCAGATCATCAACATTGGCCAGTCGTGGTGGTTACGTCGCTGGGCATATGATAGCGAGACCGGCCACATTTCGGTGTCGGTATTTGGCCATACCGTGGGCTTGGGCCATGAGAAGTTGTGGATGTCACCAATGGCCCATGTCTTTGGCCAAGGAGCCGAGCGTGATACCTGGTACTACATGGCGGTATATGTGGCAATTGGCGTGATATTTGCCGTGGTCTGCTGTGTCAGAGACTACATTGTCTTCCTCCAGGGCATCAAGGCGTCCAACAGCATTTTTATGGACCTCTTGGACAAGGTGTTCCGAGCCAAGTTGCGCTTCTTTGACGCTACGCCAATCGGCCGAATCATGAACAGATTCTCCCGCGATATCGAGCTGATCGACCAGCAATTGGCCCCAATGGCCCAGGGCTCGTTCATCTCGTTAATCATCACCACATCGACCCTCGTCTTGATCATCTCCATCACCCCGGCGTTTTTCATCTTCGCTGTGTTCATCATGGCCATGTTCTACTACATTGCCGTCTTCTACCTCACGCTCTCGCGCGAACTCAAACGGTACGAGTCCATCAGCCGGTCGCCAATCCACCAGCACTTCTCTGAGACCCTCATTGGCGTCACCACAATCCGCGCATACGGCGACGAGCACAGATTTATGCGTCAGAACTTGGAAAAAATCGACAACAACAACCGGCCCTTCTTCTACTTGTGGGTCGCTAATCGCTGGCTACATCTTCGTGTCGACACCGCCGGCTCCTTGGTGAGTTTCTTTGCCGGTGCTTTTGTCATTTTGGGCGTAAACTATCTCGACGCCGGTTTGGCCGGCTTGTCGCTTTCTTACGCCATTTCCTTCACCGAAAGCGCCCTCTGGATCGTCCGCTTGTATGCAGAGGTCGAAATGACCATGAACTCCGTCGAAAGATTACAAGAGTATCTTGACATTGAACAGGAGCCTCCGCAGTTTGTACCAGAGACCCTCCCAGCAGCAACATGGCCAAGCAAGGGAGAAATCGAGGTCAGCAACTTGTCGCTTCGCTACGCCCCAGAACTTCCGTTGGTGATTAAAAACGTGTCGTTTGATGTGGCCTCGACCGCAAAAATCGGAATCGTCGGACGTACTGGTGCAGGAAAGTCGACGATCATCACCGCCTTGTTCCGGTTCTTGGACCCAGAGGCAGGATACATCAAGATCGACGGAGTCGATATCACCACAATTGGCCTCACAACTTTGCGTCAGGCCATCACAATCATCCCCCAGGACCCTACGTTGTTCACTGGTAATATCCGGTCGAACCTCGATCCGTTTGACGAAAAGTCCGACGACGACATCTACGTGGCCCTTCGCAGAGTAAACTTGATTTCTCCAGACGAATACAACGCCATCCATACCATTGCCCAGTCGTCGGTCTCCACGCCAGACGAGGAGAACAAAAACAAGTTCTTGGACCTTACTAATACAGTTGAAGAAGGGGGCAAGAACTTGTCCCAGGGCCAACGGCAATTGATGTGTTTGGCTCGATCCTTGCTCCGTGCTCCAAAGGTCATCTTATTGGATGAGGCAACCGCGTCAATTGACTACGATTCCGACGCCAAAATCCAACTGACTATCCGCAGCGAGTTTGCAAACAGTACCATCTTGACAATTGCCCACAGACTCCGCTCCATCATCGACTACGACAAGATCTTGGTGATGGATGCTGGTGAGGTCCGCGAGTACAATGACCCTTACACATTAATATCAGATACCAACAGTATTTTCTATGGTATGTGTGCCAACTCGGGTGAGTTGGATACTTTGGTGAAACTCGCCAAGGAAAGCCTGGAAAAGGCCAAGAAGTGATATATATATATATAATAAATATTCTAATCTAGCATGTGTAGTTGCCTGCTCGATTGAATGGTACTAGCTGAGCACCATGTGTCATGTTTCTGCTAACAAGACGTGAATATGTTTTGTAATAAATTGGTGCTTTACTTCTCTTTTGGTAGTTACAGAAATTACTTACATATTACGTCTCATTACTAGCGCTTTATTTCTCGCTGAAATCTCGGCAAGGCTTACCTCTTATCCACCAAAGTTAATTCTATCTCAAAGTATAAATAGTCGAGCAAATATATAATTGGCTATTTGCCAACTCATATCCTATTTATTATATTACAAGTTTCATATGACACGGTATACGTAAACAGTTGAATAATACAAAACAAGATTTCCTTTGCTTAGACATATTGTTAAAAGTTTGAGGCGATTGGAATTTAAAGATTTAGGCAAAAAGTCATTCAAATTTCATTACAAGATAATATACCATAAACAATGATGCAAACTTGTTATTAGCACAAGATAAATCTACTTCTGTCAGTGATTCCAATTTGCAAATGTTGTCATCCATGCTGAATACGCCATTCACGCCAACGAAAATAAAGACAACTCAAAAGAGTAGCACCAAAAACTTATAAAACAAAGACAAAGTGAAAAATGACGATAAATACTTTAGCTTCGCCAAGGAAACTCAGTTACATTATATCAACACATTGCTTATACAAACATACACACACACACACACAAAACTTAGCTAATACACATATCTAAAACTGCGATTCTCCATATCAGTCACATCATCCATCGTATAACTATTCACATCCACTTCCACCTTTTTCCCTTGCTCCTTGTCTCGTCTGCTATTCTCCCATCTGCAGTAGAGTGCAAAACAAATCAAGAGAACACACAGCGAGACGTTGGAGAATATCATGGCACCAACACCCAATGGGTAGGTAGGTGCCTGTTCCGTTTTGCAGAAGAATGGACCAATGAGATTGCCTATACAGTAGCCCATGAACATAAACGCATTGAAGACGATCTTCTTTGTATGACCTGCAACGTTACTGGTACTGAGTGACAACAACAACACAAAGGAGCTGTTCCCAAACCCAGTCAAGTAGTAGCAAATCAACTTGGCAACCTTTTGTTGTGGCAGAATGTACCGTAATCCAAATGCTCCGGCAATAACTGGAACGAGGTACATCACACCGAAAAGAGCACGCATATTGCGATGCAACTTGGTGATAAAGTAGTCTTGGAGAAAAACACAGGACAAAATGGCAATGACAATCAACGCCCCATAGGGTATTTGGAGCACGGTGGTGATCAAGGTGCTGAAGCCAAACCCCTTTATAATGATAGTAGCAAAGTTGCTGAGAAGCCCATTCTGGATGGTTCCAAGCAAGATTATCCAGGTTAGAAAGTAAAGTTTTGGGTCGCAAAATGCCTCCTTGACATGACTCCACTTGAACACCCTGGTCTCAATACCCATTTGATCGTCACGTAGCCTGTGCACTAACACTTTCATCTCCCAGTCGTTGAAATACCGTGCCTTGAGTGGACTATCTGGCATCAATAAGATCACACTCAACCCCCAAGCACTGCACAAAGCCCCAATCACCAAGAACTCATACTTCCACGAAGGTAAGGCTCCCTTAATGTTGCCAATGGCATAGCCCAAAAGCCCACCAAAAGACGCAGCAAGTCCCATGGAACAGTACCAGATCCCGATTTTGATCGGCTGTTCTCGTCTGGTGTACCACATCGACGTAATCAACATGTAAGCAGGGTCAGCAATCGACTCGACTGCACCACCAAGAAATCTCACCACCATTAACGTCAGAAATGAGTTGCATGCTGCCTGGCAAATGAGCAAAACACCCCACAAGAATATGTTGAACCCCAACAACTTTCCAACAGGAAACCGTACCAACATCATGTTATTGGGGATGCCCCAGAAAAGGTACCCAAAGTAAAATATCGACGAGAGCCAGTTGTACCGTGCGCCTGTCAACTGCAAGTCCTCGATGATACCAAAGATCGCAGCATACGAAAGTGACGTCTTATCAATGTAAAAGAAGATGAAGCATACACCAAGAATGGGTAGAATGATCCAATCGACGCGCCTAAGAAGCTTCTTCAACTGTTTAGGAGTGTAGTCAGCCTCAGAGGCATCGTACAGCGTAGCCTCATCGTTATTGCCCAGATCTTCCTTTCTGAAAGTGACAATGTCGCTTAGTTCTTCATTCTTGATCTCTTCCATTGCGCCAATGTCTATATAGTGCTAGATGCCCAGTTTATATACCTATTGATGCTCCTCTTTGCTGTGACCATACCAACTGCATACTAGCAGCCCCAGATAAACATCTCTAAGCGACCCTTGGCAGAAGTATATATTACAAACAAACAAAAACCTCTGACCATCAATATTTCTAAAACAAGCATTGTGGGGATCCATGTTTAACAAAGCATATTTCATCTTGTGTATCCACAATGCTGGATAAGCACTGGCTCCAATATGCTGCAGGTTAATTAAACTTTATGGCCCCCTTCATAAACGGCTGATGGTTTCCAAATGGTACTATTATAAATTATAGATGAGAAGCAGTTTCTCGCAAACCGTTTTCCTTGATATTTTTGCTTTCCACAACCTGTAAAGAACACACTATCCTGCTTTAGAAGGACTTAGCTCTGGAACGTCAAAATCCATTTCACTGTAGATGCATGATCCAAGGAATTGATAAATTATCCAACATTGTGGGGGGAACTTCTCCACATGGATCGATCCATAGTGTGGTCTGCACCAAAGTTAAATTTGTCTGGGGAAACTATAGTCTCCTCTTGCGGACTCATGGAGCAAGCAAACCAAGATGAGTCCTACAGAAATGTCTAATAACGTAGCAATATATCAAAATTCGTTCCATATACTGTCGGTATGGTTCTTGGTGCCCAAATTTGCCACTTGATAGGGTAAAGAGAAATTATTGATTGGCCTGGTGTATTCTATTTATACTCTAATTTTTCTTCATCTCATTATCAAGTACAGCCTTGCGCAATATCATATCTTGAATCTCAAAATTTATTGCTGCTCAATTAAGGTACAATGGCCTAATTATAATGCTCCTCGCTGATCCTTTGATTAAGATCATTACCAATCGTGTCAAATATGGCTCTGGAATAGCATGAATTATGTTGAAAGTATCATGATGTGTCAATAATAACAATATATCACTATACAAGCCATCTTGCTGATTGACATTGACATCAAAAAGCAGCAATTTTCTGTAATAGCAGGCCCCTATAACTCTCAAAAGTTTACCATCACCAAAGTATCGAGGGTCCACTCATTCAATTACAACACGAAAATCTAGTACAGCCGCTCTAACATTGAATGTGTCTACCATTTCTTTTTCTCATGCTTGGTGGTGAATTTAGATTTTGAAAAAGACTTGTATTGAAGGGATATGCAAAACCCGTTGAAAATCATAAGTTGCTTGAACAAGGGCGTAGTGAATTCAACCAAGAAGCGCATAGTTCAAACAATGACATATGAAAGACCTCATTCCATATAGCTAGATCAAGATGAATTTGTAGTTATCATTACAATCTGTTTTCAGGTGGCTCAGTAACACAGCTCAACAGGAAATGGCTATGAAAATCTAGCACCCAACAGTTGACATGACTGTTGGGTTGCGTAATAGTATGTTTGGTGTCGTAAATAAAGTTTATAAACACTGACCTAGCAATAGGTTATGATACACTAGAACCAGTACCAGAAACATATATGCCAAACAAAGGATGAGCAGGTGATGTGTTGGTAGCGGGTATTTATCATCCCCACGAAACAGGGCATGAATGATCTGATGGAGTGAGTATTTGGAAAGTTTTAAGCCACGGTAAAACCACGGACTGACTAGGTAATTCGAAGATTGGCTATAATTCAGATGGAATAGATTGTAAATGTACTAGACATTTAGTCTATATAATAGAGTGTAAATGTAATAGACATTTAGTCTATATAATAGATTGTAAATGTAATAGACATTTAGTCTATAATAGATTTCAAATGTAATAGACATTTAGTCTATAATAGATTTCAAATGTAATAGACATTTAGTCTATAATAGATTTCAAATGTAATAGACATTTAGTCTATAATAGATTTCAAATGTAACAGACAGTCTAAACAACACATGAAAAGCGAATAGCAACCTATACAACCTTCATTACCTATGCATATACTCCAAGCTGTATCATAGACTGTATAAATCCAAAGAGTACCATGTAAGCTCCGAAAATAAACCAATCCACAAAATATACCAAACAAACTCTGGAATACAACTGTAAACCACGACAAAAATTGTAAACCCTAAATACCTCAAAGAGTGGTGACTACCTCAGAGAGTCCAAAGTCACGTTGACCGTCCCATCTTGGCCTCTTAGAATTCCGTTGACGACATTCGACTCACTGTCGTCGTAATTTATATCCTGCTGGTGCTTGACAATAAAACTAAAGGCGCTGCTCTTGACCAAGGTAAACAAAAGCCCGATTTTGTTTTCCAAGAAGCGGAGGTTTTCGACCAACTGGGGAGTGGGCGCCCTGTTCAACTCCTCTAGCTGTGCGTTTATTTTCCGCAAGTGGGTGAGCGTCAATTTGTACTGCTCCAAGATTTCAGTCTGTGTTTTAGTTAGCTGAGGCTCCATGGTCAAGTGTCAAATTTCGGGCTGCAGGTCTGTTCCTATCTGGCCCGGGCACGCAACCAGATGGAATTTAAGCAATGTACCGAAGCTTGAAATTCGTACACAATGTCCAATGCCAAGGTAGAGAGCGGGAACGGGGTGGGCAACTTGCCGTCAGTGAACCCCGAGGAATTGATTAATCAGGCCAAGGATTTGAGGAACGAAGGCTTGAATGCCAAGGCGGAGCACTTGCAATCGCAAGGCATGGGCCAGGAGCAACATGGAACCAGTATGGACGTAAAAAGTCTGAAGGACGACCATCGGGACGATCCTACGCTTGCTAAAAACCGGCCTGGAACGCAGGAGGATCCGCTCAAGGTCATTGCCGACGCGCAAGAGACGCGAAAAATCTTGAAGCGGAAGCCGCCTGTGGCCAAAAACTACTTCAAGCTTGTGTGGATCGTTGGGCACGCAACCAGTCTTGTGTTTGGGCTCTTGTTCTTTGGGCTCTACTATTTCCGGTATCGCCACAGACGGAGTCTCTTGTCGAAACTGTGCTACCGGCTTTCTCTTGTAGGGTCGATTGCTGCATACTCAATGACGGTGGTCTCGAAGTTTGGAGCAACGTCAGCGAACGTCTATGCGCTTCTCACGACCGAAAACTTCCAGTACTTGTTGTTGGCGGTGGTTTGGCTCTTTACCCGTGCCGTTGTGTTTAAAATCGCTCCGTACGTGGTGGTGAGCTTCCTACAATTGAGCAAGCACTTTAATGTTGTGGAAAAATACCCAAAGCCAATGACAAAAGGCCTTGCACGTGCCATCCCGTACAACGAGTTGGCCTTGGTGTTGGTGTTGGTGTGGGACACGCTTTTATTCCGTGGAACCTCGGGATTCGCGTTGGTGATCTTCCTCATGTTCTACTGGCTTCGGATCGTGTACTCCGAGTCGACGAACTTGTTTTTCACGGATGTTACTGACGTGATCGACCAGCGACTTATTGCCAAGTGCCCTGAGTCGGTCCAGGAGAAGTTCCATGCGTTTGTGCGGTTGACCGAAGCTAAGAAGCAGAAGCACGCGCAGCTTCTTCACCAGGACCATCAGGCGGCGATTGAAGAAGTGGCGGACGGAAAAATCCCGGAGATCGATGAGAAGGACCAGGAAGTCACTGAAGACAAGCCATTTGCCACATCTGAGGCCAAGAACAATGCTGCTGAGCCAAAGAATGTCCACATTAGTGCTGACACCAAACAAGCCGACTGATCACGTGATGTATGTGCACACGCACCAACTGATAATAGTCACGTGCCGTACCTGATTGTTTCGCGTGGCTTCTTATATAGGAAATACATGACAGCACTGCGGGGCGCAGAGCGATTACGTAACTAAAGTTTGAAATTTTGCCGTATTGTAACCGAAGCATGAGACATGGGACTTATCAGCATTAGGGGGATATTTAAAAAAGCCAAGAGCGGTGAGACCGCTGAGGAGCCGGTGGGTGGGAAACTCCAAGAAAAAAGCCCGCTTGTCCTGCCCATGGACCGGTTCCGTGAGCAGTACCGGATGCTGGAGTGTATTGGTGAGGGGGCATTTTCCAAGGTGTACAAGGCGCGGGATTTGAAGAATGAGCGCAACGTGGCGATCAAGGTGATCCACAAGAACGCCATCAACCAGGCCCAGCATCGGAGCATCCAAAAGGAGATTGAGATCATGTCGAGGTTGGACCATAAGAACGTGGTGGGGTTGTACGAGCACATCGAGACCGCACAGCTGTTCTATTTGGTGCTCGAGTACTGCCCTGGCGGCGAGATATTCAAGCAGATTGTCAACTTCACCTACTTCTCGGAGGACTTGGCGCGGCACATCATCCTTCAGGTGGCAGACGCGGTGCGGTATCTCCATCAGCAAGGGGTCGCGCATCGTGATATCAAGCCGGAGAACATTCTCTTTGTTCCGTGCGACTATGTGCCCCGGAGTGCTGCTGAGATTTCCGCGGCCCGACGAGCCAGCGATAGTGACGATATGATGGACGAAGGCCGGTTCCGGGCCGGGATCGGCGGAGGCGGGATCGGAGTGGTCAAAATCGCAGACTTTGGCCTCTCAAAATGGGTCTTCAACACAACAACCCAAACTCCTTGTGGCACCGCTGGTTATACCGCCCCAGAGATTGTCCGGGCAGAAAAGTACTCCAAATCGGTGGATCTCTGGGCCGTGGGATGTGTCTTGTACACGTTATTGTGCGGCTTTCCGCCATTCTATGACGACGCAAATGACACCCTGAAACTCTTGGAAAAGTGCCGCAAGGGCGAGTACGAATTCTTAAGTCCTTGGTGGGACGAGATCAGCAGCGACGCCAAAAAATTGGTGCTGTGCTTGCTCAACATCAACCCACTAGCCCGATACAACATCTCCCAGCTTCTATCAGACCCGTGGATCACCCGTGGAAAACAAGCCGTCGCCCAATACTCATACACCCAGGAAGAATACTTCCCCACATCCCCATATGACGGTCACGTGATCGTGGCTCTGGGGTCTTCTCTGGGCACTCCATTGGGCACTCCATTGCGAATGAATGATGAGCCGCAGTTGATTGAGAAGGAGAAAAAGTTGCGTAGCGTGTTTAGCAAGAGTATCGCAGTGCAGCGCGACCATGAAGAGGCTCTTCAACAAAATGAGTTGCCCCAGCTTTCTGAGGTGGATGAGGAGGAAACCAAAAGTGTTCAAAAGGGTAAAAGTATACGACTGGTCGATCTGAATAGCCAGAGTGCCACGCCGCAAAGCATGCTGAAGAATTTCACCCTGGAAAATTCCACAGTCGACATCGCACAATCCATGCCAAAGGTCACTGTCCAGGAAATCCCAGACAATAGCATATCCAGTCTATCAGCCTCGCTTCAGTCAGTCAAGTTCAAGAAACGTAACATGCCAAAGACCCCGTGTCCAATTGGCTTGGAGTTCAATGACACCGAATCGCCAAGCAGCGAGGATGTTGCTAGTAGCGAATCAGTAAGTAGCAGAGAGTATACCCCTCTACAACTTGAAGCCGGCTTGAACAATTTCAGCCTCGACATGAATCAGTCTAGTATGCTTGAACGTCGTCGGAAGTCCAGCTTAGCCGCTGAAAAGGTCAAGTAGTGGCAAGCGGGTTTGTTTTATATTGCAATGTGTTGTTGGTGGTATTCTTGAACTGTTTCTATTGAGTAGAGCCATCTGTTGAAATATATTGATTGTTAGGTTTTGTAACTTGGTTTCTGATGTTGCATAATGTAGAATGTTGAGATGTCTGACAAGGCTGTTTTGTCGTTGGAAATGTTGATAATGTTGTGTAATGTTGATAATGTTGTGCAATGACATGAATATGTTGTTCAAAGTCATGGATATGTTGTGTAATGTCATGAATATGTTGTCCAAAGTCATGAATATGTTGTCCAAAGTCATGAATATGTTGTTCAAAGTTATGAAAATGCTGTCATAAGCCAATAATATACTATCCTAAACCAATAATATACTATTCCAAGACATAATACACTGGCCTTGAGCATAATATTGGGTAATCAGCCGTCAGTCCATCTGTAAATACCTCCATTTGTTAATCAATACATTAGCCATATAGCATGATCCATCTTTATAATCCGCTTTCCATCTGTTCAATTCAATAACTTGTCAATAGAACATAAAATATCAATTCTTGAATAGGTCACTCCATTGCTCGTGTTGACCCACTCAATAGAATAATTAACACAATCTGCAGAGTATTCACCAAGTGCTCAATTCCCTCTATGGACAGCGTCCCAATAATCACATAAATAAACTAGTCTCCATACTGGCATAGACCAATCTCTTGTATTCAAATCGCCAATTATCTGAAATATTGGCCTATTCTGGAAAAGTGCTAATCTAAAGTGCACATCTGCACATTTCAGGTACTATTCCGGTTCACTAGCATCTTTCTTGAAATTACAAGCCCCATTTGAGCAACATTACTTCTGGTAGGCGTATAGTCGTATGTCTTTGTTTGGGTAATAAACTTTTCCTCTGTGCCCGGAAATGTTCCTGCTAGCTCGTCGTCACTAAACAGGGATGAGTCGGACGCATATACGTCTACCATTGACCTCTCACCATTCCGTTCTGGAGTTTTTGAAATCTCTTGCTCATTATTTACCGGATTTTCCAGAAGCATTGGTATTTGTTGGTTTTCCAGAAGCATTGGTACTTGTTGGTTTTCCAGAAACGCTGGTACTTGTTGGTCTTCCTTTTTCACCCGTGGGACTTTATCAACTTCCATCTTTACTGAAACTTCAGCTTCCCTCTTTATTAAAACTCCACCTTCCCTCTTTACTGAAACCTCGGCCTCTGGAACTTGTTCAAACTCCCGCTTCACTTCCCCTTGCTTCGCATACAACTCCCTTGGCACTAATTGAGGAATTTCAATTGGCCGTGGCGGGCCGTCGATTTTCATGATTTTGCTAAGGCTTTTTGACTTCCCTTTGCGCGGAATTTCCGTCTCTGGAGGCGAATTTCGACACACCTTTGGAAGACCCACGCAAATACGCGACTGGCGGCGCAAAGATTGGAGTGAACCTCGGACAAGACGATACTTTTCACTAGTGAGAATCTCGTCCGCTCCCTCACTCTTTTGGATACACACAAGCCTTGTGGGTATTTTCGCCTCGCCCAATGGTTTTGGGCTTTTCTTGGGCTTGGACAATCCGACTTTTCTACCCGCACATCTTTCTCGCCAAATTGGACTTCCAGGCAATCTTCCAGAAGACATTAGCTGAAGCGCGCTCTCTTGTTTAACCTGGACTTCAATTTCACGTTGAAACTCCCGTTTTATCAGTGTCTCATTTGCCTGAGTCACGCTATTCTCAGTCCCTTCTCTCTGATTATTTGCCTTGTTGCGTTTCACAATACCAGAAACATCCCGCTCAGTCACACCTGTCATATACTCCACCTCCACTATAAAGCTCGCCAAATCTAGCAGAATTCCCTCGGAAAACCTAACCTTGGTGAACTCTTCGGCAATCAAAGCACCAGTTCCGTCGTATAACTGTACTTTTTTATTTATCTTATAATATTTGAGAACCCCATCATGCCACGTCTTATTCTTCTGCGTCTTATGCTTGGTGAAAAGAACACAATATTCGACAATTTGCGAAACCAAGACCATGTCTAAATCTAATACGCGCCTGCTGGAAACCCCATCGGACAATACACGTGACCAGACTGGTTGACATCGGGCAGGGCACGTAATGACAGAAAACACCTGGGGTTGGGGTTTTTGTAGATTAGAATATGGACTTGTTGGGGTTACTTCGGCCAAAAAACGTGAATATCGACGTGTCGAAATGGTTCCGCAGCGAGTCATTGGACTCGGTTCTTTGTCTGGAAATTCTTGACAAGCGGTCCTTTATAGCAAACTTCAATCTCGAGCCGACAAATCAAAACTCCATGACAAACTATACGGTCCACTTGGAAGATTATATCAAGCGATTATATCTGCTTTGCGGCTCTCAGCTAGCGGTAGCCAGTCAGATTGTTATGGTTGAAGGACCGGTGGTATGGGAGCTACCAATCACCCCTAATAAAATGAACTTGGCAGTGCGCTGGACCGTTTATAATGAGATCCAGATGAGTGTCATGGCGCTCAGCTTGGGATATTTTCGCATTGGGTGTAATTTTCTCTGTTCTGATTTTTTTATGGCGGATTTCAGCACATTCAGCAAGCTGGATGCCGAGACTAAATGGAAGACTGTGAGTAACAATTTCTTCAAACAGGCAGCAAGTATCATTGATTACTTAAAGAGTCATATGATTCCACAGACAGAAGAGGTGCTAGAGACCTCTAGTAAATTTGTGAACTTTGTCGGTAGCTATATACATGCGAATTTCCAGTTGGTAGTGCTCATAAAGAACTTTTGGTCCGAGCGACACGAAAATGCAAACGAGGTGTCGTACAATTTAGAGGACTTGACAGGCGACTTTTACAAGAAAAACAATTATCATTTATTGATCAAAATCGCCACATATGTCTTGAACGAGCTCAGAAGTCTTGATGGTTACTTGAACGAGTTCGAACAAAACCTAGGCTCTAGTTACAAGTTTGTTCAGGGCACTAGTGATTGGAAGAGTCTCGTCCGAAAACTTGTAGATGCCGACGATTCTGACGACCTGGATGAGGAAGAAAGCGGAGTCTCGTTTAGCAATAGACGGACCCTTGGACGGATCGTGAAGCAGCTACAGTCTATGCGGAAACTAGTTCTGATATTCAGCACATATGTCGAGCTTTACTTGGTAAAGTACCTTTGCCTAGACAACTATATAGTTAAGCACAAGGTAGGGTATGCCATCTCGCTAATCAACTACGGATTCCTGGTTGTTGACCAGGGTTCGCAAAAGACTGGCAATGGAAAAATCAAGGGCATGTTCAAGAAATTTAGCGACAAAAAGGACAAGAAGAATAAAAAGAGTAATGGTTTTGTCACCCAGGAACAGCTAGGACAGGGTGATGCAGAGTTACTGGCGACAATTTCAAACGCACAGTTTTATCGCAAGTATCTTGAGTCGCAACTGGGTAACCGGCTCATTCTCCTTGACCTTGGTTACTTGTTGGGTCATTTGAAAAACTTGAAGTACAAGTTCACTGTGCAGAACGATAATTTGAGTTTTGAGAAAGTAGACAGCGTGACACGTGAGGAATTGTATAACCAGTTGCCTTTGGGGAAGAAGTTGCCGATTAATTTGGTGCAATGGACCCCAATTGGTCCTGGAAAGGAGACACAGGGGTACTATTAGCGTGTGGAATGGATAATATGACTAAATTGTCCAAAGATATTCTATATCATATGGGTTTGACTTGTGAATATTCAAGGTGAATGAGTTTTTGAGCAGAAAAAGTCCAAGCCTGTGACCTTGACTATGCTGATGTTGGGATTTTAAATGAAGACAAACATTGACAAAAGAGCCATACTGAATTTTCCGGGCAAAACAGACGATCATTTTATAACTAATACTTTACAATACATGTATCTGGGTGTGATGAAAACGTACATAATGCTACTACTATATCACAAAAAGACGACAGGACGACGTGATTTCGAGTCTAAATAACACCCAATGCCTTGGCATGGTGCTCCATGTGTTCGGCCATAAACGTAGACACAAAATAATACCCATGGTCGTACCCTTTGACCATCTTAAAGTCCACAGTCAAGGGTGTACCCTGGGCAAAATTGACCAATAGATCGCTCCTCAAGGCGTTGTTGTTCAAAAGCAGATCATTTGTTCCTTGGTGGACAAGAATTGTATTCTTTGGACCGGAGTAGTTTTTGAACAAGGCCGGGATGTCATACTGGGAATACTCACTAGGGTCAGCCAAATAGCCCTCAAAACAGGCTCTTGTGCCTTCTGAATTAAGCGGGTCGCTAATTGGCGCAAAGGCCGACACAGACTTGTATTCCTGTGAAGTGCTGGTGTTGTTTTTGAGGAAGAACAACAAGCTTCCAAAGCCGCCCATTGAGTGGCCGAAAATCGACTTGTTGCTGAAGTCCAAGTTTGGCCATTGTTCAGCAAGTAAAGGAACATCCTTTAGAACATAGTCGTACATCTGGTAATTTTTCTTGTATGGCTCCTTGGTGGCATTGAGGTATAAACTTGCGCTTTCCCCGAAAGTCCACAGGTCCTTGGCACCAGGAATGTCCAAATCCTTCGGGGAAGTGTCTGGGAAAACCACTGCGATTCCGTACTTTGTCGCATATTGGAAGATTCCGGCCTTTTCACTGGCGTTTTGCGGGGAACAAGTCAACCCTGAAAGATAAATGAGCACGGGAACCGATTTGGAGTGGTACTGTGGTGGGAGAAAAAGGTTGATTGCCATCTTGCAAGAAGTCGTGGCGGCCTCGTGCGAAAGAAGATGCAAATCTCCATCGAAAGTGTGGTGAGATTCAAGAATGTTGAACATGGGATAGGTTTTGGGATTGCAGATGGCTGATAGCAAGTTGTGTGTCACGTGATTAGTGGGTGGGTTTTGTTGAAGGGTGAGATGGAATTGGAGAATAATAATGGGGCCTGTATGTGGTGTGGAGCGAGTGATTTGATATGAAGCTGATTTAGTCTTGGGCATGGCATTTTGGAGAGACTGGAAAAATTGGAAATAGAAAATTAGAAATTGAAAATTGAAACGGTTGAAAAGATTTATATTTTGCCGTTTAATGCTGGGAAAATTGCAAGGATACAACTTTTGAATTAATCTTGAGTTTGGTTTTAAAATTCTTCAAGAGGCAGCTCTTCCAGTTGGCAACATGCATAATCAGCAGGACAGATGTACATTGATAAAGTCTTTCCATGGCGAAGGAGAATCAATCAGAATATTGGCTTTCATGTTGGGTCAATGGTGTTTATTTGATGAACTTGATATGGACTAACGTAAGGTGACTGATTTTAATGAAAATTACAAGACCGGTTGGACCTAAACAACACGACAGATGAAAGGCCAATGAAAGGTCAATGAAAGGTCAATCATCAAGAGAATTCATGATCATTGAATTACCAGACACGCTGTAATATAGTAACTATGATACGAGAAGTAATATGATTCTTTTTATTACACACCTAGGCATGGTGAACATTGGCCTGAGCAATTCGCACATGGGCGTATCGAGACCTCCTTATATATATATAAATCTGCTTGACAGCACTAGTCTACGTTTAAACTGTCAGTTATTTCCCCAACCTACGTGTAATTTGCCACTAGTTTCTCTGGCTACATTTAATTTGTCACTTGTTTCCCTAGCTACATTTAATCTGCCAGTTAATACAGCAATGCTGCCTCAGGATGTTCCTGAGTAAAAATATAACTGTCAAATAACCATAATTCCAAAGACAATATATAGCTAAATACAAAAATAAATATTATTATTGTCATCTGCCACCTGCTTCCCTTCGACCATCACGTGACCATACATATACACACGTGACAAACTAACACGTTACGACGAAAATTCATCCTCCAACTAACATGAGATTCTGCTTGGGATTGGGAGTATTGTTTTTTTCTGTGGTGTTTGCGGCCCAGAATCTCTTTGCCAATGACAATGTGCCTGTTGTCTGGGAGAACATCAATGTTGAGCGGATCCTTGACGTCTCGAAATCATATGTCAAGGAGGTGATTACCGTTGAGGCCAAGAACATTGGGGCCACTCCATTGGGGCAGTATGTGCACCCTATTCCAAAAGAGTATGACGAAGACTTTGCATTGATCCTTGCGACCACAGTTGAGGGTCTGAACCAGGTGCTTTCGGTGCTGTTGCGGAAAAACGATGCCGATTCCAATTCCGCGTACCACTACCTCGTTGTATCGTTTCCGGCACCAGTGGCACCCAACTCTGCGTTGAAGTTCCAGTTGCAGTTTATTTTGTTGCATAATCTCCTTCCGTCGACCGACAAATTGCCAATGAACCAGCAGCAGAAGTTGTTGCTCAAGCTGTTCAAGTACTTTGTGTCGCCTTACCCCACGGAAAAATACGTGCTCAGCGTCATGGGAGCTGACAGCACTGATATTGTGGACTTGCATGCGGAAAAATCGAACCCCGAGCTTCCGCAATTGACCCAAGAAGCTGCCAACAACATGGTGTTGTTCCGGGCCAACGAGCCAATTGCTCCGTTCACAGTTGACTACGTGTCGCTCCTCTTTTTGCGCAACAAGCCGATCCCAGTGGGCGAGAAGTTGGAGCGTAACATTTGGGTATCCCATTGGGGCAATTCGGTGTCGTTTGAGGAGTCCTTGGAGCTCACCAACATGGTTTCCAAGCTCTCCAAGGGATTCAGCCGTCTTGAGTGGATGAGCACCCAGTCTGCCAAGCAATTGGGAGCCCAGATCATCGGGCTTGAGCTCGAGTTGCCAAGAGGCTTTAGAGAGGCATACTATGTCGACCTTGTAGGCAACGTGTCGACGTCGAAGATCGTCCAGAACCACCTCATTCTCAAGCCACGGTTCCCGATTTTTGGCGGCTGGAACTACAACTTCACCATCGGCTGGGTCAACGACTTGAAGCAGTTTGTCCGCCAGTCGGTTGAAGACAGAGAAGTCTACTACTTGAACGTCCCCCTCTTGAACGGGCACTCGGACATTTCCTATAACCAGGCCGACATCAACGTCTACCTTCCAGAAGGCGCAGAATTGTTGGATATCGCCTCACCAATGCCATACAAGAGCACCAATTTGGGCTACGAGAAGTCGTACTTGGACTTTGACGGACACACCAAGCTCACGATCCACTACCGCAACTTGGTGGACGAATTCAAGCAGAGCCATCTTATTGTCAAATATCGCTACGCCTTGGGTGCCTCTTACAGAAAGCCTGCCATCATTGGCGGGTTCTTGTTTGTGGCCTTGATTAGTTATTTGCTCTTGACCAAGATTGACATAAGTATTGACAAGGCTGGAAAGGCTGCCAACGAGAAGAGTAAAAAGGAGGTGAGAGAAGTCCAGGAAAAGAAAGATGTCAAGGAGAAGAGGGATGACAAGGAGAAGCGTTGAATGTATATTCGAATAGTGTAGAAATTTACAGGTTATTTCTGATATTGTAGTGTACCGTGTAAATGGTTGGTTGTATATGGGTTTGGCTAACTCCAGACTACATGAATGGAAAGTCAGTCTAGACTAGGTCAATAAAAAGTCAGTCCAGACTACATCAAAGAAAACCAGTCTAGACTACGCCAATAAAAAGTCAGTCAATATTACATCAATAGAAAGTCAGAATGTCATTCTAGCTTTTGTCAGGTGACGTCAACCAATACTCGCTTGATAATCATCACTAGCACATTTCCCAAAATACGCCAGTGACCAATTCACTGCCATACAATAAACTGCAAGTGCAACGTTCTGGTGCCTTCTAGAAGTCTCGACGATATGCATTACATCACTGCCTTTAGAATAAATTGGTATTTGTCCCAGCCCATTTGAATACCAACTTTCCAAATTTCAAGCTCCGGTCAACGTGACTCAGCTGCACCATCCCCACATTTCAAATGTTGCTAATTAAGACTAGGCGTGAGTCATTTCGGCCACACAAGTCCGAGTGAGTCAATCAGTATTCCAATTGATCACGAAAATAAACAAGTGAATAAAATCAATGGCTCTATATTTTAAATTGGACCCCAACGATGTGGCTGACAAATAAAATCGCCTGGTAAAATGGAGAGCTTACAGCCACAGGCTTCGAGCAAAGTTGATGAACTTACAAATATACGTGCTTCTTTATGTCACCAACGATTTTATAATTGATTGTATTTTGTATGAATATCTCAGATATTATCAATGTGCTTATCTCGTCAACTGGGCCTTGTCATGCTGCATGTAGATGACGTCATGGAACATTCCAGATGATGCAATGAGTGTGGCCCATTTCCAATCATTGATGATTGTCATGGGGCGTAAAATCTTAATTGGGTATTAGTTCATACACTCAGTTACTTTGTTGGGTAATTACTCGTCTTGATGCAACCACCCTTGGTGGGATTATTTTAGCAAATATCGGCATCTCAAATGGTGACCTGTATGTAGTCTGTTAATGGGACTGATGAGATTACTATGACTATTAAGACTTAGAGAACATAAAGAATATTAAGAATATAATGACTATTAATACCATTGATAAATTGATTCAATTGAGCGTTACAAGTCGTCAAGTCGTTGTACAACTCCATTCACCTACTCCACATTTTAATTGCCTAGAGTAATCACCAGTACACTGGTAACCACCCAGTAAATCGGTAATGGACATCCCGCGAATTTCCCCATTAGTAAACGTCTATGTTCAGGAATATTCCAAGAAGCTGTGCCAAGTAATGCTCAATCGGACACGGTGGCTTTGCGGAATTGTGCGGAGTTCTGTTATGGCATTTGAATGATCAATTACATCATCGCTGCGCACTATATAAGGCGCACCTCCCCACACAGAAAAACATCAAAAGCAAATACACATTTACTTCAAGCAATACAATTGAAACATAAATCAAATCAATAACCATTGATAATGACTAGAACACACAAGTGGCAAAACCCAGACAGCAAATATTTCACCCACAACGGGAACTTTAACGAGGACCGCAACCATGTCAAAAAGAATGGAGCTGGACGGGGAAACTGGGGAACAGAGGCTGATGACTTGCACGAGTTGATGAATTCGGGAGACATTCCTAAAATGTACAACAAGCAGCGTCGTGGAAGCAACAGCATGAAGCAAGAGGCGCGGATTGACGCAATCAACAAGGAGGATCCAATTGACGGGGCAATGGACTAGTCTATGCGTCGCTGAATGAAACTTCTCGCACCATATTAAGAGATTGGCGAGACTATGATAAACGAATTACAAAAAACTGGCATAAATATGATTAAATGAATACACGCATGAAATTTGATTTGCTGTAGTTTGTTGAGTGTGGATCTGTGAACATGCATTTATGAGGCTCAGTCTGGCCTGCCCCTGGTAAGTCATGTGACTGAAGTAAGTAACTCAGCATTATGGAGTAAGGTGGGTAAGCGGTGTCATGTGAGTTAAGTATATCTACAACTACATTAAAGGTAGGTGATTATTTTACGTGATTTAAGTATGATATACGACTGCTATAATCACTGGCTTCATACATTAAAGAGACACATATTCAGATTCAAGAAGACACACACTCAGATTCAATGAGTTTCGTGCGTAGCATAAGAGTAAAGCTCTGAATTTAGTCATTATGTTTACCTATTTGCTTATCCACTCAAATCCAAAAGGATAAAACTATTCATATAGAAGTTGTAAAATTGATCAATCTTGGTCAAGTCAAATGATAAGCATAAACTTTGATGATTACCGCTAAATCCTATGGTATAATTGTCCAAGAAATACTTCAAATATTAAAAATCTGATACAGAATGCTATTGGTTATAGATAACCACACCATGTACCAATGCTACTGCTCCCATTGGAGTTTTTAATCTCAACCAACAAAGTAAGGGCCGACAAAGGGGTTTCTTCAATAGTAATGCTGCCTCAGGACGTTCCTGAGTAAAAATAAACTTGTCGAATAGCCGTGTATTCGGAGATGTAAGATAGCTGAATACAAAAATAAATATTATCATTATACTCTCAGTCATTAAATATATGTCAAGTCCCATGTTTCTCAAAATCCGATATTGCATTACTTGGATACTCGTTTTAGGTAATCAGGGCAATTTAGTTCAAAAGCTCACTCGACCCTATTTTACGCTCCTTAGCACATTCCAGCAACTCCACCCCACTACACGATTATTTCACTCTTATATTCTCTATATATATATATCTAAACCATTACTTCCAACGGGATAGTTAGGCAGATCCAGTAGCCCAGCTTCTGTCAGATTACCAAGATCCACTGGACCAGTCAGAGCTGGCAGTACTAGCAGCAGCAGCATCGCTCATCATGGTTGGGGTACTCATCATGGTTGGAGTGCTCATCATGGTAGTAGCAGCAGCAGCATCACTGGAAACTGGTGTCTGTCCATTGCTTGCATCTTCTTCCTTTGGTGCAGGGTTAACGATGTTCTCCTTGTTGATTGGGGTTGCAACGTTACTGTTAGGATTGATTCCGCTCTTGTTAAATGCTTGAAGAATCGAGGCCAAGCTGCTGTCGAGCTGCCAGATAAGTTGGTTGATTGCGTTGGCGTTAGGATTCGTAGTGCCGCTCAGAGAATCGAGCTGGTTTGGTTCAGCTGGTGTAGCTGGTGCGGCTGGTACGGCTGATGCACTTGTGGTTGGTTGCACGTCAGTCGAATCTGGAGAAGCAATAGGAAGAGACAAGGAAGCAGAAAGCAACAAACTGATGACGGTCAAACTGAATTGCATTTTGTAGATTGTTTTGTATTGATTAGTAAATTATTGGTTGTTATTGATGTCTTATCTCAGTCTTTTGTCCTCAATTTATACCAGTTTAACCTCTACTCTACCAGTCCCAGAATGATTTGCGCATACAAGTTCCAAACAGTACATATCTCTTCTAATCTTGCGCATTCAGGAACTAAGTTCTAAGCCATGATTCAAGGACGTTACCAGATCTCATACTGGGCTTTGCTCATACATTAGTCTGCATCAGGTTCTTCTTATTGACACTCATTGTATTTCAAAGTCTCGGCCAATTGGTAATAAAAAGATACATAGTAATCCAGTAAATATATTTAATTATAAATTTTGCTTTTCCTTGAAAATTTATCTTCTGTTTAGTCGTTGTACCAGTTCTGGCACTGCCTTGCTGCTCATTCCATGGGAAAATATCCAGCGATATCCAAAACATGGTCTTGTTACAGGCCTCCAATAGTTCTATTTTCTATGTTGGCTGTGTTCCAGAATGAGAGCGCAGGGCTATATGAAACTAACCACCAACGTGTTGGCATAGACTACAAAGCCGAGATCTGAAAATAGTAGCACGTAGTCCATTTTTAATTGGATTAGTGTTGCATTTTGAAATTATACTTTCGCTCTTACGCCAGCCCTATGACTTGTTGCAAAGTTTAAAAACCCAACCGTCATCTAGTGGTCATATCTCGTCAGTACCCCAAATTAGGATTCAAGCAGTCCCTCGGAATGGGGGATGATCTTCAACGTATATCATGTCAGAAAGCATCTAGATTGAATTTTCAAAGTGTCCATGTTTGAGGAGTCGTCGATCCTTGCATATAGGAGACGCGATAACAGCTTACTTTGAAATAGGAAACAAAGTGATCTGTGGAACGTAAATTTGGAACACCATAGCCAGTTTTAGAGGCTGGAACCCCGTCAAACTGATTTCCTTTGCGGCTATGGCTAGTTTTATGCAGTGAACATAGCTCCATGGCTCAGTATGTTGATCTGTTTTCTTTGTAATTACTCGAATCTGATGTTGTAATTCAAGGTGGCTTGGCATGATCATTGTGTTTTAGGATAGCTTTGATGAATTGAGTTTTACTAGTAACTTCAATTCATTGTTGGGATTTCGGGTGTGTCATTCTATCGTTGATTGTAATTACAAAGTGTTGATGTCAATTACCACGTTTTGCTATCATCACAGGCTATCCATATTTAGCAAGTAAAGTTCTTTGACACTGTTAACTGGTATCGTTTTATCATTTGCATTTCCATTAAACCGTCAGAGTTTAGTATACCGGCATTATTCATTAAACCATCAGCGTTCATTAAACCGTCAGTATTCTATTAAATTGCTAAATTCTCTATCTTTACAGATTCTATAGGGACATCTCCAACACCCTCGGACACACTCTCATTTGTATTGCACTCCTCTTTGCTAGTTTCATCACAACGAGTCTCATTGTCATCCAGCTCCTCCTCTTCATCACTATACTGCGGTAGTCCCCGATTAGTATTACCAATCTCCCAGATATCTTCTGTATCCCGGCGCATCTTCCGGTCCTTAATCTCATTCTCCAACTTCTCCAACCATTCGCCCTCCACTTTTTTCACACTGGCGCTATCTGTACATTTCTGATACTCGGCAATCAACTCTGCGTTAATCTCCAAGAAATTCGGTCCCCACGAAAAATTCTCAAGCAACTCCATTGCCCAATCAACATGTCCTACAATTGCAAAACATGCAGCCAAGGCTTCCACACAATTCAACCGCCACGGTTTCCCGTAATTGACGGTATTGGCAGCAACCAAATATGGAAGCAACCGCTCATGACGGCCACCGATCCGCGAAAACGGGACCTCATCTAATCGCGCCCACGAGCATTCGACCACTGCGGCACCATATTCGACTACAATATCTAGATCGTTAGGGCACACCACTTCTTTTCCTGTGGGAGTGACAACAATGCCCGCAAATTTCTGGCCAATGCGCAAATCTTTTATCAAGCCTAGCCGTTCGAGCTTCTTGCCGCTACACCGTTTTGGGTCGCAATGGTTGAAATCCCACATGGCCATCTTAGTGGGGAACTCTGCTTGTGGGATTTTTGAGTCAGAATATCCTTTACGCCCGCCGCCGACTTTGTGGCCATTGCTGGATTTGGTGGGTTTCGGTTTGCGAAACTCCTTTTCTTTGTTTTTGCCTTTGGCCATGGTGATGAGGTTGTGATTTTTTTCCAGGAAAATTATGCACCATCGTGACACGGGCACAAGGGGTGAGATATCGATATCTTGATTATTTTAGGTTAGCTGCCGAATTGGTAGACAGGATATTCAAGAGATACAGTATAAGACGGTGATAGGTTTGAAAGATTGTTGAATTTTTTAACTGGTCAACCAGGTTCCATAGAATTCTCAGGATCTAATGGCAGATAGGTTACTGATAAATTTACTAGACAAAGTTACTAGACAAAGTTACTAGACAAATTTACTAGACAAAGTTACTAGACAAAGTTACTAGATAAGCTTACTAGATAAAGTTGCTGTATAAGTTACTTGATAAAGTTACTGGATAGAGTATACTTGATAAAAATACCAGATAAGAATAATAGATCAGTATACTAGATAAGAATACTAGCCAACAGCTACACAGCTCAGTCACTTTTTGTAAAACATCATGTCCTTCCTTTACAACACTCTCACCGAATTCATCGTCAAACTCACGTCAGTGCGTACAGACAAGTACGCTTTACAAAGGACTTCCGTCTCGGAACAAAGACGTCTTCTCATCAATGAATTCGTCACAAACTGGCGTAATAATATCGATCTTCCCTTCTACATGGTCCTTCGATTAATCCTCCCAGACAGAGACAGGGCTCGATCGTACCACATCAAGGAACACACGCTATGTTCCATGGTAAGTACGGTGTATGGCATCCACAAGCAACTGGACGAGTACAAAAGATTGTTTGATGGTGACATTTTCAAGGACACGGGCCGTCATCGGAAATCACACAAACTAGCAGAAATGATTGCCGAAGTGATTTCTGCTCGACAGCCCGAGTCCGCACAAGATGTTGGTTTGCAAGAAATCAACGATTTTCTAGAATCACTTACTCAAAAGGACACTGCAAGCCAGCGGAAACTCATTGGGGATATGTTCAAACGGCTTGGATACCAGGAGTTAAAGTATCTAATTCTTATCATCCTCAAGGCCCGGATCATTGGCCATTCTGAGACCGCGTTTCTTCGGGCATGGCATCCCGATGCCCCCAGCTATTTCTCAGTAGTCAGTAGTATAGAAGCAGTCTGCTTACGGCTCCAAGATCCAGGTTCCCGGTTGAATAACCAGGAGCTATCAATCCAGATCATGCGGCCATTTGCTCCCCAGCTAGCGGCCCAGCCGAAAAAAACTTATGAGAACGTGGTGAAGATCCTTGGCAATGACTTTTTTATAGAAGAGAAGCTCGATGGCGAGAGGTTGATCACCCATATGGAAAAAGTCAATGGCGAGTTCAAGTTCAAGTTTTTCAGTAGACGTGCTACCGACTATTCATACGCATATGGTGAGTCCTTCAGCACAGGAACTTTGGCGCCACATTTCAGACAAGTCATTGGCGACAAAAGGCTCAAGGCAATTAACAAACTTGTATTTGATGGGGAAGTTCTAAGCTATGATACCCAACGTGACGTGGTGCTTCCTCTAGGGACCCTCAAATCCACAAACATTGAGACCCTTTTCGAGCAATCAACGTTCCGGCCACTCTACGTGATCTTTGATGTACTTCTAATCAATAATGAGCTCGTCTGTAATAGGCCGCTTGCTCATAGAAAAAGGCTCTTGGACCAGTTGGTCACGCCAAAGCCACATTTCATCGAGCTTATCCAGACCGAAGAAGCTCATTCCGTAGAAGAAATCCATCTGGCACTACAGTCGGCGATCGAATCCAACTCAGAGGGCATCATTGTAAAAGACAAACGGAAAAAATACATGATCGACGAGCGTGACGATTCCTGGATAAAAGTCAAACCAGAGTATTTGCAAGAGTTTGGTGCAAATGTAGACTTGTGCATAATTGGGAAATCTCCCAGCAAAAAGACAACATACCTTTGCGGTCTTAGAGTTGGAGAGGCCAATAAAGAAAGCGAGGAAATCAATACCTTCTACTCATTTTGTCGAATCGCAAACGGGATCTCAGTGTCGGATGCCCACATGATCGAGTCGCTCACCATGGGGAAATGGCATTCTTTTGAAAAGGACCCACCACCCGAAGACCTTCTCCAGTTCTCACAACGTACTCCTGTCGAGTGGATTAATCCAAAAGATTCAGTGATACTAGAAATTAAGGCCAGAGATGTCGAATACGGACCATATGGCACAAAGTATAAAGTGGGATCAACCCTCTTGTCTGGGTACATGAAACTGATTCGTCGAGATAAAGACTGGACAAATTGCATGAGCCTTGAGGAATTTTTGGCGTGGAAACATCGTTACAAAAAAGGTGACGGGGAGCAGAAAATCGATATCAAGCACCAGAAAAGTAGAAAGAGAAAACAGGCCACTCCGCTTGAAGTAAATAAGAAAACCAATCTCTTTGAAGATTATGTGTTTTATTTGCTCAGCGACTACAAAATTGGGACGAAACGAATGGAAATTGATGCGTTGAAGTTGCTTGTACGTGAGCATGGCGGAGAAATAACAAATAGTGAACGGGTCAGTTTGACAGGTGGAAAAAAACTTATTTTAATAGGAGAAAGAAACACATTAAAGGTTGACTTGCTACATCGCGATGGGTATGATGTTATTCGACCTCGGTGGATAATCGATTGTATAAATGTTGGCGAATTGCTTCTTCTAGAGCCACGTTACTGCTTCAAGGTGTCACAGAAAGTGCTACAAGAAGCAAGACAGCGTGTGGATAAATACGGTGATAGTTTTATGTGCCCTCTTACCGTCGAAGATCTTAGAGATATTATCCACCGGCAAAAACGATTTTTGATTGGGACTAATGAGCATTTTTATAAGCGCTTGTTTACAGGAATGGCAGTGATAATTTTCCAACTCAAGGATATTGCCAGGGAATTGTTTTTGGATAATTGCAACAGTCGTGATCTGTTTTGTTTAAACATCGCTAAAATGTCAATGTTCAGTGATTATTCTGAATTGGCGACACTTGTGGTTGAAAACGGGGGTAAAATAGTCACTGAAGTGGAGGAGGCTACTCTAATAGTAGTTCCAGATTATTTAAAGCAAAAACAAGTACAAAGCTTGGTGGAGAACGAAATTAAGAAGTACTATTGTCAAAAATTGGACGAATTCTTGAGGCTCTTGCGACAAAAGATTGCCACACAATTAATTCCCAATGCTAAAATTTCCAGAATAGTTAACGAGCAGTTTATTTATGACAGTTTAAAAGAAGCCACATTGGTTCCTGAGGAACTTTACCCATGTGGTGGTGGTGCATGATTATATAAGCGCTTACTGATGTATTTTTCAGCTCTGGCACATGGTACCAGAGTGAAAATTGGTGCATGGCTTCGAAGAAATGATCAGAAGAAGTGTTATTTTGCGGGGCAGAGGCACGTTTCCGAGGTTCATAAGGTTTTCGAGGCGGTATGGGGTTTTTAATGCTGAATCCAAATCGAAAATTGAGGTTCTAGAGCCTGAAAAAAGGGGGTTGTTAAAGGCTGTGGACCAATTGAACGAGACCCAAAGAGAAGATGTTCTTTCATTGGGGCAAGCTTCCCGTGGAGTTAGTGAAACAAAGAAAATATTGCTACGAATTGTTCTGGAGGATTTTAATGCCGATTCTGAGATTGTTGTATTTGTTAGTGGGGTGATCGGCCTGATAAAGCACCAAGATGGGGAAGGTGGAGTAAAGAAAATAGGGGCTTCATTGACGGAGTTTTTTAGTTTTGATGAAATGGTGCAAATTCTTGCCTGGATAGGCAAGTCCGGGCCTGAGGTGTATGAGAATAAAGTTGTAAAAAAGTTGGTGGTTGAGATTTTCAACGGTATGAAAAATGGGTCCTCTGAGATCAATGAGAATAGTATAATGGCGCACAGGGTATTTTGCAAAGTTTTGATGCTGCTGGAGTATTTTGGACAGGCATTTGAAATTTACCAGAAGCTAGTGACGAGGTTGAATGACGTTCAAAGACGGCAGTTCTGTGGGGTATTAGCGGCTGATTTGCAACAGTTTGGCGGTGGAAACGTTTATTTTATGATTGAGTTGATACGGCTATTTGAGGTTAACGATTTTTCAGAAAGCTGGGGGCCATGGATTGGGTATTTTATGGAGCTGTATCATAAGCAGAGACGGACGAGTTTGGCTGATGATGAGATGGTTGCACTGTTGGACAGTGCAGAAAAGGAGTTTGTGGCTACGTTTATGAAGGCAGGGTTGCATTCTCTGGTGGCCATTCTTGAGAAGTTGCGGTTGGACGAGGTGGAATTGCAGCTGGAAGTGCTACAAGAGATTAGCTTGGCGAGGCAGGAATTGGGACAATTGTCGTTTGAGGAAAGAATTGTGGTGGTTGATCGATCTTTGCGGATGGGAGATCCGTATTTAATTGTGGAAGAATTGATTCTGAGTGCTGGAAGGTATTTGGAGAACAAGGGGTCAGAGACGTTTCTGGTCCTGGAAAAGCAAGAGTTGGACTATTATCTTGGGTGGCAGGTGTATAAATCGATTGGTGAGAAGTTGGATGATCGTGTGAGACTGATGGTGGAGAAATGTCGCGGGTATGAGGTGGAGGTGGAGCATGGTGAGGAGGAGTATGTGTATGGAGCAGTGAATGTGATTGACGGCAGTACGTTGCAGATAATGTTGCTTGGTGCGGCTGCTTCAAATAAATCCGAGGGATTTATAAATCTGGTAGTAGTTTTCTTTGAAGAGAGTGGTGTGGAGATGGACGAACGGGGCTACGGGGTAATTTTTGAGCACTGTATGAAACTAGGGCTGCGGGAATTGGTGTGGAAGTATTTCCAGGCGTCATTAGACCATGGAGTTCGGTGGGACAATGAGATGAACCGGGGGTGTGGGGA
This sequence comes from Saccharomycopsis phalli, assembly GCA_020342235.1. Classification (NCBI taxonomy): domain Eukaryota; kingdom Fungi; phylum Ascomycota; class Saccharomycetes; order Ascoideales; family Saccharomycopsidaceae; genus Saccharomycopsis; species Saccharomycopsis phalli. Next base: position 752,238 of record CP073215.1, read on the forward strand.
AGTGCTTTTCCGACTTGTGGGGTTCCAGTTTGCACAGAGTCTGAGCATTAGTGACGTTGAGGATGCGTTCCGGTTTCTAGAGAAAGTCAAGGGATTTGTGGATGGATTTGATGTGCGGACATTAGACGGGGTCTTGGCCAAGTTTCTTGAGCATGACTGTGTGGGAGACGCGCTTGAGTTTCTCCAGCGGGAATTTATGGCGACAGAAGGCCGGGCGAGTCTGTATTTTGGCAAGATCAACGAGGAGGATATGTTTGACTTGGAGGACAGCAGCTTGAACCGGCGGAAGATCGACTTGAACCTGAGATTCTCGCACCGAATCTACAACACCTTGCACAAATATATGCTAAGTAGCAAGGACTACGAGGTCTGCTGGGCTATTTATGGTGCGGTGCACCGGATGTTTATTAATGTCCCGCCAGCAACTTTCCTTGAGGTGATGCGGCACTTTGATGATTTGCACCAGCCAAATGCGTCCTTGGCGATCTTCAAGCAGATGAAAAAGTTGAATCGGCTCTTTGGGCTTCCTCCGCCAACTGCAGAGCACTACAAGTACTTGCTTGAGTCGTACGGCGAGTCCTGTTACGAGACCGGAGTCATTGAGCTCCACACGATGCTCAAGTTGGATGTGGCTGTGGATATGGATATTGGCATGAACAATGCGCTTCTCAGTGCGTACACTAATCTCCAGGACGTTATAAAGAGCCGTGACTTGTTTGAGCGGATGGCATGCGTACCAGTTGGAAGCAAAAACGCAATCAACACCCGCACAATCAACACCATGATCAAGGCATATACGTACGCGTCGCTTCCTCAGGTGAAGCATTTCTGGAACAATCTCAGCCAGTTGCACTATGTGCCTACGCGGCATAACTACAAGCAGTTTATAGTGAGCCATTGTTATCATGGGAAGTATGAAGAGGCGGTGGAGTTGGTGGACGAGATGCGGTTTCAGGGAATGGAGGTGGATGATGTGATTGGGCAGCTTTTGGAATGGACTGAGCCTGGTGAGCGGAAGAGGGTGAGGAAGTTGTTGGGAAGTGGAATGAAGGAAGTGGAATGAAGGAAGTGGAATGATGAAAGAAGTGGAATGATGAAAGAAGTGGAAATGATAAAAGAAGTGGAAATGATTAAAGAAGCGGAAATGAAAAAAGAAGCAGAATGGTGAAAGAAGCGGAATGGTGAAATGCAATAAATAAAGTATAGCAGGGAAACATATATACATGCAGGGCCCTGCGCGATCGGGGCACGTCCTTAATTATAAATAACCTGCAGACGACTCGTACCTTATTCAAAAACAGTTTCAGATCTAAGGCACGCCAACCTATAAATACACCCACAGCTGTTCCAATATCCATTTCATGACAACCGTCCATTCAGTTGCAGTGGACAGGCTTGCAACAAACCAGCAGGGAAAGTTCACCGCCTCAAAGCTCAAGGACATATTTGCAGTGCTTATTCTCAACCTCGACCTTCGGACCCAGCCAAAACATCGCCATGGAATCTTCTCAAACCTCTCCACGACACACCACTACTCGTTCATCCCCGATGAAGCCATCAACCGCATGGTACGTCTTTCCTTGGAGATCCGCAACGCGACAATCGTCAGCAGTTTCAGCTACCAGATCAAGCCAGACTTGGCAAACAAGCTTTTGCAGCTCTTCTTCGACGCAAAACTCCTCCATTGCCCGGCTGACAGAACTAGAAACCTGCCAAAACCAATGGTTCTTGTCCAGCCTACAGCAAAGGGCGTGTGCATTCTTCAACGGTTTTTGAAAAAACACGGCTACAACAAACACAACGTCCCTTCCATCATCACCTCCCCGCTCAATTCCATGCTGCTATTTACCTTTGAACGGAGCGTCAAAACCGACAGAATCTATCTCAGCCTGTACTTGGTGGAAATACTCTTTGTCAAGGCCATGGGCAAAAAACCAGCAGTCTGGACCATGTCTCTGTCACGTGATGACGAGTTGGTGCGTGATCTTCTGGACGAGTTTGCCGACTGTGACGGGGTCGATTTCAACGTTTCTGTGACGGCTTCCGTGCCTGGAGTTTCTCCTTTTGCTCACAAGTTTTTTACCAACCCAGAGTCCGACGCCCATGTTCAGTACTATACTTCGTCCTCTGGAGTGAGGATGTTTGCCAACAAACGCCATGCCTACGGGACATCGGCCATTTGCTTTTCAGGGAAATCGCTTCTTCAGTGGTTGATGGACTGCTGTGATGTGTTTTATCTTGATGAAGCCGTCACCGTGGCACAATACATGCTCAAGCTCGAGTTGATTGAAGGGGTGCAAAAAAGCCACCAATTGAGTACCGACGAGCACCAATTGTACGTGGTAACACCGTTTGGGCGATCCAAGCTTGAGTGGGAACAGGAATCGGGTCTGGTGCTGCTTCTGCGCAGGAACAGAAACGGCATATGTGACCTTAAGATGGTTCAAAAGGACGCAGCGTTGCGGTACATGTTCCGCACTCATTTGGACAAGATGCAATGTGCAGAAAACTTTGATGCCTATCATTTGCTTGAAATCTTCAAGAGGGATATCAAGCGATTAGACACGACCCAGGACGCGGGTACCTTCACCAACGTCTGTTTGTCCAACGCATACAATATATATGCGTCCTACTTGGCGAGGGGTGCGCCATATGAATTAAATGTCTGTTCGGAGTTGAAGCTGGCTATCTCTAGCTTATTGGACGACCCGTTTAAACGTGCTTCCAACAGAGTAGAAGATACATTGCGTGAGGGAGACTTGAGCTCACCAACCACGATTCACCATCCCATTAGTGAGATTCCAAAGAATGATATTGCCATGGTGGTTGAAACGTTGCATAAAGTTAATGTGTTGTTTGACCAAGTGTCACGGCATTTGTATGAAATCATGGAGAGGGACTCTCTTCCGAAGTTTGCTGAAAAGTATAATAGATAGGGTAGTAGATGTAATCTGTGCATAGTGTTTGTAATCTTGGGAGGGTGACTCGGACATAAATGGCCTAGCTATAGCCTTGGATAAATTTATACGTTGTATGTGTTTGTAATCTGTATGAGGAAGCTCGGCAGGAATGAGGTAGTCGGGAATGAGGTAGTTGGGAAGATTATTAACTACAATATAATACTTTTTTGTCTACTGAGTCGTATCTTTCATTGGTTGATTTTGTTGCAATAAGGTGCAAATTAGATCAACTATAGAAATTCAATTTTGCTTCATTTGTGTCAAGTAACCAAGTAAATGATTATAAATTTTCCCTTTATTTGTCCAGAGTTTCTCTTTTATACCAGCACATTTTATAGTAGCACATTTTTAAATTGCAAGGTTTATAGTATCCATGCAAAGTTAAAACACAATCTTGTGCCAAGCTGAATCATGACATGATTCAATATTTGTATAAAACGGAAAATTTTAAATTGAGTTTATCCAAGTGCAAATGATTAAGAAATTGTAGCAGTAGGGCACAGCAATGTAAAATAGAAACACATTGCTCCTCCAATTCTCATTACCTTATATATTTACAAGCTCTGGTTGAAAGTTTTTTATCTTTGTAGAGTTTTCTTTTGACAACTACATAGCCGTCCTTGGTCTTGGATGGCGAAGTATAAATCTCCTCTGGGAGTCTAGTATAGCTATAGCCTTAAATAAATAATAATATTATTATAATGTAAAATAGATGAACGAGACACGATGGAAATGTAATTATTCATTAATATGCCGCTATACACTGAATAGTCTTACAAGTCCATACTTAAAATGAGCAAATCTATGTGAGCAGACGGAATTGAAGCAAGAGTGAACTATTCAATCAATAACCTCCATTTGCACTGCCTACAAGTCCAATTGAGACGACAAATCAAGGTAAACGATGTAATGCAATTATTCATCAACCACCACCTACAAGTCCAAAACAGACTGTCCACCAAAACCGTTGACTACACCGAAGCAAAACATGACATGTATTGATACAACCCCTGAACATGATATACAAACATTTGGACATGCCTAGCACGTCTCCAGGCACACAGTACATGGTGACACACTAGCATGCCACACGCCATACTCTATTCCTAGCTAATTGGCTCCAATACCGTGCCCTTGGTAATGGTGGCCCACCCAATCAACCGCCAATGGAGATCGATTCTTCTACTCAAGGCAATCTTCTCACGGACCTCGGTACAGGCCGGTGCGGCCAACTGCAAACGGGCCATATCAGCCTTGACGGCAGTGACACGGGCTCCAATGGCGTTGGAGCCGATGTTGACCATGAGTAACTCGTCGACATCCAACTTGCGGACCTTGGCCTGTTTCTGGACCTCGGACTTGACTCCAAGCAACCGCCGGAGGAGGAAGTAGTTGATCTCGAGGTCGACGTAGATCGATGGCAAGTGGCCCCGGGCACCAACCACCTGTCCGAGAAGCCGGTCTGCCCGACACAAGGCTGGATCGACGATGGTGCCGACACCGATCAAGCCGCCTGGCACTGCGAATTTCAAGGAGTTTTCCTCGGCATTGAGGGAGATGACCTTGGAGAAGATCGCGCGGCACTTCATGCGGCCGTTATCGTCCTTGGTGACCAATCCAGGCCGCACTTCGATCTCGTCGCCCAACTTAAACACTCCCGACAAAATAGATCCACCAGCGACTCCGCCCTTTAGCTCGTCGACCTCTGCGCCCGGCTTGTTCACGTCGAAGGACCGGATGACAATGAGGCGGGGCGAGGCGGAAAAGTCGCGCAACGGCACCGGGATCAGCTTCACAATAAGCTCGTTGACGGCGTCGATGTTGTACTTCAACTGTGCGGAGATCGGCACGATTGGTGCGTCGCTGGCGATTGTGCCCCGGACAAACTTCTTGATCAGCTTCTGGTGCTCAAGGGCCGAGTCCTGACGCATCAAGTCGACCTTGTTCTGCAAGATGATAATGTGCTTCAACTGCATGATCTCAATCGCCGCAAGATGCTCCGAGGTCTGTGGCTGGGGACACTCCTCGTTACCGGCAACAAGAAGCAACGCCGCATCCATCACCGCTGCTCCAGACAACATCGTACTCATGAGAATATCGTGCCCAGGACAGTCCACAAACGACACGTGTCGCACCAAATTGTACCGCGTGCCACACTTGTCGCACTTTGGGTGGATCTCCTTACTCAGCGAAAACGACTTGTAGCAGTCCGGTTCGTTGCACCCTTCACACTTGTATATCTTGGCATTGGCGTACCCCAACTTGATGGTAATGTTCCGCTCCAACTCGTTCTTGAACCGCACCGTGTTCTTCGACGAAATCGCCTTCACCACCGTCGATTTTCCGTGCGCCACATGGCCAATCGTCCCAATATTGATGGTCGCCTGCCGGTTGATGATATCCGCCGACAACGCATCCATGCTGGCAAAATCAGGGTTGTCTGGCTGCTCCGGAAGTCCCCCGCCCTCCTCAAACTCTTTTTGTAGCCGCAACTTCTCCTCTTCCGCTTCCTTCTCGCCAAGCTCGTTGAAATCAATCTGGCTCTCCAACACAACATCCCCGCCCTCAGCGGCATCCTGTTGTGGCGACCCAGGAATAAATTCCTCCTCGGGCTCGGTGCTGCCCACGTTAATCACAAGATCTGGTGTCTGCGATTGCAAGTCAGACATTTCTGTATCAAGGTATTTTTGTCCACAATTACTCATGAAAATTTTCGACCACTGTCAAGATCACGTGTATGGAGATGGTCACGTGTATCACGTGTGCTCAGAGTTTGTCTACACAGCGTTTGCAAACCCACACAGTCCTTGGTTCAATGATACCCGGTTATACTTGTAATTTCCGGTACCGGCCAATCACCGCACTGACTTCCATTGCACAATGTCAAGACTTGGAAGAGACCTGTTTAAATCAGTCTCACATAATTTCAGTCTTACCAAAAATGTCTTAGACCGTTTCCCCTAATTGACTCATACTGAGATCCAGCTGAGTGCAAATGACAAACTGATTACCAAATCGATTGGCCAGTCAATTTTCCAACTGCTCCAGCCGGTCTTCCAACTGTGCCCAACCGGTCTTCCAACCGTGCCCAACCGGTCTTCCAACCGGTCTTCTACCCGGCCTCCCAACCGCCCCCAGCCGACCTTCTACCCGGCCTCCCGCCCCCGGCCGCTGCCAATGAATTCAACCCGACTTGCAAACCCGCTTAAATTGACTCCCGGCTTAAACTGATTCCGGCTTAAACTGATTCTGCCTTAAACCGATTCCGCCCAATCCGGCAACTGGATCCACCTCCCAAATCTTCAAATCTCCACCCCCTCCAAAAATCCACAATACCAGGAATACCACTCCACCAATTACCACTGTCAGTGCCGGAAAGGGCCCTCGGGAAAGCCATGCCTCCATCACGCGACACACACATTATCATACATTTGTATGCATTATGCAACATCATCTCGGGCACCAGCCAATCACAGCGAGCGGTTGCGTTTATCTAAATCCCAGCATGCTGCTATTCACCTCTGCCTACTGCAGCAACAAAATTTGCGTCCTAGTATATATTACTGCGGTTTGCCCAAAGAATGCCACTCTTCTTCAATGGAACCGATTACCCTATTTGCTAGGAACAGGCTCTGGACCAACACCTATGACCTCTCGACGACTGCATTTCTCATCACCTCGACGGCAATGCTCATTCTCATGATCACCGGGTTGGGATTGTTGTATAGCGGCTTGCTGCGGCGTAAAAACTGTCTCAGCATGATGTTTGTGGTGCTAGCCACGACCTTTGTCGTCACGTTCCAGTGGTACTTTTGGGGGTTCTCGCTTGCGTTTTCCCGCACCGCGACCAACGGCTTCATTGGTAACCTCGACTCGTTTGGACTCAAAAACTTGTTCATCATGCTGGAGGACACAGGCAAGTTCCCGGAGCTTCTCTTTGCGTCCTTCCAAGGAATGTTCGCCTGTGTCACCATGGCAATCACCGCAGGTGCCGTGGCTGAGCGCGGCAGAATGTTCCCTTGCTTGATCTTCTCGTTTGTGTGGACCACCCTCGTGTTCTGCCCAATCGCATGCTGGATCTGGAACCCCAGCGGATGGGCTTTCAAGTACAATGCCCTCGACTATGCTGGTGGAGGTGCTGTGGAAATCGCGTCGGGTTTTGCCGGATGGGCTTATGCCATGGTGCTTGGGCCTCGTGACTTCACCGACCCGGTGCAATCCTTCCGCCCACACAACTCGTCGCTCGTCGCCCTCTCGGGCATGCTTCTCTGGGCCTCGTGGTGTTTTTTCAACGCAGGCACCGCTCTTGAGCCAAACATGCGAGCCGTGATTGCGCTCTTCAACACCAACATCAGCGGGTGTGTGGGTGCGCTCACGTGGTGCTTCTTGGACTGGCGGCTCGAGCGCAAGTTCAGCATCATCGGCTTGACCTCGGGGCTTATTTGTGGCCTAGTGGCTGCGACTCCGTCGTCGGCGTTCATCCCAATCTGGGCGTCGGTGATCCAGGGGATTGTCACCTCAGTGGTGTGCAATTTCGCCACGGGTTTGAAGTACCTTGTTGGCGTGGACGACGCGCTAGATATATTGGCGGAGCACGGACTTGCCGGCATTGTGGGGCTTCTTTTCAACGCGTTTTTCGCCGCCGACTACATCATTGGCTTGGATGGAGTCTCGGAACACGCGGGCGGATGGTTGTCGCACAACTACAAGCAGTTGTACATCCAGGTGGCCTTCATCTGTGCTGCCGGAGGGTACTCGTTTGTGGTCACCTACATCATCTGCCACGTCATCAATGTGATTCCAGGGTGCAAGTTACGGGCCAGCGGCGAAGCCGAGTTCAAGGGAATGGACGAGGACCAGTTGGGCGAATTTGCCTACGATTACGTGGAAGTCCGTCGCGAGTACTTTGACTGGGGCCATCCGCCGGTGCTGGAGACTCCTAGCAACGCTAGTAAGCAGGAGAAGGAAGCTGAGGCCGAAGGACCAGTCGTGGAAGAAGTGGTGGTACAAGAACCAAAGGAGGCTGTGGTGACGGAAGTGCCGCCAGCGCCTCGGGACGTTGAAAAACAGGATGGGTTATAGATTTTATCGTTACATTAGCATAGTGCATTTAATATTGGGTTGGTCTTGTAGTGTGGGAAGGCAATGTTTGGATTGAGATGAATATATTCATATTCGTTGATTATATTCGTTGATTATATTCGTTGATTATATTCGTTGATTATATTCGTTGATTATATTCATTGATTATATTCATTGACTACTTTATTGACTATTTTCGCCATTGGTTATCTTCATTTACTTTCTTCATTGACTATATTCATTTACTATCTTCATTGACTATATTCATTTACTTTCTTCATTGACTATATTCATTGATTATATTATGACTATATTCATATTCGTCTTCTACAATTCACTCGTATCCACTCAAGTTTTCAACATTCATTCAGCAAGCCACTTATACTAACATTCATCTTGTACTTAGCTACATTGGCAAGCCACTTATAACATTTATTTATATTTAGCTACATTAGCAAGCCACTTAAATGAAAAAATACCAATCTCCATTTACAAAACCTAGTACAGCCATCAACCATATAACCATACGGAATTGCATTTGCCCACGTGAATCAATTTTTTCCCGATTTCTACCGAAGCTGCATACATTTGTATACCTTGAAAAAGTAAAATCAAAACCTCCAGCATGGTGCTAAAAAACAACTAGCATCGCACTTAATTTAGCACATCCTCTAATATATTCTAATCACCGTTCGACCAATCGCCGAATCACACACGCCAATACCCGTCCGTTGGTGTACCAAGATTAATTCGACTCGTGCAAGAAATTACCATTGTTTCAGCTCAGGCCATGCATCTGCTACAGACTTGATATTCACTTAGATCCATGACTACGCAATTATGTAATCAGACTTCACGTGCCGCACGTGCATGTCATCGTTGAAGTTCACTGCACAAAATTTAACATGCCATGGGCGATGAGACTAGTCTAGTATTTAATGAGTTGCAAGGAATTCTTGGTGACGCTGCTGATATTTCAGTGGCGGAATTTCTTGTTTCACTTGCTGAAAATGCCGCCAGTGTGGAAAAATTCACCGCTAGTTTGGAAGAAAATGGCGCACCATTTGAATCAGCGTTTGTCAAGAAGGTATATAAAATGGTCAAGGAGACGCGGAAAATTGGATATGGAACGCAGGAGAATCGAGATGGAACTCGGGAGAATCGAAATGGAACTCGGGAGAATCGAAATGGAACTCGGGAGAATCGAAATGGAACTCGAGAGAATCGAGATATAGGATCGAGAAAGAGAGGAGCAAATGGAAATGGAAGAGACCAGCAGGAACACGAGTTTAAGAAGTATAAGGAAGATAAAGTGAATGGAGAGTCTAGGGAAAATGGATTTGCAAGTGAATCTGATGTATCTAAAAATGATTTCAGATATGGATCTAGATACGACTCTAGAAGCGATTCTAGATACGACTCTAGATACGACCCCAAAGACAATTCTAGATACAACTCCAAATACAACTCTAGGCACTCCAAATACAACTCTGATTACAACTCCACAGAAAAATTCTCGGAAGATGTCGATGAATACGGAAGAAGCATAAGCCGAAAAGACCAATACAACATACACGACTCCTCCCCTGAAATTGGAAAAATCTACCTAGGAATAGTGAAAAACATCAAAGATTTTGGCGCCTTTATCCGACTCCAGGGATTCTCAGACGGCCCATACGATGGGCTTTGTCACGTGTCTGAAATGGCAAATGTTCGCGTCGACCACCCGAGCGATGTTATGAGCGTTGGCGAACAAGTCTACGTCAAAGTCACGGGACTCGAAGGTCGACGGATCAAATTGTCGTTCAAGAATATTGACCAGGGCAGTGGAATTGAGGAAGAAAGACCGCCGCGGTTTTCGCGGAAGACTTCGGGGCGGAAATTGACTTCTCCTGAACGATGGGAGTTGCGGCAGTTGATTGCTTCAGGTGCTATTTCAAAAGAAGACCATCCTGAGTTGGACGAGGAGTTACAGGAAAGTCGAGGCGACATCAACTTGGAGCCTGAAGAGGATGTTGATATTGAAGTGCAGCAAAAATTGCCTGGTTTTCTTCAGGGGAAAAGCGAGGAAGTGGATAACAATGCTGCCTTGGATACATTGAAAATCGTACGGAAGCCCGACGGAAGCATGAACCGGGCAGCTATGAACGGGTCAGAATTAGCACGGCAAATGAAGGAAAAGAAGTTGAAAGAGCTCAAGGAAAAACGGTTGAAGATGATCCAGGACAAGAAACGGAGACAAGCCGATCCCTTGGCCAAAGATCCCGAAGAAGAGTCGACGTTTCAGAGCCAGAACAAGCACGCATCCTTTGGGAAACGTACCAACCTTCCCATGGATCAACAAAGACAGAGCTTGCCGGTTTTCGGGTTACGTGCCCGGTTCCTTGAGTTGGTGCAGGCGAACCAATTTTTGGTGATTGTGGGAGAGACTGGGTCGGGTAAGACGACGCAGCTCACGCAGTACCTCATGGAGGCCGGGTACTCCCTGGCGAAAATGGTGGGGTGTACCCAGCCACGGCGTGTGGCGGCGGTGTCGGTAGCAAAGCGTGTGGCTGAGGAAGTCGGTTGTCGGTTGGGCGATGCGGTCGGATATAGTGTCCGGTTTGATGAGCGGACTAGTCCCGGTACTCGCATCAAGTATATGACCGACGGTATGTTGCAGCGCGAAGCACTAGCCGACTTGAATATGCTGCGGTATTCTGTCATCTTGCTAGATGAAGCCCATGAGCGAACAGTTGCTACTGATGTGCTTTTTGGGTTACTCAAACAAGCTGCCCGAAACCGGCCGGACTTGAAGATCCTCGTTACTTCAGCCACTTTGGACTCGCAAAAGTTCTCGCGATACTTTGACGACTGCCCTGTGCTCAAGATCCCAGGTAGAACATTCCCGGTGGATATTATGTACACCAAGGAACCGGAATACGACTACTTGGCAGCGTCACTCGATACTGTGTTGCAGATCCATGTTTCAGAGCCACCAGGCGACATTTTGGTGTTTCTCACTGGCCAAGAGGAGATTGACACTGCCTGTGAAGCGTTGTATGAGCGTACAAAGAAGTTGGGCAAATCTATTTCCGAGCTTATTATCCTTCCGGTGTACTCGTCGTTACCCTCGGAAGTGCAGTCTCGGATTTTTGAGCCGACCCCGGCTGGCTCTCGGAAATGTGTCATTGCCACCAACATCGCCGAGACTTCCATCACCATTGACGGGATTTTCTATGTGGTTGATCCCGGATTTGTGAAAATCAATGCCTATGATGCGAAACTCGGCATGGATTCGCTTGTGGTTTCGCCAATTTCACAGGCCCAGGCGAACCAGCGTGCCGGTCGTGCCGGTCGTACCGGACCGGGGAAATGCTACCGTCTCTATACCGAACATGCCTTCAACCAAGAGTTGTTACCCAACTCTGTGCCGGAAATCCAGCGATTGAACTTATGCAACACGATCCTCATGCTCAAGGCGATTGGCATCGAGGACATGTTAAAATTTGAGTTTATGGACCCGCCTCCGACAAAAACCATGCTTGTGGCCTTGGAAGACTTGTACAATTTGTCGGCATTGGATGATGCAGGAAAGCTCACAAAGTTGGGCCGAAAGATGGCCGACTTTCCGATGGATCCAAGTCTTTCAAAGTGTCTTATTTCGTCGGTGGAGCTCAAGTGTTCGGACGATCTCATTACGATTGTCGCCATGCTTTCGGTACCCTCGGTTTTCTACCGGCCCAAGAACCGGCAGCAACAGGCCGACTTGAAAAAGGCCAAGTTCAACAGCACCACAGGAGACCATATTACACTTTTGAACACGTACAACAAATGGCAGCAGAGTGACTATTCCAAGCGATGGTGCGAGGAAAATTATATCCAAGAAAGAGCCTTGCGGAAGGCAAAAGATGTTCGAGGACAGATTATCAAGATCATGATGAAGTACCGGCATCCGATTATCTCCTGTGGCAGGGACTTTGATCGAATCAGAGTGGCTCTTTGTGACGGCTTGTTTAAGAATTCCGCCCGACGGGATCATCTGGAATCCGGTGCCTATAAAACATTGTTGGAAGACACACCGGTGTACATGCACCCAAGCAGTTCTTTGTTTGGCAAACGGTCCGAGTATGTGATTTACCACACGTTGGTTCTTACCTCGAGAGAATACATGCACTGTGCTACTACCATTGAGCCGCAATGGTTAGTGGAAGCAGCACCTACGTTTTTCAAAGTGGGCGAGGGAAAGAAGAAGGTCGGCAAGATTGTGTCAATGTATAAAAAGAGGGAGATATAGAGGTGTAACCTGGTATATTTGGTGTATAATAATATGAATACAATAGATTGGGATCGAGTAGGCAAGGTAGTTGATAATGCAGGTACGCGTCTTGAATTGTGGTGCCACGTGATCGAATGTATTCATAGCAACACGAGGACTGTATTGTTGTGAATTGCAAGTGGTGACAATATGCTGAATGGAGACTTTTTGAATGACTGATTTTATGCTGAATCGTTTGTTTAAATGATTAGATGCAGAACTGTATGTTTAACAGTTTTAATGTGAATCCCAGTTGTCTTTTAGTTGTCTTTTAGTTTTCTTCTAGTTGTCTTTTCTAAGATCAAGGCCATTTGTAATTCACTTTTATCAAATACTAAAAGTTACCCATCCTTTGACTTTTGACTAGTATGCAGAAGCACATTGGAGGAATTAGCGTCTTTTGCAACTTTGGACCAATTGAAACCATTCACAGACACAAATTTGACAAGATTAAGGTGATTTAAGTTTAAGCTCGACAAGTGGCTTGAGCAAATCGTTGTGACTTGAGCAAATCGTGACTTTCCCGGTTCTGTAAGTACCAAAAGTGCAGGTCAATTATTCGTGTAAAGAAAATCAGCCAGTCCTCACTAAAAAATTGTCGTCATATATAATTGACTAAAATCATTAAAACTCGCTGAACAATTTACATTTTCCGTAACGAGTTTGTGGAACATTGGATCATCCAGTTTTCGGAACGCGTCTGCACGTGTATATTACGCGTTAAAAATTCATGCTTCAAATTTCTCCACTGAATTCTCTCCAATTGCTCAAATGGCTCCAAGAAAAGACAAGTTTGCTGCATTTGAACGCGCCAGAGCCGGCGAATCGGCATCGGCAGTCCATGAGGATATTAAATATAACAGTATTTATGAAGAGCTCGATGAGGAGACGTATCGCAAACGAAAACGAGACGAGTTGTTGAAGGAAGATTTTGTCGTTGGTGACGTGAATAACGAGTATTTGGATGATGGAAACGATGTCGCTCGAATGGACGAATATGATGATGAGGAAGAAGAGTTGGATGTGAAGAAAAGCAAGCCAATTAACAAGTTTTTCCAACCGAGCTCGAGCAAGACTAAAAAAAGTGTAAAGAAGAAGTTGGTGGATGTGGACGATATCTTGGAGGATTTCGATATGGATTCCACCAGAAAAGTGAAGCGGACTAAAAAAACTGTTGCAGAAGTCGATGATTTGGACTATGGGTTGGTTAAACGACAACGAAAAGATAAGACTAGTCCAAAGGAGGAAGTTAAGCAAGAAGTACAAGACCAAGAGATGGTTGAGAATGAAATTAAGCAGGATGACGTCAAACAGGAGCAAGTCGAGGAAACCGAGATTAAAAAAGAAGTTAACGAGGACATGGACATTGATCTGTCTGATGAGGAGATCATTGTAGCACGGCGTCCAAAGAAGGTGCTTACCAATTTCACACGGAACATAAACATGCTGGCCATAAAAAAAGCTCCTGAATTGCTGAGTCCTTTAAAGAGCCCCGAACGAAGCCCAGAACGAATCCAAAGCCCAGAAAAGATGCTTCACACCAGTCCCACAAAGTCTAACAAGGCATCTCCAGCCGATGTTTTGCTGCCTGAAGGATCGTTTAGAATGTACTGGATGGATTATGCTGAGACGGAAACCAGTCTTCTTTTGTTTGGCAAGGTCAAGACGAATTCCGGGAAGTATGTATCGAACATTCTTCAAATCAATGGTATAGAAAAGGAACTATACTTTTTACCGCGGCAAGTCTCGCGAACTGAGGGCAATCCCGTGACGCCAAACGACGTTTATGATGAGATTGTGCCCAACTTGCTTGAGAAATATGGTCTTGAGTCCATCAAGGCCAAGCCGGAGTCAAAAAAGTATGCGTTTGATCTCCCCGACATGCCAAAAGAGGCTGAATATTTGAAGATCTTGATGCCGTATCAGACGCCAAAATGCCAGGGCTTGAATTTGCCGCTGGATATCGAAGGCGAGACGTTCTGTCGCGTGTTTGGCGTGTCTACTGATATCTTTGAGTCGTTTGTCGTGCAGAAAAACGTCATGGGCCCATGCTGGCTAGAAATCGATCAAGGGGACTTTACCAGCTTGTCCTCGACGTCCCACTGTCAGTTGGAAGTCGCGGTTTCTTCTCCAAAACACATTCGTGTGGTAGAGAGCTCGGAGTTCCCGCTCACCACTGTGTTGGGTCTCCATGTTATGCCAATCTACAATGAGAAAACCAACAAGCAAGAGGTTGCAGGAGTCTCCTTGGCAGTTTACCGAGACGTTGCCATGGACCATGTGTTGGCAGAAACGGTTCCTGATGAGACTTACAACTTGGTGAGGCCTGTGGGGATCTTGAAGACGAGTTTCCCGCCAGGACTTGCGAAAAAAGCCCAAGAAAATAAATTCAACATGGCGACGTTTCCTACCGAGCGGACGCTCATCAGCTATCTATGTGCGCTTGTGAAACGAGTGGATCCGGACTTCTTTCTCGGGCATAATTTGGAGTCGTCTACCATGGATATCTTGATCCACCGGATGCACGAGTTGAAGGTGCCGACTTGGAGTTTCTTTGGCCGTCGGAACAGAAAGCAGTGGCCCGAGAGATTGGTGCGCGGGGCTAAATACGCTTCGAGCTCGTTTATGAACAACGTGCGCATTAAGGAGATCTTCCAGGGCCGATTGGTGTGTGATATTAGCAACGAGTTGGGGAAGAGCGTGACGCTCAAGTGTCAGAGCTGGGACTTGGCAGAGATGTACGACTTGGTGTGCCACAAGCAGTACTACCACGTGGAGTTGAACTTGAACCAGTCGCAGTACTCGGAAGATCCGGACGCGTTGTTGAGCGCATTGAAAAACCTGGCGACACGTTGCACAATTGCGGTTGAAATTGCGTATGCGCTCCAGATTGTGCCATTGTCACGTACCTTGACCAACATTGTTGGCAATAGTTGGTCCAAGACCCTTGGAGGAACACGTACCGACCGAAGTGAGTTTCTCTTGTTGCACGAATTCAAGCGGAACAACTACATCTTGCCGGACAAGGACACGCAGTTTGGCAAGAAGGACGACACTTCGCGTAAGGCTCAATACAAAGGTGGGTTGGTGCTTGAGCCGGAGGTTGGATTGCACAAGCTGTTTGTGGTGGTGATGGACTTCAACTCGTTGTACCCGAGCATCATTCAGGAGTTCAACATTTGCTTCACCACGATTGACCGTGACGCGTTCAATCGTACTGGTCTGGAGGAAGATCTTCCTGCGTATCCAGGTGAAGACGTGCCCCAGGGTATTCTTCCACGGGTGTTAAGCAGCCTTGTGGGCCGGCGGCGCGAGGTCAAGAAGCTCCTCAAGGCGAAAAACATTACCAGTGCGGAACGGAGCACATATGACATCAAGCAATTGGCACTCAAGCTCCAGGCCAACAGTTTGTACGGGTACCTTGGGTACGAAAAAGGACGGTTCTATGCCAAGGCCTTGGCGATGTTAACTACAGCCAAGGGCCGAGAGATTCTCTTGGAGACGAAAAAGTTGGCGGAAAGTATCGACTTGCACACAATTTATGGAGACACGGATTCGCTCATGATCGAGACTCGCACCACCCTGTATGATGATGCAGTTGCATGCGCCCATCGGTTCCAGGAAGTTGTCAACGGCAAGCACACAGTGCTCGAGTTGGGGTTGGACAATGTGTTTCTGAGCATTCTCTTGCACCTGAAGAAGAAGTATGCAGCGTTTAATGTGGTCAAGGACGGAGACAAGTTCAAGCTGAGCTTGGAAGTGAAAGGATTGGACCTCCGGCGGCGTGAGTACTCGCCTCTTACCAAGGACACTTCCAACTACATTCTCAACAAGATTTTGTCCGACGAGGAGTCCGAGACGGTCTTACACGATATCTACGAGCACCTTGAGTCGCTCACTGCGAAAATAAAGGCCAATGAGCTTCCGTTGGAGCAGTTCCGCATCAACACCAAGCTCAGCAAAGACCCTGCTTCTTATCCTGGAGGGAAGTCAATGCCCCAGGTCCAGGTGGCTCTCCGGCTCCGGAAACAGGGCAAAATCGTCCGGGCAGGCAGTGTCATAACTTATGTAATCACTGAGGCCCCTGAAGGTTCGCCAGCGGAACGTGCTCGCAGTTTGCAGGAAGTGCTTGCTAAGAACGCTAGTTTCCGTCCAGATCCAAAGTACTACCTAGAGAAACAGCTTTTTAATCCGCTTGAGCGGCTTCTTCAAACGTACCCTGGTATTGACCTTGTTCGGCTTGCCGAGAGCCTTGGGCTTGAGGGCCGGAAATATGAGCGGAGAGACGTCTCCAGTCACCAGAACGGGCTTGTGCCGCTTGAGGCGACGATTTCCGATGAAGAACGCTACCGCCATTGCCATTTTCTTGCCTTGGAGTGCGGCTGTGGTGCCAAGTTCCATTTTGGCGGGATCGTCTCCAGTGAAAGCTACAAGGTGACCAGCGGAGGAATCTACTGTCTATCTTGTCGAACAACAATGGGTGTTCTTAGAATCACCAGTCAGTTGGAACGGCAAGTTCGGACGTACATCTCACAATACTACAGCTCGTGGTTGGTCTGTGACGACTCTTCTTGTGGGGTGGCGACAAGACAAATTGGTGTTTATGGAAGACGGTGTTTGAATTGCCGAGGATTGATGCGGTACAAATTTTCCGACCAGGAGCTTTATTGGCAACTAATGTATTTTCATACCATGTTTGATGTGGACATGAACAAGAAACAGGTGTTGAAAAGTGAAGTGTCTGAGACCTTGCCGGAGCACCAGGTCGCTGTTCTTGCGGAACAGAACCGTGAGTTGTTTCAACTATGCCAAGAGGTTTTGGATAAGTATTTGAACAACAGTGCAAGACGGTTTGTCGACATGGCCAGTATTTTTGCTTTTATGTAGCCAAATCATCGGGCACCAAGCGGGTACTGGATTGTTGAAGAGGTGGTGGGTATTAATGTCAATGGAATGAATATAATTGTAAGATGTCACGTTAGTTTGTAGAGTACGGGATATTAGTAGAGTACAAGATATCAGTAAAGTACAAGCAATATCCAGTGTGAGAAACATGCATAGCTCGATAATGATATTAGAACAACACTGTCGAAGTCTAATGGGCAACATCTAAGGAAATTTCACTTGAGGTGTCCTTCTATATTCTACTTTTGGGTTTACCATTTAGTAAACTCAAACTGTACAACCAATATTACGTCATATCCAAGAGTAGCTTCAGTTATAAGGATAATAATCTTCACAGAGGCACAAAATTAGTCGGCCCAGGGAATTTCATAACGTAAAAGCTAGCAAAGTGTACACTCATCATACTCAAATACACTCCCAAAGAAATATGGCATTAAAGAGGCTCGTAAACTGAAAACAGAACCACGTGATTAATTGATACATGAATTGGATATTTTAGTATACAGGATACAAATTGTCATCATCAGTGTAATATTTTAACTTCCCATACAACTCATCAAAGCACTGGAGCAGTGCATACTCAATTGTTTACCTGCGCATATGAAAAAAATACATCGCAAAGCAAAAAGGAAGCCCCTGGCAGGACTCGAACCCGCAATCCTCCGATGACTCCAGTTGAACCGGACTCGGAAGCGATACCGATTTCGCCACAAGAGCTTCTATGCAAGATTTTTTTTTCAGGGCCATCTGTTCATAGCTTAAAAATATTTTGATTATAACGAATTTAGTCCGGGCTAATCGTTATAACACTTATAATCCTTATCCAACAGCCCAAGGCCTGTTGACTACAATGTATAAGTTGTAAGATGAGCTCAGAATACCAGTGCCGTTCATGTTGTTCTCTTTTCTATTTATCATTCTCTTAAGTAGGGTAAACCTAACCTTATCGTCCAAGTGAGATCATCATGTCTCCTTAACCATTCATCCATTACCAGAACATTAACACGTGCCATGTTCACATGACCACGTTGTCACGTGAAAGGTCCACCTGACCTTATATCGTTACATTGATATGATTCTCACATTCCAGCTGGTAATATACGGTTAATTTTTATCACATGATAAGAAACATGTATGGAATGTTGCAGCAAGTGAAATAGAACCAGACTGGGCTGTAGAATGAAGATTTACAGCACGTTTTCCTTTCAAGGGTACATTCGATAAGATATCAAGCAAGACATTTCTCGATACCATTTGGTAAGATATCAAATAGGACGTCTCACAATACCATTCAAGACCAAAGATACGCACCCAAGATCCAACAGTCGTATATAGAAACCCAATCGATATAAACTCTTGCCAAACAGAATGATTTTACATAACAAGACCTCGCGGATTTGCTTTCCTACTTCTATACCCCTTGTCACGTCACCAATCATGTATGTAATAAACAACTGCCATTCTATAAACTCAAAACCTCCTTCAAAAACTTGTCCTGCTTCACGTCATCAGTAAACATCCCTTTCAACCGCTCAACGGCTTCGTCACTTCCCAACTTCTCATCCTCCACAGTTTGCTTCCAGCGCTTCAACACCCCCTTGAGCAATTCGCTTCCTTTTCCCACTTCCTCGGGGTTGCATTTTGTCCGCTTGTCTGCAACATACGCGTCGCGTTCACTCTTGCCGCCAAACTCTTCCAACTCCGCGGCCTTTCGTTTCAGCATGGAGATAATTTTCCGCGGGAACTTCACCACTTCAGCCACGTGTATTCCAAAGGACTGATCGCTGATTCCCGGCTCCACTTTGTATAAAAGCGTAATATCGTCTGCCGACGCGTCCGACGTGACGTGTGCCACCACGTGAAGGTTCTTGACCGTGGGAATTATATCAGCAAGCGACGTGAGCTCGTGGAAATGCGTGGCAAAGAGCGTGAAACACTGTTTCTCCAAGGCAATGTGTTTGCTAATGGCATACGCGAGCCCAAACCCGTCATACGTCAGAGTTCCGCGTCCCAATTCATCAATGATGATGAGCGAATTGGACGTGGCAGCCTTTAAAATTGACGCGATCTCAAGCATCTCGGCCATGAACGTCGAAATCCCCTTCAATTGCGAGTCTCCGGCACCAACACGCGCCAAAACCGCGTCCACAACACACAACTCCGCGGAATCAGCGGGAACAAAGCACCCAATCTGGGCAAGCAAGCTTAGAATGCCGATTGTCTTGATATACGTACTCTTCCCGCCCATGTTTGGGCCCGTGATCACGAGAAACTCGCTGCTACCTTTCCGAAGCTCCACGTCGTTGGCAATAAACGCGACGTCATCCTGCATTTCCAAACACGGGTGACGCGCCTGCTTCACCACGCTTTGGCGGTTTGTGTCACCTAACGCGTACATCTTTGGGCGCACGTACGCGATTGGCGCGTGCGCTGATACATGGGAAAACGCGACCACTACGTCGATCTCCGCAAGCTTGTTAGCTAGCGTATCAAGCAACGGACAATACGACGCAGTTATTTCCATAATCTCCTTCACAACCTCGGATTGCGCGCGTGTATACGCCTGCTGTAGCGTCTGGTACTCCTCCGCCACGTCGCGTAACTCTGCCGTGGTAAAAAACACGCCCGCTTTTACCGTCTGGAGCTCGATGTAATCGCTTTTACCGCGTAATACCGCGGCGTCCGTCCGCGTGAGCCGCATACACCATCCATGAGCATGATGGTTCTCAAGCTTGAGCTTCTTGTCGGGGTCTTTACCAAGGGCACGTGCCGCGTCCAAGTGACATTGTTGAATCTTGTCCATCATTGACTCGCTTTTGCTCTTGATCTTGAGTAGCTCGTCATTAAACTCCGGCTTGATTACATATTCGCGATTATCCAACGCATCAAGATCAATCGTCGTCTCCACCAACTCCTGAAATTTGAGAAGAGACTGCCACGAGTCGCGTACCGGTTGAAGCCATTTTGACGCGATAATTTCCAGCAAACGCGTCTGCTCCTCGGGTGGAATGTTCGTGCTCGTGACAGCAGACGCGCCGCCCTCCAAAATACTGATAAGCTCCGGGAGTTTGAGCACCAATTGGTAGATTCGTACAGCGTCTTCGAGATTCGCGCGGCCTTTTGTGAGCTTACGCGTCAACCTTCGAATGTCGGGAACGCGGTTCATTACATCTTCCTGCAACTCTTTTCTGGTTTGCGTGTCGTCCACAAGAAGCCCAACAAGCAAATGGCGTTCTGTGATCTCCTCCAAATTGGTTAGCGGCTGTTTGATCCATCGTGAAAGCAATCGCTGTCCCTCGGCAGATTTGCATGCATTTAAGAGCCCATAAACACTTCCGTGTCGTGCCCCCAGATCACGCGCAGTTGGGAACAAATTGAGGGCCTTAACTGCTGACAAGTCGAGTTTCATAAACTTTTCTGGCGTCCAGCTCCGTAAGTTGTACGTTCCGTAGCCCGACTCGTCTCCTAGCAATCCCACGTAGCTAATAATCGCGTTAATACACGACACCGCGACTCCCATGGCCAGAAATTCTGCGGTGGCCACGGATTTAAATACTTCGCGCTCCAAAAGCCGCTCCAAATCGGCCTCGACGCTTCCTGACGCGTAAAAGTTGCTCTTGACCTCGGTAATCGCGACCTCGCACCGGCTGAGAACCTGCACCAATTTCTTGACGTCGCGGTTCGTGTCCATGGATGCGGTACCCGTGACCAAACATTCGCGGATGTTCAATTGCACGAGCGCGCTTTCCAAACTTGAAAACAAATCATTATCGATAAACTCGGTGTACCCGATTTCGCGCAAATTACCGTCAAGGTACGCCAAACCAACGCGTTTCCCATCATTCAGCTCGCGTATTTTCACGGCTCCAAGCACACCACTACTATCTGACACGCTGACAATGTCCTCTGCGTCCTGTAGGTTACCTGGACTAATGTTCTTTTGGAGCTTCCATTGCTTGTCATACAACTCGACTTTATACCCTTCCTCGACAACAAACACGCTAACGAGCTGGGAAAACACCTGTGGGGAAAGAGTCACATAATCGACGCCGCTGTGTGATTTCAACACCAGACGCGTCTTGTAGATTTTTTCTGCAACTTGCGCGGCATCTGGAGCAAGAACTGTGTAATAATCGCCACGATCCGCGATCCGAATGGTGTTGTTTGCGGCTTCCGGTAGAGACTTGAATTTTCTAAAGAAGCCAGATTGGTCCGACGTGTCGGAGAAACGCAATTCTGGTCTTGAAGACATGGTTGATGAAGATGGGCTGTAATTCAACGCGTATTATGGGAGTTCATCACGTGATGCAGTCGCGTGACATAATCTGTGATTCAACGCGTACTTTATAGTATATCACGTGTCACAGCATGTGATATTGGTTGATGCGTGTTTGTGGCAATATCACGTGTTCTGTATTATGATTTATCACGTGCTCATCCCTTTGACAATTTATACCAGTACCTTCCCCCTGTACACACGTGATATGTCGCTTACGCGGTACTGGGCAAAGAGTGTCTCAGATGGTACAACGTAACATTCCAGTTGGATTGAGTTACGAGAAATTACAAGATGGTTGATTACGAACATCAGGTGATGTGTTCCATGACAAAATGCTGATATAATATTTGGCAGGCTTTTAAGGCTTTTTTTTTTGGCGTTCCTTCATTTTTGGTTTTGTGGCATGAAATTTAATCCTTGTGTTCCCCGTTTGAGTCTGTGTATACATTTATAGTCTGCATCATCCAGAATATTTACCAAATGTGATACGAGTACCATATGAATACAGTCCGAACACGGTCCCAATGCATTCCTAAAACTGTCCGGATATGATCATGCGACTGCGCCTACAAAAACCAACCGTTGGACACACTTTTTGCACGTCACGCTGGCTTCACAACATGCCCACCGATGCTGCTGTAATGTTATACTGCTTAATATCAGCAGTGTCTCAGTAATATTTTTTATTTTATGTTTTACATCAATGTGCCGCCAAGTGGTGTTGTCTCACTAGTTTGGTCAGGAATGAATCACACGCGCACATAACCATTGGATTTCCCATAGTACAGTGGTGGTGGAGCCGATGGAATGTGCCCCAAGAGTAATGTGCCCCAAGAGTGATGTGCGTTTGTAACTGCGCGGCAGAGGCGCGAACTGCCGTTCAGAGCGGTAGCGCAAGCAGCCAATCAGCAAGTCGGACTGGAATTGCAATGATTTTGTTGATTTGCAAAAATTCAAGGCGCTTGGCAGATGCAGTATGTCCAAGGTCATCCCAAGGCTGCAAAATGTGCAAGGTAGATTATCCAAGAGTAAATACGCTGAAAATGTGCAAGGTTACCCAGGTGTAGATATGCTGAACAATGTGCAAGGTGGATTATCCAACAGCAAACACATGGAAAATGAGCTGTATATTACCCAGACTACATGTACATGTTTCCCAGGTCCGACTACACCATGTAATACACTAGATTAAAGAGACAAACGTCCGCATAATATTCGTCTAAGAGACTCGAGTGCCTATATGAAAGAAACCGGTAATAAAGAAACGAAAAGACGCCCGCGGCTGATCGGCCCCTGGCTTTCTGTAGTTGATGTTTGGTATATAATCTCACATCCAGTTGTCGTGTGTAGGATGCGAAATCTGAGGAATGATGCCGTCCAACGCAGCATCCTCGCTGTCAAAGTCCTCCTCCTCGTCTTCCTCAGTAATGGTCAAGACGTCGGCAAAGTCCGGCAGATATGTGCTGTTTGCGTCCATAGTCGAGCCTGCATACGAGCGGAACGACTGGTAGCTGACGCGCCGTTCCACAGGTGCCTCGCCGTATACTGGGTTGACGTTGACCATGGTGTCCGGCTCGACCTGCTGCATGACCGACTCGGTGTCCTCAGCCTCCTCGAGAACCGGAAGGGTGATGTCACCCGTCTGCTCGGTGGAGAATGGGAGGGCTCCCTTCTTTTGCTTGTACATCCGGAAGCCGACCAACAACACCGAGATGTAGACCGCGGCGGAAATGCCTGAGGTGGTGCCCACAACGCCCAACTTGTTGTTGGCCGGGGTACCGGTGGAGATTTGCGAGTCCATCGAGCCCAACTTGGTAGGCACCAAGCCCCCGGTAGCCGGCTGCAGCGAGCCGGAACTCAGCAGCAGCCCGCCCTGAGCCGAGCTCGAGGTGTCCAAACCGACCAATGGGATATTGACGTCGATCAACTGGGCCAACGAGTTTTCAGTTGGGTCCGGGTTGAAGTAGAAGGACGAGTCGCTCGACTGGAGCGTCTGGTTAAGCGCGCTGACCCAGTCCTTTGGGAAGTATACCTCGGCGATGGTGACAATGTATTTGAGCGAAGGCGACTGGAACGGTACCAACTGCTTCACAGAGATAGTTTCCTCGCCCTTGAATGGGTAAGAAAGCGCCAGCGGCAAGTACTGGAAGATCTGGGCCGACGCCAACGAGTGGGCAGCCACAAACGGATAGTTGAGGCCGGATTTGAACCCGATTGTAATTACGGTGTAGTTTTCCGTGACTTGGACTTGGGTCGCTGGGGCAATTGCATTTGGAAGGAGCGCGGTCGACGTCTCTGATGGTTCCGCCGACGACGTCGCGGTGTCGGTTTCAATGCTGCTGGATGGGATCCAGTTGGAGCTAGACTTTGAAGCCGATGGCGACACAGTGAGGCTGTTGATGTCGAGGGTGGTTGGCGAATACGTACCGGAAGTTGGCACAAATTCGACCACCGACAGAGGCGAACTTTGGAGCACGGTGGTACTTCCGGAGACTGACGTCACTGGAGAGGATGCTTGTGGGAGGGATGTTGTCGATTGGGGAGTTGAAGCGAGGGGCGCAGTGACGTCGGAAAGAGTTGCTGAGCTGGCAGATGCTTCACTAGCAGATGCAGAAGCGGAAGCAACAGAAGATGCAGAAACCTCACTAGCAGAAGCGGAAGCAGCAGATGCTGAAGCAACAGAAGATGCAGAGACCTCACTAGCGGAAGCGGAAGCAACAGATGCTGAAGCAACAGAAGATGCAGAGACCTCACTAGCAGAAGCGGAAGCAGCAGATGCAGAAACTTCGCTAGCAGAAGAAGTGGCCTCACTTGCAGAAGCGGAAGCAGCAGTGGATGCAACATTTGTGCTTACATCACTAGCAACTGAAGATGCAGTTGCTGCGGTGGATGCAACATTTGAACTGACTTCACTAGCAACTGAAGAAACTGTTGCAGCTGATGAAGCAACATCACTAACAGCTGAAGAAATAGTTGCAGAAGATGCAGCATCGCTAGCAACGGAAGAAATAGTTGCAGCCGAAGAAGCCACCTCACTAGCAACCGAAGAAATAGTTGCAGCTGAAGAAGTAACATCGCTAGCAACCGAGGAAATAGTTGCGGCTGAAGAAGTAACATCGCTAGCAACCGAAGAAATAGTTGCAGCTGAAGAAGTAACATCGCTAGCAACCGAAGAAATAGTTGCAGCTGAAGACGCAATATCACTAGCAACTGAAGAAATAGTTGCAGCCGAAGATGTAACATCACTAGCAACCGAAGAAATAGTTGCAGAACCAGCACTGGACAAAGCATCACTTGTAGCAACCGTGCTGGTCTCAGAAGTCAAGCCAGTAGAAGAAGCATCCGATGCAGTTGAAGTTACTGCCTCAGATGCAGAAGTTACTGCAGACTCGGTAGAAGAAACTGCTGGTGCAGTAGAAGAAGTGGCGCCCGACGCAGACTCAGTAGAAGTAACTGCAGTTGGCAAAGTAGAAGAAGCAACAGACGCAGACTCAGTAGAAGAAATCACTGGTGCAGTAGAAGAAGTAACTGCAGACTCGGTAGATGCAACTACTGGTGCAGTAGAAGAAATAGAATCAGACGCAGGCTCGGTGGAAACAGCTTCAGTAGAAGAAGTAACAGTCGCAGGCGACGCAGAAGAAGTAGCTGCAGTCTCGGTAGAAGAAGAAGCAACAGTCGCAGGCGAAACAGAAGAAGTAGCTGCAGTCTCGGTAGAAGAAGAAGCAACAGTCGCAGGCGAAACAGAAGAAGTAGCTGCAGCCTCAGTAGAAACAGCTTCAGTAGAAGAAGTAGCAGGCGACGCAGAAGAAGTAGCCGCAGTCTCAGTAGAAACAGCTTCAGTTGCAGAAGAAGTAGCCTCGGTAGAAGCAACTTCTGGCGCACTAGACGAAGTCGCTGCTGGAACAGTCACAGTAGAAGTACTTGCTGGCGCAGAAGAAGTAGCAGGTGACGCAGAAGAAGTAGCCGCAGTCTCAGTAGAAACAGCTTCAGTTGCAGAAGAAGTAGCCTCGGTAGAAGCAACTTCTGGCGCACTAGACGAAGTCGCTGCTGGAACAGTCACAGTAGAAGTACTTGCTGGTGCAGAAGAAGTAGCAGGCGACGCAGAAGTAGTCTCTGCTGGCGCTTCACTGGAAGATGCAGTAACAACCTCGGCGGAAGCTGCAGACGACTTACTTTCCACACTAGAAGGACTGGCGCTGCTAGAGGCTTCTGACAGAGAAGCCACAGCAGGGGTATTCAATGGAAGCGTGGTGGTGCTAGGAGTAGTAATATCAGAACCCAGCGTAGTAATCACCACCGTGGTAGCAACAGTTGGAGAAGCCGTTGACACTTCGGTTGCCGAGGTAGTAACAGATGTAGTCTCCAGTTCAGTAACCACTTTTGCCGGGCCTAATGTGCTTTCAAAAGTGGTGTCGCTTGCAGATGAAATTGTGGAAGGCGCTGTGTCGTTATTATTATCCCGCTTTTCAACGACTCGTTTTTTGAGTGACTTTGCAATTAACTTGTTCAAGTGATCATTCTCCTCATTTGCGTTTCGCCGGAATACATTAACATTTGGAAGCTGGAGTGCCTGGATTGCTTGGGGGCATATTAATATTATTGATAGCAACACACTGACGGGTTGTTTACTGAGGCAGACCATCGTGTCCTATGTTGTTTTGCTCAGTAGTAGACAATGAGTGTATGTCAGAATGTGGGTAAAATCAAACGCCAGGAAAAAAAATCTACAGGATCTAGTGGGTATTTCAAGGCCCACATAACGAGTCCGCTTGTTAGAGACTAGAATAGCATGGACCTATGCATAGTGTTGGTGCATACATCATGTGTGCTCCTGTCGACGCGCATCAAAAAACAAAAAAAAATATATATATACTAGAAAAAAAAAAAAAAAAAAAAAAAAACAGTATTAGAGAGAAGGAAAAAGAAAAAATAAAATTAAAAAACATAAAAAATTAAAAACAACACAGACATTTTTCATAAAATAAAACACACCGACACCTAGAAAAAATATTAAATAATAATAATAAAAACAATCAGTCGGCAAAGACACACACACACACACATTACAACAACACACACATTATACGCAATATATCTTGCACTTTTATTGCATCCATACTTCACTAGCCAAAACCCCACCGAATAGCATTCACCATCATTGGACATCGTGGATTTCCTTTTGCCGATGCTATAGAAAAAGCACTATTTCCACAATGCAACGGAGCGCATTCCAATGCATGACTAGTCTTTTTGCTATCAGAAATTACTGTATTTGGAACATGCCTGCAGCGCAAATTCCTTTACGGGCACCCCTGATATCCTGAAATACGCTGTAAACACCCCTACTACTTCCAAAGTCTGCAAGTATGTGCTTCACTGTCAGAGTGTCATTTTAGCTAGTTTTTTCATTCTAATGGGAAGTTGTTTCAAGAGGCAAACCTAGATCTGTAGGATACCAAGAAAAATGCACATGGTCATGGACCAAAGGAGCACCTTCCCTGTATATGACTTATTAGCGGAGGTAATTTTTTGGATTGCATGTTTTAGGACAGGGTAACATGCAGTCATATTGGCGAGTGTCTGGAAATTTCCACAAACACTCGGAGACATGGTTTTCATGCCTACATGTGAGACATTGCTAAACCTTGACTGCTCAAAGGAGACCCACAAGTGACTCTTTTGGTGTAGCGGGATATCCACAAAAATGGCGTGTCTGTCGGGTGGCACTTTGGAAGAACAGCGCTAGTGGTGAATCCCTGGAAAATGACCCAAGAGTACAGCACCTGTCTGAATTTCTCCGCTACCAAGTTTGCATCTCCGCCACCAGCCGTATTTGGACTATTAATAGGGCCTATCCTGACTTGCGTCGGACACAATAAGATACTGTTTGTGTTGCGAAGCGATTGAAGGTTCGAGTAAACTTGCGTGCATCTACCTTCCCGAATTAGGTTGACACACTAACCATTAGCGGCAGGTTTAGACCTGTTTCCCAATTGGGTAATTTTCGGGTAAGCTCTGAATCATCCACGGCTGATCTGTCCATTTGTGTCCGGGGCTCCTAATACAGATGCCGCGTGGCATGATCAGTAGTCCAAGGATATTAATCGGCTGTAATCAAACTGTGTAGTGGGTCAAGAGCGGGGTTTGCGGGGCTCTTGATGCCTGCAATGGTTCATAGTAACTTCGATGTTCATGTGAACTTTTTTTGGTCAGGAATGTATATGGCCAATGTATTAGCATACTATTACCATATTTTTACCGCATTACTACCATATCATTACTATACATTACCATACATTACCGTATCATTACCGTATCATTACCGTATCATTACCGTATCATTACCTTGTTTTTACATTTGACTCATGTCGATCTGATGCCGCGTAAATGACAAATTGTCTGTCTTGAGTTGAGCCATAAACTGCACGTGCATTTACCACGAAATGTATAAAATATGCCAAGCCGTAAGTACAAGCCATCAAGCCATCAATACAAGCCATCAAGCCATGAAATGTAACCGTGAAACATGTCATGGAATGCAAGTTATGGAATGTGTCGTGAGTTTTAAATTACCAAAGATGTGTTGTATACGCCAGTGTATCAAGTGTAAAATGTAGATTGATGTGCTTTGGTCACGATGAACCCTATTGCTCTTGATTTGCTTGATTTACTCTCCAATTTACTCTTGCCGTAGTCTGAGTTACCGTCTGAGTCAGGCATAGTATTATAAAGAACTATAGACTACTTGATTATTTGTTTTGTTTCTTAAGGATCTGGATAACCGGTTTGAACTCTGCTAGATATAAAGTCTAGCTGATTGTTTAGGGAAGTTGTGTTCTGTCTATAGGGAGGATGACCTCCTTGTATAGATGCTCGGACCTTTTCCAAGACAACTCTTTATTTATTCTCCAATTTACTCTCCAATTTACAATACAGTGTACCATAATATTCAAGTGCACCATACTCCAGTGTACCACTCCAATCTACCACACACCAGTGTACCATAATATTACAGCACATCACTTCTCTACAATCGAAAATGCCATACTTTAATTTACAATCCAGTGTACCACTCCACCTACAGTACAGTATATACCCATCTGCTCTAAACTACTCCATTCCGCCACTCAATCTACAATTAGTGTAATAATAATAATAAAATTTATTTTTGTGTTTAACTATATATTATCTCCAGCATCACGGTTTAACGAAGATATTTTCACTCAGGAAAATCCTGAGGCAGCATTGCTGTTGAAGAAAACCCTTTGCCAGCCCTCACTTGGTTGCTTGGGACTAAAAACTTCAATATGAGCGGATATATTGTTGGTACTTAGTGCTTTTATTGGTTATGCGAGAAGCCTGGTCGCCCTTGTCACCAAGTTTGACTGATGAATCTCATCGTGTGTTGGAGAATCATATTCCAACACATTCCATTAAATACAATCAGTGTACCAATTCACCACAATCTACTCAATCCTCAACTCATATACTGCCTATTTAACGTCACATATCCGCGACAAAAGCCCAGCCACTTGCAAATACGTCGCAACCCCTTCCAACACCCGCATGTGTGTCACACCAATCTCCCTGATCATATCAAGCCGCTTGTCCTCGGAAATCTCATCCAACGCCTTAATCACCCGGAAACTCGTAGTAACAATATCAATCGCAGAGTACCCCTTGTCCCAGAGCGCATCCAAGCTCCCCAAGCTTCCCTCAATGTCCCCGTTGTTCGCCAGAATAAGCATGTCTCGCACCACAGTGGGGTGCGGCTGGTCCACCACCTTAAACACATTGTCCCCGTCCACAAACCCAAACCCCGACACCGTGCTCTGGAGATTGTTCACCGCCTGCCGCATGTCGCCTTCCGCAGTGAAGATAAGTGCCTCAAGCCCACTGTCGGCGTATTTGACGTCCTCAGCCCGCACAATCTCAAGCAACCGGCTCAACACCTCGTGATCCTCCACCCTGGAATACCGCAAGATCGCACATCGGCTCTGGAGCGGCTCGATGATCTTGTTTGACTGGTTGCACGCAAACGCAAACCGCGTAGTGTTCGAGTAGATCTCCATCGTCCGCCGGAGCGCCTGTTGTGCCCCGGGGGTCATCGAGTCGGCCTCGTCAAGGATAATGATCTTGTGCCGTCCCGGAGGTAGCTGCACCTTTTTCTGAGCAAACTGCTTGATTTTGTTCCGCACAACCTCAATCCCCCGATCGTCTGACGCATTGAGTTCCAACGTCGCCTCTCCATAGCTTTCTCCTAGAAGCTCGCGGGCCAAACAGTGGATCGACGTCGTCTTTCCAATACCAGGAAGCCCAGATATAATGAGATGCGGCATGTTGCCGTCCTCCGCAATTACCTGGAGCCTTTCAATCGTGTCCTTGTTGCCCACAACGTCTTTAAGGAGCTTTGGGCGGTACTTTTCCACCCATGGAAGTTCAAGCTTTAATACCATGACGAGAACAAATCGCGTGAAATGAAAAATACGCGGTCAAATGGGGTACCAATGTAGTGGGTCTGTCACCAGCCGTGTCAATTGGTCAAGGTTTATCCTTTGATGATATATCTATTTTTATATTGAGCTATATATTGTCTTCGGGGTTTATCCTTTTATTGTCGTTTTGTAACTTTTGATGTTCGTGTATGTTATGAAGTTGTGGTGATGAAGTTGTATGTCCATCAAGCTGCACGCGATTCAAAGTCATCAAAGATGATTCATAAAGCTAAAACGATGATTTTGAAGATATATGAACATCGGGTGAAACCATGGATCTAGTGCTATTTCTTGATCTCCTTTACTAGAGACTAGTGTAGATGTAGTCCAGAAACATAACATTCTAATCATCATCTCATTCTAATCACATATTCCAACCAGCACAGGTTCATTTACAGCTTGATGAATTAAAATGTACATGTACTGTGTAAAGTGTCATAATGGCAGATCAGGGGCAGAGTTTCATGCCATTATTCTAGGTAGCAAAATTTATGATCATCCATTGGCTGCTCCTTTAAATTGAATAATCAAGTTTCCATTGAGCCAAGCAGTTTTCTACCCAATAACCCAGTGACATTTACAATATCGTCTTGGCAGATTTGTCAGCATGATTGTCATCTACAAGTACAAAACTGTTTTTACAACAGATTTAGAATGGTAAAGCTTATACAAATACCCCGGAATTCGACATTTCTAAGCCACGAGTTTCTCTCAATATGTTACTAATAAATCTACCCGTACAAACTTCTAGTGTCGTTATTTAAACTTACTCACTGAATACTAAAACCATATCGACTTACTCATTAAATGGAAATTAATATCAGGATCACCATCAACCTGTTAATAGACTTGGGAAATTAATCATTTTACTGTCGTAGTCAATGTATTTTCTATACCAATGTCCATATCGTCAACAGCTGTGTAATTAAAATACAGTGCCAATGGTATCGGATCCAATCAGCAATTAATCATTCCATTAATTTCTTGATTTGGCCATTTTCGTATTTCCACCATAAAATCTTTTTTGAATTCACGACCATTCTCACTCCCACCATAAAATCTACTTCTTTTGATTGTCACGCCCCTTCACATTTCCATCATTACCCCTTCTATCCGATCCTTTTCCTCTCTTCTTCACATCTCCATCATTACTCCCTTTATCCGATCCTTTTCCTCCCTTCTGCTTCTGTTTCCCCTTTATAATTGGCGCCGTAGATTTTACAAATTGCATCACCGGCTTTCGATACTGTCCCAAGCTTTCTAGCCACGGAATTCGAACATCGCCCACATTCAATTCAACCCAATCCACCAACTCATCAGTAGCTTCTTCTTTGGTGATGGCAACCATCAGATTCCCCTTCAACTTTTCCTTACTGCCTTGACTCAAACCAACCAACTTCACCTTGCCTATACAACAGAGCGACGGAAAATGTTCAATCAACAACTTGGGCAGAATATCGTCTTTGCAAACTATCAACGCATATATCTTCTCTTTATTTTTCGCTTTCCCCTGGCATTGGCGCTCCAAATTCGAGGTTATCGTGTTGAATCCAGTCAAAATACTGCTGCCTCCAGCAACAAGAGGACTAACTAAGTTAATCAATTTATGTTCATCGCTTATCCTAGGCCATATCACAGGATCATACGGCGTCTCTAAAACAGGTTTAAACGTCTGCCGCCGTTTATTTATAGACTCCTTTATCGAATTGTTCTTTAACGACATTGAAAATTGTTGCAGGATCATTTTTCTGTACAGCATGCATGACTTTGTGCAAGCCATTTCCAATTGTCCCTCAGGGTATCTTCATTATTTATCATCTTTAAATGGAGTGTACCAGTAGTAGTAGTAGTGGCGAATCATATTCCAGAGAGTCTTTGGACGATATAGGGTTGGAAGGATTGGTGCCAAACTTTTTGAAAACCACCAGCAAGACAGACCCCATGCTTCCTGCCAACGAGGAAGATCTCAGAATTCAAGATATCAACACCAGTTTTGATCCTTTCATGGGAGAAATTAAGCCTATAAAAGAGGATATTCAGGTTAGCCCGTTTGGAAAACGAATTTACAACAAGTCCGTACGGTTTTCAGACCCAATCATTGAAGAGAAAAAATGCAGTGTGCCGGAAAGTAAAAAGACCAACGACAAAGAGCCGTTGTTTGAGTTATTCCTACCAAAGGATACACATGCATCTAGTGAAAAGCTGGATTTGGCCAAGACGGTGAAGTTGGAGAAGACAGGGCTTGAGCAAAATATCATCGATTCACAACTGTCGTTTTTGCTCAACAAGATTGAGACCGTCCAAAATGCGTCCTTGATTAGTCAGTATAGGGCACAATTGAGTTTGGAAATGGGCACATATACTAACGAAATCTCCAAAATCAAGTCAGAAAATATCGACTTGAAGACTAAATTGAACAACAGCGTTCAGAATGAAGCTCTAATCAAGCAGAAGCTCGAACAGGTTAGTGTACCGTATAGAAGCTTTTGATAAATACTAATATTAGCAATATGAAGATCTCGGCGACAAGTCCAATCGGATTGATCAATTGGAAGTTTACTTGAGCCAGATTTGCCAAACTTTGGAAAGCGAAAAAGTTACACCAGCTTGCGGAATTGAGCACGAAACTGTGCTACAAATCAATCGCAAATTGCATGAGATACTTCGGACGAGAGTTGATAACCGAGAAATTGCAGAAATCATAAACTCAAACAACAGGTCCATCAAGCAAGATATTCTTGGAAACTATGACGAGTTAAAATGTGACTTGGACAGGCAATTTGAGCAACTAAAGATTTGCAATGGCCAGGAGTTGAAAGACATGGCTGGCTTGTTACGTGATAAAGATGAGGAACTTAGAAAGGCAAGAGAAGCCATTGGCAACCTAGAGACGTATCGGAAGAAGTTTAAAGAAAAGGAAGAGGCGTACAATCGGAAATTGAAGGAGTTTTCTGACGAATTGAACAATACGCTTGTGGAATGTGACAGAAAAATCGGAGCGTCACAAGATCTTGTGGTTGTTTACAAGTACTACATGGAGACATTTATCAATATGATCATGGGAAAGATGGAGAATATTATTGAGAAATCGTCATTGGCGTCGGTTTCGTCACAAATCAAACAGTTTAGTAAAATGCCACTAGAAGAAACCGAGTTGGTGGTTTTGGAGTATATCTTCAAGTTTATGGCAGATGGATTGGAATTGCTAATACGAGAGTACGTCAAAGGAAGAGTCAAATGCGATACTATACCAAGAGATGTCTACAATGAGAATGTCAAGCCTCATATAGACAAGAACAAAGTGGTGACTATTGGACGCAAGAGAACCACGCAAGGTAGAGCAAGGAACCATCCAGGAAGTGACGACTGATTCGATGATGGAATGAATGGGTTTATAATACCATAATTATATATCTTTTATTTACACGTCCTTGTATGGCCGTGTAATCCACGATTGATTATCGGCGCCCAGTGAGGGCATTTTCAGAGGTGCATGAAAATTTTCACCGCTCAGTGTAGTACAAAATGTCGGAACCAAGTGGCGAGAACGAAGCGAAGAAGCGGAAAGAAGAGTCCACAGAAGCAGAAGAAGAGCCGAAATATAAGCGAGTGAAGGTCGAGGTTCCCGAGGGAATGACCAAGAGCCAGTGGAAGAAACAGCAAAGGAGATTGCGCTGGGAAGAGAAGAAGGTGGAGATACGAAAGAACCAGAAGGAGAAGAAGCGGTTGGCAAAGATCGAGAAGCGGAAAGAGATCACCGAGAAGTTGGCAAAGGGCGAATCTATTGAGGAGATCAAGCAGCAATTGAACATTATCAACCGGAACTCGAAAGAAAAAACCAAAGAGAACCAAGTAGACAGTGGGATCAATGTGATTTATGACTGTGACTTTGACGACATGATGCACGAGAGGGAATTGGTGAGTCTCAGTACGCAAATTACGCGGTCGTATGGTGAGAATCGGCGGTCAGATCAATCACTTAACATCAAGTTGACGTCCTTCAACGGGAAGATCAAAGAGCGGTTTGAGACGAAGCATATGGGGTTTGAGCACTGGAAGCATTTCAGTTACGATGAGAAGAGCATCGAAGAGATCTTGAAGGGGCAGGATAAGTCCAAGTTTGTGTACTTGTCGGCTGATGAGCCTGAGGAGTCTGTTGATGTGTTGGAAAAAGGCCATACGTATATTGTCGGGGGAATTGTGGACAAGGGCCGGTACAAGCACTTGTGTTACAACAAGGCAAAAAAGTTGGGCATCAAGACTGCCAAATTGCCTATTGACGAGTTTATAAAGATTACTGGGAGACGAGTGTTGACGACGTTGCATGTCTTTATGTTATTGAGCAAGTGGGTTGAGTGTCGGGATTGGAGGAAGTCATTTGAGAGTGTTTTACCGGAGAGAAAGAAGATGGAGAAGGGGGAGGAGAAGGAAGATGGGGGAGAGGACACGGGAGAAGATAAGGAAGATAAGGAAGATGGGGGAGATGAGGAGGATAAAGAAGATAAAGAAGATGGGGGAGATGAGGAGGATAAAGAAGATAAGGAGGATAAAGAAGATAAGGAGGATAAAGAAGATAAGGAGGATAAAGAAGATAAAGAGGATAACAATGAGAAAAAGGATAACAATGAGAAAAAAGACATGGATGTAGAAAAGACAGAAAATAGTGAGCAAATATAAACAGCACGCCAGACATTAAATGTACGGAAGATTCGGACAATACGGACAAACAAACAATACAATAAACAAGAGATAAAGACATGGGTCAAAAGTCTAAATGGAAAAATCGGCAAGAGAACAAGACAAAAAGACTAAACGATGGAAAACCCAACCGAAAACCAGGACAACAAAACAGAATACAGAAGCGCGAGACAGGATATAGAAGAATAAGACAAGATACAGGAGATTGGATGCAGTATATGATTACGTTTGCGATATACGTCATTGTAAATTAACTCGAGCTGCATTGATAGAGGGCTACATTTGGAGGGCAATTAATAAAGATACAAGAGATTTACCATGTAGGACATGCAAAATAAGCTGGACTTTCGCAATGCCAAGGTGGATAAACGGGCGAGGATGTGGTCTGATGCTGACTGATATTTTGAAGGATTCCGGTGTAAATAAAATATGGCAGTAACTCAAAAGCTAATCAACACTGTGGATAGTAAGTTGAGGAAAAGCAACGACCAGCAATCTTATAAGCAATAGTAGATAGCAATGCTTTTAATTGTAGATAACACTTTTTTGAGCAATCGTAGATGGCAATACAGAAATGCATGAAATACTACGATGCTTGCAATACAGTATTCAAGGATAATACCATAATATGGGGAAACGTGGAGAGAGTTACACATGATTCGCGAGTCAACCAAAATTGACGACTATGTAGTGTTGGTGACGATTAGTGACATAGCCCAGAACTAGGATGACCAAACTTTCAACTTGTCTAAACAGCCAAACGTTATCTACAATACAAGTGGGCCATTTCATGATCGCCAAACATGGTTTATAATAAAGTTTGACGATTGTCACGAAGCAACTGACGTAAATTTAGATGTACTTTGAAGTAAATGTGATTTGATATTGAGATTAAGGAGCGTGGCAAGTTGAGCAAAGATGCGCAACTTACTAAACGAGAAGGTAAAAGTAGGCTAAATGAGAATGTAAACACGCACTAAATGAGAGGTTAAAAATAGATTATGAATGATGAATGCTTGTAAATGATGAGCCAGAAATGAAATGAACAATAAAATGGACAAT
Organism: Saccharomycopsis phalli; assembly: GCA_020342235.1. NCBI lineage: Eukaryota > Fungi > Ascomycota > Saccharomycetes > Ascoideales > Saccharomycopsidaceae > Saccharomycopsis > Saccharomycopsis phalli. Next base: position 788,016 of record CP073215.1, read on the forward strand.
GAAATGAACAAGGAAATTATCAATGAAATTACCAATGAAATTACCAATGGAATTTTCAATGTCATCATGTATGGAATCATGAATGGAATCACGAATGGAATCAACAATAGAATCAACAATAGAATCAACTACAGCACTACAACAGACCAACCACCCTACATATGCAATCCATCGTCCAGATTCCACCAGTACACTCACATACTGTACAACATGACAGTTGCTAACCTAATCGTTGTGGTTGCTAACTTGCTTCCACTGTCAAAGGCTTGGCACAACCTCAACACTCTGACCAAGGTAGTATGCGCCGAAAACTTCCATTTAACCCTGTACACAACCCTGCCGATGTAGAATGACGTACTATCGCTGGTTTAGGAAGGTTAGCACAACCTGGCTCTAGAAAAAATTTTCCCCAATTGAGACGACTCAACCAGTAGTGTGGACGTAGTGTCACAGGTGAGTATGTACACTGGAACTAGAGACTATAACACTGAAACAACGACAGCAACAACCTGGCACTTAGGGGTCCATACTTGACAAGAGAAGAGTATAGCCAGAAAAAAAAAAAAGGCAAATCTCTGTTCAGCCTCGTTTCAGCTGGGAACAACACTCAACTTGCTAGCTCATGCGCGGCGAATCGGTTTACCCGGGCGTATATACCATTCACGTGACGTGTCTTGGTCGGTCGAGAACCTGCATGAATACGCAGGTGAAATAGCAAGCCTAGGGACGTACCCATTATTTAGGAAACACCATCTGCAAAATTTTTTTATCTTGAATTTTACTCTAGTATAGTGCCATGGCGGATCCATCTCAACCGGCAGGCTCGTCGGTGTCGGCGTTCGTCACCAATTTGATTATCAATGGGATAATCTTCTTAGTATTTGTGGGATTCTTTATTCTCTTGCGAAATCGCGAAAAGCGTGTTTACCAGCCTCGTGTGGTGGTTGATACTGTTCCAAAGACCCAGCAGGTCGAGGCTACTCCAACGGGAGCGTTTGGATGGGTGAACTACCTCTTGAACAAGCCAGAGTCGTGGATCATCCAACAGGCAGGTCCTGACGGCTACTTTTTCCTCCGGTACATTTTCCTCATGGCGACGATTTTGTTTATTGGCGGGGTTTTCCTCTTGCCGATCCTCTTGTCGGTGAATGCCACCAACGGGCACAACAACATCAACACCGGGTTTGACATTATTGGTTTTGGTAACGTCAAGAACAAGAACCGGTACTTTGCTCACGTGTTCTTGTCGTGGATCTTCTTTGGGTTGATTCTCTTTGTTATTTATCGGGAGTTGGTGTACTACATCAGCTTCAGACACTCGTTCCAGACGACTCCGTACATTGACAGTTTGGTTCTGACCAAGACGTTGTTGATCACGTCCTTGCCAAAGGACTTGCGTGACGACGAGCAAAAGGTCAAGACTCTTTTCCCAGGTGCAAGCTCCGTCACGTTTGCTCGCGAGTACAAGGACTTGACCAAGGATGTCAAGGAGCGGACCAAATTGGCAGGGAAGTACGAAGCTGCACTCAATGGCGTGATCAACAAGAGTGTCAAGATCCGCAACAAGCTTGTCAAGAAAGGAAAGGAGACGCCTACGCCGATCGACGAGGTCGACTCGTACATCAAGGAGAAGAAGCAGCCTCACCACCGTTTGAAGTTTCTCATTGGCAAGAAGGTGAACACCATCGACTATGCTACCGAGAAGTTGCCTGAGCTCAACCGCAAGATCAAGGAGCAGCAGGACGAGCATCTCCATGCGAATGCGATTGGATCGGTGTTCCTTGAGTTTCCGTCGCAGTTGGAGCTCCAAAAGGCATTGCAGGCCGTCAAGTACAACAAGGACTTTAGAAGAGCCGGCTCCAAGACCGTGAGCAATGTGGCTCCCGATGAGATTATCTGGGGAAACTTGGGCTTGAACGTGTACCAGCGTCTTGGAAAGAAGACTGCGGCCGTTGCGATTTTGACTGCCATGATCATCTTCTGGGCGATTCCTGTGGCTGTCGTTGGTGCGATTTCCAACATCAACTTCTTGATGGAGAAGGTGCACTTTTTGCGGTTCCTCAGACACATGCCTCAAGTGCTCATGGGTGTGATCACCGGGCTTCTTCCTACTGTTGCATTGGCGATCTTGATGTCCTTGGTGCCTCCATTTATCAAGTTCATGGGCAAGTTCTCTGGCTTGGTCACCTTACAGCAGATCGACTTGTGGTGCCACGACTGGTACTATGCCTTTGAGGTCATTCAAGTGTTCCTTGTGACCACCTGTGCTTCTTCTGCGGTTTCCACGGTCCCAGCCATTATCGACGACCCTAGTTCCGCAATGGTTCTTCTTGCCCAGAAACTTCCAAAGGCTTCCAACTTTTACATCTCCTACATTCTCTTCCAAGGTTTGGCGATCCCAGGTGGTGCGCTTTTCCAAGTCGTTGCCTTGATTCTCTCAAAGGTTCTCGGCCGCATCTTGGACAACACCCCTCGGAAAAAGTGGGCCCGGTACAACTCCCTTTCGAACCCATCGTGGGGCGTTGTCTACCCGGTTTACGGTTTGATTGCCGTCATCTGCATCATTTACGCTGTCATTGCCCCGATCATCATTGCCTTTGGTACTATTGCCTTTGGCTTGATTTACATCGGATACCTCTACAACCTCACCTATGTCAATGGCCAGAGTTTGGACAACCGTGGCAGAAACTACCCAAAGGCATTGTTCCAGCTCTTTGTGCCGCTCTACTTGGCCGAGATTTGCTTGATTGGCTTGTTTGTCATGGCAAAATCTTGGGGCCCATTTGCCTTGGAAATCGTGGCTCTTGCTGTCACTGTGGTGTTCCACTTGTGGCTCAAGTGGAAGTTCATTCCATTGTACAACGTCGTGCCATTGTCTTGCTTCCAACAGGCGGCTGGTGTTAGCGTCGACTACCCAGCCACCGACATGGGCTTGAAGGAGATCAAAACCAACGGCAAATCGTACTGGGACAACCAGTCGGTCGGAAAGGAGGATGACGCTTCTTCCGAGAAGGTGTTGCCAACCGTTGGAGGTGTTACTGATCCTGTCGACAGAAAGCCATCTGCGGGTGCCGTCAAGCGTTTCTTTGCTCCAAAGACCTACTTGTCCTTTAGCGAGGTCCGCAAACTCTTGCCTGGATTCTTGAACGATGTTCAGACCTATACTCCAGCGCAGTTGGAGACCTATCGCTATGTTGACCCGGCTGTCAAGGATGCTGAGCCAATGTTCTGGATTCCTCATGATGAATTGGGATTGTCTCAGACTTTGATCACCAAGAGTAACGGTTTGCAAGTGAGTGATGGAAACACTACCTATGATGAAAAGAAGGGATTTGATTACAGTGGTCCTCCACCAGACTATGAGGATGTTGTGAAGGCGTAGCTGTAATGTTGATTCGACTTTTTCTTTTGTACTGTTAATTAATAATATAATTTTAATGTGTAGGCTGGTGAGATTGGCTTTATTTTCAGGTGGCTTTGTTGGCTTTTGATTTTTCACTATTTATTTTTGATCTTTTATTTTCCACTCTTCATTTTCCACTCTTCATTTTCTAGGACGGTTTGGTTTGTCAAATTTCCATTACTAATGTATTCTTTTTATAACTCTGTATTTCCACATTCTAATTTGAAATAAGCACCTAGTTAATTTGCACTGACATTACATTTTCTAAATGTATCAAACTGTTGCATACATTTGCAATGCCGATCAACCAAGTTTTTGGATCCGCAGTTGGTGGATGATAATTCCTGTAAAAGACGCAATTATGGTGGATGATGATTTCTAATTGGTTTACAGTCATGTATTACAACAATTTCCTCAATTCCACAGCCATGTATTATAACAATTTACAATTGATTCTACAGCCATGTATTATAATAATTCTAATTGATTCACAGTTTTGTATTATAGCAATTCTCATCGATTCACAGCCATGTATTATAAAATTCTACTCAATTCCACAGCCATGGCGCAAATTCCCAATGGAGAAACAATTCCAATGAAAATATTACAACATCTCCGAAAACCCTTGTCCTCCAATTGGCAACACTCGCTACTATTACCATACTCCAGTATTTTGAGAGGTTTCAATCTAGCAAATCTCAGATACGTCAGGCACTTTCCATTTAGTTTGGCCTAATGACTGCAACATGCTCACAATTTTTCACCATACTTCCCTGCAACACATGTACAATTCCAGCATTGTTCTATCCACACATACCCCGCTCCAATGCTTTGCAAATCAGCTTCCAGCCACGCCATTGTTCTCCTAAATGATCGTGCCTCCTCGCCGTACTCCCGCTCACTAAATTAATCCCTCATCCCCATCTTTTAAAACTGGAAATTCACACCTCTGACTGCACTTACTGCAAGATACCGCACCCCCCATGCACGCGACCCACCAGCACGGAACCTCGATTGAAATCCACTGGCATTGCCCTTATGAAAGCCACCGGAGCTCAATTGCCGAGCCACTAATGACCACGCAGCGTGGCATATCCACATGGGCACAGTCCCTTGCCAGAATTCGCCCCTGTATCAACTTTAGTCCCGCACTAGTGCAGAGGCTGTGAAGCACTCAGCCGCATCTTGACTTTTTTTCTGCTAGAATTGGTACGTTTCACCGGGTCCATGGGAGTTGCCCTGCTTTGGCGGTTGGCTGTACCAACATGACCACGCACCAGGGCATCATAACCATGATGCTGGAGGGGGCATGTATATAAAAGAAGGCTTTTCGTTCAGCCAGGTAGCGTTTTTTCTTTACAGCAATGGCGTTTATTAATATCGACAAAAGAGATTTTTTCTGTGACATGAATGGATGCATGGACAGCAACAAATGGGTCTGGGGACGCTGGATTTTGTTCGTGTTGTTGTTGGTGTTTTTGGTGGCGCTTTTCGTGGGCACAAGAGTTCTTAATAAGAGAAGAGGCATGAAGGGCATGGTGCCTATAAGAGGGACTGCCTGGATGACGCCTCCTTCATATTACCAGTCCCAGAGACAGTATAACCAGCCGTTGAACCCAACCGGTCCATCAGACGCAACCTACGTGCCTCCTTACACCAAGGACACTCAACCATATGATGCTGGCCATTTCGATAACGAGGGTGCGTTCCACGCTAACACAGAGTATGACAACCGTGCCGTGATACCTGACTCCACGGGAATCTCGCAGCCTGACAGCGTGCACAATTCGCCTCAGCAGGCTGCAAATTTCGAAAGCGATTTCCCTGCGCTTTCTGGAAACAGAGATGATGACACTGAGTTGCAAAACCTTCGTCCTAGCGGACCTCCTCCAGCACAACAGCAGGCGGGAAGCAGCAGCTCAGAGCCTTCGATACCATCTAAAGTTCATATTAAGAATTAAGGTCCGGACTCCGTATGTAATCTTCATTATTTAATAGACACGCATGTAATGAACTTGTAGGTTGGATGGTGTGGCTTTGGTACAGCTTGGTCTGGATAATACTGGGATTGCCGTACTTTTCAGTCAGGATTGTACGTTTCAAATTCACTAGGGTCCATTGATTTGCCATATTTACTATACTTTTGCTGTGTGTTGTTTCTGGAGTTGTCCAGAGTGATGCAAGTGCTTGGTTATTATCGAATCCACTTTATGCGACATGACCCTTGGATATCATTTATAGTCAATCTTGCAATGGTTTGGTCATTTTGAGTCATTTTTGCAGTATCCTGCCAACTTTTTAATTCTTGAGTTGTGACTCTTTTCTCTCATCCACTCTCCATCTCCATCTCCACCTTCAACTCCCATCCGTTTCATAATACCCCGCAATCGCCTTCAAAACTTCACTAATATATTCCAAAGAATCTTCAAGCCCCACCAGCCCACTCGAACTCACATACACCGGACACTGAAACTTCTTGGAAACAACCTTGCCCAACCGCAAAGCAAACTCAACCAACTCATCCGAGGCATTTGTCAATACTGTGGTGTGGACTTGCTCGGTTCGTTTGTTGTAGATGGCGTAAATGTACGCTCCAAACTTTGTGAGGCGCGACACGTTTTTGCTCGTGGAAATAAATACCTGGATGGGGACCTTGCCCCTCTGAGGGGATTTTTCCGGAACAATTAACGTCAATTTGGCAGTACTGCCGATTCTGCTCTGGATTTCCGTGCTGAGAGTGGTCATTGTGGAAAATAAATTGGATTTCTTCATGCAAAAAAGTCCAGGTGGATCGCACAGTCCAAGTGGATGCAAAGCTAATACACCATACATAAAACTGCAATGAATAGGAAAATTGACAAGCCAGTGATCCTTATTGTGGCGGCAATCTTGCCGCATTATGGTATCGGATACAAGAACCAGTTGCCTTGGAAACTCAGCAAGGAAATGAAGTACTTCCGCACCGTGACCAGCCAGACTCAACACCCAGACAAGAAAAACGCAGTGGTCATGGGAAGAAAAACATGGGAAAGCATTCCGGAGAAATTCAGGCCCTTGGCTGGTCGACTCAATGTCGTGATTACCCGCAGTGGTTTGAGCCTGGATGCCGCTCTTGTATTTAATGACGTGAACCTTGCGCTTTCTCAGTTGAAGCAGCGTCATGACGTGGAGAATATTTTCGTCATTGGCGGATCGCAAATATATTCCAGCACCATGACGTTGGCAGATAAAATATTATTGACCTTGATTGAGCCCAGAGAGGATGTGGCCGTGGATACTACCATTTGCATTCCCCCAGAATTTAAGCAACAGAGCAGAGAAAAGTTGCAGCAGTTGGTGGGTGAACAAGAGCAAAGTGTCACTGAAAAGGGGTTTACATATAGCTATACCTTATGGGAAAGGTGAGGTGTTGTCTACAATTTCAACAAAAATCCAGTTGGTGTCTAAACTAATAAATTGTCTATCCACTTGTAATTTTCCAGTCTGCCAAAGGCACTTGAATCGCTTTGATGTAGCTCCACAATCAATACACAATATACATTCAAGCCCATTTAATTCTGCAAATTCAATCCCAATCTCCAATCCCAATCTCCAATCCTAATCTCCAATCCCAATCTCCACTCAATTCTTCATTCAATTCTTCATTCAATTCTCCATTCAATTCTCCATTCAATTCTCCATTCAATTCTCCATTCAATTCTCCATTCAATTCTCCATTCAATTCTCCATTCAATTCCCTCCTCGACTCAAATCATCAATCTCCATTCACCCTTTGATATAATGACTGTTTAGCAAATCAATTTCCTTACACAACGTGTGCCAGTCAACCTCCCGCAACACCCTAAACTTCCTCAACTCAAGCTGCTTCTTGACTGCCCGTTTCTTCATGTTATAACTATCAATCTTCCCATTAATGTACCGAGTTCGGATATTCTCCTTGATAGACAACAGCTCTTCCAACTCCAATAAGTTGTAGAAGATCTTCAAATTTGGCTGGATAATCAAGTTCAAGCGGCGCACTCGAACATACAAGTATGCCCGTGGAAGACTGATCCGCAAGAAGTTCATTACCTCGGCAATACACAAGGATGCCGACCGTGACACCCCTACTTTGCAGTTGATAATGACCCGGTTTTTAATGATGCTCTTTGCAGGATCGTCATCCATGGTGTTCTGTTCCCTGAACCGCTTAATGAGCTTCAACAAGTACATGAAATACGGCTGGAAGTCGTCCACGCCGTTATCCTGGATATTGGGCAAATACACAACCTTTTTAAGCATTGGAAGAGACTCCACCCGGCTGATTTCGATTATATCCGAGATTCCCAACTGGCTGGTACCTTTGAACTCGTTCAATTCAAGCAAATCAAGTCCATCGAGCCATTTGGGCTTCTCGCCAATGGTGATGATCATATTAATATTCAACAACTCCAAGATACCGGCACTATTCACATGGTTAATTCCTCCCAAATAAAGATACGGCAAGATCTTGCTTGGAAAGTTGTTGTCATTTTCAAGATCAAACCAGTCCACCGTCTTGTTTTTGAGCGAAATCTGGGTATCGGTGTCGAGATTCCGCAACCGATTGATAAGAATATCGTTTCCCAACAGACTGTCTGTCACAACCCGTGCCATTTCAAAACAGTTGAGATCATAATTGTTCAAGTATATGTTATCGAACCAGGTTCTGATGTTGTCAAAGTCAAGCTGGGCTATGAGCCCTGGCAGCGGACGGTCAGGGTTGGAAGGGCTAAAGTAGAGGAGGAAGGGCTGGAGAAAGTCGATGATTTCAAAGTCGATCTTGAACCAGTACAAGAACCGTTCGTAGATCAAGTAGTATTTCAATATACTGTTGTTCAAGTTCAAGAACCCCTTGAAAATCTCAAGCAACAAAGCAAGCATCGACAAGTGTGTGAATCCGTCGTAGCAATATATCAATACCTTGTAGTTCTTCTCCAACGTCAAGTGGTGCAAAAGCTTGAGGAAATTGATCATGCTCAAGATGTTGGCATTGGTGATCGAATTCAACACAAAGCTGCCTGAGGACGGGAACTCAATGTAAATGAGATTGTCATTGTCTAGCAACCGGTCGGCCTTGGCGTAGATCGACCGGAGGGTCTCCAACTTTGGAAACTCGACTCCTTCTTTACAGTTGACCAAGATTGTAGCGTCGGTATGATCCTTGGAGCCATCCTTCTTGACCTTTCCGGTGTTGTCGATCTTCTCCTGAATATCCAACAAGTTACTGCGCAAGGACATGCACTTTGCCGGCTCCAAGTCGCGGTCCTCCAACTGCTGGAGGATTTGGTTCCGTTTTTTCCGCAACTTGTTGTTGCCAATGATGTTGTTGTAGTCGATGATGTTCCCGAGATAGATGTTCGGGTATACCTCCGAGCTGCTAGTAATAAGCCAGTTTTCAAACTTGTCGTGAAGCAAGTAGTTCTTGCCCCAGTTTGTAAGGTTGTTCTTGAGCATGTTCAGGGTGTAAGGAACAAGGAACGGATTGATGCTGAGCTGTTTGCGGATATCTTCAGGGGGAGGCGTGTTGATGGTCTCAAACTTGCGCTGGCCCTGGAGGTTTAGATACACGTCTTCGTTTTCGGAATAGTGCTGGATGTCAAACTGGCCCAACTTCACGCAGTCGTAATTCAAGACAAACACTTCGGCTTCGTGGAACTTGTTTCCCTTTTGCTCCTCGGCAAGCCAGATCTTCTTTTGGAGGAGCGCAATCATACGTGCGAATTGCATTGCCTCATCGACGTTGTTGTCGTTGTTGTACACCACCACGTGACTTATGCGGAACAAGAGCAAAGTTTGGAACTGGTAGTTTCGGAGGTTGACCCTCTTGTTGTAGAGATTGTGTGCCAAGATATTCCGAGACTCGCTGTTGTCTGACGATTTTGCACGGTTCAACCGCTGCAACGCATTCAACGGTTTCGTGGCCCCGGTGTACTTCCGGCCGCCCACCGTGACCGGTTCCGGTCGGATGTACTCATGCCCCCGGTAGTGTTCTGGTTCGGGCGGCTCGGCGGCTTTGTTCAGCTCTTCTTCGGTCGCATCCTCGGACTCGAACCGCACACGCGCCTTTTTCCGGTCCTTTTTCGGTTGCGGCTCCTCGTCATAGTCCAAAAACTCCCATGGGTTCACCGAGCCTTTGATGTAGTAGTGGTTCTTGATATACAGCAGGAGCAGCTGCCCATCGGTCTCATCGTAAGCGTCGCTTGTGTTTACCACAAGTAAGTACTTGTCGCTGTTTGGAAGCGGGATAAGCCGGGCCAAGTCGTCGTCCTCGACTCCGGAAACCGGTTGAGCCGACAGGGCAAACGGTCCACTGGAAGCAGCAAAAGGACCGTAACGGAGGTTCTCCTGATGCTCGGCGTTGCCCAAATTATTCCGGAAGTAGTGGTACTGGTTTTGGTTGTGCTCGAGGTTGTGCAAATAAGGAAACATCAGCGACACCGAGGGCATGGTGTAGTCGTAATTCCAGTACTTGAGCATCTTGATGAACTCGTCGGTCTCGAGCTTGTATATATGCTTTGTGAACCGGTGATCGGCCGTGTCCACCGGCGGCGCTGCCACGGGCTCGTGACGCTTCTTGTCGCCGCCGAGGAACTTGAAACCGTTTTTTCGGAGAAACGACGCGGAGCGGCGCATAGATCCGCTGCTGCTCTTGAGCAAGTTTCCTTTGTGGACTCCGTTGGTAATGAGCTGGTCGTTGTGCTCCAAGTTGTAGATGTTGGCGTTGAGATGTACTCGGGGCACAAGCACAGGGAACAGATCCAATTGTTCACACACGGGGAGGATGAACTTGGAGACGAAGCTGTGGAAATGTGGGGGCAAGTTTGGGTTTTGGTACTGCGAGGCCTTTTGTCTGGCTTTGGAGATGTGGTGTTCGTCCTTGGCTGTATCTTTGGATTTTCCGTTTTCCTTGGAATTGGTGTTGGTCTTTGCATTGGTCGTTTCATTGGACTTTTCATTGGACTTTTCATCGGGTTTTTCATTGGACTTTTCATTGGACTTTTCACTGGACTTTTCATTTGCCTTGGTAGCCTTTTCAATTGGTTTACCAATGTTTTCGTTTGCCTTATTAACCTTTTCATTTGGTTTAATAACCTTTTCAATTGGTTTACTAGCCTTTTCATTTACCCTAACAACCTTTTCATTTGGCTCACTAACCTTTTCATTTGGCTTATTAACCTTCTCATGTGGCTTACTAACCTTCTCATTTCCATTTCCCTTTTCACTTCCCTTGACCCTTTCATCCACTGCTTCGTTGGCCCTCTCATTCATCTTTTCCTTCACACGTAATCCCTCTGCTTCACCAACTCCCCTCTCCTCGCCTTCCCCCTCCAGATCCTCACACAATTCCACTTCTTCCACTCGCTCTCCGATTCTACTCCCAGACCCTTCCTTCTTCTCCTTGCCATAGCTCACCTTCCGGTCGCCCCTCTCATCCCCCTCAATCACAGAACTCCGCTGGCTGTCGGTGTCGTTGTACACGGAAAAGTTGATAATGTTCTTGGCAAAACTAATTGCGCTTAGCGTCTTCTCCTTCCTCGAAGTGAGCTTGCTGTAGTAGCCGATAAAGGACTCTCTCTTCCCCTTGGCGTCGTCTTTCCCCTTGCCTAATAGCAGCTCTGGAGTCACCATCATTTCAGGGACGGATCCCAGGCCGTGTCGCGGGACTTCGACGGGCGAAAAACTGCTGTTGCCGTCAGCAGGATAACCGCTCGGTTCCTCTTCAGGCTCCGACGGCAGATTGCTGGCGATGGTGTGCAACTTTGTCGAGATGTTGCTGACCTTGGACATGAACAAGAACAATTGTCGAGGCAGACTTTACACGAGGGGGGTCCAGACCGCTGGGTGGATATGGGACATGCCGGAACATACAGGAGGAGGGATTGCAAGAGAGTCACCCTTGGGACAGGGGAGGAAGCTTTTTTCCACAGGGTTTTTTTTTCCACAGGTTCTTTGCATGGTTTCTTTGCATGGTTTCTTTGCATGGTCTCTGGTCTTGTAGCGCGTGCTTTCCGACGGGGTGTGCTAGTGGGACTGGAAGGCCTGTAGATGTAGGTACTTCCAATTTAGCACGGGTACATAGTTGGGTATCACTCGCGACACGGCAAATTGGCCAACTAGCAAGCGAAACTACAAGCTCATGGCCTGGTCACTACGCTGCCGGTCCTGGGGTGCCTTGTCGATAGTGCCTTTGCAAACACGTAGCCTGCTAGTTGCAAGACACTTGTTTCTGACAGAATGGGCATACTGAATACTTGCTCAGAGATACAGTAATGTCGTTGGATGTTTCACCTGGTGCGTTCAGAGGTATTGTCATCTGCCAGGGCTCAAGCAAGCTGGCGTCCACTAGCCTGAGTAAGTGACTAATCGTGTCCCAAGCTCTGCGCGGTGTCGTTGATGACCATGGACCTTGGTGCTACGTGGTGAAATCCTGGGCTTTTTCGCTTATCGTGTTGAATATTCCAGCGGATTTGCTTGCTCCTGCGTATTATATCTTGCCTTGCTCTTGCCTGACTCTTGCCTGGCTTTTGCCTGGCTCTTTACACACTCTCTTTGCTTATTCTTTATTTACTCTTTACTACTCTTTACTACTCTCACTTACTCTTTTTTCTCTCACTCTTTACATTCGTCAGTCACATTTTCACATGTCACCAGCTGTCCTTGCAAATCCTTGTCTCGGATGGAAATAATATGCCCCAGTCAATTTGGCAAGTACAATTATCCATCATGCAATCACATCCCTCAATACACATTCCCCTAGTAATTTCCAGTTTACCTCCTTTTTCTCCACTTTTCTCTTCTCCTTCCCATCTCCCCCTCTCTCCCTCTCCCCCTCTTCCCTCCTTCAGTACTTTCCACATACTCTTTCATCGTCACCCTCTGCGCGATACACTGTTGATGCATGCAATGGCCGCCTGATATCCTTAGACATTGTTTGATGCAGTAATGAGCGTTTCAGAACCTTTCCATGGAGGGAAAATACATACCCTCTATTTGGTTGCTCAACCCTTGATAAACAATAGCAGCGCACTGGATGTATATTCAATGAATACCGGCTGAGTACAAATGAGTTTGGTCAATACACCACATTCTCAAATCATTCCTAAGCATTACGCCTTACGTCAGATGACACGTACCAGATATCGCAATACATGCCTGGGTAGATGTGAGACCTATTGATGAAGACACGCCGTCTTTCCAATTGTAAAGCGCAAATGGGCGTTTCTGCTGCAAATTAGTCGTTTGCAGAGGTGAATAATTCAATTGGGCGACGTCCAATGGCTGGACAATTGTTGATGAGCATTGACTGCTTAAATAATGCACCACCTGTTTATAAATGACATCATCCTTCTAAAAAGAAATGGCACTACCTGTTTAAATAATTAATGGCACTACCTGTTTAAATAATCAACACACCACCCATTTCTCGCCCTCAGTAGTATATCATTCACTACCATATGTAAACCACCCGTGAAACCATGGCCCAATAACCTCCTGTGATCCAGTCTGCGCCAACGCGATATTCAATCACATAGTATTCAATTTGGTGTGTATAAAGCCTAGTCTCCTTTGCCAAGGCATAGGTGACCATGTAAAGTGGGTCAAGTAATTCTACATCTTGTACATTTTGAGTAATCACTACCAATGTGTTGTAGCAATTATAGTCCAAGAGGCTTGTTCCACTGAGAAATTGTGAAGCTAACCGAATACCGCCTTAGGCTGAAAGTATTTCTACTAGGGACTTGGTTTTGTCTCTGAGAACATGGGGAACTTGACGTTTAATTGTCGTGCTCTTTGAGGATCCTCTTTGAATGGTCCTGTTCTATTACCCCGTCCGCTTGCTCTCGTTTTAGTAACGGCAAAGGTTCCAAGACCTAGGACCTCTGTAGTTCAATGATACTGGTAGATTCATTCAGTATAGCATTGATACTTGTGAAGCTTGTGTTGGTTTTATATTAATTACTAGTAATTATGACCTTGTCATCTGAGATTTATCATTGGTTTAATGATTCATTACATGGAACGTCTCAAGTGGCATATCTCATTAGGTAAGAATGAACAATAATGTAATATAGTAACTAAAATACGATTAAATAAAATAGATAAAATATATTTGCTTGAATATTCAAAAAAGAGTCTGACTATTTATACGTGGGAAGGAAATGGGCTTGGTTAGGCTATTTCCCCTGTACCAGCAGTTTGCACCATCTAGAATGGAGTCACGAAGTAGAATCTCTCTTTTCATTACAATTTCTGTCATTTTCAATTGTATGCTATCTAAATATAACCACACTCAATGCTCCTCTGATGCCTATTACTCTATATCTAAGCCAGTACTAGCCAGAAGCTTTTTAACTCTGTCGCAGAGCTTTCTTCTGACCACTACATAGTGGCGCCGTCGTTGGTCGTAGACAGGCAATGTATAAATCACCTCTAAGAGTCTAGTATAGCTATAGCCTCAAATAAACAAATTATAAATACAAAAACAGTAGCAGGAACAGTAATAATAAGAACAATAACAGAACACTAGCAGAAGCAGAACAATAGCAGAACAAAAACAATAGCAGAACAAAAACAATAACAACAACAATAACAATAATAATAACAAAAACAGAAATAGGAACAAGAACAATAACAATAAATAATCCAATAAACCATTCTCATATCCCGCCATTTCACCCCTCCCTTGGGTGCGCTCACCCCCATTTTTCCGGTCCACTTATTTTTCACATCAACTCTCTCGCATCCCATGGGCAAAAAGTACAAATTCGACTCCAAGCCACTCAGCTCCAAGCTGCTTAGTGCCAGGATCCAGCCGGTAAATGGCCCGTCGCACCACCACAAACACGCATCCCCCCTTTCCGCCACTACATCGTTGAAACACAACTTACTTCAAAAGGCATTAATGAACCAACGCCAGAATCAAAAAACACCAGTAGCCCAGGGCTTGAAACATAATCCGCTTGCCATGGCCTTGGCAAATACAAGAAATCACAAAAGTCAAAGTACAGCATCAAAGCCGCCAAAGACAAATACTTATCCCACCAAACCCGCCAGGCAAATGAGTGTGGTTAAAAACCCGGTAGTTCCTGCTTCTACTCCGAGCAGAACATTTAATTTCAAGCATGCTGCTCAAAGAAAGTACTTGCTGATTCAGAATTTGGCGCCTGGTACCACCCTGGACGATATAAAGTTGATTCTTGAACAGAATGTCGGCAAGACGAGGTACATTCGGACACTGTACTCAAGGGGCCTTGACAGCATCAAAGCAGAGGTGATTTTTGAAAAATCGCCAAATAACTTATTGCAGATTGCCTGCCAAGTGTTTAATGGCGCCAATAGCGACGGGAGAACGTTGGATGTGAAAATCGGCACGGATCCCGAGTTGTTAACCACAAAGGAGGTCACATTGTTGAATAGTTTGGAATAATGTTGGGTTTACAGAATGGTGAAATGGCAGTGGAAAGCTGTGTTGCATTTCTCTTAGAATTACTTGAGTGGATTTGATGCAAGGGGCTTATTGAAATCAGTTGATGTAACCGTTTATGCTGCTGGCTTGCAGAGCCGGTGACTTGTCTGAAATGTATTTATTGACTACTTGGATGATAATAATAGATGGATACTCGAGTATTTGGGTGCGGTTGGAATGAGGTATGGGAATGGATGAGTTGCTATTCTAGAGAATTATAAAGTAGAATAAAATAGAACAGGGCAAGAATAAAATAGAACAGGGCAAGAATAAAATAGAACAGAGCAAGAATAAAGTAGAACAGAACAAGAATATGTTAGACAGAGCAAGAATAGAATAAGAATAGAACAGCATCAGAGCAAGATAAGAAACAAGAATAGAACAAAAATGTGGATACCCGTTTCTTTACGAATAACTCACGTAAATACACAATGTGAAAACCCGGATTTCCAACTTATCTAGGCTTTATATATTTATCATCTCTCAATATAAATCGCTTTTGCACCATTTACTCATTTGATTAAAAATCAACCATCGTACTAATCCTATAATCGTCCTTGTCAAACAAATCATCTACCATGAAAGTTCACCCACAATGACAGCTCATCCATCTGGAAATCCGCTGTGATCCTCACCCATTGCATAACCATCACACGGAACCATCATACTAAATACAATAGTACCGATCACCAAAATCACCACATCCTGGAACAACAAACTTTTGCGCATCCAAACCCTTATCAATAGCTCCCGTGATAATCTTGATATTTGGAAACTTTTCATGGTACGCCTTAATACCCTCTGGATTGCTCACCAAGTTCAAGAAAAAAATGCGCTCTTCCTTCACACCCCGCGACAACAACACTTCTGTACCCATAATGGCAGATCCTCCAGTAGCAAGCATCGGATCCAATAGGAAAACATATCGGTCCGCAATGTCGGCTGGCAACTTTTCATAAAACAACTTTGGCTTCGCAGTCTCTTCGTCACGCTGGATCAAGATCTTGCCCAATCTAACACTCCGGCAACAGTCACGCAATCCCTGTTCCATCGACTCGCCAGCACGGATAATAGATACTCCACAGATCTTGCCGAGAAACTTCACGCCCTCAAAGTCCTCCCCAGTTGGCGTTTGGATCTTGGTGGGTTCAACCGGTAGTTGATTCAAGCCTTCCTCGACCAAAAGACGAATGATCCGGTCGGAGTAGAATACAAAGTCAGACCGCCCCGTCTCCTTCTTGCGGATTATTGTATACAAAGATAACAATTGATTTGTCTGTGGTAAAAGAATAACGTTCTCCATGGTTTGTAAACCGCTGGAGAACGGCTTATCTACTACATAGACTGTTACCCGGCAACAAAGGTCGCCGAGGGTCTCCGAGGGGTGAAATCCCTTATCTACACTTATCATACATGTACCATGTATTATTGCTCCATTACACTACCGGCTCCCCACTCCCGATAAAGGGATTGTCTATTATCTCGCTTCCATCAATAGGGGAAATGCTAAGCAACAAAGGACCCCTGATGATCACCTGACCTAGTTCCCTGGTGGAGCTTGTCAATTTCGTGTCATCTTCAGGGTCCCGTAGCGTCTCAACCGTGTCGTCCAACACCAAATTCATCAACTGGTCGTATCCTTTTAGAGTTCCTACAACTTGCCGTCCGCCAATAAACTTCACGCGGATCTGCTTGCCCTGGTACTTGGCCAAATCAAGAATAGCCTCCCGTTTTGGCCCGTCGGTCTTCTGCTTCGTGTCCCTTCGGCGGTTATTGCGCTGCCGTTAATATTCATTCCTCAATCTCGCCCTACTTACTTTATCCATTGCAGCTCCAGTCACTTTAGCCACTACGATTGAAAAATACTCATCACAGTTACCCGGACACACACGGTATGGTCTGTGTTGTGGAGGATTGGAACCTCATGTCTGACTTGAGTATCTTTGTGACTTCTTCGCTCACTTCTTCCGAGCGACGAGTATCCTTACAATGGACATTGGCGTATTTCAAGACAAGGCTCGGGCAGATCACCGGGATTCCTCCTGAAGATCAGCTGGTGGTAGTGTATCCTTCCATGCTGTCAGCTGACCATGAGCAACTTGTGGGAGATGAGCGGCTTCTAGAGAGCTTTAGTGGGCTTAAATCGTTAGCCCGTGTCCATGTGACGGACACCAGAGAAGATTCTGAGTTGAAGGCGCTTGAGGACGATTTGGACGATGATGCGCGGTTCAAATTATCAGAAGAAGCATACGATAAGCGTGAGGGAACCGTGAAAAAGTGGAAGCAGGCACAAAAGCTCGGGCGGTACGATCCAGAGGACGCACGTCGGCGTGAGCAGGATTTGTTGCGGAACATTGAAAAGGGAAAGTTGATCAATGTCGGTGACCGGTGCGAAGTCGACGGTAGCAGAAGAGGCACGGTCAAATATGTAGGGGAAGTTAGTGAAATCCCGCCTCCAGGATTTATATGGATCGGTGTGGCTTTGGATGAGCCATTGGGGAAGAACGACGGCAGCATCAAGGGGAAGAAGTATTTTGAGTGTGGAAAGAACTACGGGTCGTTTGTGAAACCAGTGAACGTGGAGGTGGGCGATTTTGAGGCCGAGGACTATGATGAGTTGTAAGATGCTCGGGTGAAATAGTCATGAGACACTGACTAGATAGTACTGATGTAGTTGGATGTTTCCTAGTCAATGTATGATTTCTTGGCTGATGCCTGTATGAAAAGATGTTGAAAAACATGGCCAAAATAAGCAAGGGAGAGAAGGACACGAGTAACAAATGGGTTATAGCTTGTAATTAAGTAACAAGACACGCATGATATGTAAAACTGTGGGATTTTCAAAGCGGAATTATGGGTATTTCAAGAGGAGTGGTTTAGTAATTGAGTGGTTCTACAATGAGTAGCAAATCTCTATCAAGAGAGGTGGCTTTCTATGAGAAATGGCTTGGAATAGAAATATTGACCCCAAGAGAAATGGTTCTACACAACTTCAATAGCTTCCTCTGATTTTACTAACAAAGTAGTGCATTGTAGAAAGTTGAATAATTACAGAGCAGCGTCAAATATTAACTAGTGCAATTGACTCATATTAACTCATCCAATTGACTCATCCAACAACTTCAATTGACTCCTCTAACTTCTTCAATTGACTCATCCAACTACTTCAATTGACCAATATCAACACCTGAGTTTGACTTTACCAGTACCATGGATAATTATTACGTCATCAAGGCCAGTGCTGTTCGCTCCCCAACCAGTGCTCGTGACCAGTGGGCTTAAGCATTTTTCGTACAATTGTTAGTGGCAACATGACAGTTACTAACAAGGAGATTGCCAGTTTGATCATAGACTTTCTTCAAAAGTCTGTCAAGGACAAAGCCATTGGAGAGGATTACATTGAGTCAATGGACGTTGCCATTGACTGTATTGCTGACGCCTTTGATGTTGATGCCACCAATACCGCAAAGACTCTTGGCGCGGCATTGAAAGGCAAGTCCTTGGCTGAACTTATTAGCATCGAAGAGTCTAGCGAGCAAGTGAAGTCTGTTCCTGTGAATATTTCAGCAGAGGAATCCTCTCAGAAGGAAAAGGCGGAAGCTCTTAAATTGGAGGGCAACAAGCTCATGGCACAGCGTGATTACGCCAACGCGGTTGAAAAATACACCCAGGCCATCGAGGTCTCACCATCCAATGCTGTATATTTGTCTAATCGTGCTGCTGCTTATTCCTCGTTAGACAAGCACAACTTGGCTATCAAGGACGCCCAAAAGGCCATTGAGCTTGATCCTAGCTACGCACGTGCGTACTCTCGTCTCGGATTAGCCAATTACGCCTTGGGAGACGCAAAGGCTGCCATGGAAGCTTACAAAAAAGGATTGGACGTTGAGGGAGATAAGGCCACTGCTGGAATGACCAAGGGCTATGAGACCGCCAAAAAACGGGTCGAAGAAGAAAGCGGTGTCTCCGAAAGTACCAGAGGTGCCTCCGGAGGAATGCCAGACTTGTCCAGCTTGGCCAGTTCTCTTGGAGGAGGAGCTGGTGGAATGCCAGACCTTGGTGGATTGATGGGCAACCCAGCTATAATGCAGGCAGCTCAGCAGATGATGCAAGACCCAAATGCCATGGCTAATTTGATGAATAATCCAATGGTTCAGCAAATGGCTCAAAACTTTGGATTGGGAGGTGCCGGTGCCGGTGCAGAAGCTGGATCCGAAGGATCTAGATCGGGCGGACAGCCTAATCTCAATGAGCTTTTGAATAACCCTGCATTGCAAAACATGGCCAATAGTTTTTTGAATAACCGGAACGGTGGAGGAGCAAGCGGGAGTGGAGGAAACAGTTCCTAGTTGCGATTTTCATAGATTTAATTTTCGTATGAATAAATGGCATTGATGTCAATACGTAGTTGATTCCAGGCAATTTTCCAACTTTGAGCAGGTTTATACTGATTGTCTTGAATTGAAGAATTGTACTTGAATCGCAACTGAAAAATCTATAATAGATTACATGCGGATCAACTCTGCACAAACAACCTGTCTGCTGCATACAAATTAATAACTGGTTACTACATGGTTAAAATTTAAAACTTTACACCACCTTTGAGAGCATTGGCACTATTAATTTACGTACTATCTACAAGAAACACCCACCAATAAACATAACCTGAAATCTTCGAGACCTGTCGTATTTTGTCAAACATGCTTCGGGGAATCGTTAGACATGTATTGTTCATGTGCGTCGACCTTAAACCATACCGCCTATCCACTGCTTCCGGTAATTGACTCGTGTTGCAAGAACATTGAATATAATAGTCAATTATTCAAATCATTGTTTGGATGTGGTATTCACAAGCGTATGAAGCTAAAAAACAACACTAATTCATGTTGGATAACACCTTGGTAATCCGCCAGAGCATTGTCTCACATTGAATAAGATGAAATCTCATAATGCTAAAAGAGACTTTGATTATCATTAAACGGAAATATGATACAACCAGGTATCCAGTGCATTTCCTTTTTCCTATTATGATATAGTCATAATCAATCGATATCTGATGGCCAATGGTAACCCTGGAATAGTATCTATTGTCCATTGAAATATAGCCCATTTAAAACTACCATCTTCGTTAATACGCCCAGGAAGCAAGTCAGCACACTGCTAGGTACTCAGTAACTTGCCCAAGCTCTCGAGTATAAGATGGATAAAATAATAAAAATAAATACAGCCAATTCAACAACATATCTGAGAAATTCTTTGGAACCAGCTGACCAATGCCTCTACCAACGATCTTTTGTAATTCTTCATTAATACAGTTATTCACCATATACTTTGAAGTCCCCTCTTGTACATCATCTCACGAAACCGCAAGTTTGCCAACTCACCCTTGACAAACATTTTCACGGCAAATTTCAAAAACAAATTTTTAAACTCAATGAAATTGTTAATTTCTGTCGCCAATGACTCGTGACTGAACCGGATCTCGTTGCTGAGTACCATCAATTTCAACCGGCTGGTCTTGTATTGCTTTAAGACTCTAGTCTCATGATTGGACTTCCGGGTCTCAATGAGATTGCTCAAGAATCCTTTCCGTTTTGGAGTGTCAAACGGAGTAGTTTCGTTGGAGTCATCTGCCAATGGCGAGACGTCGTCAAACTCCTCGGGACGAATCCGCATGATCTCCAGCCTCAAGTTTTGCAATTCAAGAGTAAGCCGGTTCCACTTTAAAATTTTTTTGCTCACTACGTTGTGTATGTTCCTCACAAGTCGGTCGAGACACGACTCCAAGTACTGGAACAATTCAACTAGCTGCTGACTAGGGGAAGTATCTTCTGAAACTGCCAGCGAAATGACCAAAGAAAGTCTATCCAAGTACGGCAATGGGATGTTGGATTTCTCTCTAATTGTTTTCAGGAAAATCAGATACGCTTGGGAAATGTCCAGGTGCTTGTGACTTCCAACAGTCAAAAGCTGTAGCAACTTCTTGAATGATTTCTGGACAGACTCCAACTCCTCCAATGAGTATTGCATAAATACTAGGACTTCATCCATATCATCTTGCAGATAATTCTTTGTGCGGTCGGCTTGGAAGAGTTCCTGCAAGTTTTCCATACCGGTGTCGGTGAACTCTTCGGGGATGTTGGGGCTACTTGAAATTGGCGAATCGGAGACAAGAAGCTTTTCTCTGTACGACTGAGCCTTTAGTCTGCTTCTATCCTCGACATTGTCTGAGTCGATCTTCGGGAGGATGAGAAACTCCCACACAAGCTCGTGGCTATTGAAAGCACGCGATAGAAGAAGCGAGGTCAAGAAGACATTAAGCCGCGCAATCAAGTGTTCTGCTTTGAGTTTGTTGAAGCCAAGTCCTGTAAGGCCACTGATGTCAAACCGGTTGAACGAGTCTAGAAGTGAAAGGACCGGCAAGTACGTCATTGGGTATTCGATATGGAGGAACCTCACCAAATCTTTAAAGTCGGTGAGAGAATGATAATTTGTGTAATGATGGACTTTCATCATACCATCTGGCAACGGCTGAGCGATCAAGCCCTTGATGACAAAGTGCCACTGGTTATGTTCGAATCTGGCTCTTAGCACGCCGAACTTTTTGTGGTCCACCAAGGGGATGTGATGGCGCAAAAACAGTCCGTCAACGAGCTTTTCAATCTCGGTGGCTGGTTTCACGTAGTCAAACACCGACATGAAGGTAGTGGGGTCACGTTTTGTGAGGTTGAGGCGCAGATCCTTGAGAAGATCCTGCACGTTCTGGAGCCGGCCGTACTTGGCAGCGACAACAATGGGGGATAAATTCTTGGCATTGCACTGATTAACATTGATGTAGGAGTGGCTGAGGACCGCAGGAAGTTGGTTTTTTAACACGTGGAGCACAGTATTACCTTTGGAGTCGATGTGGTCCAAGTAGTCAAACTTTTTGTGCTGGCAGGAGTACCATTCGCTAACAACAGCAAATACCTTGTCCATCAAACGGTCGTAGTCTGGGATGTCGTATTTTCGGCATAAAGTCATGAGCGGCGTGTTTCCATAAGCGTCGCGGTCACGCCAGTCGACATAGGGGCCTATGGAATCAACAAGGCTCTCATGAAGGAACAAATAGTGTCCGATATTTCTCTGGAGCCTGTCATGGACGGCATAGTATGAGATTTTTTCTGCAGTGGTGCATGAGCGCGAGATGATGGCGACTAATTCGTCGACCATGGAGGTGCGCTCACAAATAAGAGCTGCAGCAAGAAGCGATGTCTGGCGAAGGTCAATGTCCAGAAGGATGTCCTCAAGTGGGAAGAAGTATTCATAGTCAAGGAGGGTCTTGAATATCTCGTAGCTGGAATGTCTTATTGCGATCATCAAGCAGGACTCGCCGTCCATATTGAGGCCCAAAAGACAGTGTTCTGGCGGGAGAAACGCGCATTTTTCAGGGGCCGCTGAGTCGAGGAGCCGCTGGAGCCGCTGGAGGTCTTTTTCCATGAGCAGAGCGTGCAACTCGGCGTTGTGGAGCGAAAGCCGGGCCAAATCAGTCACAGCCAGTTCGTTCAGAAGATGGAAAACCACTGCCTCCACAGTCGAAAGCGCATAACCAACGACACCACCATCAACTGGCGAGTAGGAAAGCTGGCGGATATACTCTATATGGGCAGCAAGATCAGCGACCCGCGCCTGGACCACCACAAGAAGCATCAAAGCCACCAACATGTCTGCGCTGACGTCATTTTCTAGCGGCGCCGCGAGGATCTGGAACGTGTCACGCAACACCTCGGTCTTGGAAGCGTACGAGTTTGCGATTTCCAACTGGCCAAAGCATTGTGCTGCCAGTGCGACCCGGGGAATGAGCTGGAGAAGGATTGCTCGGTCGGCCGGTAGCCCCACTTGGGTGATTGAGAGATGCTGCAAACGGTCGTATGTGCCCGGAGGAAGTTTCCCGGAGACCGAGCGAGTCCATTGCGGCCAGACGCGGTCAAACAAGTTGAACTCCACGTAGTCGTACATGCAACGATTGAGGTCGAGCGACAGCGAATATTCGGCGACAGGAGCGAGAATCGCGTCGTCAAGCAGACGGAAAATAAGCGCAGACTGGTTGATTGTCTCGCGGAACAACGTGCGAATCTCGTGGGTATCAGTGACACCCTCTAGATCAAAGTTCCGGAACAAGTGCTGGAAGTCGTCCCCCACAGCCTGGAGTAAAGGGAAGCGGCCTGAGAGCGACTGGAAACTGACATGATTTCCCGGTTCCCCACCCACAGGAATATCCGTAGACCCTGGTTCCCCACCCACAGACCCCGGTTCCTTTTTGGGATCATCCACTGGGCCATGTACCCAGTCAATCTCGTGCACCGGACTTCCAACCAACGGCTCGTCAATGTGGATCAACAAAAACTCACATGGTCTCGTGAAAAATTGGTTAAAGTTGCCAAACAACTCGACACCCCGCACCTCGAGCCTCGCTCCATTGTACACAAGCACATCCTTTTTTATCACCACCGTCTTCCCTCCCAAGGTCCGGAACCCCTGCGCCTTTTTCGAATTACCTAGGGGCACACCGTTACCAAGAGCATGGTTTTGCTCTCGCAAATCAAGAATATGCTCCTTGAGAAACTCGGGCCTCAAACAGAGCTCCTTATAGCTCGTTCCCGTACCCGCATCCACATGATTTAGTAGCATATATGCCGATGGTACCACGAACGCATACGAAAATGGCGCCCGGCTAAGCCCTTGGTACACCTCCTTCAATGGCGACTTGATTGGATCATTTATGGCAAATATAGAGTTCAATAACGGATTCTGGAGCCTAAATTGTAAGTAAGGACTCGACCTGCTCGTCCCACTAGACATTTACACTGCCGTATAACAATGGCAATCAGTGTAATCACATCGTCACGTGATGTGGTTATGTGCGATGCTGGAAGTTATCGTCTGTCCGTATTTTATCTGCCCACAGAAAACCCCCAGAAATTATGGCTCTCCTCTTCCCCTTGTCCTTCAATGTAGCCATTTTGGCGCCCCAAAAAAAAAATACACGTCCGTTTCTTTTGCTAGCCATCCCCACGTGCAAGTTCCTTTGACCCCATCTGTTCCGGGTAACTGATGTGGGGAATTCTGCAGCTAGTTTTTTCCAAACTGACAGGTATATAAGCCCAAAATTTCTCCTGGAAATTATAATGACACATCCTTTATCAGTTGATATCGAGTTGCCAAACGGCCTAAAGTACCTGCAGCCAACAGGTCTTTTTATTGATGGCGAATTTGTGGCTTCCGTCTCCAAAAAGACGTTCCCCGTGATTGATCCCTCTACAGAAGAGCTCATCACGGAAGTCTACGAGGGCTTTTCCGAAGACGTAGACGTGGCGGTTGATGCAGCAGAGCATGCTTTCAATGACACTGACTGGGCCACAAGTGATCCGGCTGTCCGTGGGAAGCTTCTTTCGCGCTTGGCAGATGCCATTGAACGGGACTTGGAGCTCTTGGCGTCGATTGAGGCTCTAGACAACGGGAAAGCAATGCAGTTGGCACGTGGAGACATTCAGCTTGTCGCAAATTATATTCGGTCGTGTGCTGGCTGGACCGATAAAGTTTTTGGCAAGGTTATCGAGACAGGAAGCGATCATTTCAGCTACTCCCGCAGAGAACCCTTGGGTGTTTGTGGCCAGATCATCCCTTGGAACTTCCCAGCGCTTATGATGGCCTGGAAAATTGCCCCTGCGTTGGCTACTGGTAACACGGTTGTGTTGAAGACGGCCGAAACTACCCCATTGTCTGCGCTCTATATTGCCCAGCTCACACGAGAAATTGGATTCCCAAAGGGGGTTTTGAATATTATTTCGGGATTTGGTCCTACTGCCGGCGCTGCCATCACTTTACATCCTAGAATCAAGAAAATTGCCTTTACTGGGTCCACAGCTACTGGTCGGATTATCATGAAGAACGCAGCGGAAAGCAATTTGAAGAAAGTCACACTTGAGTTGGGCGGAAAATCGCCAAACATTGTCTTTGACGATGCCGATATCGAAACTGCAGTGAAGAACATCTCGTTTGGCATCTTTTACAATTCAGGCGAAGTCTGCTGTGCTGGATCTCGTGTATATGTGCAGGACGGAATCTATGACAAAGTCTTGGAGGAGTTCGAGAAAGATGCAGCGGCAGTAAAGGTTGGAAACCCATTTGATGAATCAGTTTTTCAGGGTGCTCAAACGTCACAGATGCAGGTCGACAAAATCTTGGATTACGTGAAATTGGGCCAAGAAGAAGGGGCAAAACTCATAACTGGCGGTGAACGAGTCGAGGGAAAGGGATACTTTATCAAACCGACAATTTTCTCTGATGTCAAGGAAGATATGCGGATTGTCAGGGAAGAAATATTTGGTCCTGTGGTGACAATCACGCGATTCAAGACCGTGGATGAGGTCATTGACATGGCTAATAACTCCGAATACGGATTGGCAGCTGGACTTCATACTACTGACGTGAACAAAGCTGTGGACGTTTCAAACCGGTTAAAGGCAGGCACTGTGTGGATTAACACATATAACGCGTTCCATCCAATGGTGCCATTTGGAGGATATAATCAGTCTGGAATTGGTAAGGAAATGGGGTCCGAAGCCTTGGATAACTACACGCAGGTGAAGGCCGTGAGAATTAAAATCGAAAAGAAGGTAAAATGATTATGGGAAGAGCGCGGGGTTGCTAAAAAGTAAATAGTGTAAAAACAACGTTTATAGGTGTTTGAATGAATTATGGTAATGCATCTTGTAGTCTATCATGCATTGATGTACCGTTAAATTGGGCCATACAGCAACGCACAGTTGTCCCGATGATGTTATAGCAGGGCTGTGTAACCAAACTATTGCATGCGGTGCTTCCGATAAGGAACCTTAGATAAGAAACTTTGAATACGGCAATGACGGTCCAGGACTGACATTTTTAATGAGACATTTGCGTTTTTTACCTTCTTCTTTAAAGTCAAAGGCACAATATCATAAATTATGGTAAAACAAAAGTTTAAAGCCAAGATGATGTGCATTCATAAATTGCAGATGGAATTAAGATCCAAAATCAAAAATAGCGTCTCAGCAAGCTGTGGATAGCATGAAATACCACTTTGTTTGAGATATTGTAAATAGAAACTGAATAATTAAAGACCAATCAGCAATTGTAGTACCGTTGACTACCTGAAATTTGCGTTCAAACCACGGCAGTTTTTTGATGCACCAATAGAGATGATGTTACCCGGGTAGATTGCCAATACGCAGTTGTTTGATGCAGATTGTCAACTTGGAGTAGAGTGGAAAAAAGTATAAATCATTTTCCTTTGTGATAGTTGCCTCCTAAAATTGGACAATGTCACTCATGCTCAATGAAGGATTTAAAACATTGTACAGGGCGACAGCATTGGGCCTCTTTGTACATAAACAGCTAAATAAGGAGAAAATTCTCTAAACGGCCCGACACCGCACATAACCTTTACACAGCATTATGTTACTCAGCTACACCGGTTGGCTTGGCGTTGTTGAGTTCGGATCTGAAATGCAGGAGCATTTTATAGCCAAGAGGTGGATGCAATTAGATTTGGGTCTTTTGGAGCGCAGATGGAGGTACATGAGAGATTTGTAATTATTCGCCTAGTTTAAACTTTTATAGGTTGTGAGCTAAATGTCTCGATCCGTATTACAAGCCACCACTAAAGTGAATAGTGAGGTTTACATGAGTAATAGAATTTACATGAGTAATAGAATTCACACGAGTAATAGAACTCACACGAGCAATAGAACTCACACGAGCAATAGAACTCACGCGAGCAGAAGAGCTCACACGAGCAATGAGAATTCGCAACTTGTAGAATTTGCCCTCCAATACAATTTACAGTCCAGTACAATTCCAATGGGTTACCACTAGAATAATCACCCATTATTTACTGCATGTAAACGGCTATTCGAGTCGCCAGGAATTACGTCCAACATCGCAGCAAAATTGTCACGCCAAATTGCAAATCCGAATCCATTTAACATTTTCTAGCACGGCAAAGCATTTAGATTTTCAGCTGTACATGGTGCCGTATGCAGAGTGAAAATTTTGTACGATTGTTTTGGTAATCCAAAGTTCCCGATCTCAGACCATCGATGGCTTGGCAATGAGCAGATGGTGAACGGTGCCCTTGGAACCCTGTAAAACATGTTACAAGGCCTTGTAAAAGGGTTACGGGTCGCATATAGGGATCGCCTGTCGATCATCAGCGGTGCGATCCGGAAATTTCCCAGGAAAAAACGTTCCACTGACAACCCCTTGAACAATGAAAAGAAAACTCACCATAGGCTACTAAGTATAACTTTGCCCATTGACTAAACCGGGTTCCATTTCATCTACGTCGTTTGGAGTGCAGATCCTTGGTTACTCAAACCGGCCGGCACTACTTGTATCTGCATTTTCCATCAGTCAAGAGAAATGGAAAAATCCACACTTTTTACGACGCACCGCAGCGAAATACAGCAACAATGCATGACAAAAATTATATATATATATCGATAATCACGGCATCGCTGTTGCAGGATCAACACGGGAGACCATTCAGTTTGCCATGTCTGAAAAAAGTAAGGAACTACAGTATGAAGACTCACCCAGTGATCAGTACGTGAACCTCACGGCACTTGAGAAGTTCAAAAAGTCGTTTGAACGAGCAAAGCCAAATTATACCGAGGCCGACTTGGTTGGCCTTTCGGAGGATGAACGCCATCATTATATTCTCTCGCACCAGCCCTACAAGCAGAGATTGAAGCAGCGTCACTTGCAGATGATTTCCATTGGTGGAACCTTGGGAACCGGTCTTTTCATTGGACTTGGGTTCACCCTTGCCTCTGGTCCAGGAGCATCTTTAATTGGATTCCTCTTGGTGGGGTTCTCCATCTATTGTGTGGTGCAAGCTGCCGCGGAATTGTCCGTTGCTTACCCCACTTCTGGTTCCTTTGCTACTCACGTGTCTCGGTTCGTGCATCCTGCCATTGGGTTCACCGTGGCATCCAATTATGCACTTTCCTGGCTCATTTCCTTCCCTTCCGAGCTTATTGGCTGCTCGCTCACCATTGGATACTGGAGTTCTGTCAATCCGGTCGCTTGGGTTACAATCTTTTATGTGTTTGTAGTGGTCCTCAATTTGTTTGGTGTCCGCGCATACGGTGAGTCCGAGTTTCTTCTCTCGATTATCAAGGTCTTGGCGATTATTATTTTCATCATTATCGGGATTGTGCTCATTTGTGGAGGCGGACCGCATTCCCAGGGATATATTGGTACAAAATTCTGGCACAATCCTGGAAGTTTTGCCAAGCCGGTCTTCAAAAGTATTTGCAACACATTCATTTCCGCCGCGTTTTCCTTTGGCGGAACAGAACTCGTGGTCTTGACTGCCAGTGAATCCACCAGTCCAAAGGCGATTTCCAGAGCGACAAAACAGGTTTTCTGGAGAATCGCCCTTTTCTACATCACCACAATCGTCATCATCGGCTGTTTGGTTCCATACACCGACCCAAGACTTTTGGGCGGAAACACTAGTGAAGATATCACCGCTTCGCCATTTGTCATTGCCTTGGCCAACACCGGTCTGTTCGGAGTCAAAGTGTCTCATTTCATGAACGCTGTCATCCTTGTGGCCGTGGTCTCGGTTGCAAACTCATGTGTCTATGCTTCCTCTCGTGTCATTCAGTCGCTTGGTGCTGCTGGTCAATTGCCAGAAATATGTGCCTACATTGACAATGAGGGCCGTCCATTGGTTGGAATCATCATTTCTTTTGTATTTGGTTTACTTTGTTTTGTCGCCGCCTCTCCTAACGAAAGCGATGTTTTCACGTGGTTCTTTTCCCTTTGTTCCATCTCGTCGTTCTTCACTTGGTCTGCAATTTGTTTCTCTCATATCCGCTTCCGATTGGCACTCAAAAAGCAAGGAAGAGATACCAGTGAGTTGGGCTACAAGTCGCAGTTGGGCATCTATGGCTCTATTGCGGGTGCATTGCTCAACATCTTATTGATTATTGGTGAGATTTACATCTCGGCATGGCCATTGGGCGAAAAGTCATCCGCCACCAAGTTTTTCCAAAACTGTCTTTCCATTCCTTTGATGTTGGTTGTGTGGTTGGGATACCGTCTGTTTTATAGCAAGGAAGGGTTTTTTGGCAGACTTTATATCAGACTCACGGACATTGACTTGAATACCGGTAAGCGATACAGTGATGTGGAGTTATTGAAAAAGAACATGGCTCAAGAAGCAGCTGAATTGAAGCAGCGGCTGATCTTCTACCGGGCGTACCGTTTCTGGTGCTAGTCGTCTTTATGATTTGATTGTTTGTAGTTTACTGAAGGCATTTGTCGTTTCCTGAGATGAAGTTTCAAAAGCGGGGCGGATCGTATGGTCCTATATATGTCTACAGTGTAAAATAAATGAATGTTTAATATGTTATGAATTGATAATGATATTGTCGAGATTTATCACAATGAAATTTATCGTAATTGGAAATGCCCTTGCTATGTGACTATATCAAATGACCTTTGGAATGACACGCCAATTTCAAGAGTTTCAAGTCTTTAAATTGGCAGTCTATGGGTAGGATTCTCGTTTTTCTTTTGCTCTTAGCACTATCTGGAGGTGCTGTCAGAGATGGTTTTCCGAGCTAACGAACCATTGGACCCACTTTTCTCTGACGGTATATTTTTGGGGTATTTGGATCGAAACTATCCTGCGTCAAGACTGTATTCAGTACAGTGAGGTCAATAATATGGGTCTGACTAATGACTTAATTGGGGTTATGTCGTGATCACTAGTTGATCACAAAGTACTACATAAGTAGTGTACACTGGTAGATCAAATACAGGGGATTTGCTATGTCTGCACAGAGAGTATTTACTCTTTGTACAGCATAGGATGATCACTGGAACGACTATAAAAGGCTAGGTAGAAAACTACCTAGGACATCTATCGTTTTAAGGACCTTTGGTTTAGATTCAATCATTCAATCTTAAAAGAACAACAAAATATATAGAGTTTATAATAAGAGCTTCATAGTCATTAACCACCCTTATATTTATAAACTCCGACAGGGTTATCATAACTAGGATGCGTTCTTGAAGCTTAGTCTGGAGCCTAGATTCATGTCCGAGGCATCTTAACTTGATAGTCTTGCAATTATTTAGCGGCTATTCAATCCCAGCAAAACAAGCAAATAACTTAAAAGTTTACAGATTACGCTCATAATCAAGACTAGTTCTACTAGCGGCAATGAACTTCAATCAAAACTTCCATGGTCTAACAAACTCTATTCTTCTTGTCAACTCGGCAGACATCGTCATGCATACTGATGCACATGTCGAATCAAATTTTAGTACCTTCTTCACCATGAAATCTTCCAAGCCACGGGGAACAAAACGAATAGCCTGTGTAGAGTGTCGACAGCAAAAATCGAAATGCAATGCCCAAGAAAATGCTCCAGAACCATGTTCGCGCTGCCAGAGGCGTGGGCTCGTGTGTACTTTGAAGCCAGAGTATAAAAGAACGTATAAGCGAGCGAGAAATGCTCAATTAGAATGTGCTTATAACGAGCTAAGGCAGACGTTGAACGGGCTTCTTACCCCCTTGAATGATGGGGCGAACTTGTTGAATCCCGATGGGGCGAATTTATTGAATCCTGAGGTGATCCTGAAGTTGAACAAGGTGATTAGCAGCGCAAATGCGTTAAACGATGAGGAGAGGAAGCTCGAGTATATTGAACAAAAACCAACAAGTCAAGACTTTGTGGCAAACGGAGAGTCTTTTAGAGAACCTGCTGTTGAGCCACTTGAACCGACTGTCGAATATTCCAGCCTATCACCAGAAACCCTCGCATGCGATGCTAAATCATACCAGAGCATTAGTCTAACTTCAGAGAAGATCCGCGAGCTTTACTTGGAATACGCACAGAATTACCACCCGATTCTCCCAGTTGTGGACATCTTGAAGGGTCCAGAGAAATTATATCGGCTTTGCCCTGGCCTCTTCTGGGTTATTGTCCTCACAGCTCTCCGCAGATATTCCGATCCTGAATCACGTCAGATGTTTGCTGATTTAAGTCCATTGGTAAAGAACATTCTAGAGGGATTGACTATCTCTCCGATTACAAGATACTCGCCGTCGGAATTTGACGAGCCGGTCTACAATGCATCATCTGTATATTCCGTCCAGGCGTTTCTTGTCTTCACAATGTGGCCTCCATTGGCTTCTTCACTTTCTGCTGACTCCTCCTGGAACACAGTGGGAATTGCCTTATTCCAAGCGGTTAGAATCGGACTTCATAGTCCTGGGCACACAACTGATTTCAGTAATGCCGCAAATATCGATACCAGACAGTTTTCCGAGCCGATAAGAACCTGGATTTCGTGTAATATAGTCTCACAGACAGCTTCCTCAGTGTTTGGGTATCCTGCATTCACATCGTTTGACCGCGAATTGACTGCATTCCTTCATAATAACCATACTCTCCAAGTACCCAATGAGATTAGACAATTAATGGAGATTGCCGATTTCGAAAACCAAATTGTCACCACCTTGACTTCTACAAAGTCACAGACAGAAAAGAATCCGTTAATTACTATCATTGCCGAAAGACTAGACAAAATTGAGGCAGAGACCCTGCAGTTGGATCACTTCCGAAAGTTTGCATTCCTCATGGCAAGAGTGCATTTGTACACTTACCATTTCCTTGATCTTGAGCCTGAGCTTCTGCTAACACTGAAGCAGGGTCTTATAAAACTCTACGAGTCATGCATTGGGCTTATTGGCCACTGTCAGGCCGCCCAGATAGAGGACAAGCGGTTCATGAAATATTTACCTGGTGTATATGTGATCCAAATCTGGCAGGCCGCTTTTACCATTGCCAAAATATGTTTTTCCCCACTAAAATCGGTGGTTGACTTTGAAAAGGGAAAGACAATATACCAGGCAGCAATCTACCTCACGCTTCGCAACTCAGTAGTCAAATATGATATGGCATATCGGTTTCTGGGTATAATGCAGAGTCTCTGGCAGCTATTTGACGCGTTATACGCGAAGCAAGCGTTAAAATTCAACCTGTCTATCACAACAAGAATGGCTGCTAGCATTTTTTTTGATTGTTTGCTTGTTCTCAGGCAAAAGAGCGGCATGATCAAATACATGAACAAACGCGACTACGACGACGAAAACTCGGATGTTGAGGGTGTGGTACCAGCTGATAAACAGCACGACGAAGAGTATCCTGAATCCGATGGCTCATATTCGTTGGATGAGAAGATCAAGGACATTGCTTCCACGGCTTCAGAGAATGCTTCAGAGAACATTGAAGACCGTAGTAATGGCTCGCACTCTAAAAAGTCGCGTACCCTTGAAGACGTGGTTCTCCGACCTGAAAACTCTGCTCGAAAGATCATAAATACCATCCCACTTGACCCTGCACCTATCAGGAATACATTCAACTCCGCACAATCACCAACTGAATCACTAAAAAAGTCTGAAAATGCGGTGAAGAAACGAAAAAAGTCTAATGACCCAGTGATACTGAATTTAGTCTCTGGAACAGTTCACCCAAATGTTGCCAATATTGTACTGCAGAATGGGATATTGGACATGTCAGTCAGTCCGTTGCAAAAAAGTATAGAACCTGTACCTTGGGATAATAATATGGATTTGTGGAATAATGACTTAAACGTTTTGTTGAAGGATGTTTCCTCAGTGATGAACGATTTTGGGTTTCATGATGTCTATAATGAGCCAAACATTCCTCTACAAAATGTTTCATTGTTTCAACAAAAGCCAGTGAAAGATAAGAGGGAGTAGGGAGCAAATTTTTGGAAGACATGCCGATAATTATTTGTATTAATGATTTATGAGAAAATACGGAAACGAGAAAGAAAGAAAACGAACTAATAGCTATGATAATTGCTATAATAACAAATGAATTTAATAACTACAAGTTGTGCATAATAACGCAAACATATCATATGAACCAGAAATATGATACGACTAATTACACGAAGAATGATATATACAATAGATAGATAATAGCACAAACAGGCCAAAGGTAAAATGAAAACTGTATACAAATTGCCTTGTGGAAATTACTAATGATATCCCGTAATTGGCATGCGGTCTTTCAAGTTACGCATAATCAGCTCAGTCATTAACCAATTTTCCATCACAATTGTGCAAATAATTTTTGTTTTTACAGAAACGTTGTACAGATTATTTCCCAATTGTCTGATGTCGGATTGTTTGCTACCCCATCTTCTCTGATTGCATACCACGTGAGTGGGCATCATTTGTCACATTTGTCATCATCTAAAGTATATATAGAATCTCTTATTTCTGACATTTTCACAATGAGCATTCCTAGTACACAAAAAGTTGTTTTATTTGAAAAGACCGGCGGTCCTGAGGTCCTCCAGTATACTGATTATCCTGTTCCAAAGGTTGGTGACTCAGATGTTCTTGTCAAGAACAAGTACGCTGGCGTCAATTTCGTTGAAACCTACTTCAGAAAAGGAATTTATGCGGCACCAACTCCATATGTTCTTGGAAGAGAATCTTCGGGGGTAATTGTTGCTGTAGGGAAGAATGTTACCAAGTTTAAAGTTGGTGATAAGGTAGCTGTCGCTAGTGGTGCTACTTTTGCACAGTACACTGCTGTCTCTGAAAATGGAACGATTTTTAAGATCCCGCAGGAAGCAACTGAAGAACAATTTCAGAAATTTGGATCCATCTTGGTTCAGGGTCTCACTGCTATTACTTTAGTCGAGGAGGCTTATAAGGTTAAAAAGGGGGACTTTATCTTGGTGTATGCAGCTGCAGGAGGTGTTGGTCAGATTTTGTTGCAATTGATCAAACAGAGAGGCGCACATGCAATTGCCATTGCTTCAACTGAAGAAAAATTAAAGCTCGCGAAGAGTTTGGGTGCGGAATACTTGATCAATTCGTCTACCGACGACGTTGTTAAGAAAGTCCTTGAGATTACAAAAAGCCAGGGTGTCGAGGCTGCATATGACAGTGTGGGGAAAGACACCTTCCAAGACACTCTTAAAGTTGTCAAAAGAAAAGGCTCCTTTATCAGTTACGGGAACGCTAGTGGTCCTGTTGAAGGTGTTAATCTTGCATCGTTGCCTCGGAACATTAAGCTTTCAAGACCATCTGTTTTTGCTTACTTGGTTGAGCAAGAGGAAATTGAACATTATGTGGGTATTTTGGTTGATGCTGTTCTCAAGGATACATTGCAGTTTAATATTACAAAGACATATCCATTGAAGGACTACACTGAGGCTACAAAGGCGTTGGAGTCGAGATCAACCACTGGAAAATTGTCGTTAGAAATTCCTCAATAGGTATTGTCGCATATCTACAATAGGTAGGATCATATATTGATGAAGTTGCTTTGAATCTAAAAAGCTTATTTAGGTTGAATCAAGAGTATGTATACGCTCATGTAGTTGTGATTAACTCAATCTTACGAGTGGTGGTCGTGTGTGGTAATCTTCTCCACGTGATTAAATATTTCGAATGCATAGCTGTCATCCTCCATGTCCAGGCTACGAAAATCACTTGAGAAGATTGATTTGCTAAGTGGGAATGATTATTTAGAGCCCAAATGAACAATATGAATTGATCAAACTATTTAATGACGTGTCGTATGAGAGAAATTAGTGATTTGTTAATCTTTGCGTGAGTGTTTCTCGCTACCACTCCACTATTCACAATTTTGCCGTTTTTTAAAGCCTACCCCGTGTATGGTCTTCGTGGTATGTTTCTTGTGATTTTTGCGGCGTCAAATTTGTTCTATTTCAATCATTATAAGCTATCATAGATTGCTGTTGATGCCACTAGGGCTTGGAAGGTTCGGAAATTGGCGGCAGAAAACCGGGTGTAGCTTACTGTTTTGGGTGCCGTCGAATTTATTGCTCTGATGGCTTAATTAAGGCACCACGGACTGTGCGGCAGTTTAAAATACAAAAATGGATGGGATGCCTGGATATTTATGCAAATTCCAATATACACCATTGGTTCGTCATTGGTAATAAATTGCCGAATTATGGGCTACTCGAATGAAGTGCAATCTCTCAAGAAGCTCAAATATAACAAAAAAGGTTTTATGATATGCTTGCGGGGTTATCTGTTCAATATTTGCTTAATCGCCTACATCACTTGTTAAGGTTAATGCGCACCCGGTGACTGAAACAAAGTATAAGGTAGGCCCCCTTCAGTATGGCAGCAATAAAAATATAGAGCAAAGCCCATTTCATAAATACCAATAAGTTAAAAAAAATATGTCTTCTCATGATGATTATCTTGCTGTTCATACTCTGCTTGAGATCCGCAAGATTGAGATCTTATCACAGCAATACCTGAATCCAGCCCTTCGAGTATTGCTAATCTTTACAATATTTCTAGCCGCGTACGCGTATGGATTAGACAGTACTATTCGAAATGTCTATTCTGTTCAGGCTGCTGCATCTTATAAAGAACACTCACTCTATGCCACCATCAACGTTATCAGAGCAGTTATTTCCGCAGCAGCACAATTTGCCTTTGCCAGATTATCAGATATATTTGGTCGTCTTGAATTATTTCTAGTGGCCGTGGTGTTCTACGTGGTAGGTACAGTAATCCAATCGCAAGCATACGACATACAACGGTTTGCGGGAGGCTCGGTATTGTACCAAGTTGGTTTTACGGGAGTGATGCTCACACTCCAGCTCACTTTGGCTGACAATTCGTTCTTAAACTGGCGGTTGCTCTGCTCTCTTGTTCCGGCTTTTCCGTTTGTCATCAATACCTGGATCTCTGGAAATGTCACCGCTGCCGTGGGAGTGGATAACTGGTCATGGGGAATCGGAATGTGGGCATTCATCTTTCCATTATCATGCCTTCCGCTAGTGGCTTGCTTGTTGCATATGCGCTATCTTGCTGGTAAAACCCTGGAATGGCAGACTTGGAAAAGAGATAGTGCAGCAGTTACTCGACGAAGCTGGCTGCTATTTGCAGTTGATCTTTTCTGGAAAACTGATCTCATTGGACTTTTCTGGATCATTGTGGTATTCGGGTTGATTCTCGTTCCATTCACCGTTGCAGGAGGAGTTGAAAGTACATGGCAAAAGCCTAAGATCATTGTTCCCTTGGTCCTTGGGTTTGTTTGTATTCCTTTTTTCGTGCTTTGGGAAATCAAATTTGCCAAGAATCCACTCATCCCCAGCAACTTGATCCGTGAACGCGGAGTTTGGTCTGCAGTGGTGGTGGGAATCTTTATTGACTTGGTATGGTATTTGCCAAACGATTACATTTACACTGTATTGGTTGTGGCTGTTAACGAATCTATCAAATCAGCAACCCGTATTGTTTCGGTATACTCGTTTGTATCGGTGATTACAGGGGTAATCTTTGGTCTATTTGTTGTTAAACTCCGCAAACTCAAACCATTTATTATATTCGGAGCCTCACTTTGGTTCGTAGCAAACGGATTGCTAGTATACTACCGTGGTGGCTCGAATTCACATGCAGGCATCATAGGTTCCTTGTGCTTGTATGGATTTGGGGCAGGGCTATTTACTTACCCAACACAGGCATCTATCCAATCATGTACCAGCCACGCCAATATGGCAGTGATCACTGCGCTTTATTTGTCTTCATATAACATTGGTGCGGCAATCGGGGCTTCCATTTCGGGCGCCGTGTGGACACAACTTTTGTATAAGAACTTGGCAATACAGCTTCATGACCCAGATTTAGCCACTAGTGCTTACGGTTCTCCGTTTGAATTCATTGCCACCTACACATGGGAAACACCGCAACGTCAAGCTGCCGTGGTTGCTTATCGTTATGTTCAAAGGATCTTGTGTATTATTGGTGTGTGCTGTTGTGTTCCACTACTTGTTGCTACTCTTTTCTTAAGAAACTATCATCTTGAAAGCATGCAGTCCCTTGAATCGGTTGAGTCGCGTGAAAACGAAGACCACTTGTTTAGTTTTGGTAGAAAGGATTCGAAATACGGGGCCTCCGAATCTTCAATGTGATAAATATGTACTGTATAATAGAAGATATGCTTTGTCTTATTTGACTTCTTTTAAATCATTATTTTTCTGGCCCTTTCTCTTCTTTCTAAAGGACATTGATCTCATCAGGTGCACTCCCAGTTTACCAAGAGCGTGAGTTTCCCTTTCCCGCTAAGAGGTTAACTAGTCAGGTTTAAGTTGTTTGTTTTTTTGGAGATGATTTTTTTGGGTTTGTGATAATAAACCATCGTACACACTTTACTATAGCAATTAATTTCAGGGTATCTGGCCTGGAAACCGATCCTACTTCAGATCTTAAACTAAGTTAGCGTGGTACGTCCTAGGGTTCCGTGAGTGATGCAGCTTAGAGCCTGGACCAATACAGTAATTCTCTTCAATATAAGAGATATGCTCTGTAAATGTTTTTTCATACGTAGCCTATAGTCTAAGGTTAGTAGTGGTTTCACTTTCAAGGTTTCGTCTTTCCTTGAACTGTTTGGGAGATGGAGGAACTACCCGCTGAGCTTTGCAAAGAATCGAATGTATTGAAGTTTTCCCTGTGGTCAAAGTCCATGTAGTTTTCTTGGGTCCATTGATGATTGATTATAAGGCTATCAGAGAAGGCTTTTGAATTTTCAGTTGCCTTCGGCGCTAGTAGATCATCATGTCATCAATTAAGCCAATTACATTGATCCCATGGTCCCGTAGTTGCTTTAAGAGGACATGAGTGTAGATAATGAAACGTGTAGGCGAGGTTGGTGATCCTTGGGACGCACCGAAGGTCATTGGGACCCATGAACCCGAGTGCTAGTTGTTGATCCGGAGTTTTGTTCTTCGATTGGGTAAGAAGCTATTAGTCTAATTGGTTTTCTCAGGTGGTGTGCCGACTTCTTTCATTTTGGATCCTTTACATGGCTCCGTTGTCGGCACCATTGTTACTCGGTATAATCACTCGAGGAACCAGGAGGCCAAATGCATTCCTGACTGTTCTAATGGATGGCTGTTGAGCTTCATGCCATAAGGGGTCCTCAATGGCCATATGGCGCATTTTATCAGGTGAAGCTCTGACTTCTAGGATATACTATCTTTTGGTGAGGTAGTATACCATTTTTTCTTAGGACAATGTTTGAGGATAATAGTTACTATATGTTTTGCATAAGCGGTTGTAATCTTATTGGGCCTCGACAAAGATTTAATTGAGAGCTTGAGACGATTACTGTCGAGTTCTTTCCATAACTTTGGCCAGCCGACTTTGGAAAAGTTTTGAACTAAGTTTTCTGGTTCTTTGGCTTTAACACCCGATTGTTTAATCTTGACTCGTATTCCGCAGCGGTCCGAACCAAATCGGTGAAGCAGGATAATCATGTTCATTACTGGCTGGTTTGGAGACATATATGGGTGTTGGTTGGTCAAATATGGTAAATGCCTCTTTGAGATTTGTTTGGCTCCATTCCCCATAACGGGAAGGATGTACTTGGACAATTATGATTGCTGAAGTGTTCCTTTAGTGGTTTAAAGTCCCTTCAACATTACTAGCTTCTTTTGGATGCTAATCCAAATAATGATTGTCTTCATTGATTCATGACCGTGGGTTCCCGTGAACTTGATTACAAAAGAGATACCTTTTCCTCGGATTCAGCGTGGTCTGTCGGTGTTGGGTCGGAGGTGGCTTGGGCCCGTGTTGAGAGTTTTGGCACAAGGATTCGTCTATCCTCAATAATGCCTTGGCTGTATGTTGTGAAGTTTGTGTTTAGTGGTCCTATGTCCTCTGGTCTTGTCTTTTCCGAGGGCTATGTCTCGCTCGTGGCTATTGGATTGAGCATAAGGTGATTCCGTCAAACTGGATCATTTTCAACATAACTATGATGACTCCAATGGATACCAAAAAGATCCAAGTGCAGTAAGTGTCAATAATTTCAGGGTCGACTTAATCACATTCAAAGTCAAGCTCTGCTGAGGAGAGCAATTAGGTTAGTGGCCAAGAGGTTGCCTTCCCAACCGCGTTCCTATACAAGGGTTCAGAGTTTGGTGATATCCATATTGATACCGTGGTGATTACTCTTGTCGCACTTGGTGTTGTATCTAAGAGTTCTGGGGACCCAGAGGCTTTGGGTGCTGAGTGAATGAATTGATCAGCAGCGCTTTCCTTGTGA
Source organism: Saccharomycopsis phalli (assembly GCA_020342235.1). Taxonomy (NCBI): domain Eukaryota; kingdom Fungi; phylum Ascomycota; class Saccharomycetes; order Ascoideales; family Saccharomycopsidaceae; genus Saccharomycopsis; species Saccharomycopsis phalli. The sequence goes on from CP073215.1 coordinate 827,089, forward strand.
TAGATTCAAAGATGATTAATCTGAACACAGGAGGTTTCGGCAATAGAAACTCTTGAAGAGTTTATGGGTGTTGGTTGTTTGTGTGTTGGTTACACTAAACATAGGTCGGCGGTTCCAGGTCGTTCTGACTATGTGGGATTACTATTTTATCCCGGTTGGATAATTCAATGCTTGTTGATAATGATGCATCAGTACGACGAGATAGTCGTTAATGACCTTGTTGCCGGTGATTTGCCGCGATATTGGCGTGTGTTTGGTCTATGGCAGGCCGTGTGCCTGTTTTTGTGCTAGGTTTTCCATTCAATCGATGCTGGAGGGTAGATGCGGCCATTTTGGAGACTCTTTATGCCGGAGGTTCTCTTTTTGTTATTGCTCGACTGTCAGTGCGGATAAAGCTTGGTGGTGGCTGACTGAGATGTTGTTACGCATGTTGGAGGTGTGTGTATGCGTACTGGTTTTGTACCCGGTTCCAAAACTATAATCTATTGCGATCTGTGGGAGAATCTGCTGGGAATTCCGCCAGCGGCTAACGGACCAGGGGATTGGTGACCCTGTAAACGTTACATTGTGAATTTGCGATACTAGGAGAAAGATATCCCATTTACCAGAAAGTTATCTTTGGAAATTCCATAATAAGTATTGCCGCAGACATATAGAATATGAGAGCGTATATTGATAAAATTGCTTTAAATCTAAATGTCTATTTTGGTTGAATCTCGAGTACTATATGTTTATGTGGTTATCGCCAAATTAACTGAGCAAGAGAAGTAATCACGTGTGTTGATATTCTCCACGTGATTAATGATTTTGACTTCATAAACATCACCTTCAATGTCCAGGCTACGAAAATCACTTGAGAAAATTGATTTACTAAGCGGGAATGATTATTTAGAGCCCAATGAACAAGATGAATTGATCAGACTATTTAATGACGTGTCGTACGAGAGAAATCAATGGTTTCTTAATCTCTTTGTGTGGGTGTTTCTCGCCACCACTCCACTATTCACAATTTTGCCGTTTTTTAAAGCCTACCCTGTTTATGGTTTTTGTGGTATGCTTCTTGTGATTCTTTCTGTGTCAAATTTGTTCTATTTCAATCATTATAAGCTATCACAGATTGCTGTTGATGCAACTGGGGCTTGGAAGGCTCAGAAATTGGCGGCAGAAAACCGGGCGTGGCTTACTGCGTTAGCGGCCGTCGAATTTATTGCTCTGATTGTATATTTATTAAGTTATTATTGGCTGGACAATAGCTTGAAATACAAAAATGGATGGGACACCTGGATATTTGTGCATATACCAATATACACCATTGGCTCGTCTTTGATAATAAACTACTGGATCACCAGCTACTCGAATGAAGTGCAGTCTCTCAAGAAGCTCAAATATAACAAAAAAGTGGTATGATTTTCTTGTGGAGTCATCTGCTTGATATTTGCTCAATTGCATACATTACTTGTTAAGGTTAATGCGCGCGCCCAGCAATTGAAACAAAATATAAGTAAAATAGGTCTCCTTCTGTATGGAAGCGATAAAAATATAGAGCAAAAACAATTTCACGATAATCAATAAGTTAAAAAAAAATATGATTCTCATGATGATTATCTTGTTAGTATACTACCGTGGTGGCTCGAATTCACATGCAGGCATTATAGGTTCCTTGTGCTTGTATGGATTTGGGGCAGAGCTATTTACTTACCCAACACTGGCATCTATCCAGTCATGTATCAGCCACGCAAATATGGCAGTGATCACTGCGCTTTATTTATCCTCATCTAACATTGGTGTGTGCTGTTATGTTCCACTACTTGTTGCTACTCTTTTCTTAAGAAACCATCATCTTGAATGCATGCAGTCCCTTGATTCAGTCGAGTCGCGTGAAAATGAAGACCACTTGTTTAGTTTTGATAGGAAGGATTCGAAATGCGGGACCTCTGAATCTTCAGTGTGATAGATACATACTGTCTAATTGAAGAGACGCTTTGACTTCTTTGACTTAGGGTCTTTTTTTTTCTGACCTCTTCTCACCTCTTTAAGGGTATTGATCTCACCAGGTATACTCACAGTTTACCAAGAGTATGGTTTTCCTTTTCAGGTATAAGTAATCAGACTTTTCTTTGAATATTTAAAGAAATATATTTACCTATTTTACCAACACCAATTTTAGTTACTATACTACATACTGTTTGTTATTTTGTTTTTCATACAGAAACTATTATATCATTAGCATATATTATATGTACTAGTAAATTATAGTACTAAAACCTAACCTTAATTGGTGACAATTCGCTCACTGACTGCTCAATGCGTGCCAATGTCTCGTCAATGTTTGTCTCATCAAATTCGTCTTGCCGTTTTTCGTTATTTTTCTCCATAATATCTTCGTTTTGCTCGTCTTCCTCCTGTTCCTCGACCTCAACTACTTCATTTTCTTTTTCGCCATGATTTTCATCTTGCAAATTGATCTGCTCTGCGTTCACCTTCTTATAAATTGTCTCATTAATTTTCATACGGTTCTTTTTGTCCTTTTTCTTGACCTTATTCTCAACTTCTGCTTTCGCTTTCTTTCCCTCTTTAGAAGCAAACTTGGCAGAGATGCGCTTCAATTCCTGGGCAATTTTATTGTATGACGGCGACCTAATATCAGCCAATAGCGTATCTTCAGCATCACCACCTATAATACCTTCCATTTCAATCCCCTCAAACTTATTTTCCATATCTGTATCAACCACAGTATTATTCTTTTCATAGTTCATCTTGCTTTTTTCTTCATTACTTATTTTACCTTCCTCCTTACTTTTCTTTCCTTGAGCCATCTTTTGCTTGAAACTAGCCTCAGACTCCTCCTTGTCACTCAGGGAGCTTGAATTGTGTTCATGTATCAACTTTTCCGTAACTGTTAACTTCTTTGAGACTGGTCGATCATACGAAAAGCCTAAGTTTAAACTTTTCAAAACTTCTTCATTATCGTCATGTTTCTGGCTCTGGCTACTAGCAGCAGGCGTACTGCTAATTAATAATGACCGCGAAGAATTTCTTATTTGATTCTGTTTGATTTCTAGTAAACTTTTTTGAATATCTACTAAGGAGTTCTCTAGCACAGATACCTTGGTGTTTAATTCATTAATTAGCTGAGTCTTTTGCCTCAATTGTTCGTCCTTTATAGCAATATCAATATCTTTAGCACTTTCTTCTCGTGATGTCACACTGGAATCATTCTTGAATGATCGCGTAGAATCATTACTGCTGCTGCTGTTTTTCCTATCGAGTTTGTGATTATGTGATACTTTTAAGTTCTCAAAACTAAATAACGAACGTCGTTGATGATCTTTCTTCCTTTTTTGCTTCTTCGTTTCATAGCCTTCTTTCTCTACTCGGCTCTTGGACTTTGACTTTTTCTTGGATTTCTTGGTTCTCTTGTTCTTTTCAATCTTCTTATTTTCCAGGTCCGATACTTCTTCCTCTTCTTTACTCTTTCTTGAAATTTTCTCTTCGACCTGTTTTGTCGTTTCCCTGCTCTTCTTCAGTTTTCCACTTGCCATTTTTGTATTTTTTTCGTTTTCTACTTGTCGATTTGGCTTTGAACTGAGATAATTAGAAATCTTAGAAAACACCGTAGCAAGTATTCCCGGCCCTGTATTATTGCACTCAGGTGCAAACTCTTCTCCTGGAACTAAGCTGTTATCTTCCACGGGCAGTAGTTTAGTAAAATCAAACCGGTTCTGATAATCCTGTTTTGGTGGCTCGACTCTCTTGGTAAACAAGTCTGATTCCCTATTCAAATACCTGCTGGTAAATGAACTTTTCAAGTCCGAATCGTCGATATTTCTCAAGTGCTCGTTTCTTCTTTGATCATGTCTTACCAGTCCTTTAAACAACTCTTCAGGCTCTCTACCGTAATGGATATTTTTATCAACACTATTTATTATCCGTTGGATATGATTCTTGGACGACTCGGATCTGTGGCTTGGTACTCGCAATTCTGTACGATATCTGTCAGGTTTGTTCAAGAGACGCTTTCTTATGTTTTCTCGACTATTGAAAAGACTACCTTGGCTAGTAGATGGCAATCCCCCGGGAATTTTTGAAGCGGGGCTATCATATACAGGTTTGCTAATCCTATTAGCACTAAATCTGTGGGCAAAACTTGAAGGTATCTCATTTGCGTCAAGTCGATTCAGACTGGTTCTACTTGATAAAAAAGAGCGGTCATGGATCCTATTCTCCGTAAAACTTGATACCAGACCATTCTGCTTCCTCTGCTGAAAATTCAACGTCGTTCGTGGTCGGTCACGAAACGAAAAACTCCTGTCAAAGTTCATGATCTTGATAAAGCGTGTTTTATTTGTAAATATAAACAAGTATCACGTGTTATTACATTTACCCGGCCTGAGATACTATAAGAGGGTTTATTGCGGAGCAACTGAGTGACAGAATGTGGAACCCATTTCAACAAACACAAGACAAAAATAATCAGATAGGGATAGTGGATGCAAGGGTAGCGGAGCTAGGTGGGGAAATTATTAATAAGCAGCCAATTCTGAAGGCGAAAGGCATTGAGGAATTTATTAACGAGGCGCCAATGGCAGAATATATCATTAATGGCGACAAGGGCGATCCCAACAGTATTATATGCCGAAAGGAAAGCAATGGTGACAAAACGTGAGTAGATTTTCTAATTTTTTTTAGGGCTTGCTAATTTTAGTTGTTTACAATTGCAGTATGAGGCAGTACAATTGTTCAAGCAAATGCAGAAGTTTGAGTATTTTTGTTCGTTGCCCGAGGAAGTGGATGCAACGTATTTTGTTTGTCGAAAGATCACTTAGGGGTAAGATTTGTTATTGGTTAAGATGGGCTGGTTTGTTATTGGTTATAAATGGTTAAGATGGGCTGGTCTTGTCTGGTAGAACTATTCTGGTTTGTAGGGATGCTGTATTTATTGAATTGGTCTTGTACATATATAGGCAGGGTGGCGGTATTGGGTATTATAAATAAAGTATATTATTGAAAATAAAGTATATTATTGTAAATAAAGTATATTATTGTAAATAAAGTATATTATTGTAAATAAAGTATATTATTGTAAATAAAGTATATTATTGTAAATAAAGTATATTATTGTAAATAAAGTATATTATTGTAAATAAAGTATATTAGTCCTCTGATTTGAGTCGTTTACTTGTACTTCGGGTGCGTCTAACTCCTGTAACTTCGTCTTGCTCTTCAATCACTCTTCTCGTTCTTTTAACTTGCTTCTTTTCTTTAACTTGTTTGTCTTTTGTAGTCTTCTTCTTTTCTTTTACTTCCTTCTCTTTCTTCACATGTCTCCTTCCTTTTTTTCGTTGTATTCCCTCAACATAACAACTAGTTCTTCCCCCAACCGTAACAAACTTAACATCATGTCCCTCAGATGTCTTCTTTGCTTTCTTCCCCCATCGGTAGAGCATGAGCCAATTCTTCGGAAATTTCGAGACTTCAGCTTCCAAGTCAACAGATAATTTCGACACCTCGATAATCTTCTTGTACAAGAGCTCAATATCGGCGTCCTCGAGCGAGCCTAAAAGCTCTTCTGGGTATATCTTTGCGTGGAATAATACCTCATCGGCCATCCAGTTTCCAATGCCGGAAAAATATTCTTGCTTAAGAAGAAACGGCTTAATTGTTAAATTTGGCTTCGACTGGAACAAATCCTTAAACTCTTCAAGGGAAAGAATACTCCGGCCATGGTCGTTCGGATCAGGGTCCCCAAAAACAAACGGGTTGGAGAGCTCTGTACCAGGAACTTTGGAATAATCAGGCCCCAACTTGGCCAATTGCTCAATATTGTTTATCATCGACTCGTCATTGCTTAGCTCAGCGGTGTTGTCGTATATTCTGATTTTTCCCAATCGACGTGGATCAGTATATGCCACTTCCAAATCCTTTCCACTTGGGGAAAGAAGATTAAGAAGAAGCTTGTGAAACCGAGGCGGCCATTCTTCCAGACCGTCCTTGTGACTTGTTTCGACGTCACTCTCTCGTTCCCCATTTTCTTCCACACCTTCCGCTTCCTTTGCTTCATTCTTCATTTTCTTCTCCTCCATCATCTTGAATACCTTTTTGTCCCCTCCGTTTTCCATTTGAATGAAATGGCTAGCCACATTCTTAAACTTTAACCACCCAGTCATACCAAAATGCATCAACAAAATAAGTCCATTTGGGTAGACACTCCCGCTGTCATTACTCGTCCGAATCCAAAAATATTTGCCATGCCTTCCAGTGTTGACGATTTTTTTGTTAATTAAGCAGTTCTCAACTTGCTCAACACTGCCAAACTTCAACTCGGGTTGGTACTTTATCCCCTTGGTAGCTTTCTTCTTGGCATCTGTATCTGCTTTTAGTCCAGAGAAGATTTTGTCGTCAAAAAGAAGCAGACTTTTTTTAATTGTAGCCCCAATCAAATGCCGTCTAATATTAGCCACGGCGTGCGAAACCTCTCCAACCTCAGGCATTAAATAAAGTGAAAATAGAAAAATTGCAAAAAATATTGAACGCGAAGAGATTCGAACTCTTGCCTCTTACGAGACCCGAATGCTCAGCTGTAACAGCCGAAGAGAGGACTCTTGAGTCGGGCGCCTTAGACCACTCGGCCACACGTCCTATTTATTTGATATTTGCATTTCACGTGAGATAACTGCTTGTTTATTAAATCGTAAGGCAAAGTAAGTGATTTAAACAAATACCTAGTATTATCCAGCACAGCAGATATCCACAAACATACTATGTGACGTACATACTACGTATGTGCCGAATAATCCTGATTGATCAGAGAGCAACCATAACAAATAACTAGGATACAAGATGAGGGGAAGAACAATAGGAACAATAAGCAATCAACAATTAGTATTTAAGGGACAGGAGGTTCACTAAATCAAGGAGCAAATTTTTATATATTATTATACATATATTACGGCTGTAATTCGTGCATTGTGACCGACACAACACTGTTACCCACTGATACTTTTGCCAACAAACCACCAACAACCCACCAACAACCTAAAGTGGCCCCGTAAATTCGAGGTCCGTCACTATGTATATTTTAAGTGATCAATGGGAGATTAAACAGCTATGTGACTCGGAATTGGGGGTGCTATGCAAAAACAGCGTATCTAGTGGTTTTTTTAGTACATCAAAAACACCTGAGATTTGCAATTCAAATAAAGAAAAGCATCTGAAGTATTTAAAAGACTAATTAGTGATTAATTAGAGGAGAGTCGTTTAACATATTTTTAAAAATATATTACGGTTGTAACTAGAACCATGTATGTCAGCTCACTTACCAAAATAATGACAAATATGCCATTTTAAATTGCCGCCATGTGTGTCAGATATTCCTAAAATACGCCAGTAAGTAACATGTGATGATAATTCTCAACAAAATTTTCAACACTAGTGAATTAAGAAGGACTACAAATGGCAGTTAATATGTAGCAACATCTCTATTACTGATTGACGTTTGCGCACCATCCTTGACGACCGGCGATGACAATTATCATGGGCCAGTGATATACGGCAAAGATCGGTTAATAAATTTGCTTATAAATTATAAGAAAGGTTGTACTACTCAGGCTTTTTAAGTTGGCAAAGGTTCTTTGTTATGCAAGTTTGTACACTGGTCCCTAAAGCGGGATGATATTCCTAGCTAAGAATACGAGTCTCCTAAATATCGACTATAAAACTTTTCATCCTGCGGTCTGCTGTCACTCATGTTTGGTAATATTTTCGTGTAAGCAAAAACGGCTGCAGATAGTTAGACGGGACCAAGCCGGCACAAATCAATAGTGACGACGAATATGTGTGGCTTCGTATAATAAACACTAACTAAAAGCCTTTTCCCTTAATTAACAATAAAGTTGACTTATTGTGATTATTAATAAAGATGTTTTACCATCGAATAGTATTCAACAGTCAAGAGCCGTTCTACCGAAGAATAGTATATCAATCAAAAGCCATACTACCACCGGTAATATATTGAAAATCCAACTATAGAAACGTATCTTCAAGTAATAAAATTTAAATTTCTAACAGCGGGTTACTGTCACATTTTATTAAACTATCGGAGTACTTTGTAGTTAAGCCATCCAAGTAATTGCTTTTTATTTTCGACCACTAAACAACCGAATGATTCTTATATCCCGCAGTAATTTACTCCAGAATCAAACATTCTATAGGTATCTGTCGACAATTTAATTAAGGCCGTCATTCACTAGTATGTCTATATCATTTTTGGCCAGATTGTAGCTTTGCATAGAGAATAAACTTGAGAAACCCAAACTTGGGTATCATATTATCCAATCACTAAATTCATGGCTTCATTTTCCAATTGGTAATAATACTGGCAATGAGGGCAACGAAAATAGAACAAAAGCCTATATTGTACTGGAAGCCCTGGGGCAAAAAAAAAATGCGAGGTTGATGCAGGAATTTGATCTACCTTAAACTAAGATTAGACTTGCATGAGTCATCCAAAGGGGCTTAAACTGAGATCCACGTCGAGATCATTAATTGGCATTGGCATAATATGCCAAAAACCTTTGACACAAATAAACAAGACACTATAGTGGCTGCTAACCGTCACTAAGAAAAGTACGGGAGTCATACTCACACAGGTTAGATGAGATGTCTTTAGCAAATTCGATAACTAATAAAAGTATGAAGATTGTATTTCATGGGTCTTCAACAATATTATGGAGTTTCAGGTGGAACTAGTATAAATAATATTCGGATGTTCAAAGATAGATAAGGAAAGCTGCCAATTTCCACTACTTCACTACTGTTCCGATTATGTACAATAATAGGAACAAAACTCATCTATAAGTAAATATCTGAGTATAATTTTGTAACGGTGTCAAACACACGCTGCTGATAATGACATATACCGATACATTCAAAGCTTAAGGGGTAAAAAATACCAAAAATGTTCCTTTTCGGACTACATTCAGCAATAACATGGAATCATCATACACTGCAGTGAGTGTCTACATAGAAATTACCCATTGGATGCATGTATGCCTACTTAATATTATATAATTCCAGCTAACTGGAGATCATCGACTTACGGCCTAACTCGATGTCATTGTGTGGCTCGTATTGCACAACATCATCAGAAGTCAGCACGAAAAGATTCAAAATGAACCCAATGTTGGCACCAATGTTCATAGCAAGAGCCATACCGGTATAGAATTTGTAGTCCCCGAAAAACAACAAGAACTTGGAATCAGTACTGGTGGCCACAGTTGTTTTTTCAAAAGCAAGCACTAATCCATAAGCAAGTCTGACAATGATAAACAAGCAGGTGATCACGAGAAGGAAGATACTTCCGGAGACTTGCTGGGTATAGAGCCGCGGCAAATTAAGGAAAACAACAAGAATGACAGCCAAGAATAAGAAGCCACCTACTTTTAAGAGGGTGAGTGAAGTCCCGGAGTTGTCACCGCTTGTCATGGTGGCCGAACCGCCAATAAAGGTACCAATTCCGCCCACAAGAAGAAGGTGCAAGATCCGGTCGGATGGGAACATTTCGCCTTGAAAGCCAGTCTTTGCAGAAATCAAGTTCAAGATCATCATGACACTTCTGATCAAAAATGCAGAGGCAACCGAGTCGAAGATGTAAGTTGTGGTGTAAAGACCCGTGCTAATCGTGGATTGATGAATAAAAACTAATCCAAGAACAGCACCAATAATCTGACAAAGTTGGAAAGCAACCATGTAGAAACTGTCCTTAAACACCTTGTAGTAGACCAATTGTCGTCTTCTCAGGAAGATACAGACGACGGTAAGTAAAAGGAACACAATAAACGCAATAAGCTGAATATAAGTAATGACTTCCCATTGGGTAAAAAACTGAAGCTTCATTTTTGATGATGGGAAATTGTAGGGACAGCCATGCTTATATATCTGGCCGCATCACCATCTTCCGATTACATAAGCGCAATGTTCATGTAATTACGTAATCGTCAAAAAAAATTGAAAGTGTTGCGTGGGGCTGAGCACTTGCAGGGTTGCCGGTGTCTGCGATTACATAAGCGGATTACTAGACCCGCATTAAGTCCGCAAATTTGCTTTAATAAACGAGTCGAGCAATTTCAAGGAGTTATGAGTAAGGCGAGGGTGAAACGGTCGCGAAATGGCTGTTTTAGTTGTAAAAAACTTCGGATCAAGGTATGTTGTACACAGGAAATTATTTTCCACTGTTTTAAATTATATTCCATTACTAATAATATAGTGTACAGAGGAGTTGCCCAGCTGTGAATATTGCCTCTACACCAACAGAGAGTGTTTGTACCCCGCCAGGGCTGTTAAACCAGAAAAGAAGGACGAGGAACATAATCTGGTTACACTCAAAAAGGATGAGGAACTTACCCCGGTTACATTTGTGGATAAGCCGATCAGTGACTCGGTTCTACTTGCCCTGCTTCTCTCGTCCCGTTCTCTGGTACTAAACATCACTCGGTTTGAGTTGCGGCTTCTCAATTTCTTTGACCAGTTCTGTCTTCCGTTTTTTACCTATGGTGCCAACAGATCAGTGACCTATGTTTGGCGTAATGAGGTACCCAAGCTCTTTGTAGAGCTGCCTCTTGTGAGAGATGCCGTGTACCTGTTTGCCGCCATAAATATGTGGCCGTTGTGCGACATGCACAGCATAATCAAGGACGACAATGATTTGGACGTTGCGTACCTCCGTAGTGTGGTGGATAGTTCGAGCCAACTTGGTGTGCTTCAGAAAGCTAGGATGAAGCAGTATGACGGGAGATCGTTGTATGAGACCACAGCTGAGTATTTCTCACAAACGTTAAAAGGCACACAAGGGGCAGTAGTAGGCCAGGAGATTCAGGAATCTTCAGATCAGCTGAAGCATCTCCTCCAGCACAAGGAAGCAGTTATTTCTGGAATTCTCATTTTTTCGTTTCTCGGGATTCATCCGCATCGGCTTTTGCCGCTAGTTTCCACCGATGGGCTGCTTGACTTCATGTCGCTTTCGCAGAGTATCCAGAGGTCGATTATCGTTGCCAGTCCGTGGCTTTTGAAGACCGGGTTTGTCGGGTTATTCACTGATGGTGTATTTATGGAGGACGAGTTCCAGGAGCTTGACTTTACGAGGAAATTAAGAGAGAAGCATCGCGGTGATGCGCAGTACACAGCTTTGAATGGAGCTCTCGTGCGATTGGAGGCATGCATCCATCAGTTGGTGTCGATAAAGTCCAGTAATGTTCCATTGTTCAAGTGGGCATTGGGTCTCCCGGATGAATTCTTTGAGTTGATCCACCAGAAGTATCCTGGGGCGATGAATATTTTGTTTCATTATTCGTGCATTGCGAAGATATCAGGGTTCAGTTTACTTGATGACAGCAATATGTGGCAGGACTACATTGAGTGGTACATGCAGTATTTTGAGACGGATACTTTTGATTACAAGCACTACTGGCTAGCGTGTGTTCGGAGGTACCATGTTACGTTGGAGGAGCGTAATTCCTTTTCCAATTGGGATCCAGAAACGCGGTATTTACAGTTGCAATGATGGGGAGAAAGAATAAGAAGTGAAGAATTGGAATAATGAAATGAAATGAAATAGAGAAGGGGTATGAAGAAATCAAATAAGAAGAGGAATGAAGAAATCAAATAAGAAGGGGAATGAAGAAATCAAATAAGAAGAGGAATGAAGAAATCAAATAAGAAGAGGAATGAAGAAATCAAATAAGAAGGAGAATGAAGAAATCAAATAAGAAGAGGAATGAAGAAATGATATAAAGAAGGAGAATGAAGAATTGTAATTTCAAGAGGAATAAAGAATTGAAGTTTCTCGTTGTTAGTGGGGAAACAGTGAAAGTAGTTATCAACCGTGTTTATGCTAGTGGGAATCACGATCCTCTGCCACTAGTAAGCCTGTTGAGACATTTTCTTCACTACTCTCACTTTGAACCAAGGAATCACCTACAAAAAACAAGATCTTCATTCGTTTTAGTGCTTCATCTGTCAGATCTGTCAATGATACCAACGTACAAGTGATCACTTGCAACAGAGACGGGTGAAGGTGTACAGAGCATAGCTATCAACGAATAACGTGGAAATAGCATGGGAAATAACATGGGGTATAGCATGGGAAACGATTGCTGTGCAGGAACACGTGTTTCGTTTAATATATATTCAAATTTAGGGGTCACTGTAGCTGCGTGCCGTAGTGGTTTTTGAGGCAATGTCCTGCTGATGGGGGTGTCGAAAATAGAATGAGAGGTAGATGGACGGATGCACGTGGAAGAACAGGGTGGGATCGTGACACGATGGAATGAGATGAGTGGCTCAATGAATACATGTCACTAATAGTTTCTGCAGTGCATGGCTAGACTGGTGGCTATAATTAAAATCCAATACAATCAGCGTAAAATGAATCATTCGCTTGAGGAAAAAGAAATTTCAAGCGTTGGCATGTATTTTTCACCTGACCTGCATGAAAGCCATGATAAGATAAGCCCAACCACACTATACACACTATTAATAGCACCGTTCGTATTATAATGCGCCACTATTCTGCCACTATTCTCTCCGGCCTCTTCCCCGGTACGTTTTTGCTGCCTTTCCCTCTACCAAGCACTAGTACTTTCCACCGTCGTACCCTGCTGCTGCTAGTGTAAAAAGAAATTTGACTCGGCCCACGGCACTTTGACTCGGGACTCATAAACATATGCACCCAAAATTTTTCCAGTGATTCATCCTCCATATTTAGTGGAACTTTTCAGACCGTTTTTGCTCTGTCTTCTTCCTCTCAATTTGTGCCATGTTGCGATCAAAGACTCTTGTCTCGGCTCTTGCCCGGGCTTCCAGAACCCATCTCCCCCGGACAGCCCCATTGGCTACCACACTTTCCAGAGGAATCGCAGACATTTCTTCCAAGAACTTTGCTGCGGTCTACAACTCGTCCTCCTCTGTCGCCAACTTAGACCCCGTGGACACCTTCCAAAGACGGCACATTGGTCCGAATGTCGCTGACGTGCAGCACCAGCTTTCCGCACTCGGATACAGCGACCTCGAGCAGTTTATCGAGGCAGTTGTGCCAAAAAACGTGTTGGTGCGCCGTGAGCTTCAAATTGAGCCGAAGAAAGGCTTCTCGGAATCGCAATTGCTTGCTCACTTGAAGAAACTCGGCTCGAAGAACAAGTTGTACAAGACTTACATCGGCAAGGGCTACTACGGAACCATTGTTCCCCCGGTGATCCAGCGGAATTTGTTTGAGTCCCCTGAATGGTACACCTCCTACACTCCCTACCAGCCAGAGATCTCTCAAGGAAGACTCGAGTCCTTGCTCAACTTCCAGACCGTGATCTCCGACCTTACGGGTCTCCCAGTTGCAAATGCCTCGTTGCTAGACGAGGGAACTGCCGCAGCAGAGGCAATGATCTTGTCTTACAACTTCTCAAAGAAGAAGAAGAATGTCTATGTGCTCGACTCCAACATCCACCCTCAGACGTTAGCCGTTGTCCGGTCACGTGCACACGGGTTGGGAATTGAGTTGCAGGTTATGGACTTGACCACTGATGACTCAGCGTTGACTAAGCTACAACAGCAGGCAAAGAACATTTGTGGTATTCTCGTCCAGTACCCGGCCTCTAATGGGGAAATCTACAGCAAGTTTCAACAGTATGCCGACTTTATCCACAAGGAAAAGGGACTTTTTGCCGTGGCCACTGATCTTCTTGCCCTCACTTTGATCAAGCCGCCTTCTTCTTTTGGCGCTGATATTGCCCTTGGCTCATCGCAGCGGTTTGGTGTTCCTCTTGGCTATGGAGGTCCACATGCTGGATTTTTGTCGGTGATTCAGAGTCTCAACCGGAAAATCCCAGGGCGTATTGTCGGGGTGTCCAAGGACCGGCTTGGCAACACTGCATTGCGGCTTGCATTGCAGACACGGGAACAGCACATTAAACGAGAAAAGGCCACCTCCAACATCTGCACTGCCCAAGCGCTTCTTGCAAACATGGCAGCAAACTATGCAGTATACCATGGACCAAAAGGGTTGCGCCAAATTGCCCAACGAGTCTTCACCATGACCAGCATCTTGGCTGACGAGATCAGAGCCGGGGGCCATGTGTTGCGCAACGCAAATTGGTTCGACACCTTGACGGTGGAGTTACAAGGTACCACTGCCGACGAGTTTTTGGCCAAGGCGCTTGCAAAAGAGATCAACTTGTTCAAGATCGACAATAGTACTGTGAGTTTGTCCTTGGACGAGACTGTGACCGAAGCAGAGTTGTTGCAGTTGGCGCGTTTGTTTAACGCGCAGGCTACAGTATCCTTTTCGGGCAAGTCTATGGACCCTGAGTTGGAGCGTCGCGTCGAAGAGTACCCATACCTCACCAATGAGGTGTTCAACAGCCACCACTCGGAGACGGCAATGATGCGGTACTTGCACAAGTTGCAGAGCAAGGACTTGTCGCTTGCTGATTCGATGATTACCCTTGGGTCCTGCACGATGAAGCTCAATTCTGCAGTGGAGATGATCCCAGTATCTTGGCCCGAGTTTTCCAGCGTCCACCCATTTGTCCCAGTGGACCAGGCGCAGGGCTACCGGGAGTTGATTGACGGCTTGGAGCGTGATTTGGCAGACATCACTGGGTTTTCCGGCACGACATTACAACCAAACTCCGGTGCACAGGGCGAGTACACTGGCTTGACTGTGATTAAGCAGTACCTCCAGGACATTGGCCAGGAACAGCGTAACGTGTGCTTGATCCCGGTGAGTGCGCACGGCACTAACCCGGCCTCAGCTACTATGGCGGGGCTTAAAGTGGTTGCAGTTAAATGTAAGGATGACGGGTCGTTGGACTTGGACGACTTGGCAGCGAAGGCAGAGAAGCACCGCGATCACTTGGCAGCGGCAATGATTACTTACCCGTCTACGTACGGCCTCTTTGAGCCGGGGGTGCGGGATGCAATTGATACGGTACACAAATACGGCGGACAGGTTTATTTAGACGGCGCCAACATGAACGCACAAGTGGGACTTACTTCGCCTGGCGACTTGGGAGCGGATGTGTGCCACTTGAATCTCCACAAGACTTTTGCCATTCCTCACGGAGGCGGAGGTCCTGGGGTGGGGCCTATTTGTGTTGCCAAGCACCTTGTCCAGTACTTGCCAGACCACCCAGTGGTCTCCACCAACAGCACCGGCATCGAGGCTGTAAACTCGGCCCCATACGGTTCCGCGTCTATCTTGCCTATTTCGTACTCGTACATAAAGCTCATGGGATCGACCGGGCTTCCATATGCGTCAACAATCGCCATGCTTAACGCCAACTACATGATGGAGCGCCTCAAGCTGCACTACGAAATCATGTTCGTCGGCCGCTCCGGTTTGAAGCACTGTGGGCACGAGTTTATCATTGATCTTCGGAAGCTCAAGTCACAGGGCGTGGAGGCCATTGACGTTGCAAAACGGCTCCAAGACTACGGGTTTCACGGGCCGACGATGTCGTTTCCGGTTGCAAACACCCTCATGGTGGAGCCAACCGAGTCAGAAAACTTGGCGGAGCTCGACCGGTTCTGTGATGCGCTCATTGCCATTCGTAAGGAAATCGACGCCAAAATCAGCGGCGAGCCGTTGGGCAATGTCTTGAAGAATGCGCCGCATTCGTTGGGGGACATTATTCTGTCTGGTGACTGGGAGAGTAGAGGGTATAGTAGGGAAGTTGCTGGATTTCCGCTTGGCCATTTGAAGGAGGCCAAGTCGTGGCCGTCTGTTTGTCGGGTTGATGATACCTATGGTGATGTTAATTTGCAGTGCACTTGTCCGTCGGTTGAAGAGGTTGCCGAGGAGGTTTAATTAGGGATGTATGGTAGGGAGTTTGATTAAAGTGATTGAATATAGAAGATGAATTTGTAATGGATAATATAAGTTAAATGTAATTAAATATGCAAGGTGGATAATATTAACATTGAGGTAATGTGGTTAAATTTGCCATTAAATCTTTAGACACTGGTTATGCGATCCCAATAAGACCCAGCAAGTGTCTGATTTTATAATAATAATATTTATTCAAGGCTATAGTTATAGTAGACTCCTAGAGGAGATTTATACATTGTCGTCTACGACAAAGGACGGTGCTGCTATATAGTCGTCGAAAGAAAACTCTGCAACAGAGATGTAAACTTTCGACTAGAGCTTGTAAATATATAAGGTAATGAGCATTTGAGGGGCAATGAGCTTTTGTCTAAATCTTTAGAGGTGACTTGAGCCACCCCCTCCCCAGGGTATTAGCACGGTAGCCCTTCTAATGAGTGTTTGATTTTAAACATGAATATTCTAGTGCATGCCACACAAAGTGCTGGATATTTATCGCGGGGTGGTTTAGTGAAGTAAAAAGCAGATAGTTGTGTAATAGATAGTTTGTGAGGTGATAAAGAGAAGATGAATAAAGTGGGTGTGGATAAAGACTGGCTGTAGCCAAGATAACGCATTGCGTATAAATGACAAATGTCAGAGTTTTTGAAAACCCAATCAACAGGAAAGAGCGAGAAATACCAGATTAAAAGGCCAAAATAAGAGGAAATAGGAATAAAGTCCAGGTAAACGGAAACCCAAATTGCCAATCCAAAATGGAGCGTCAGCGTGCTTTTCATATCCTTGTTTATCAGCTTACATTTGGGTTATCAAGAGGGTTATGCATGATAGGCTGGATGTGAGATTGAAATGGCAAGTAGAGGAGACTAGGGCAAATTAAACCTTGAATGAGGAGTTTATTTTATAGTTGGTAATAGCGTAGTGGGAAGTAGTAAGGTTGGTGGGAATATAATGTCAACGGGAAAATGTCAACGGGAAAATGTCAACGGGAAAATGTCAACGGGAAAATGTCAACGGGAAAATGTCAACGAGAGAATGCCAACGATGAATACAACGTCAAAAGCCACCATGTAAAATGACAAATTGTATAAATCAAGACGTACAACCGCGCATCCGCACACAGTTATGAACCCTCCCACGAGTTAAAACTGCGCTGGACATCAAGTGTACATAAAAAGTCGCCGAGAGGCATGCCCCAGGAAAAGGATGTACTAAAATACTACGACCCCAGGAAAAAATTACAAGCGGTGCCAGGGCTGGAAGGATACCGCATACGGCTAGTGGCACAACGTGTTACCGGTGGCGATGTAGGAAGGTGATAAAGTACCAATGAACGACAATGCTAGTTCATCGATGTGGAGTCGTCCTAAATTTATATACCACGAGAATAAAGTTTCCTTGCAGCCACATTTCAACTACCAGACGACAAGCCCATTCAGGCCTGGAGAACAAGTAGGTCTGCAAAGAAGGCATTCAATGGAGTAAACCCACCATTATAAAATTTTTCGCCCTTTATCCTCCGCCTGCAGGTTACCCGGCCCTCGTGATTATGAGCCCCCTCAAGCGGTATCTGAGAGGTGATCCCTCAGTTTGAGTTACAACACCGCAGCTGTTTTCCCCCCGTTTTACACACACGTTTACCGCCAGCAGGAACACCATTGTGCTAGATCCAGAACCCGGACTCCGCAGGCGCCACATCTCTCTTTTTTCCCCCCGCACCTCAAGATCCCGCTACCACGTTTCCTGAGGCGACTCACTACAAGCTACCGTGTCAAGAAAAATCCACTAGCCACGCCATGTCGTTATCCGCCACCGCGTCGCAATACGACCCAGATGCGTTTTCGAATCCGCGCAAGGCGCCACAACCGCCGGCGAAGAATTCGCCAAACAGCTCGCCGTCGCGGCAGCAGGGAAGCAGCGGCAGCAGCCACCCCGTGAGTGGTGCGAATTTCCAGTTTAATCTGAAGGTGCCGCTAGGCCCGCTCTCGCCCAATAGCAACACGTACAAGATCCAGCCGATCCAGTCGCAGATTTTGCGGCAGGGGTTCGTGTACGTCAAGGAGGAAGGCATGATCTTCAGCAAGTGGCTGAAGAAGTTTCTCATTCTCACGTCCAAGGACCTCACGTTCTACAAGGCGATCAAGGGCGGCGAGTCGCTGAGCCAGACGTCGTCGATCGTCATCAAGAACCTCAGCAACCCCCAGCTAAACAGCTTCAACGACGGCAAGGCTTATGGAGTCGACTACTACAACACCGACTCGCTAGTTACCCTGCGGCTCGGGCTCGCGTCCATCGTCAAGGTGCAAAAGGTGCTGTTGAACAAGCCGTTCTGCTTCCAGATCTTGTACAGCAAGGACAACGTCCTCAACGTCAGCGTGAAAAACGACATTGAAACCAAGTCATGGGTCCACGACATTTGGGCATGCTGCCCCGCAAACAGCCTCCAGAGCCAGGGCCCAAAACCGCTGCTCTCGGGTCTCGGCCTCAACCAGGGCGCGGTTTCGGGACCGCTGAACTTCACCCACAAGGTCCATGTCGGGTTCGATCCAAACTCCGGCGGGCTTGTCGGGCTCCCAGACACCTGGAAAAAACTCTTGGATAATTCCAAGATCACCGACGAGGACTGGTCCAAGGACCCCAGCGCCGTCATCGAGGCTCTTGAGTTCTATGCCGCAGTCAACGGCGGACTGAACGGCGAGGCCACAAAGGTGCCGGAGGCCATGCTCCAGGGGAACACCAACCCGTACTTGGTTGCCTCGCAAAACGCCAGCGTGCCGAAACTCGACAAGATTCCCGAGGTGCGCAAGACCCTGGACCTCAGTGCAGGGTTGAAGCCGTTCAATCTCCGGAAAAACAGCGACGCCGACGAAGTCGTCAAGCCGTTGAACCTCATGAACCTCCGCCAGCAGCCGCCAAAGACGTTTTCCCCGTCCCGCAAGGCCCCAGCCGCACCAAGCAAGCCTCCGGCCGCCCCGGCCGTGGCCCAGGGGGAACTCATCCCCATGCGCCGGGCGCCGCCGCCGCCCAAGACCGGGCCGCCCAAGCCGGCCAAGGGACCGGTTCCCGCCGTACCGCGGCAAAAGCCGGCAGTGAAGCCCGAGGTGAAGCCGCAGCAGCCGCGCATGAAGCCGGTGGAGAAGAGCGAAATGAGCAAGGAGGAGTACATCGAGAAGACCCAGGAGCAGTTGCAGAAACAGAAGCCGCCGGCGGAAACTGAAAAGCGCATCTCGACCATGACCGAGTCACAGATCATGGCAAAGTTGCGCTCCGTCGTCATCAACATCGATCCAAAGCCGTACTTCCAGATGATCGAGCGCGTCGGCCAGGGCGCATCCGGATCCGTGTATCTCGCCAAGTCCTTGAAGCGCAACGGCGCCAAGGTCGCCATCAAGCAAATGGACCTCAATGCCCAGCCGCGGAAAGAGTTGATCGTCAACGAGATCCTCGTCATGAAGGACTCACAGCACAAGAACATCGTCAACTACCTCGAGGCATACTTGCGCGGCTCCAACGAGCTCTGGGTCGTCATGGAGTACATGGAGGGCGGCTCCTTGACCGACGTCATCGACAACAACAGTGGCAAGATAACCGAGCAGCAGATCGCCTCCATCTGCTGGCAGACTATCCAGGGCTTGCAGAACCTCCACCGCAAGCACATCATCCACCGTGATATCAAGTCCGACAACGTCTTGCTCGACTCAAACGGTAACGTCAAAATCACCGACTTTGGGTTCTGCGCAAAGTTGACCGATCAGCGCTCCAAGAGAGCCACCATGGTCGGCACACCCTACTGGATGGCGCCAGAAGTCGTCAAGCAGAAGGAGTACGACGAAAAGGTCGACGTCTGGTCTTTGGGTATCATGACAATCGAAATGATCGAAGGCCAGCCGCCATACTTGGACGAGGAACCCCTCAAGGCTCTTTATCTTATCGCAACCCACGGCACGCCCAAGTTAAAGAACCCAGGCGCATTGAGCGACAACATCAAGAAGTTCTTGAGCATCTGCTTGTGCGTGGATGTCCGCTATCGTGCAAGTACCGACGAATTGTTGGAACATGACTTTATCAAGATCGCATGTGGCGTCCTGGGCCTCAGCGGCTTGCTCGACTGGAAAAAGAAAAAGGATAATCATTAATAGTTATGAAATATGACGGTATTTAGACACGGCAGTAGACACATGCTCGATTGGAACAGTACACGAGTCACGTCTAGTCTTGGTTTGCACAGCTCAGCGCTTTTGGTTCTTGTTTTCTTTAAATATCTAATAAATCTCCTTGTCAAGGTCTATTGTTGTGCACTGCAAATGAAAACACCAGTTATCCACATTGGCTCGCACCTCTCTCTGTCGAGGTATTTGCGCCTCCGGTGTTGTGGCACTGCTCTCTATCCAATAGAGTGTAGTAGCGTGCTGCTACTTGGCCATTTTATTTATACCATGGCCGTTTTATCAACTGTATAGAGATTATATTATTTGAAGGATTGTAAGCCGCATATTGCGTCATGACGCTTTCAAGCGGCTTCCACTTACAAAATCAGATTTATAAAGATTATTGTAAATTGTATATTTATCAATTTCAAGCTGCACCAGTGCTGCCTGCAATCTCTGCAATGATCCTGGGGCATTTCTTCTCAAAAAAAATGCCATTTAGTTACTCAATGCAGTCCAGTTCACGTATTCAAAGCCATCTTGAAACGAATAGTATCAATGTTTGGGTAAATCTCCAAAATGAAACTCAAAATGTCCAGGATTGGATCGACCAAACCAAAAGGTAGGTCAACACCAATCGTGAGCATCATCTTTTTTCCATAAAAGTAATTATCAGTATTCTTAAAATGGCCAATTGCAGCGCAGATACCCTTAATCAACGCGATTCTGGAAGTGTCACTCTTGAACATTGTAGGAACAAAAGTAACATGTGCGTTTGGAGTATATTTTGACGATTTTCCGGCAATTGTTTTGGCAATACTTAAGGCATGATCAGCATACATTGGAATTGTATCTTGAGTCTTATCATTGTCGTGTATCCAGCACACTTGTGGCGTAAAAACAAAGTCATTATTGTTTTTGGTTAGGTCCAAATGAGTCGACATATCTAAGACGTACATAAACATATCATTGCCATGGTTTAAGTCACGCAACCTTTCGGAACTCGAAGGTATATAGCCCACAGTACCGTCATTCGCGTCTTCCAACACGTAATGAACATCAACATGTTTGCTAAGATACACGGCAGTCGCATCGAACATTCTACCATAAATCACACGGTTGTTTGTGTGATATCTAATATCTGAAACAGCAATTCCCATGGGTTCTTCAATAGAATCATCATCACGTTTGCCCAATGAAGCTACACGCTCGTTAAACGTAGTGATTTGTTTATTGTTCACTTTATTAATAATCGTATCCAATTCGTTATCGGAGAGATCGCGCTTCATAATTGCAATAAAATTTTTAAGTGTAGTATCAGATTTTGTCGTTGTTTTGTATAACTTTACTTGCCTAGCACCTGCTTGCCGTGTACTAGGAACAAACATTCCATTGATTGCATGGATGAAAAGTAAAATAAATATTGCAAAATTCATATTGATCCTGACTATTTGTATAAACGGAAGGTATTAAATACTTTTTGAAAGTATGTTTATTCAACTTTGTAAGGCACCAGTCCAAATGGCTGAAACGACTCTGCCGCGTCTAATGCATGCCAGGAAATGAAAAACCGTACACTCGAGCTTCGTATTGAATACATGGTGTGGTGATGTGATTGACTACCCCAAAAATTTTGAGAATATCATAAAGTTTTTCCCCAAGCCGCACGTTTAGGAAATTTTTTGACGTTAGTCTACTGAGCTAAATACTCAGCCGTATCATCTTCTACAGGACTCTCAGCTGTATCACAGAGTAGTCAATTATTGAACATCTATTTTACAAATTTAAAAACTGCTGGATTATACGTAGTTTGTACTTATTGTATAAGTCACTGCCATCGTCAAGGCGTTGGGATTATAGCTGGGAAATTTCGTGAATGAGAGGCATGCCCAATAATAATCAAGGAGATTTCACGCGCGTATGGTTTACCCTACCAAATGCTACAAAGGTTTAGTATACAGTATATTAACATAATTTCCATGGCGTCATTAATGAACAACTTGCAGAATGGGTTTTTGGTTATTTTGCTGTGTGATCTGCTGTTGTTTTGGCGGCGGTGTCTCTTGCTGTGAGGACAGCTCGCTTTTCTTTTTATTTTGATTTATCTGCTGGAGCCGTTGCTGTTGGAGAAGTTGCATCCGTTTGCGGTTTTGAAGCAAAACCTGCTGCCGCTGGTACTGGGCCTCGCGGAACGACTCATAAGCCTTTGAGAGGAGCATGCTGCCGAAACGGATCAGCTGTGTGTCATTAGAGATGCAGTTCAACTTCGAAGGGTCTGATCCAAATGGATTAGTCTCAGCGAGCATCGAGTCGGAGTAATCGTTGTCGTACTTCCAACGGCTGTCAAAGCGCACAAAGCGGTCGATATTTGAATCGTACACATTGGAGCCTTTGTCCTCTTCGACTTTGCGCGTGACGTATGTCGCGTCGTCAACCGGTTCGGCCTCGTCATCTTCCAAGAAGTCGCGCAACGCAAAGTCGTGTTTCCGAATAAGCCCACGCCGGTCGACCATGGTACGGCCACCACGCGCAGTACGTTTGCGCATCCGGAAAAGCGGCTCAGAGACGTTGGGTGATTCATCTTGGTACGGGTTATACCATTCCGGCTGAAGTGGGCCGGTGTCCTTGCTGCTGATGACATCAAACAACGAGTGGAGTTCGTTGTCGTCGATAGGCGTGCCGTTGCTACCACTGAACGCCATGGCGCTGTGCGGCGTGTATCTCCCATGCAGCAACAGGTCTCGGGTGCTTGGATCCAAGTAGTTGCTGGTCTGGATCTCAAACAAGCTGCTAACAATGGAGCTGTACGGCAAGTGGCTGGATTCCTTGATGTCCACGCCAGCGTCGGAGAGGGCAAAATATGGGTTGTAGCAGTCGTCGGTGAGATTGATCCAGTCGCTGTTGTTCTCGTTCTGTCTCCGTGCCGCCAACTTCTCGTTGACAGCACGTTCGATTGCGCTGTTCTTGGTCTGTAAGACCTGGCCAACGGTTTCCAAGTCCATATCTGGGATCTTCGATGCAGGCAACTTGACATACGGCTGTGCCGTGATGTTGCCATTTGACGACGGCCGGCGGCGGTCCTCTGCACGCGGCTTGGCCTTTTTCTGCTCCTTTTCCTCCTCCTTGGGCGGCACAACTTTCTTTTTCTTGTGCTGCACCAAGTCCTCCTCCTCGCCCTTGATGCCCAATTCCCGCTTGAGACTTTTGACGCGGCAGCGCTGCTCAAACACTCTCTTCTCAAGAGTAAGCGACTCTTGCCGACGCAACTCCCGCTGAGCCACAAGCATTACCAACAGATTCACGCTCTTGAGCTCCTGGTGAAGCCGTCGTAATTTCTCTGCGCTCTGAATGTCCGTCTTTCGTGTCTTTCGCTGCTGGCGGAATTCCCGGTGCCGAAAACACACATATGGGTCGTCGTCGTTGTTCTTGTCCGAGGGCTCCTCAAACTTGAGCTGCGGGATGATCGGTCGTCCCTCGAGATCAATGCGCCGCTTCTTCCAGTATTCGTACACTGCTTCTCCGAAATCGTCAAACAATGTCACGATACTCCGCAGTTCCTGCAACCGGGCCTCGACGTCACGTGACTCGAATACCGTAGGAAGCGTCTCCACTTTCAATTCGCGCTTCAATTTGTCGCGCACCGCGTCGCGGCTGGTTGTGTTGGGGACAAGGGCGTATTCCTTGATCTGGACAAACGTCAAGATCTCCATTGGGTCTATTGCAAGAAACGGCTGTTTCTCCGCGACAACCCGCTCAAAAGTGTCCATGATTTTCTCAAACTCGTCTTCCAGCAACACCTGGAAGTTCTTTTCGGCCAAGGTGCGGTTGTATCCTTCCAAAAACGCGTCGTCATCTTCGTCCATGCAGTACTGCACTCCACTGGTGTCCTCCACCGTGGCACTCATCTTCACATATGAGCCGGGAAGAACAAACAGCGGCTGGTAGTACTGCTTCGCGTCCTTCCATAGCTTCGACGCGTCGGGCGTTGGAATAAAAAACTTGTCTTCCTTCTTTTTGCGTTCGTCCTTCTTCTTGGTGCGGCCCCGGGGCTCGTCCGATGGGGCGTGTGCACCCGCTCCACTTACCATATTTAGCATGATGCGCTGCAAGTGCACTTCGCTCTCCTCGTGCTTCTCGACCCCGGTCTCCACATGCTGAAGTTCGCGCTGCTGGTCTTCTTTTTCAAGATCTGGTACTTCTGACTGGCGGAGAATCTGGAGAGTCTGCTTGACCGAGATTTTCCGCTGGCGGAATCTGGCGCCGACATTGGATGGAGGTACCGCCATTGTGGTCATGAAATCGCCATTTACCGTGCTATGTGTTAGTTACGCGTGTCCAGCTAGTCGCCATACAACCCGAAATGATTTTAGTCAACCGTCGCTGTCTCTATTGCTAGCACGTACACTTGGTGTCTCGCCCCTTGTTTTTCGGTGGCGAAAAATTTTCACCGGCTATAATTGGCCGCCCGCAGCCAGCCAATGAGGGCCGGGTATCACACCATGGTACCGCCACACAGGTACATTGCCGATTTTTCACCTCCATCCAATGGCCACCCAGCGCAAGACCTATGCGACAAAGGAGCAAGCCAATTTCTCTGAGGCGCTCAAGTTGTTTGAGAGCAAGAACTACAAGAAGGCTCTCAAGCTAGTCGATGCAAACCTCAAGAAAAAGCCCCATCCAGAGTCCTTGGCCCTCAAGGGCCTCTTGTTGTACCACTTGGACCCGGAATCAGAAATGGAGTCGCGGATCTACTTTGATAGGGCACTCAAGTTGGAGGATTCCGACCCAGTCATCTGCCACATCATTGCGATTTTCCACCGGCAAATCAACGCGTTTGACGACGCAGCAAAGTACTACAGGCTCGCCATGGACAACGGCTCGCAGACGAAAAATATCCTCAAGGACTTGGCCAACAGTGAACTGCAGTTGCGCCGCTACAAGGAGTTGGCCAACACCCGTTTGGAGGTCCTCAATGCGTTTCCAGGGTATCGTGCAAATTGGACCGCACTTGCAGTGGCTCATCACTTGAACGACAACTTTGCCTTGGCCGAAAAGACATTGAGCCGTTTCGAGGACTTGGCCAAGGGCAAATTGTCCGAGGCCGAGCAGTTTGAGCACTCAGAGTGTCTTTTGTACCGCAACAAGGTCATCTTTGAGTCCGGCGACGTCAAACGCGCCTTGGCGCATCTCGACGAAATCGAGGCCCAGGTCTTGGACAAACAGAGCTGGCTCGAGGCACGCGGGCTCTATACCCACATGCTCGGCGACTCAAAGGCATCGGCAACGTGCTACCGTCGCTTGTTGCAGCGTAACCCAGACAACTTCCAGTACTACTTCTTGCTCGAGTCTGTGCTCAACGTCTCCAGCGAGTCCTCTCGCCTCAAGCTCTACAACAAGTTGCACAAGTTCTATCCGCGTGCCGACCCGCCAAAGATCGTCCCCTTGGCGTTTTTGTCTGGTACCCACCCCGAATTTGAGGCCAGGGTCCGTGACTACCTCGTGGCCAAGTTGACCAAAGGTGTGCCTTCCATCTTCAAGGTGGTCGAGTTCTTGTATAGCGACCCAGCAAAAGTCCGTGCCATTGAGAAAATCGTGCTCGGCCTCTTGGAAGCCCCACAGTCAGACCCTACAGTCACCCTCTGGACCCTCTATTTCCTCTCGCAGCACTACCTCAAGCTCGGAAAATTGGACCTGGCAGCTGAATACGCCGACAGGGCCATCAGCCACTCGCCAACGCTCGTCGAATTGTACTTGCAAAAGGCAAACATCCTCAAGCACCAAGCAAAGTACCGTGCGGCCAGCGACGTCTTGGAGGAGGCACGGCAATTGGACTTGCAGGACCGTTTCATCAACTGCAAAAGCGTCAAGTACCTTCTTCGTGCAAACGACATCGATCGGGCAATGGACATCGCCAGCTTGTTCACGAAAAACGACGGAGCACCAAACGGGTTGCGCGACTTGCACTTGATGCAGGTCAATTGGTTTCTCATTGAAGAGGCAGAGGCGTACTTCCGGCTCTATGAAGAGCACTACGATGACGTCGTACAGAAACTATCACTGGACCCCGAGTCCAAGTCCTTGCGGGATTCTATTGACGCCATGCACAAGTACCAGGGCCTCAGTTTGAAGCGGTTCAACGCCATTGTGAAAATCTTCAATGAATATGCGTTGGACCAGTTGGACTTCCACGGATACTGCTTTAGAAAGGGTACCCCACGTGCATACCTTGACATGCTAAAGTGGGCAGACAAGTTGTACGACAGCCCATTGTACTTGCGCACGGTCAAGGGCTTGTCTGAGATTTACTTGAAGCTCCACGACGACGTCGAGCACCAAATTGACGAGTTCTTGGCTTCCGGCAAGAAAAACAGCAAGAAGAAGAAGCCCCGGAAAAACGAAGAGGCTCTCAAGGTAAGCGGCTACGCCAAGGATTCAGATATATATGGCGAGCAGTTGCTTAACCGTGGCAACGCGTTGGAAAACTTAAACACTGCCTTGGCACGTGTCACCAACAAATCCTTGATCTCCGCCTTGAAACTCTCGTATTTTGTGCTTGTACGTGAAAAGAAGTACATATTGGCCCTTCAGGTGATCAAGAATGCAAAGGACTCCTTCAATTCCAACCTGGTGGTCGCATACTTACTCTTTGACTTGGTTAGCCGGTGCAATTCCGAAACCGATCCTAAGTTGGCAGTGGTGAAGAAGTTGCTTTCCAAGGCAGTTGAAAGTGCATTCCCTGGCTTCTCAGAAGATCTCGCGTCGTTGGACGGATTCAACAACGGCTCGGATGTGGAGAATCGCTTCTACTATTCCAAGACCATGTCCTTAATTGGTAATCCTCAGGAGGCCAAGGTAAGTACCAAGGATGCTATGGCCCGTTGCTCAAACGACAAGTCTCTCAAGGGAAACGATTTGTTTATTATTACAAATTATCTCGACACTGATGGTAAGCTGTACTATTGGATATAGATGACTATTTATTGCTCCAATGATAATACTTAAACACGTTAGTAGACAAAATAGGAGTACAACTCTCATAAATTGATTGCTATGGAAACTATATAGAGTGGTGGGAAAATCTCTGCCCAACTGCTCATTGACATCACACAACCTTGACAGCTAAAATCGGATAATTAGCCTCCCCGGTCACAGTCCATATTCTCATTATTAATAACTTGGCTTTGGCTTACACCTGTCTTTAAGTACAACCCCTTTTCCTGTCAAGAAGTAAACTGTCATCGAGGCGTGGAAGTATGCATGATGGTCTATGATAAGCATGCTTAGTAATCGGAAGATAAAACACACACATTAATCACGTGCGCGTATTACATTACCTCATGGAATTTCGTAAACTTTGAACTAGTGTCGTATACCGGAAAGAGGCATATCTTCCCATCTTGGAATATCATCCGTGACCATTCCTGGGATACGAAGAATGCGCCAATGCAATGGCAATCTATGCGTATGCCTTTAACAAATATTATGATCGACGGTCACACTTTGGGGTCGATTGTACTATCCTACCTGGCTGGTATTTTTTAGTTTTGTAGTTTAGCATTTTTTAGTATTTGTAGCTTAACATATTTTAGCATTGGTATTCTAGTTATCCTACTATTTGCATTTTGCTATTTATATT
This sequence comes from Saccharomycopsis phalli, assembly GCA_020342235.1. Taxonomy (NCBI): domain Eukaryota; kingdom Fungi; phylum Ascomycota; class Saccharomycetes; order Ascoideales; family Saccharomycopsidaceae; genus Saccharomycopsis; species Saccharomycopsis phalli. Next base: position 854,744 of record CP073215.1, read on the forward strand.
TTACAATTAATATTCAGCCTTACAGTCGGCTCTCATACACTTCTCACATGCCATTTGCTCACAACAATCCCTGTCTCTTCAAGTCTTTGTACATTTTCTCGCTCATGACATTTCCTTCCTCGTCCTCAACCTCCACAACATTCTCATGAGCATGAACCTCTTTTCGTAACTGCTTCTTTGTCTTGTCCCAAAGATCAACCGCTTCTTCTATCTTGGTGATTCCTCGAAAGGCCAAAATCATGTCAGATGAAGACTTGTTGCCCATGGACCGGTCAAAATTTATACCCAAGCACTTTAATCCGTGAATGTGCCGCTGCTCCACAAAATGCTTATCGAATATTTTGCGGCCAGCATACCGGAAATTCCCACAAATCTCACACTGGTGCTCATGATCAAGACCCTGTAGTTTCCACAACCAGTATGGAATTGGCTTCCCGTCAACATCCAAGGGCAAGTTTAATGGGTTGTAGTTTTCCATATTGTCGTCCAGGTTCTGCTCGTCTTCCGATTCCTCATCGCTGCTGGACTCTTCTTCCCTAAGCAAATGATCCATTTCCTCAATACGCTCCTTGTTGGTCAATGCCTGTTTTCTTTCTACGTTGAATTTTGTGTTTTTGACGGTTTTTTCCAAAATCTCGCCGAGTGCTTTGATCAAGTACTCGTCCTCACATAAAGATTTCTGTGCTTCTTGGATTGGGTTTGCAGTTTTCTCCTGCCTTGTCTCGTTCTCTTGCACATTGTTATCTTTCTTTGTTTCTTTATCTGCTTCGTTATCTGCCTCTTTCTTTTCCTCTTTCTTTGCTTCTCTCGCTTTCTTCAAATGCTTCTTACCAATTAGATGCGCCTGGTACACCGTTTCCTTGGCAAACACTTTGCTGCAAACATCACAAAACACTCCCTCCTCGCTCTTGAGATACTTTTCCTGCAACACACTCCACTCTTTTGCAAAGTCCACGTTTCGTATCTTGTATATAGACTGCTCCATTCCTTCCAATACCCTGCTCTTTTTAATAAACTCCTCCAAATACTCACGCAAGCTGCTGATATATGCACGGTACTCCACGGAGCCACGACCCAAGGTACTATTTGGATTGTTCTCATCCTGCTGGTACTTCAAGCCTACTTTATTAAACACACTCAAGTACTCGAGATACGTCACCATACGAGTATGCCGGAACCCAGGCAAATTTAACCATTGATCGTGGAACTTTGCCAAGTCCAAATACTTCCCATACTGCTCCTCGAGACTGAACATCTTATCCATGTCCATTGTCAAACAGTATTTGCTCAACACTTTGCTGACGCCATGTGACTCCTCGCCACCAGCGACTTCCTTCGCCCCTCCAATTTTATACAAGTCTGTAATCCGCTCCAATGGCTGATGGATACTCTCCAGTCTGGCTCGTAGTTCCTCCACAGCCAGACTGAACTTCCGCATATCCATCTTCGAGTCCCGCAATGCTACAATCTCGTCTCTCAAGCTATCCAGAGATATTACGCCCCCCAACTGGCCGCACACCGTCTTGTATCGCTTGATAAACCGGTCAATCTCATGCCGTTGCAACATCACTTCTTTCATGGGCCGTTTCTTGCCACTCAATATACCATGGCTTATCCCCGAGGTCGTCCCAACATACACGTCGGCGTTCCGCTGTAAACGTTTCGCCACAGCCCATTCAATCACCTCCAACTCTTCAAACCCGCTTACTGACGCATCCATGGTATACAGTACAAATTATTTTCGCCAAACCATCGAGCATTGTCACGTGATCAGATACCGTGTGACAGCCTTGCAAACTTGTATATTCGGCGATGGAGTTGTATTTTTAGGTTTGCTTGAAACAAGATATTCTCCGCATTGTTGCTCTCCCGAACTATCCGCTTGTAACAAGTTGAACATGCATCCGCTCCGAACAGTCCGAGCGTAGTGAGACATGATACGGATGATCCGTAAATAGCAACATCTTATTTGGGAAATGGATTATTTTCATTTTTCTGCCAATGACTAGAATGTTACGTTTCTTTGGCAACAATCATTGCTCACGTTTCTTTTGTCGTATTCTCGGTCCAGAATTTTTCACCATACCCTGCACCGAAAAATAAGGTGGACTTGTTGTCATCACCCAAAGCCTTACAACCCATGTATCAATCATAAATGTATTACTAAACTATATTAAACTATATACCCCTTCCCTAAAGTATCGCTGTAAACCAACTCCACCGCTGTTTGCCTGAGTCCTCGCCCAACTTCGACGGTCTACCGTACTATTGTAAAGTATATTAACAAGTCTTAATTAAATGCAACAGATAAATATGCTAAAAAAATCACATCAGGGTTCATAAAAATTCGCACCTCAAAGAAGAAAATCAATGCTTTATGTCAACGTACTCCACATTGTCCTTGGCGTACTTGATCGCTTCCGCAACTGCATTCCCAGTCAACCCGTGTTTGACTCGGATATGCCGAGACAAGGCGTCGCCTCTGCTAAATGTCTTTGGCGAGTGAAACGACTCCATCTCTTTGGTCATGTGCGCATTATTGTTAAGGGTCTTCTTGTAGTTAGTTTCACAGATGATGCACCGGAAGATCTTCTTCTTTGTCGCATGGATGGTTTCCTGGTGCCGGATCAAGTCGTATGGTCTTGAAAACTGCTTCAAGCACGGCGAGTTCGTCATCGGATTAATTAACGTGCACTGGTTATTAAAGTCCCCTGGTATTCCATTATTTTCCGTCATCGTCGCAGATTCAGTCATTGGCTGCGAAAACGTCTTTTTGCTCTTCACTTTCGAGATGGACGCAGCTTTTGTGTGCTTTGCCTTGCCTGGGTTGTATATATTCACCATGCTGCTCGAAAGTGGCTTGAGCGGAGTCCCAGCGGATCTTTTCACCCCATGGTTGAACGGATATTGTGCATTTTCCGTCTCGGTATCGTTCACAATCGAATCGGATCTCGTTGTCTTGAACAAGCCGTTGTTGTCAAACTTTGGCAAATCCAACCCATCTTCGTAGTCAGAGCTGTCCGACGAATCGAGCTCCATCGACTTGATAGCGTCCTCCTCATCTTCCATTATGGCATTCTCCATGTTATTTTTTGGGAACGGACTGGATCCAACGGAACTGTTCGGCGTTGGCTCATTAAACGGGAAGTCTACTCCGGTGCTAATAAAATCTGGCTGGATCGTCATAATATCGTCCTCTTCTTCCTCATCATCATCACTCTCATAATCTTCCAAATCCTCCTCCGGAAGTTCCATAGGGAATGTCTTCAAGGACGGTATCGAATCCATGCCGTACTTCTTGCTTGCGGCACTAACCAAGTAGTTCGTAGCATCGTAATCGTTGTCATACATATTCACAGCAAGAAAGTCGTCCATCCCGGAAAATGCATTCACATTTTGAAAGATATAGTGGGATGGAGCATTAATATCGTGCAAATCCAAATCCGGATTAGCATAGTCGTTGAATGGCTGGACATGGTTGCTTTCTGGGACAGCAACATTGTTCTGATGGAAGGAGTCATTTACCATGTCCAACTCCGGAATGCTCATTTGTAATTCAGAGTCGGATAGTTTGTTGCTGAGTTTTGGGGAAACCGGGTTCGGTTGATGTTGTATCTGGTTCTGGTTGATATGGAACAACTCATCTTCATAAATATCGGATAAGGATCTAGTCAAGTTTGGAAACACAGAGACTGAAGTCATTATCGGTATAGACGTTGTGTATGAAATGTATGTAATAAAAAAGGAGAATTGACCCTATTTATGTAACCTTAATAAAATTTAAGTGTTGAGAAAACAACAATGCCATCAAAGATGAGATGATACAGCCTGGAAACAGCAGCCCGAACCGGGTAACAGATATCCAATGGGGGGTTCCATTAAAGTATGCAATTACTAATCACCACAATAGAATCTCATGGAACCCGATCGAATGTATGTACAAAGCCTATTTTCGCAGGAGATAAGCTATTAATTCCACTTTTTCACAAGCAACTAAACACTATTTCTGAGCACATGAAAAGTACCTCCGCTATGTCATACATTCAATGGAATTTTTTATCGTCAGCCTCCATGTCGGTATACACAAACACTGCCCGTTTTTCGAAAATTAGCTTGTGACGTAACTACGGAAATTAGGTGCCCTGTCTAATGATTAGCATGTAATCTTAAGCAACAATTCAAATCATGCCAATCGTAAAACATACCCTACTAAGCCGGTGGGAGAAACCCGGCATAGAGACATGTCTGGACAATCATGTAGAAAAAAAATACATTGATTGTCATCACCTCAGTTGCTATCACACGTGACTTCGGCCGAAACACCTTGCCAGTTAACCGTTGGGTGTTGTTGGTGTCAATTAGCTTACTTGTCAAGTACCAGTATGGCAAGATTATAAATCCGCTAATTCTTGTAAGAATCTGGACGTGCCAGCTCGTAATCGCCATGATTAATAATAGCCATGCAATGTAATAATGCGGAGTGAGGTTCGGAGTATAGTACTTTGATTTGAAATAGAAAACCGAATTTATCAACGTCACAATGATCGGAGTGGCAAGTAGAAAGTTTGGAATATTATTGGCAGTCCAGTACTTGAACAACCCCACGTTCCAGTAATGTGACTGGGCAAAGGTGTAGAGAAACGGAACCCAACGGTCGCACCACACACTTCTCTCTGGGCAAAATTCCTTGTATGGCAAATAGTTAACGGCAAGAATCCCCAATAGGGCAATTCCACCCGTTATGGAACTCACAATGGCAGAGCCAAACCTATATGACATCAAAAAGCTGCACAAGTCATAGACGTACAACACGCCCACAAGCAAGATGTTGGATCGCACTGCAATTGCAGCAGCCAAAATAAGCCCTGATAGAATGTAGGGTAGATAGAATGCCTTGCTTCTAAAAGAGAGCGTCTTGTTGTTCATATACGTAAGCGATACTTCACGTAGCCAGTAAACCAAAAAGGTAAGGAATATCGAAGCAGACTCCGAGTATGGGGCAGTAAGGAATACTCCTGCGGGGTTTATCACAAACAAAAGTGCCGATTTCAACGCCAATTCGTTGCCCACAATCTTCATGGATGTCTTACGTAACGTCAAGTTGGTGAGACTGTAAACCAATAAAACCAGCAAGAAATGAAACAAGTTGGAAAATACCACCCCAAGAATCATCTTGGCATAAAAATTACTGTTCATTTCGGCGCACAATGGAAAGTACTTGATAAATCTCCACCAGAGTGGACCAAAGACCCACTCGTGCTCGTAAGTAGCTCCTTTGACAAACATCTTGGAGAAATAAACAGCATCCCAGACAATAAATTTCTCCAATACCAGAATCACCCACTCCACACCAACAAACTGCCCCACATAATTGATAAACGCAATCCGATCAGCACCAGTCTCGGCCCGAAAGATTAGCAAAGACGAAGTATCAAATTGCACATTCGTGACGGAAATTATGGCTATCTGAATTAACTTTATAAATATAAAGAAAGCCCCAATCTTAACGAAATGCAGAAACTCCATATTCAATGCTATAGTCGCCTCACATGTAACAACGTCACGCGGACGGATATCTTGCAACAACGTCACGTGATAATGGTTTATCCGGCAGCAACATTTGTTTAGCAAGTGAATATTCTTCCTTCAATGAAATACGTATCATTTTTGATAGTTGCTTTTTGAAAATTTCAAACTTGTTTCAAGCAACGCTGCATCGAAATGAAATCACTGAAAAGTACTCACTTAGTTTATGTTTGCTTGGCTTAGTGCCGAGTAAATGTTTATAAAACAAAGTGAGTCAAATTCCATCTTGTGCAGAATACTGTTGACTGAGCAACGATAAAATTAGACAGCTGTAGCCACATGTACTTGTTATACAGAACAAGAATGATGAAGGACCTCTTAAAACATTCCAAATCATAAAATCAAAAGCCAGAAACAATGCGTAAGTGGTTGGTCGAACAGTTTACCAATTTTTGGAGAACTTTGCAACTTACCACAATGTTATCTTAAGATCACTTGTTTATTGTCTACATTATTTCAATTTTAATTGGTTGTCAATTCCGAGGAGTCCTCAGACGCCATGAAGCAACAGAATTTCCATTAGTTACACCAGTCGTCTCTAAAGAATGGCAATCATTGAATTTCAGCTCCTGATGGTTACTGCGTATGTATATGATGCATACATTTGTTTTGAGACAGGTTCTAGTGATTCCATTAGTCTAGAACTATTTGTCAATACGAAAACCTAATTCTGTGAATAAACACCACAGAGAGAAGGAGATATCCATTGATTGGCCTACGTCACATTTTAAATTTCCATATTGTACACTCATTCAACTCTATACACTGGGTATGTCTGAAAGTAAACCCATTATTATAATCACGAGACTCTAATCGTTTCTATTCTTGTGATTTGTCACGTAGCTGGTAAAATCGGTCTTTGAAGTAACCTAAGAGGGCGAAATGTTATTCTTAAAATACGAATTGGTCGAATCGACAATGTTTCCTGGTGGATAGTACTCACAAACCACGTACGACGTATTAAATTGACCACCACAATACTTCAAAGCACAGCCGACCAGCGTGGTTGATTTCCAAATAACTTGTGTAAGATGACCCGTTTCTGGCGAATATTGGGGATCATTGTAATTAAACTTGGAAGTTTCAGCGTACCACAAGTCAACTGCACCAGCAGGCGTTAAGTTCGTACCCATTGCCAAGTTTTCGCCATATCCATGGTGGGAATGGACCAAATTACCACTGCAGTCGTATTGAGAAGCATATTGCAGAGCAAAGTCCTCCAAACTGCTATTATAGACTAGAGGCGGCGCGCTGTGAATCAGTCTGAACTGGTTGTGTTCATTTAATACTGACTGACGGTCTGATGCCAGTAAAGCAAACTCGGTATCAGGAGAGGACGTAGAAACTTCAGGTGGTGAGGATGAGCTAGATGCCGCCTGAGTACTTGTGGTTTGGCTAGTTGAAGTTTGACTTGTAGAGGTCTCGCTAGTTGTAGTTTGACTAGTAGTAGTTTCGCTAGTGGAGGTTTGACTAGTAGTAGTTTCGCTAGTTGAAGTTTCGCTAGTTGAAGTCTCGCTAGTTGTAATTTGACTAGTAGTGGTTTGACTAGTAGTAGTTTGGCTACTTGAGGTTTGGCTAGTTGAAGTTTGGCTAGTTGAAGTTTGGCTAGTTGAAGTTTGGCTAGTAGAAGTTTGGCTAGTTGAACTTTCTTGGCTGGTTGAAGTTATGCTAGATGTTGACTGAGAACTTGACGTTTGGCTAGTTGAGGTCTCTTCACTACTAGAAGTCTCGCTAGTTGAAGTTTCTTGACTACTAGACGTTTGGCTAGTTGAAGTTTCTTGACTAGTAGAAGTTTGACTAGTTGAGATTTCGCCGGAAGAAGTTTCGCTGGAAGAAGTTTCGCTGGAAGAAGTTTCGCTGGAAGAAGTTTCGCTGGAAGAAGTTTCGCTGGAAGAAGTTTCGCCAGATGAAGTTTGACTAGCCGAGGTTTCTTGACCAGTAGAAGTTTTGCTAGTTGAAGATTCACTGGTTGAGGTTCCATTAGGTGAAGTTTCGCTGGTTAAAGACGGACTGCTGGCAGTTGATTGACTGCTTAAAGCTTGACTCTCAGACTGGGTAGTAAAACTCTGATCGCTAGAGGCTGTTTGACTATTGGAAGTTTCTTGACCATGGGAAATTGTTTGATCCGCATGCACCTGATTATCTAAATTTTGACCACTAGAACTCATTTGGCTATTTGGAATCAGCTCGGAACTTGCAGTTTGGCTTAAATTCTCGCCATTTGAAGGTTGTAATGTTATTATAGAGCGAGAACCAGAAAAAGTTCTTATATAAACTTCGCCAATTGGAATAACATTACTTGGAACAGGCACATCAGTTTCCTGGGCCACATCTTCAGGGTCAACTATTGTGACCAGTTTTGAATAATAAGACTTTGTCACATAGACACTGTATGAAGTGACAACCGAGTACCCAAGGACTGGGTAATACCAGCAAAAAAAAGACAATGCAATTGGTAACAAGAGCCGCATAATTTCAGCAACAAATATAACTGTGCAGTATCTTTGTCACCTTTTATAATGACCTTTAACACTGATTGAATAAATCATCGCAGGGTTGCGTATATATGCATGTCTCAGGCGTGCGTCATCGCTAATAAATAACATTTCCACATTGGGTGACAAGTACCAGCCATTTAATTATAAGCCCAGTTTAATCCATTTCTTCTCGCCTAACTAGGATTGACAAATTATAATATATTAGAGATTAATCTGATTATTTACCTGTAATAAGGGCCGAAGTTCCTTGTGTGTGGGACTTGTAGAGTATGGATTGAAAACCACGGGCGAAAACTTGTTGAATCAACAACGCCAACTGCAAGATCTCGGCAAGTACAATTGACGTTCTTGCCTGCTAGATAAATGCTAGGCTGGGCATGATCTTTACAGCGCCTCGGCTATACCATCGGAGATTGCCAAACTGGGAGACTTGGACGAAATCGCTCAAGACAAGGTGCACAAATAATCACAGTACAATTTAAACTACTCAAGTGTAATTCAAGCCACTCGAGTATGATTCAAGTCCCTCGAGTATAATTGAAGCCACTCGAGTAGATTGAAGCCACTCGAGTATAATTCAAACCACTCAAGTACATCAAGACCACTCAAGGAATAGCCAAGACAAACGTGTACAGGCAGCTTAAAGTTCTTCCATGAGGCACTGCAGATTAAAATCACACTTCATGATGACCTTTCAAGTATTGCTGGTTCCTTAATAGTATAATTCAGTCGGACATTGTACACTAAGTTGTGCATTGTCTTTCAATGTACCAGCCTAAGATGGCTAGTGTTTATTGACAAGATCAAATCATGTGATGGTTGAGGCATAGTGTATCATTTGCACTGAACCTAATGTTGTATTCACTGGCAAGAATAGAGGCTTGCCCTGAGCATATGCTTTCAGTGAAATGTGTATTTTTGCTGGTTGCACCGAGCTGAAAATATTTTAGCTTGTTGAAATTTCGGCTTGTTGGTATTTTAGCTTTTTGAATATTTAGCATGTTAAATATTCAGCTCAAATATTCAGCTTAAACATCCAGCTTATATTTCAACCAGTTGCTGAGTACCAATATAATCCGTGGTGCCAACATACCATCGCACATAACCATCGCACCCACATCAGGAGATGAGATCCAGCAGACTCCAATGACCAGCGACCTGAAGGTATACAAGATAATACTTTTGCGGCACGGGGAGAGCGAGTGGAACAGCAAGAATTTGTTTTGTGGGTGGGTGGACGTCCGATTGACCGAAAAAGGAGTGGCTCAGGCACATGAAGCAGCACAGTTGATCCGCAAGTTTGACTTGGTGCCTGATGTGGTTTTCACGTCGAAACTCACACGGTCATGCCAGACTGCAGAGATTATCATGAACGAATTGGACGTTTTATGGGTGGATGTGTTTCGTAGCTGGAGGTTGAACGAGCGACACTATGGTGCGCTTCAAGGTCGCCAAAAGGCACAAGTGTTGCGCGAAGTGGGAAAGGACAAGTACAAATACTGGAGACGGGCATTCCACGGATGTCCTCCACTAGTGGAGGAGGGAAGCAAGTATGCTGCTATAGATAAGAGGTACAATTTCAGCGATGTGGCTCCCAAGGAACTTCCTCGGGGCGAATCGTTGGCGATGGTTGTGGCCCGGGTGATGCCGTTCTATGAGACGCGGATTAAGCCGCAGTTGGTGGAGGGGAAAACCGTTTTGGTGGCGGCGCACGGGTCGACGGTACGGTCATTGATGAAGATTATGAGTGGCATCAGTGACGACGACATTGAGGATATAAACATTGCCAATGGGATTCCTTTGCTCTACGAGTTGAATGAGGCGTTCCAGGTGGTTGGGTCGCGGTATTTGGACCCTGAGGCGGCAGTAAAAGGGGCCAAGGAGGTTGCAGGACAGGGGTATGAAGATACAAACCAAGGGCGGGGAAACGAATGAAGTGAAGGACTGTGGTGTTGGGTAATGGCCGGAAATGGGCTGTTGGTGGGTAATAGATTGGATTAGAGACAGGGTGATGGGTAGGTAGAATGTGTTGGATTGGAATATGTTGAATGGGATGTTTAGTTGGTAATGGAATGGGTGAGATTTTGGAGAGATGTTTGGAGAGATGCTTGGAGAGATGTTTGGAGAGATGCTTGGAGAGATGTTTGGAGAGATGCTTGGAGAGATGCTTGGATGATATACTAAGTCACTATCGTATGTGAATAGATTGCAGCACTATTTTATAATAGTTTGAAAAGGTCACTAATATCACGGATAATATATTGAAAAGGTTATTAATATCACATATACCCTTTTAATTACACATGGCATACGTAACAATATACTAAACAAAACTGCAATGCAACTTAGTGGCTCTCCCAATCAAAGGGGTTCCCCTTTGCCCTTGCATGTTTTTTTGGAACATCCATCAAGATGTTCATTAATAAAAGTAAGCCTGGAAACTTGGTGGTAATGGCGAGATGAAAATAAAAGAAGCTCTAGATATTGGTCCTCTCCAGTGATATATTACAATTATATGTAATGAAGAAGAGTTGCTATATTACAAGGTATTTACAATTTGTTTTGGTAATCTGTAATTTACAAATTGTTGACAATTTTCCATGGGTCCATGGGTTCTTCCACGGGTCAATAGAGTCTTTCACGGATCCACGGGTATTCCCAAGGACACTTCAACGGCTATTCAACGGCTATTCAACGGCTATTCAATGGCCTAATTCAGTGTCATAATTCAGTGTCATAATTCAGTGTCATAGTTCCATGGCCAGTGTCATAATTCCATGGCCAGTGATACAGTCCTATATCCCAATAACGTAATTTCCGACCCACTACAACATCCATCCCCAATACCCGGTTAAATTTCCTACATAGCCCAAATCCGCTCGACCCAATTTCCTAGAATAGACCCGCCAAATTTGAAAAACCATTTGTCCTGCAGCAATGTCTGTTATCCGAGCAAAGGTCCAAGAAGATGGCATCCACATTACCAGCCAGAATGCTGTGACTAATGAGCCGGGATTCTCGTGTTTCCCTTCCGCCACCAAACCAAGTTCAAACCAGATTGCGTTCCGCCAGATTTTGCACTGTGTGGAGTCCTACTCGGATGCACATCAAGATACGCTAATCTCGGTGAGTTACGTCGAAAACACGTCCATTGTCACACGGGAACTCCAGATCGATAGCAAAGAAACTCCGTTGGTCGACTATTTATTGGCAAATGCATACCCATTTGGTAAACGACGCTTGCTTGTGCTTCTCAACCCGCATGGTGGAAAAGGTACGGCCGTCGCCGATTTCGAGCACCACATTCGACCAGTGCTTGATATATCCCATACAGAGTACAAGGTGGTGCAAACACAGTACCATCACCACGCGACCGAGATCATAAAAGATCTACGTGTGCTGGAATACGACGTAGTTGCATGCTGCTCCGGTGACGGGATTCCCCACGAAGTCATCAATGGGATGTACCAGCGCCCAGACAAGGCGCTGGTCTTCAATAGCATGGTCGTCACACAGCTCCCCTGTGGTTCCGGGAACGCCTTCTCAAAGACATGCCACAAGACAACCCATCCGCTCGAAGCGACGGTATCGGTGCTAAAATCGCCCATTGTCCGCATGGATCTCATGGCATTGACGCAGGACTCAGACCAGGGGGTTTCTACAACATTGTCCTTCTTGACTCAGACGTACGGAGTTGTAGCTGAAGCCGATTTGGGCACAGAGGCACTTCGCTGGATGGGGTCTGTGCGGTTTGAGCTCGGGGTAGTGTACAAAATATTGAGCGGAGCAACGTATCCATGCCAGATTTCAGTAAAGTACGCAGCCAAGGGGAGCGACAGGGTCGTAGAATGGTACAAGACGAATCGGCTAAAATCACAGGACAGCACGGTGAACGAGCTGTCATTTGTGCTTCATGAGACTCCGGTGTCAGAACCGCTTGGCGATGAATGGCACAAGATTGAAAACACAAACACCATGGGGATTGTATACGTGGGAAAAATGTCGTACATTTCCAAGGACTCCCAGTTCTTTCCTGGGGCGTTGCCTAATGATGGGGCCATGGACTTGGTTACTGTGAATTCGACTATTGGCAGAATGAATTCAATCAAGGTCATGACGGCGTCCGAAACTGGAAAGCATATTTTTGACGACAATTTGCAGTACTCAAAGATCACAGCATACCGGTTGGTGCCGCTCCGGCAAAAGTACATCAGTGTAGATGGCGAAGATTATCCCCTCAAACCGACGCAATGCGAGGTATTGCCGGGAGTGCTAAATATTATTTGTAAAGATGGTACGTTTGACGATACAATACTAACCCCCATGTGAATCGACGGTGGAGTTGCTTATGATTAATGCTGGATAGCGGCTGGTTTTCAGTTGGGTGTTGCCTGGATAATCCAATGTATCTATAAATGGATATTTCTGCTGTAAACCGACTGGTTGTTATATGATTAGTTTACGCCTACTGGAAGTTTAACACAACTGCGCGACGGAATATTATTTGTCATCTGGGTAGTTTTCATAAATAATATTGTAATTGATTCAATGGATAACATCATTAATTTAATGAATATTCTCATTGATTTAATGAATATTATCATTTAATTTAATGACTATCATCATTTAATTCAATGACTATCATCATTTAATTTAATGAAATAAAATTATTTGCACTTACAATCAATTACCTGTTGCATATACAAGTCGAGGCAATTTGCAACACACATTAGATTGGCAATTGCTGACAATTGTTTGAAATTCTAGACCAACAGTGTAGTCACCTGTAGATGGGAAAATTATTAAATTTTTGAGGAAATGACCGTAGTTGAAAATGCTCTTAGTGTGGTTTGAGTGAAAATTACATCATTGTCAATCAATCATACATGCATGTAAAATAAAGAACAATAGGTGACGATATAATAAGAACTGGGACTAAAAATAAATTCAAAGAAACTGAAATTAAACTGAAATAAACTAGAATAAACTAAAGTAAACTGAAATTAAGCTGAAATTAAGCTGAAATTAAACAGGTTAGGTTGCAATAGCAAATCACAATAGCAAATCACAATGGAAAAATCACAATAGAAAAATTACATTGGAGATGTACAATTGAAAAAATTTCAACAAAAATGGCATCATCAAAGCATACAATGGAAAAACTAGGACGAGACGACCCCTCAGTCGTATTTCAAGCACGCTACTATTGACCCACCATACAGAGCTGCATATTATGGGCCAGTCCGCTACACTTTCCATTACCTGAACATTACATTGACTACATTGACTAGCGTGAGTACCCTATTTCGCACCACTTACCCAGTCATTCAACCCATATCGGTTTCTGCATATCTCATAGGCGTAAAACTGCAACCGAATGGCGAAAATCGTACCACTTTCGTCGTATTCACCATCGGCCCGCTTACGGAGCAACGTACCAAAGTTGTAGTCGTCGATCTTCTCTTCAAACATCTTGCAAAAAGCTCTCCAGCGCTCCTTGTTTTTGTGGTTTTTCAATTCGTCCTCGTTAATGTTCGCCACGTACTCCACGTCCTTAAACTCTGGAAACTGTTTTCTCACTTCTTCGTAGATCTCATCATCAAACTTGGACAACTTCAACTTCGACCCTGGGATCTTGCCCAACAAGCTCCAGTATACCTCCATCTGCTGGACTGCCTTCACGGCAAACTGTTTCTCGATATCCTCGAGGTTATCTGCATTCTCTGCGTCAAAAGTGCTCAATGACATTGTGCTGACGAGCAAGTGCTGGAAAAAAAAAAAAAAAAAAAAAAAAAAATTTATACCCTCCGCACTCACGTGACCAGATATCTAGAAGGGTCTAGCATGTTGTAGAACCGAGACACTAGAGGCAATGAATGGGAAAGTTTGGAATAAATGTGACTGTGTCCGGTTTCTCGTATTGTTGGACGGCTAATTCATGATGGAATTCTATGGTGTGTGCGCGTTGTATCCACTGCTTTATCGTTGCGTAAATTGGCTTGGAGTTACATTATTAACCCGGGAAATTACAACCGAGACCTGGATTTAGAAGCACAGGTACAATGACGGGGCCATCTTGCCGATTGATTAGGGCTTCACTGGGGGATGCTGGAATATGCAAGGGTGCTGAAGGCTCTGGAAACATTTGCAGGGCCAAAGTAAGTTGTCGTGGGTATTTTCAAGCTGGATTGACCTTTTTCCAATGACCACCTGTCAAAAGAAATGAGGTGCTGGTGTCTTGGAAATGTTGGCTGAGAACGGTATAGATGGAGCAGCGAGACGCACCCAGAGAATGGCCACGTCCCTTTTGAGCCAGCAAGTGAGACATATGACGATTGACTCGAATCGCCGTGGGTAGCCGCCGTGCATCGGCCAGCTTAGCGGGCAACTTGGTGGAGTTTCAGAGCGCGAAGGAGCGGTACAGTAGTTTGGGGAGGTAGTGTCAAGTTGACGGTTTGTTTTGATGGAGGTTGCAGCAAAGGGCGTTTTCCATGCTAAACTGGGGACTAGCTAGCTGCAGTAGGCAAGCGAGGAGGAGGAAGAAGAAGAAGAAGGAGGAGGAGAAGAAATGAAAGTGGAAGATGAAAGGAAAGTGGAAGATGAAAGGAAAGTGGAAGATGAAAGGAAAGTGGAAGATGAAAGGAAAGTGGAAGATGGAAGTGGAAGCATAAGTCTTGACGTGATCCATGGAGCGAGGCACCACGTGACGTCGATTGCTCAGGGCCATTTTGCGATCGGCTGGGTGGAATTGGATCTGCAAGGTGCTGGGCAGATTCAGCAAACCAAGTGTGATGTAAATATTGGCTAGATTCAGCCACCGAACTGCTGTTGGAATATAGTTTTTCCGCTGCTGGGCAATAGTGTAGAGTCGCGCCTGTATGCCAGCCAGGCGGGTTCATTGCAGTGTTACTTTTTTACCGAGTGAGATTTTGCTACTTTTTTTTCCTAGGCTATTTATATTCTACACATTAAGGAGCACCAGATATACAGGGCCCCGAGTATTGTTTTTTTTTTTTTAAACCGTGCGACAATTAATGAGTTAATATGGACAACAGCGAAGGCGTGGTCAGACAAATAAACCCGATGGAGCATCTTCCAGTGACCCCGGCGCTGGTGAGTGCGGTGGAGTGTCGGGACAAGCTCCATTTGGCGATATTCCACGACATTGAGTTGGGAATCAAGTGCCTTGTCAAGTTTGCGAGCCAGTACGAGCAATATTTGCGGGCGAAGCGGGACTTTTACAATGCGGATAAGGGCCGGTGCAAGTACTTTGATGCCAACAAGACGCTCTTTGACAAGTTGTTGTACGAAGTGGACATCGAGGCGCCGCGGTTCTTGAAACACGACAACGAGACGGAGTTGACGGTGAACTTCACGAAGATCAGCCAGCTGTTGGTGAAGGCGCAGGAGATTCTCACGTTGTACAAGAAGAAGTTTGCGCGGTTGAACCCGCACCAGTTGGACATTGCCGTGGAGTTTTCAATCTTCCTTGCGTTCAAGCTCTTCAAGTATGAGATCTTGGAGTACTTTTTGTACATCCGGGACTCGATCTCGTTGGACCATGAGATATGGCGGGTGCTCAACTTCCGGGAGGTGTACTACACCATGTTCAAGGTGATTCTGTACTTTGAGTGGTGCACCACGGTACTCAGCAAGGCCAAGGACAAGAAGGACGTGCCGGTGGACGGGTTTGCAGCCCGCACCGAGGGGTACCTCCAGAGTCTTGGCAAGTTCAAGGAGTTTGAGCGGCAGCTTGTGGCGCAAAAGTCCGACAGCGTGACGCGGCACCAGCAGCATTTCGAGGAGTTGGCGGCAACGCACACGAAGCAGCATGCAGCCCGGTTGCTCAAGCAGGACAGCAGTCTCAGGAGCAACTTGGTGAACTACGTGTACCAGCAGCAGTCGACATACGAGACGCTCAACAACTTGATCATCAACTACCATCTCCGGTTCATGAAGTTGGTTGGCAAGTTTGTCGACGACAACAAGTGTTCGTCGTTGTTCCAGATCAATCTCCTTCCGGTGCGCGAGAAGCAGGACTCCGACAGCAAGTTCGAGACATTGATCCGCTTGATTGAGAACAAGATCCGCAAGAACATTGGCAAGTTGTCTGCGGTGTCACTGGAGATTGAGGCAATCTTCACTGCGTCCGACGACAAGGTGCTTGCTGCTGAGAAGTTCGAGGTGCTCCGGGTGCTTCCCGGGCTCATGGTGCGGCTCATGGAGATTTTCAACGATTCGTTTGAGTACATTTACTCGTTGATCCCGCTTTTCCCGGCGCACGCCCGGGTGTTTATGCTTCCGCCGGCGCCGCACCAGCCGACGCCGCCTCCTGCGCCGGCGGTGTTTCCCAAGGGCAAGTACCACGTGCCGAAGAACGCGTTGGTGTCGCCGCCGCCAATGTACAGGTACGGGCGGCGGCACCGGAAGGGGTTTTGCAATTATTACCATTACCATGACGACAATTTTCTCAGCACCAATTGGTTTATCAGTCATGAGATGAAGACGAAGTTCCATGACTTGGCGCAGGGGACGTTTGGGAGGTGTAGTGTGTTTTTCAAGTCGTTGGACAGTAGTCGGATGGCTGATGAGGGGGAGGGTAAAGGGGAGAAGGAGAGTGGGTATGGAGAGAAGGAGAACAAGTATGGAGAGAAGGAGAGTATGGAAAAGGAGGGCATAGAGAAGGAGAGCATGGAAAAGAAGAGTATAGAGAAAGAGAGCATGGAAAAGAAGAGTATAGAGAAAGAGAGCATGGAAAAGGAGAGCATAGAGAAAGAGAGCATGGAAAAGAAGAGCATAGAGAAAGAGAGCATGGAAAAAGATGGAGAAAATCACAATGAGACTAGAGAATCTGCACCTTTGGCAACCAAAAAACGGATAGTCGAGCCAAGGGTGGAACAGCTGGAACGGGCAGCCAAAAAACGGAAACTTGGCAAGAGCCCCATGGAGGCGTTTGCAAAACTCCGCGGCGAAATAGATAAGCGGTACGAGCGGCTCCTACAAGGCATTGAGGCCGACGAGCACGGGCAGGAGTTTATGAGGTTTAACATTGGTTAATATACATTCACGTAGGGTAACCTTTTTTGTATAAAAAAGCCCAAGGGGCAAGGCCCAGGCACATGTTTAAACGGCGAGCGCTCCGAGAGTACAAGGACTGGCAGGCAACGTCGCCGGCGGGGCTTTGTGCGGCGACGTCGGAGGAAGATATCACGCGATGGAGCGTGACGATTGAGGTGTTTGGCAATGCGATGTACGCGGCCAAGAAGTTCCAGTTGTCGGTGGAGCTCACCAAGGAGTACCCAATTGAGCCGCCAATTGTGCAGTTTGTTGGGGAGGTGCCGGTGCACCCGCATGTGTACAGCAACGGGCATATATGCCTCAATATCCTTAGCGACGGGTGGAGCCCCGTGCAGACAATTGAGTCGGTGTGCCTCCTGATCCAGCTGATGTTGGCTGGGAACACGGTTGAGTGTAAGTATGCGGACCCTTTGCTAGAGACAACTAACAACAGCGCGGCCTGACAACGACCAGCAGTACGTGCAGCTGGCGCCCAAGAACCCGCAGCGGACCCAGTGGGACTTCCATGACGACAAGGTGTAGTCACGTGCGCCATCGCGCCCTGCTTTTTTTTTTTTTTTTTCAAAAAAAACCGGGCGAGAGCGGGACCCTTTGTATAGATTTTACATACACATGGATTATGCGCCCACCATGTCGCTCCGCAAATATAAACGTGTGATGTTTGCCAGTCACTGGCTCTTTCCCGTGTACTTTCTTGCTGCCACACTCGCATGCTTCCTTCTCCGCGGGTACATCACCCTCGGCTACCTCGCCTCGGTGGCCACACTCCGCCACTGGGTCGTCCCCTACCGGTTCAGTGCCCCGCCCATTGAGGACCCGTACCGGCTCTTGCGGTACTACCATGACGCCCAGCAGTTTGGCAGGTTGTCCAAGGAGGAGCGCTGCACCGCCTACTTTGGCCACATCTTTGGCAAGTCGCGGTTCCGGTTCGGTCAGCTCGACGGACAGACGTACTGGCTCGAGGCGTTGCGCGGTGAGTTTGAGCAGATCAAGGCCCGGGAAAAAGCCGCGTGTGCTGCCGCCGGCAAGACGTTCAGTGAGACGTGGATCCGGCATGAGTTTGACGAGCGATATGCCAGCAACTTTGAGTTTGAAAAGTACATCCACCGGGCGATTCCGCACTACAAGATCTTCAACAAGTGCTTTCTCACCGACGATGGAGACGACTACAACCATCACACGTTGAAGTTGTCGCAGTCGATTGAGGACGCGTTGTTCCCGTTCTTCACCAAGCAGCCGATTGACTATCGGGACCAGCGGCAGAACCGCGCGTTCATCGACACGTTCCGGCGCAAGAAGTTTAACACCTACGTGGACAACATGAAGAACTCGTACAGCGGCCGCGGCATTGCCATTCTGGCCAGCAACGACCATTTCCGGCTTCTTTCCGGGCTCATTGCCTTGTTGCGTGCCCAGGGGAACACCTTGCCGATTGAGATCATATACCGTGACGACTTTTCACAGTGGAATCAGGAGGACATCATCCAGATTGCCACGCTGGACGACCCGTTGGACAGCAACAGCCACCTCACGCTGCTCTTTGAGGAAATCTACCGCAACTACGACGCCGACAAGATCGGCAGCATGATCTTCGACAACAAAACCGGCGACGCGTTCCCAAAACAGGATATCCGCTTTGTCAACGCCGTCTCCGCCATCAAGCCCGAGCACCAGCTGTTGTTCCAGGCATACTCCAACAAGCTCTTGGCGTTCTACTTCTCGTCGTTCCAGGAGGTCATCTTGATGGACAGCGACACCGTGCCGCTCATCAACCTCGAACTCTTCTTTGCCAACCCAAAGTACATTGAGAAAAAGGCCTTCTTCTTCAGAGACCGCGAGATCGACGACCCGTATCCGCAGCAGTCCGTCGACTTCTTTTGGGGTCTCTTGCCCAACAAACACGACCACGACTACTTCGACCTCCCGCTCATCTCCCAGGAGACGCTATACAACAACCGCTTCCTCAACAACAGCAAAAACCACATCATGGAGTCCGGCATCGTCGTCATCGACAAGGTCCGCCACTACAACGGCATGCTTCTCACGCTCGCACTACAGTCATGGAAACCAGTCACCGAGCCGCTCCACGGAGAGAAGGAGCTCTACTGGATAGGGCAGCTTGTGGCCTCGGACGAGGAGTTTGCCTTCAATGACAACTATGCCATTTCCTTGGGGAAAATCACCAAGAAGTTCGAGGCTGCCGGCACCAAGGCCACCGAGCTCTGCTCGACGCACCCGGGACACATCTCGGACGACGCCAAAACCTTGTATTGGATGAACTCGGGCTTTGAGTTTTGCAAGCGGAAAAACACATTTGCTCGGGACTTGCCCGTGGAGTTGAACTACTACAACGAGTTTGACTCGAGCCACTTGTCCAAGTACAAGTACGACTACTACAACCAGCCGCTCCGCATCAATGCCGCGTTGATTCCGCCTTCAACCAAGTACACCTACAAGAACACCAAGCCGTGGTTCGAGCCGTCCAAATCGTGGGTTATGACCAAGAAATGCGAGGGCTACCTCTGGTGTGCGTACGACTTGATCGGCGGTGGCGACTTTGAGGGAGATGAGTTCCGCGGGAAAGTTGTGAAATTCGACGAGCAGACGGAGCGGATATACGACTTCTACGGAGACTTGTGGTTGTACTACTACAACCTTATTTACTGATTGCGCTGTCTGGCAAACTTAATGATTGCGCGAATGCGCCGGCCCCTTTATAATCAAGAAAAATTTTGATAGAGATACAATTGTCTGACTTGTAGCCGTGTATATATACTGCCCATGTACATATACTACCAATGTACATATACAACACCATGGGCCCAATGTAAGAGAAGGATTGTACACTCAGTTGCGCGCGCAGTTGCCCGGCCCAGACCCACGGAAACACGCGGCCTCCACAGCCCACATCGAAGCTTCTCGATCGTCTCGCAATTCCGCACTTCCGGTGGAACGAAATTTGTTTATGCATGTCTCTGGCTGGGGATGAAACAGGTCCAGATTGCAATCTCGGTTCACGGTATGTAACACCAGCTGGTTGCTATTGTTGAGAATGTGTCTCAGGGCACGACAAACCAACAGATCTCATGGAACTGAAGCAGCCGAAACTACCCAGCCCCTGTGTACTGCCTGGCAGCGACATCGCATAAATATTGACATGCTACACATTGTTTACATGCTCAAGTAAAAAATTTTTTTATTCTATGCAGTTAAATGACTTGATTATGGATCGTAGCAACGTGACGGATATACCGGGAGGGTACACCCACTTTATAATATATTTTTTTTTTCTTCGAGATAGCAACAGCGGCACTATATATTTTGATCAACCCAGAGTTTGTAGCTGTTCTGCGGCATCGCAGTCAAGTTCTTTGGCTGGTACATGTTCAACGTGTCGAGGCAGGTGATGGACGAGAACTGCGGCAATGGCTTGTGGGCTACCTTGTAATTACTGTCATTGTCAAAAAGCGAATTGAACTTGATATCCTGCAATGGCACATAGTCCTTTGGGGTCAAGAGTGGACTAGTTTCCGGGGACAGGTAGTCACTGCCCATGGAGTATACCGATGCCGCGGAGTTCTTTCTGGCTGGCGATGGATTGAAATTCTGAGGCCCGTCCTGGAAGGCCTCCTCCTCAAACTCAAGTTCGTCGACCGACTCAAGAGGAGGCTGTGACGTAGTTTTGGCGGTGATGTAGTTGTGGTACTTTTCGCATTCTTTGCAGCAGAAGAAACCTGTGCAAGACTTTCCATCCACAATACAGTAGTTCATTGTTAAGTATAGAGTATAAGTTGAAGTTGAGGTAGAAGAAAATTTTTGCAGGCAAGGTGGAGTTTATATATGGTTGTGTAATGATAACCACACTGGCCTACTTTTCTTAGACACACCTCCATGCATGCAGCCCATGGAGATGTCAAAGAGTCACGCCCGACACACGTTTGATCCACATCAAAACACCACAGTACTACTGACTCGAGCACGCTCCAGGCTACACTAGTCATATGATGAGTCACACATACAAAAGTGAGGTGTAAATTAATCATGACAGTGGCACACGTGAGCATGTGCCACCCTCAGCAGGTTAATAGAACATGGCAGTGGACATTTACACACCACCACCACCACAACAAATATAACCCAAATGGGGACACTTCAGGCGTTGTCCCAACCTTATTATGTATACAGTGAAAAAAGTTTTTTGGGCTTCCCACATTCCCCTTAGCGGTTACCAGGGTTGGCACCATGAAGTCATTTTTCAAACGTGGGGGGTACAAGTGCGAAGAAAAAATTTTCACCCCAAAATTTTCAGGACACGATCCATGCCACTTTACCCACTACGCACACTCAAAACACGAGGCTATACTAGGTTTGTTTTTGCGTGGTAACCACGCCCCCTCGTAGGAGCTACACACTCCCCACTCCCTAGGCCTTTTCTGATTATAGGCCGCAACCTCAACAGTATCATTTCAGCATTGGCTTGCATACAGTTTCATAACCCCAAAAATTGTTGCACGGGTCACTGCGCCAGTGCTAAATGAGCACATCACGTGTACTGCACTAATATTTTGAGGTCTAAGCCAGATTTCACAGTTGCGTCACCCACATGTGGGTGGCTCAATTGGGTCATACAAATATTTCGCCACGCCTCTACAATTATTACTCACAATTGCAACATCATGGTATTCCATCGCACTATACACACGCAATAATACATTTGAGTACCACCGTGTCCTAGACACATGCATCATAACCCAAAGTACCCAAATAGTAGCCAATAGGACACCACTCCCCCGCTGACGTATGTGAAAAAGCGTCGCTCGTACGCACTGAAACGGTACTCCTCGTGCTCATGCTGCTTCTCAGGTACAACCGAGGTAAACACATGCTCGGAGTTTGTTGAAATTTTATCTGCCGACGAGTCGTGGGCGACAATAGTATCTGGAGTGGAAATTAAACTTTCAATGTAGTTGATAGGATCGGAGGTTATGCTTTCTCGGGCACGGCCTTCTGTAGGCTGTACTTCCAAGTGCTGGTGGACAGGGGTATCGCTCAGAATTTTGCCAGCATCCCCGTCCACGGAAAGAATGGCAGAGGTCTCGGAATTCTCCGGCGCCGGCACTTGGGCCAATTTCTTGCCCTGGAACTCCGGCCGCTGGTTGCTTTGGATCGACAAAATCCGCACCGGGGTCTCGATTTCCTGCCGGCTGTCCAACAAATTCGGCAGCTTGATGAAATCAATGTGCGAGTCGTCGCCCTTGGCACTGGTTTTCGTCGTGCTAGAGATCGGCCGGACCTGGTCATGATGGGTAAGCCGGCTAACCAATTCGTGTTTTCGCCCACTTACCTTGATACCCCTCTTCCGACACTCCCCTTTGAGGGAGTTCAATGTCATGACCGCATACTCGCTCGGCTTGCTGTTCAACAAGACCGTCTTTGTATTCTTTGACTGTTGATACTGTCTGATGCCCCAGGCTCTGGTGTTGCAAAATAGCTGCGGCCTGCGTAGTGTTGGTATCATGTTTGCGCGGAACACTGACATTTGTTTATTTTTTCCTTAGAGCATAACATATAAATAAAGGTGAGTACATCCATGCATCTTTCTTGCTGCAGCCCGCAATCCTTGCACCATCCCGTGCTCCTGTTGCTGTCAACCGCACAAACACTTTCCAGAATGCAAAATTTTCCTCCGGCGCTGCATCCTGTAATGCAGCTACTACCGCAAGTTGGAAACGTAACTACGTGAGGTTATCTATGTGTATTAATTGTTGCAAGGTGCGACTAAAAAATTTTCAAACCCAAACCCATCCCACATGAAAAGTATATAAAAATGTGTTGCCATTGGCAACAGTTGTAAGCATGGTATAGCAATTGAGCGAGATAGAAATCTAGCGAGTAGCGAATCGACAGACGAATGTCTGGTGACTTGAGTCTGACGATGACGTGACTAATGGGGCGTGACTGATGGGACGTGACTGATGGGACGTGTCTGCTGATGACGTAAGTCAGATGAGTCGTGAGTCAGAAAATAGGACGTAAGTCAGATGAGTCGTGAGTCAGACGAGTCGTGAGTCAGAATCATGTCAAGACCATCCAAGATTATTTGCCATGCATCATTGCCATACATTACCATCCATTACCATTACATGCTGCTCCCTCATTCCAGCTAATTCTTACCATTGTAAAAGCAGTAGTTCTTGACCAAGTCGCTGTACGACTGACGGCCAAAGGTACTCTCGGTAAGAGTACTCAAGGACGTGTTGGAAGCCCCCGCGTCATCGTCAAACGAGTATCGTGACGGCGACAGCTTGAACCACACGTCGATTTCGCGATCTGGAAAGTATCGCGAAGGCCCGCTGTCCAAGAGATTATTCAAGATGGAAATGTTGGATTCGGAAACCTGTTTGCGGTGCGTCCGCTTGGACGAGTGTTTAGTGAGTCGGATGCAATAGTTTGCATTGAAGTTGTTGTCCCAGTAGGTGTGGCTGTCTACCGAGTAGTTGAGGCAGAACTTGACGTTCAACTTCTTGCCGCGGCTGGCATTGAGCGAGTCCAAGTCCAAACGGAAGCTGAAACGATCGGTTGCGGAGGACACGGTATCCTGGTAGTGGGCCTTGATCTCGGTGAAACTGGCCCAGTTGTTCAATGTCAACTTCACGATGACGTCCTTCTTGAACAGAAGATTCTTCACCAAGATATTACCATCCAAATACTTCATGTCCCTGGACAGACCAGCTGCCAAGCGCACGTTCTCCAAGCGCACGTTCGATTCCCAGTCCTCGAAGCTCAACTGCTCAAAGTTGCAGCTTGCAATCTTCCAAAAGTGCCGCGACTTGTCGTCGTCGCTATCGTAGTTCACTGGGAATCCCGAGAACCGCAGCACTGGCGCATCGAAAAACACATTGTCCTCGAGAGTGTCAAAATCCTCCTCCTCGCTGGACGGAGCTGCTGACACCGATAACGGCGTGTCGTGCTTGTTGAAGAAACACACGTTTTCCAAGCCCGTGGCTGGGAACTTGACCGACTTTTTGGAGGAGATTACTGGCATGGAATTCGATCGCGGGAACGGCTTGCGTTTCGAAAACGACGATTTGAGCAGCGCAGACGTCCCCGTAGGAGAGCTAGGCACGCTGCTGGTCTCCTGGCTGCTGTCGCCAAACCGCTCGTCCAACACAAACGTCGAGAGCGAGTCGCCGCTCTTTTTCCGCTCCAAGACCCGCCCGTTGATCAAGTGAGACACTGGGTTTGTGGCCCGTTTGCTGGCCTCCAACTCCAAGGACGATAACGACGAGCTGGACGAGACGCTGTCGTGCCGAGGCGACATGTCATTGCTGGAAGTTTCGCGCGAGTCGAGGATCGTGCAATCGGACAAACACGATTCAGCCGACTCGTCGGCCAGCGGCTCGTCGGCCAGCGACCCGAGGGAGCCTGAGATGCGGAATATGGAAGGGAAGTAGTCGATGCTGGTGGTGACTGAACTGGTCATTAAACAGGAGGTGAGTATTATGTTTTGTGGTGCCAATGAGAGGATAGTAGTGGCCCTGGACGACAAAAGCGGAAGTTGGATCACCGAGGGCGAGATGTAAAAGTTGTGCAAAAGAGCTTATCGGCAACTGTGGAAACGGGAAAAATCAAGTATATATATTGCCCAGTGGAACAAAGAAAAATTAGCCATGTCTATGCTGTGGCCAGCTGCAGAATTTTGTTGTAGGCTGCAGACTTGAAATATACTTCTCCGAAAGCTGTAGTGCCAAGATGGGGTGATAACTGATCCGCTGCTAGGCAAACTCAACCTCACCGAGGATCCTAACGTCACTGACTGCTCGGAAGTCTATCAGAATGGCCGGAGTCGCACCAGGCACGAAAAAACCGCGCGAAATTCGCCCACCAGCTCCATCTTCTCTGGGGAAGCGATTACATTTTCCTCTGCCCGCATCATTTTCCAAGGGGAACCTTAATCTAAACCTTAATTTTCCCAAGGGGTGGACTGAGATACACTACGGCTGGCCACGAGAATTGGCCTTGTTGGTAGCATTTCTGTGTAGAAATGTCCCACCACCGCTCTTTTGGAGCCCATGGCGGGTCGCTGGCGGTGTAAATTTCGAGGGTTTGCAGCGCACACTCATGCAAATTACCGAGGTTTGTTGGTACCATGGGTCCCAAAAAAAATCCAAATTGCTCGAGAAATGACAGCCAACAATCGCGACCTGACAAGGGGCCATTGTCACCGTGAAGGAATATGCCCAATGGTTAATGCCTGGATCCTTTTTTGGCCAGCTGGCTATTTTCCCTAGTATGTTATCCTTACGTCTCAAGGCAGGCTGTCTCCGCTTATTAGACCTCCCCGCTACTCCTCTTTACAACCTTAATGCGGTACCCCGATCACCACTTTCGGTGTCGCTGAAACAATATCCCACCCTTTATTGGCATACGTAAATATTTGAGAATTCTGTGGAACGCTCGGCTCTTGTTTTAATTCTTTCATCTTCCGTTTATCTTTGCGTATCTTTCCCTGTTCATCTTTCTTTGTCCATTTTCCTTGTCCATTTTCCTTGTCCATCTTTCTTTGTCCATCTTTACCCTGTTCATCTCTACCCTGTCCATCTTTGCTTATCTTTCCCTGTCCATCTTCGCGTATCTTTCCCTGTCCATCTTTGCGTATCTTTGCCTGCCCATCGTTACGTATCTTTGCCTGTCCATCTTCGCTCCGTAATCTTCTCTGCATCTGCTACATCCCTTATCGTCCACGTCTTCCACACTTTCTCGCTACACCCCGCCTGGCTGCGCCTTGGTCTATCGTGTAATCACCATGAAACAATGAATAATCACTACTTGAAATACTTGTATTGATTTACCTGGTTCTGGCATGCATGACATATGAATTTCTATATGCACCAGGGATTGATGTAATCGTCCAACTGCTTCGCTAAAGGCCCACTTGTTGGCTTATACTACAATCTCGCTTCCACCATTATATCTGAGCAACCTTATACCTTCTCCAAATAAACGTAATCTAAAGTATTCACCAAGGTCAATACTGTCTTACATACCCCTATTGTCTTCGGACACCGTGCGTCTACTGGGTTGCTCCACAGTTTACTCGGTAACTCCGGAAATTATTGAGGACTCCTACAATACTCAACAAATTACATTGCCGCCTCAACTGTGTCAATTTAACGTTGATCCCTAAATTATAGTCACTTGATAATCACGTTCCCCTAGATTACATCACAACGCTAGTTAAACTCAAATGAAGCAACGCCCCATAACCTAGATGGTGCCCTCGTATCTTTATCCTCGTACCATATGTACCCGTCGTCTTGTATATAGATTAAAGGTTTCCTACATGCCTCGTATCGATTCTTGTCCTTTATTCACTAACGAGGAAACGCACGTACACAAATCATCGCCCTGTTGTGTTTGCGTGGATATGAAAAACACACTCCCGCTAAATTTTCAACACAGCCCTCCAATAGATTGTGCATCAATTGGCTTTACCCCAGATTTATTTTTAGTCAACAGTTTTGCTTCTCCAATGCCAGGCTTAAAAAATTTTTTTTTTTTTCGCAATGCAGTCATGGCCCGCATGCACCGACATCCAACAATCTGCTTATATAAGTATGTTGATTTGCTTAGTCAGTGATATTTTTTTGACAATCTTGACCAGCAGGGCACGTGTTCAATTTCACGTGTCGACATCCAACAGTCCGCTTATATAAGCATATTATTTTGCTTAGTCAGTGAAATATTTTGACAATCCTGAGTAACGGTGCACGTGTTCAGTTGCACGTGTTCGTGTGGAATCTTGTAGAACTTCATAGAAACCCATGGAACATTGGGGAGGCACGACAAAATGCAGCTGAAAACTATTTAAGTATAAGTTTCGCAAATTTTCAAATTTTCTTTCTTCACATCCTACATTTCACAAGAAATTAACATAATCTTGAAAAAATGTCAAAAGCTGTTGGTATTGATTTAGGTACTACCTATTCTTGTGTCGCTCACTTCTCTAATGACAGAGTTGAGATCATTGCAAACGACCAAGGTAACAGAACCACCCCTTCTTTTGTTGCATTCACCGACTCCGAGCGTTTGATTGGTGATGCTGCTAAGAACCAAGCTGCTATGAACCCAGCCAACACTGTCTTCGACGCCAAGCGTTTGATTGGTAGAAAATTCACCGACCCAGAAGTCCAGGGTGACATCAAGCACTTCCCATTCAAGGTCGTTGACAAGAGTGGTAAGCCACAAATCCAGGTCGAGTTCAAGGGTGAGACCAAGGTCTTCACTCCAGAAGAAGTTTCTTCTATGATCTTGACCAAGATGAAGGAGACTGCCGAGTCTTTCTTGGGTACCGAAGTTAAGGACGCTGTCATCACTGTGCCAGCTTACTTCAACGACTCCCAGAGACAAGCCACCAAGGATGCTGGTTTGATTTCCGGTCTTAACGTTTTGAGAATCATCAACGAGCCAACCGCCGCTGCCATTGCTTACGGTTTGGACAAGAAGGATGAGGGCGAGAAGAACGTCTTGATCTTCGACTTGGGTGGAGGAACCTTTGATGTTTCCTTGTTGTCCATTGAGGACGGTATCTTCGAAGTCAAGGCTACTGCTGGTGACACTCACTTGGGTGGTGAAGATTTCGACAACAGATTGGTGAACCACTTCATCCAGGAATTCAAGAGAAAGAACAAGAAGGACTTGTCCGGTAACCAGAGAGCTTTGAGAAGATTGAGAACTGCTTGTGAGAGAGCCAAGAGAACTTTGTCTTCCTCTGCTCAAACCTCCGTCGAGATTGACTCTTTGTTCGAGGGTATTGACTTTTACACCTCCATCACCAGAGCCAGATTTGAGGAGTTGTGTGGTGACTTGTTCAGATCTACCCTTGACCCAGTTGAGAAGGTCTTGAAGGACTCCAAGATTGACAAGTCTTCTGTCCACGAGATTGTTCTTGTCGGTGGTTCCACCAGAATTCCAAAGGTCCAGAAGTTGGTCTCTGACTTCTTCAACGGAAAGGAGCCAAACAGATCCATCAACCCAGATGAGGCTGTTGCTTACGGTGCTGCTGTCCAGGCTGCTATCTTGACTGGTGACAGCTCTTCCAAGACTCAGGACTTGTTGTTGTTGGATGTTGCTCCATTGTCCTTGGGTATTGAGACTGCCGGTGGTGTCATGACCAAGTTGATTCCAAGAAACTCTACCATCCCAACCAAGAAGTCTGAGACTTTCTCTACCTACGCTGACAACCAACCAGGTGTGTTGATCCAGGTGTACGAGGGTGAGAGAACCAAGACCAAGGACAACAACTTGTTGGGTAAGTTTGAGTTGTCTGGTATCCCACCAGCACCAAGAGGTGTCCCACAAATCGAAGTCACCTTTGACATCGACGCCAACGGTATCTTGAACGTGTCTGCCGTTGAGAAGGGTACCGGTAAGACCAACAAGATCACCATCACCAACGACAAGGGTAGATTGTCCAAGGAGGACATTGAGAGAATGGTCTCCGAGGCTGAGAAGTTCAAGGAGGACGACGAGAAGGAGGCTGACAGAATTGCCTCTAAGAACGGCCTTGAGTCCTACTCTTACTCGTTGAAGAACACCATCTCCGAGGCTAACTTCAAGGAGAAGGTTGACGCTGCTGACTTGGAGACCTTGACCAAGGCTATCGACGAGACCATTGAATGGTTGGACTCTAACACCACTGCCACCACCGAGGAGTTTAAGGACAAGCAAAAGGAGTTGGAGGGTGTCTCCAACCCAATCATGACTAAATTCTACCAAGCCGGAGGTGCCCCAGGTGCCGCCCCAGGTGGAGCTCCAGGTGGATTCCCAGGTGCTGGTGCCGAGGCTCCAGGTAACGACGGACCAACTGTTGAGGAGGTTGACTAATCATGACCTGTGTATACATTATCGCCTAATATATTCTATTATAGATTGCAACTGTAGTATTGTCGCTGCCCTATTATTCTACTCATGTCCGCTGTTTGAATTCCCATTGTTTGAGACAACCGCTATTCCAGCCGTCTATATATAAACTATGACTTTTTACTCTTCTTCACGCCCTTTAGCATATTAGGGCCCTTTCGTTTCTTCACCGACGTCGAAAGATCATTCACTGGTGTTTCTGCTTTTCCATCCACTGACTGTGCCACTTCTTGAAGCAAACCCTTCATAATCAACTCCTTCTGCTCCTCTAGCGGATCTTTACTCAAATCATCCACCCTGTCTCTCAATTCCCGCACAAGGGACTTCTTTTCCTCCTCGTCCTTCTCTGGGTTTTTTTCAATCGCCTCAATCGCCAAATTAGTATACTCAATGGCTTGCTTTCTCGATTCTCCTTGGTCCTCCACAAACTCCAATGCCAATGACATTTTATAATACGTCTCGCTGATCAACGACGAAAACTCCTTGTATATTTCTTTTCTCAACTGGAGACATTCGTTCAAGTCGGCGTATGCCTGCAGATAATTTTCAGCCTCGAGCGACACTTCTCCAAGCAAGTCATATGTCTGGGACAATTTCACTTTGATTGATAAAGCTCCCTCCGTCGGGACGTCCTTGTCATTTATTTTTTCGGTACTCTCGGTATCATTCTGCTCATCCAACTGCTTTTTGAATAAAGATCTAGCCACATCTAAAATATTCCACGCAAACTCAAAGTCAGTTTCCTCCTGTTCTTCGTCTTCACTGTCGCTGCTTTCTGCTGTTTCATTGTCCTTTTCTTTTCCTTTTTCCTTTTCTTCCTCTTCCTTTTCTTCCTCCTCCTCCTCCTCCTCCTCTTCATCTTCATCTTCTATTAATTGATTATTGTCAAATTGAAATCTACCATCTGCAACCTCTTCTTGAGCCCCGCTTTCCTCCTTTTGTGTCTCACTTTTCGTCTCCTTTTCCGCCTGATCACTCTTCATCCCACCCAAAACTTCAGACTTGTCCACTGCCAATTGGAACAAGGATGTTCCATATAAAAGCAATAAATCAGCATTGTCCTGCCCTTCAGTCTCTTCGCTAAAGAGCTCACACGCCTGGCCATAAACCTCTGACGAATGCTCAAAGTCTTTCTGTGCATAGTACTTTGAGCCCTCGGCCAACAACTCTTTAACCTTGTCAGATACTTCACTCATTACGCGTATCAGACGCCAAACAAGAAAAAAATCGCTGCCTATACCTGACATCACATGACGTGTCCGGGTAAGTACTGTTTTCAGGATCGCAACTCCTGTGCATTGTTTCAGCTATTTGCATGTGGTTTCACCTGCAAGTCTGCAATACCTAGTATTGTTAGTTTTTGTGTTCGTGTTATCTTGGGTACAATTTTCATCTCTACCATCCTGTGTAACAATGGCTTTAGGTATGTTTGTTTGTCAAAGAAAAGAGAAAATGCGCTAACCAGTATAGTTGAAAGTCAACAACCAGATGTCAGCTCTGATTCATCAGTGGTTTATGAGAACACTGAAACTGTTAAGGAAACTGCCAGAACTGCCAGTCCAACCAATATCACTTCTGAGGTGAAAATCATCAGACGGAAGTTGAACGACTACGTGGGATTTGCCAACTTGCCTAAGCAATGGCACAGAAAGTCCATCAGACGAGGCTTCAACTTCAACTTTTTTATTGTTGGTGAGGGTGGATTAGGGAAATCCACCTTGGTAAACACGTTATTTTCCCGTCAACTATACCCAACCAAGGCTTCTAGAGACCCTAGTGCAGAGAAGCCTAGCTCTGTAAGCATCGAGACTGTTTCTGCTGACATTGAGGAAAATGGTGTCAAGTTGAACTTGACAGTTATTGATGCGCCAGGGTTTGGTGATGCCATCAACAACTCTCTTTCTTGGGAACCGATCTTGGATGAGATCAACTCGCGGTTCGACCAGTACTTGGAGGCCGAGAACAAGGTTAACCGGACTACCATCACCGATAACCGGGTTCATGCCTTGATTTACTTTATCGAGCCAACTGGCCACTCCTTGAAGCCGTTGGACATCACATTCATGAAGAAGGTGCACACAAAGGTGAATTTGATCCCTGTCATTGCCAAGTCCGACACTTTAACCGAAGAAGAAATTGCAGACTTTAAGCAACGCATCCTCGAAGACATCTCTACCCAGGGTATTAATATCTTCCGTCCACCTACTTACGAGAAGGACGACGAGGAAACAATCTTAGGCTGTCAAGAATTAATGTCTCGTATTCCATTTGCTGTGGTCGGATCTACTGATGAGGTCACCAATAAGGAAGGTGCCACTGTCCGGGGCCGAAAGTACCCATGGGGTGTTATCGAAGTGGACAACGAGAACCACTGTGATTTCGGACGGTTGCGCCAGTTGTTGATCCGTGACTACTTGGAGGAGTTGCGTGAGACCACTGCCAAGAAGTTGTATGAAAATTACCGGACCGAAAAGTTGCACGGTATGGGTATCGAGCAGGACAGCACTGTGTTCAAGGAGTTTGATCCATTGTTGAAGCAGGAAGAGGAGAGAGCGTTACACGAGGCCAAGTTGGCGAAGATGGAGGCCGAGATGAAGGCGGTGTTTCAGCAGAAGGTCAATGAGAAGGAGAAGAAGTTGCAAAAGTCCGAGGCGGAATTGTTTACCCGCCACAAGGACATGAAGGAGAAGTTGTTGAAACAGGTAAAGTTATTGGAGGATAAGAAGAATGCGTTGGAAAATTCCTCTGGTGCACACGACAACGGGCCAAGTCAAAAGGGCCGTAAAGGTTTCTTGCGTTGAAAGTTTAGTGGTTACTAATCTCGTTATTTTATTCTAAGCTCTCTATAATAAGTTAAACATGTAGTACGTGCCTGAGCACATAGCTGCTGGCAAACGGCAAGGACACGATAAGGATGATGTACTGTAAAAGTAGGCAGCAAGAGAGGCAATGGAGCTGGAAGTACTCCTGATTTCCGTCGATGTTGTTGTACAAGATATTTTGCTGATCGTCCGGGGTGGTATAGAAGGCGGTGATGTAGATTTGTGAGCTCAAGCTTGGCATTGCCCAAGATAGGCATAGAATGAAGAACAAAATGGCCTCGCTGCTCCACACCTTGTAAAAGCTGGATACTATAGCAATGCCTATGATTGGGAGTATACATGTTTTGATTGCTGCGATTAATACGAGTTTTAACACCGAGCCCTTCCTGGAGGCGAACATTTTTGCGAAATTTTTCAAAATTGTTGGAAAGCTGATGCTGTCGTTATAGTTTGTAAAGTCCAATCTGGAAAGAGTGGATCCGTGCAAGAAAAGAGATAGTGGGATCAGGGCCCCGCCCAAGTATGAGCAATAGTTCAACAAGATGTTGAGTGGGGGTTGGCCGTCTGGTGCAGGTTTGACATGTGCCAATGAGGTGTTGACAAACAAAGCCTTGAGCCATGGGACCATTGCAATGGTGAAGCTGACCAAGAAAGTG
This sequence comes from Saccharomycopsis phalli, assembly GCA_020342235.1. Taxonomy (NCBI): domain Eukaryota; kingdom Fungi; phylum Ascomycota; class Saccharomycetes; order Ascoideales; family Saccharomycopsidaceae; genus Saccharomycopsis; species Saccharomycopsis phalli. The sequence continues at coordinate 887,306 of CP073215.1, forward strand.
AGGTTTTTTGGGCGGAAAATCGAGAAGAACAAGCTGTACAAGAAATGGACCGGGTGCTTCTGGGCATACAACTCTGCTTCGAACTGGATCGGGAACCGGGTCTTAGTCTCCAGCGGGCCGGGATTAATGTGGTGGACGACGTCGTTGACCGACTGGGAGGGAAGTCTGCGCAATTCGATTGCCCGAAGGGTGCCGTTGATGGTTTCTTCTTCTTCGTATGCACGGGGACCCAAAGCCTCGGAGTCGATTGATGCGGACAAGCTGCTTCGCAAAGACGGGGTTGGAGGGTTTTGGTCCGGTTGCTCGGCGACGGGAAGCAGTTTTTGGGCGAAATCAAGGCCGACAAACTTGTATCCACAGAGGTTATACACTGTGACCTCGCCGATGAAGACGGCGACGATGCAGTATGCGACGCCCTTGTTTATTGTCTGAGGGGAGAATATGGCGGCGTTGTTACCGACTGACTGGAGGTAGCCAATGAAGATATTTGCCATGTTGGAAAATACGAGGCAAAAGAGGGCACCGTATTTCCATTTTTTGGGTAGAGGGAAGTTTGCGAGGGCAAGGCATCCGCCAAGGATTCCTGCGACGAGCATGACGAGCACACTATTGAATGCGACGATGGCAATTTGTTTTATATCCTTGTAGGAAAGCCCGGTTACGATGGAGCTGAACATGAGCGAGGGAAACAAGATGCCGGTGTCGATGTAGGTCACGTTTCTAAAAGTTTCAATGTCCAAGATGTTTTTCTTCCCAAAGTAGTAGCCGACACCCAAGGTGAAGTATATTTTGAGCATTGGCTCAAAACACGTCCATACCACTGATGATACCGAGGACATTGGGATGGATCAGAGAGAGTGTTGCGAGAGAAAAACCCTTGGTGCATATTGATGCATCGACATGTGATGCAATTGGGGTCTTTGGAGCTTGCGGCCCAACCAAGGCTTGCCAAAAATGCATCCGGTTGTGTGCCCTGGCCGAGGCGATCGCCCTGACTACCCGGAGATCACTAATCGCAGTCATACATTCCCCCCCCCCCCCCCCCCCCCCTTAGTGAGTGATCTACGAGGATTGCACGAGGACGAGTCTATTGTAGTTGGATGGGTAGCATAGACATGGAACTTGGAGCCAGAACGTAAACGGTATATACAGCATGTAGCCCCGGGAGTGTCGCTTAGCATTGCCAGCAACAGAGTTGTGTGACTGGGGAATTGGTTGTACGGTTCATGTGAAATTTGGCGTGCAATGTCAATCTCCATGGGCTACCGTATATGGATGGGATGTGACTGAGACCCACCGCGGGCTGCCCGAAACAGCGAAAGTTCCCGATTACCCTGACACAGCTGCCTGGGTGCGTGCAATCTGTGTTGGGATGTCACGGTTTTGAACTAATTATATAAACCACGGCGAACTACAAAACTACTACAAATACTTTCCACGAAAGAAGCACAACATACACTACGAGAATACGCAAACGCACCACTACCTTTGGCAGCAGCACATGGCACAATGACAGAACCGGTTCCAGATAAACACGACTCGGAGGACAAAAAGGCCGGCCAGATTTCCACGTCGTCGCCAGCAGGCATTGCCGCAGCGTCCGCCGTCACGCCAGACAAGTTGGCAAACCTCCTTCTCAGCCAGGGCCCGTTGGCAATACGCCACTTGACGTCGCACCTTGCAAAGCTCATTCCCGGGTTTTCCAACTTGTCACTCTCCAAACAGCGCCGCCTCATCATCGGGTGCTTGGACTCGGGCGACGTGGTCACGGGCTGTGTCTTTGAGAAGGTCGGCTGGGGCCAGTGGGCGGCCAAGAAGGTCGGCCCGGAGTACGTCAAGGCAATGCAGGCGAAAATCAACGCGGCCTCCGACGAACACGAGTTGCCCAAGCAGACGCACAGCCAGTCGCCGCCGAGAAAGAAGCCGTCGGAGTCGTTTGGCTGGAAAAACCGCCGCGAAAGCATCTCCGAGCCGCACGTGGACATTGTCCCCCAGTCGCCAAAACTCGACGAGGCCGCAATCGTGTCGTCATCAGAGGACAGTGACGACGAGGATGACAGTCTCTACAGCAAGTTCCAGTACAATGAGATCAAACCGCATGGGTTCCAGCGGCGCAGCCAGTCGCAGCTGGCATACTCGTCCTCTCCGCTTCTCACTGCGCCACCAATGCGCCGCCACAGGTCGCTGTTCAACTCCCACAAGGGCGTGACAAAGCCAAAAGTCCGCAGCCGGCTCGGCTCGTTCAACACCACCGCCGAGAACGCAGACATCCTGGAGTTCCGTCGCGACCATCGCGCGTCCTTCAACGGGCTGGGCATCGAGACCATTGAGAGCTTCGTGCGCGGGCCGCTTAACCGCATGTCCATCAGCCACTTGACCACACGCTGCCACTCCGATACCGACGAAGAGGACTGGGAGGCCATTGGCGCCGCGACGCTCCGCGAAAAGAGCGACATTGGGTTCAAGGAGGAGGCCGCGGCGTACGCATTGGTGAACTTGGGCGCAGCCTAAGAACGGTGATCCTAAGGCGCGGCCTGGAAGCATGTCTTTTTTTTTTTTGTTTGGTTTTGGGAATATATTTAATGGCTGGGCATTCTACATGTAGTCCATTTGCTCGCTGGTCTCAACTGGCACCAGTGGCCGTTGGGAAACGACGTGTGTTTTCAAACTGCATCTGGCGTCGTCCTACAGTGATGGGCATCGCCATTTAATGACTGGCATTATATATGACAACTGCATTCTACAAGGTTATGGAATTTGGGAATTTTTCAATGTAGTCCATCGCGCATTCATGTACCCAGCGCATGTAATGTACCTCCATGACATCTCCTCATCAACCCAAACTCGTAGACATGACTCAACAACCACTGCTGACTAGCTGCTGCTGACGTCATCCGTGCGGAGATCATACGGAGCAATCCTGACTATTGCAAATACATTCGTGACTGCACTGGTATATTTAGAAGCTTCCAATATAGTATCGACACTGCAAACCTGGAAATGGCCTCGAGCCATGAAAATTTCAATGGTGCTTCTGCCGTGTATGCCGTGCAAGTTGCACAGATACTTTTACTTGTTAAATAGTGTTTATTGGTGGTATTGTATGATATTTCTTTGGTGGTATTGTATGATATTTCTTTGGTGGTATCGCACATTTTGGTGGTATTGTCAACATGTTTGACTAACATCAACAGTGTCTAAGTTCATCCATGCAATGTAGAGCCAGGCTAGGTGCCGAATCATGATAACTTCGCTTGCAATTCTAGCGTAACCGTTTAATTCCAAGAAACTGCATCTGAATACCATTACTGCTTAATTGGTATATAGCAAGCATTATCTGGCCACACATTTACTAATGCATAAGCTTATCAATTAGCATCCACTTTGCCTAGTTGCAGGACTGCGATTTTACTGGATACGAAAAAAGTAATGCCCATGGAAATTGTCGTATTGAATACTGGAGTACGCCTCCTTGGGCATTTGGTTCTCGTGAATTGAATCTTACAATGGCCACGGTAAACATTTTATACGCACCAAATGGGTATTCTCAAATCCACTAGTAGAATATTATAACAATATGTTTAGTTACCCCTATATAGCTATACTAGACTCCTCACAGGGTGATATTTCACCGTCCAAAAACAAAGTACCGCGCCGCTAATTTTTGAGTGAGAAAACCCTTACAATTGAGATAAAAACTTTCGACTTGGTCCTTAAGAAACTGCTAAAGAGAAGCGACTCAGAAGCTGTGGAGTCTTGCTCCTAGGACTACCTGCCACCCTCTTGATGCTGTAACAATAAAGGAGTCTGCCCATCCAGCACTAACGTGTAGAATCAAGGTAATAAACTGATTTTGCGTCTGTAAAGAGGCGGCAAAGTAGAATATTAGTACTAGTGGAAATTAAAATGGCATTATAAGATGCTGCTAATTGACCATCTTTTGCTTGAACATATACTTTAATTGGGTAAAACAACTAGGACATGTGTTGGTGAAATAGCTAAAATATATTCGCCTGACTATTAAAAGTCAACGTAGTCGTAGAAAGGGCAAATTTATTAGACAGCAAAGCCATGGCAAGGGAATTGACTTGTGCCATTGCATTGGTGACTGAATATTGGGTCAGAATGGAAATTGGAATTCTCATTTTATTACAATGTGAGTAATTATACATTTACCCCGATGGATCCAAGACTGCAGTTTTCTTGAAGAATACTATTATAATAATAATATTTATTCAAGGATATAGCCATACTAGGCCCCCAGAGGAGATTTATACTTTGCCGTCTACGACTAAGGACGGTGCCGCTATATAGTCGTCGAAAGAAAACGCTGAGACAGATCAACTTTTGACTAGAGCTTGTAAATATATAAGGTAATGTGCATTGGAGGGGCAATGTTGTAGAATACTATGTGCAATGTTGAAGAATACTATGTGCAATGTTGAAGAATACTATGTGCAATGTTGAAGAATACTATGTGCAATGTTGAAGAATACTATGTGCAATGTTTGATTATTATACTGAATGTAAAACTTTTTGGAAATACTTGGCTCAACATATTCTATGGACTTGATCTACGGGAGAACATTTGAAGCATGAAAAGACAATTTCCAACGTAGGAGTAACCATTTGAAATTGACGAAACGCTCATTTTTTTCATCAAATGACATTGCACTATTTGACAGCTCACGCGATCACACAGGACGATCACACAGGATTATGGGCTTAGTATGAAAGTGACGTGGTTATTAAATACAACTCACACGACAAGATAGTCTATCATGTGATGTATTTGGGCAAGTATTTGGACAAAGAATATTATTTAGTAGCGTGAAATGAGATTGAGAATAATTGAGATTGATGTTGAGAAAAATTAAAATGCTTGGGATTAAGATGATGGATAAGATACCCTATCCCCCAGTATGCGTCACAGGGTAACTTCTACAACACTATAAAGCATAAGACAATGGCATTTCTACTATGTAGATGACAATTCTACATAGACGGTTGACTATGTAGATGACATTCTACGATAAAGAATGGCATCCACTATGTAGCGCAAGGAATCTAGCACACTTACAAGGATGGGAAGCTCTCGTCGTCAAGGACAGACTTCTTGGCCTCCTTCTTGACTTCTCTCTTGCCGCCACGGGCACCGCCACGACCGCCACGACCTCCACGTGATGATCCTCGTGGCTTGCCTCTAAATGCGTCGCGCGATGCAGGCAAGTCATCTGAAAAAGTAGCGTCAAACTCCAAGATTTGCTTCTCCTTCTTGGCCTTGCTCTTCTCCTTCTTAGAGACGGAAGCACGCACAAACTCCTCGCGCTCCTTGACAATAACCTCGCCGTCAACTGGCTTGACTTGTCTCACGTTGACATCCTCGGAGGAAACCTTGCTGGCGTTTTGCTCGGCCAAGTACTCCTGAAGAGATTGCTTCTTGACAGCAGGGCCGGCGTTCTCTTGATCGTCCTCGGCCAATTCGTCCTGGGCGTCAGCAGCTCCGGCCAATTCGTCGTCCAAGTTCTCGGTACCCCATCCTTCACGGATCTTCTTGTCGGAGTCGGTCTTTCCAGTACGGTTGCGACGGTCCAAACGCTCGACTGGCTTACCACCAGACTTGGCGGCTTGCTCAAGCGGCTTGGATCGGTTAGCAGCTCTACCGGCGGACTTGTCCTTGAAAGCCGCCTCGTTTCCGGTTGGCTTTGGCTTGCCGGCCTTGGCGCGTTTTTTGTCGGCAGATGCTGGAGGCACGTCCTTCTTCTTGGAGGAGACGGACTTCTTTACGACTTCCCGTGGGAAGGTGCTTACTTGCGAATCGTCTTCCACGTCGTTACCTAGGGGGATGTTAGTACTATTCAGTGCGAATGCTGCGATTGCGGCGATTGCTTACCTAAAAGGTCAAAAGGATTCTGTGGGTTAGTCACTGCCAATGGCTCTTGCTCAGAGTACTTACAGACATAATGCTGAATAAATGTTTTCCATTGGAAAAATTTTGTCTTTTCTCGCGACCGGGTAACACGAACAGGTGTGGATGTCCCCCCGCTCCAGGGCAAGAGCAGCTACAAGTCACAACGTCTAGTTTTTATTAGTGGCCTTAATGGCCGGCAATTAGTGTTTATTTGCAATTGTAGTTGCTGCGGAAATGGCCAACCTAGTTCTTGTTGGCAAACTTCCCAGCAATTCCCCCGACAATGGCAGCAATCACAATGATGGCCACGACAATCGAGATCCAGATACACCAGCACTTCTTCCGGCGGGCCTTCTTGGCACTGTCAATTGCCTGCTCTGTTTGGTGGTTCGCGTCGCTGATGTTCACTTGCGCCTGCTCAGTGTGCTTGTACACTTCTTGGACCGGGGCCTCTTGCTCAATGACCAACTCCTGCATCTCCTGGAACAACTGGTTCAACTCCTGCATCGACTTCTCGATCTTCTGCAACTCCCGATGACGGTGCTGCACCTCGCTGAGCGCAGTCTGGGCCTGTCCGCGCCGACTGCTCTGGAGCAACGAATCCGAGAAAATCTGGCTTCCTCCGGCATCGTCAATGGCAGCACGGGCCTCAGCCACACTGGCCTCCGGCTTCACAATCTGGTACTGTCTCACTGCCTGGTCCTTGGCCTTTTGCTGGTAGCCGTATTCCGCACTGCGGTACCGCTGGATCAACTGGGTGAACCGCTCCTTCACCTGCTCAGCCTGCTGCTTGTGGTCGTTGTCGGTTCCAATAGTCTTGCCAAGGCCCCGGATGGCCTCCTTGATCTGCTCCTGCTGCCCGGAAATCTGCGCCGTGTGGCTGTCCACCTCCCGCTGCAACGCGGCCTCCTGGTCCTCGTCAACCACCGTCAAAAGCTGTCTCTGGCGGCCCTCGATCTTGCCAATCAACACCTCGTAGTTCTCCAACGACTGGTTGATCTTCTGGATCTCCCCGTAGAACGCAAGCGCACTGGAAGACCCTCCAGCCCCATACTGGTTGCTGTTGCCGTACTGGTTGCCGTACTGGTTACCGTACTGGCCCGCGTCCTGCTGGTACGGGTTCCCGCCGACGTTACCCATCTCATAGTTGTTTTGGTAGTAGTTCCCCTGTTGTCAGTACGTTCCCCCATGTCTCTTTACTTACACTCATTGCAACGTGTAAACAGTGTGTGCAATTTTTCTCACACCATACATGCACAGGCCGGGTAAAACAGGTTACCAGGAAACAGGACCCACTAGCGCGTTTGGCATGGTTACCACATTTTGAAAATTAATGATATGCAGTGTTTCAGCTTTGATCCTGGCTCGCATTGCCAATTCCGTGCCGTTTATCCATCTTTCTAGTTGCTTTTTACTTCTCTTTTCTTATTTCTCTTTTCTTATTTCTCTTTTCTTATTTCTCTTTTCTTATTTCTCTTTTCTTATTTCTCTTTTCTTATTTCTCTTTTCTTATTTCTCTTGTCTTTATCTTCTCATCTGTATCTTCTCATCTCCTCTTGTCTCCACCTTTGACGTACCTACACTAGCTTCTGTCGAACTTAAACACTTGCGCAATTGTGCTCCACCTTATTCTCCACAATGTTTTGCAATGGTATCCGTAATTACTCAATGTCATGCTTAATGTTCACTTCAAACTACTTTGGATACACAAATTACCAGACAATGTGAATTAAAGATTTTCCACCGCTAGGCAAGTCCATCAACCTTGTATTTGGGTGCAATACCATATTCTTTTGCATTTTCTTGCAAGGCTCGGCCGCTTTTGGCTGCTGGCGATCCCCTAATGTTTCAACTGGCTTGTAAGGAATTATTCGTTTAGTAGACACTGTATGTTGGTAATGTCTGGGTCATGGACATGGTTGACAGTAGTATACAGACAGACAGTATCAATGGAGCCAGAATCATTGATTATTCCAAATATATCTTTGGTATTGGCTTAATAGATATTTATCAAGTGTTTTAATAAATGTTTCAACAAGTGCTTTAATACGTGCTTTGATAAAATATTTAGTAAATGGGCGTGCTAGTACAAGTCACCTATGACCTAGGCAAAAGCTCACTACCCCTCCAATGTTCATTACCTTATATATTTACAAGCTCTAGTCAAAGTTTATATCTCTGTTGCAGAGTTTTCTTGCAACGACTACATAGCCGTCCTTTGTCGTAGACGGCAAAGTATAAATCTCCTCTGGGAGCCTAGTATAGCTATAGTCTTGAATAAATATTATTACTATTATTATTTAGTAGATGCTTTGGTATTTAATAGGATGAATAGGTATCCCAACAAGTGTTTTAGATATTGGAGTTCCAACTCCACCGCTAATACGCTATAACATCCGTTGAATCGCCTTGGCCACTACCCCCACCCCATATATATTGCAACCTCCTTAGCGTATGGCTCGCAGAACCAACACCCAACTGGTCCATCAAGGTAAAAAACCGCACAAGCACCTGCTGGTCGCCAGCCTCAGTGAACGACATGCCAATTGCCAAGTTTGTCCACTGGATCATCATAAAGTAGTACTGGATCTCGCTATCAAAGCAACGCTTCACCGTGAACCACTGTTCCAAGGAATCGGCAAAATACAAGAGCTTGAGGTAGCGGCGCTGGAGCTGGAACACAAGGTCGCTGTCCTTGGGCATCTTGAGCAACCTGGTGGCGATGACAGCCAAACAAGCGAGCGCAGCGGCTTGGTGGGAGATGTCGTACCAGGAAAAGAGCCTTGGAGGGCCGCTGGCCAGAGGAAGGATGCCGATTCCCGGAACCAGGCAGGAGGTGAGTCTGTGGTTTGCAGCGTCGGCCAAGACGTCTTGGTTGGAGTATAGTGCATGGTCAGGAGGAACGACGCCGTCGATAGCGATGTGTTTTAGCTGGGTTTGGCGATTGAACAGGGCTACGAGATCGAACGCGTCAAACACCAGCACCAGCGGAGAGTTGAGTACGATGACGAGGGACTTGAAGCACGGGAACATGGAGGAGAAGACGCCGAACATGAAGTTGTAGTCTGATTCCAGGAGCAAGCCTGCGTCTCTGACGGTGGCATCTGAGGAGTAACCGGAAATGAGAATCGGCGAGGCGATCTTGGGTGCGTCGTACAAGATACTACACATGCTGGCTAGCCCGTTGAGCATCTCAAGCCAGCTGGCACAGAGAGTGAGCACTGGGGTTGCCAGGTACTTTTGAAGGAGCCGGGCGACGCCCGAGAGATGCGGTTTCCAGTTTTGCAGCTGGGTCGAGGCGTTGTACGAGGTCAAGAGGAGAAGCGTGAGGATCATGGGCTCCATCTCGTTGGCCGACTCGGCAAGCGAGCGGCTGCACCGGCCGAGAAACCGGTTACACGCCTGTTGGTCGGCACGGGCTTTCAGGTAGCGGTGTGCAGATACTGCCCCACAGGCAAGCACCATGTCCATCAAGTACAGACAGGTCTTTGCACGTGAGAGAACCATGTTGCGGATGACGTTGCGGGCGTCAAACGGGGTCATGATGCCACAGTAGTCGCGGAAAAAATATTCCAAGTACCGCTGGTTGGCGCGGTCCACCGGCACCAGGTCCAATGGCACGTGCGCAAACAAGCCGGGGCCCTGGAAAACCGGCCGTCGGTCCAGCGACATCTCCAACACACACTCCCCGTTGCTGGTGCCGTACAAGTCGGTGAATAATCCGTCAAAGTCCCCGAGCAAAAGCTTCAAGTCCGTGTCAATGACGCTGTCTGGAGGATGGATCAACGACGCAATCGTCTGGTACCGGTGCTCTGGGTCGTCCATCGCAACCAGCCCGTCGGACTTTTTCCGTTTCCGAGGCTCCTTCACCTCTTGGTAGACACAGGGTTTCTCCAACCGAGAACACTGCCAGCAGTACGGCTTGGTCTCATCGCACTTCATCTTCCGCCGCTTGCACTCCATGCATCCATTCTTGCTATACTTCCGCTTCGGCCGCTCGCCTTTCTCTACCATCACGGAACTGATCATGTCGATAACGAAAATCCCCATGCACTTGCTTATCGCAGATTACACACACGTGACCTCTTGGGGGAAACGGTTGCATGCAACCGCACTCCGCGGCGAGTGCTGGAAAACCCCTGCCACCGCTTCCGGGCGCGGGGCTCGTAATCCGGGAGTTGTTGTGTTTGCTGGGGTTTGTTATTCCATGTGTGGCACGTTTTCGCAGTTTTTTGCCCTTGTCCTTTGGTATTTTACACTTGCCTTGGTATATTGGAAAGTCTCTTGGTATTTTGAACTCCCCGGTATTTTAAAATCTCCCGGTATTTTACATTTGCCTTGGTATTTTACATTTGCCTTGGTATTTTACGTTTCCTCTCGGTATTTTCAACTCCCCGGTAGTCGTACATTTCCCCGGTAGTTTGCCAATTTATCCTGGTATTTCCGTACATCACGTCTGGTTCTATCAGCATTTTCCCCCGGAGACCGCGGGCACTGCGCCATGCCACAACCTGCATGTCACTAACATGCTGATGATAAGCATGGGCTTCCTATCTGGTAAAATCCCTATATAAAGGCAGCCACCTCCCAGGAATAAACACCCAGTTTTACATTTATACATTCACCCAGTTTTACATATTTACATTCACACATCATGGCTCCAGCTGCTGCAGTTTGTTCGCACACAAATAGTGTCCATGACCTAGTCAACCCACATCCATTCAAGAATGAACTCTCGCTCGATGAGCAATACACTCTTCTCAACAAGGACATCCCCTTGACCACCCTCTACAACGACGCCAGCTCCCAGCCGATCCCATTTTCCTGGGGCCTCGAGTCGCCAAAGGCACGTGGTCCCGTGGTCGCCTCCAGAAGCGGCAACGGGGTAGCAAAGCACAACGCCATTGGGTCATATGCTGGATGCTACAACATATACCACGCTCTCGCAGTCGCGTCGCATCAATTGAATCCAGAGTATCGCGCAGACTACACCAATGCCGAGCCAGCTTACAACTTTTCCCAGAAGCCGCAGTGGTCCAATGACAGCATTGTGTCCATAGACCCATTTGGCCACATTGCGCCATGGGAGTTTGGCCACATTGCCGAGTCCAGCAACGTCGAGATCAAGCCTACCATCTCCATCACCAAGGCACACTTGCAATTGGTCGAGATGGAGCAGTACGTGAAACAGGGCGAGTTACAAGTCGATGGCAAGGTCGTGGTCAACAACAGCGGTGACATCGCCGTGACAAAATTGGCAGTTGACCCAGTCTGGCACTTACCGGGCGTCGCCAAGCGGTTTGGAATCTCCGAGATCGAGTTGCGTCGGGCGTTGTTCAACGACACCTGTGGCATGTACCCTGAGCTCTTGACCCGGCCAGACATCAAGACGTTCTTGCCACCAATCGGCGGACTCACTGTGTACATTTTCGGCGACCCTGAGAAAATCGCCGACGACAGCAAGAAGCTTGCGCTCCGTGTCCATGACTCGTGTGGCGGCTCCGACGTGTTTGGCTCCGACATCTGCACGTGTCGGCCATACCTCATGTTCGGCATCAAGGAGGCCGTCAAGGAGGCTCAGAATGGTGGCGCTGGTGTCGTCGTGTACTTCCAAAAAGAAGGCCGGGCCTTGGGCGAGGTGACAAAGTACTTGGTGTACAATGCGCGGAAACGGGGCGGCGACAGTGCCGCCGAGTACTTCAAGCGGACCGAGTGTATTGCCGGGGTCAGAGACATGCGGTTCCAGCAGTTGATGCCAGACATTTTGCACTGGCTTGGTATCACCCGAATCGACCGGATGTTGTCCATGTCCAACATGAAGTATGATGCCATTGTGGACTCGGGAATCTCCATCGTCGAGCGGGTTCCTATCCCTGAGGATATGATTCCGGCTGATGGCCAAGTGGAAATTGACGCTAAGATCCAGGCTGGTTATTTCACCACCGGCCACGTCTTTACCCAAGAGGAGTTGAAGAATACAAAGGGTCGTGATTACAGCGAGTTGAAGTAGGCTACTGGCACTATATATTTCTTTTTCCAATGTCATCTGGCAATGTCTTAAATATAAGTATTTTCTAAATGTGTATTCCAAGTGTATTTACAGGTGTATTTACAGGTGTATTTCCAATGTTTTCTCAATGTTTTTCATACCACTTTGTCCGACTTCGTACGACGTTCATGACTTCCATACGTCGTTTGTCTTTCATATACCTATACATTTCCCAAGGCACATTTGTCATGCTATACATAATTCTCTGCCAATCTCGTCAATGTACTGGATGACGATGAGATTGTGCATGACACTGCATGGTTCTGGAGCCTTCTAGCAAACCCCAGAAGCAAACCTCACTCCTATAAAGTCAGCCCACCTCCCCCTCAAGTCAACACACACTACATTTGAACTCCATTCTATTCACAATGTCTTACCAAGGTTACAACTACGAGGATTTCCTTGAAGCCATTGCTCGTCACAATGCCGAGCAATACTACTCCCAAAGAAGAGGGTCCAGCCCGCTGTATTACTTCAACAGAAGGGCCGAACAGAACCCCTTTGTCCGGGCCGCTAACGTCCAACAAAGACCACGCAACCAGTATTTTGCGTACCCTGACAATCCCTTTTTCTATAGACAGCAGCCTCAACAAGAGAGCTACACTTTGGACGATATTTTGAACTTGGTTAGTCGTCACCAAACTGAAAACCCAGCCTGTTATGAGAGATATGCTAAACAGGAAGAGCAAAGGGAAAAGGAGAGACAGGAGAAAGTACAGGAAGAAAAGAAACGGCTTGAAATCCAAGAGAGAAAGGAGATCCAGGACGTGGTTGACGGGTTGAATAGAGAGGACGCAGAGCAACCACAGGTGTTTGACCTTGCCAATCTTATTAAGCAGGCTTTGGTCGGAGAAGAGGACGTGCCAGACGAGAAAAAACAGGACGCAGAGTCAATGGAGATTGACCAAGAGCCATCGTCATTCCATTTGGCCGCGCCTTCGCCAGTGCACGACCCAATCAGAGTGTCGCAGCCGCAATTGGACAGCAAGCTTCCTTTTTCGCCGCAAATTGATGTCTATGACAAGCCAGACGCATATGTGGTGATCATGGCGTTGCCAGGGGCCTCCAAGAACGCATTTGAAGTTGACTTCCACCCTACAAACCACGAACTTTTCATCAAGGGGTCCAGCAAGAATAAGAGTGACAGTGCTGGCGATGACTTGAAGCACTTGTCTGTGTCGGAGATTCACTTTGGGTCATTTGAGAGATCTGTCAAGTTTCCAATTGTGCCAAAGGTCAAGGACGAGGGGATCAAGGCAAAGTACAGTAATGGGCTTTTGGAGATTGTGGTTCCAAAGTTGCCAAAGGAGAAGGAGGACGTTAAGCCTAAGAAGAGAGTCACAGTCGAGGAGGTTGAAGACGAGGAGTTGAAGTTTGAGGACAATCTCAAGCGGTTGTAGTACGGTTTTATTAAATGTTTTAATATGGATCATTGTAGAGTGTAAATCATTGTAGAGTGGTGGCTAGGTTTTTTGCCAGAGTTATGGCTGGTGATTGAGAAATGGCAATTCAGAGGAGTTTCGATAGATTAAACTGCAGTTACTAACTAAAAACAGGCAAGAAATGATGATTCAGACAAATTTCAACAGATTAATCGACTACGATTAGTAGTGGTAAAACTGCAAGAAAACAATATTCAATTGAAACTCGTGCCAACTAAAGACGCCATTAGCAAGACACTGCTAGACATTTGTTATGAGCACTGCCGGTGAAATTTCACCTGGCCATGAATTGGCAGTTGAAGATTGGAAAAGCCGATGGAAATTTCACCAAGGCCTCAGGGGCACAACTGATGGTCTTGTTATTGAATCGTTTTGCCATGCTGTCTAAAACTCTCGGAGAAACATCAGTCTCGGCCCATTTGGTACCTCGGCCCACTTGTTAGCTGCACCACTTGCTAGCTGCACCACGTGTCCATGCATCGATTGTCAAAAATTTTTTTTTCCACTCTCTAGATAAAGATGCCGCCAAAGAAGTTCACCAAGTTTGAGATGAACGCCGCACCGTTTGTGCCAAGCGGAATCCGGATCGGAGGCTCAGCGACGCCGAAAAAGCCGATGTCGTTCCAGGAGTTCCAGAACCAGCAGCAGTACCGCAAGCCAGAGAGCACTGCGTCGTCGGACCATGAATACATGTCGTCAGGCCAGTCGTCGAGGTTGACGACACCGTCACAGTCGACGACGTCGTTAACCGGGCTCAACCAGTCGTTTGAGAAGTTGCAAGTGTCGCCGATCAGCGATCTTCTTGAGGAGCTCCGGAACAGCAAGACGTTGTCTGAGTTGCGCAAGGCGTCGAGCGAGATTGCATCGAAGGTGAACGAAGCGACGCCCGAGGTGGTGAATGAGTGGGAGATTCTCCACGTGATCCGGTTGTTTGGCGGTCCAAAGAGCGGGGGAGTGCTTCTCAAGGAAGGGTCGATGGTGCTTCTCCAGACGCTCATTACGCAGTCGTTTGCCGACAAGGCGCCGTACGAGGCGTATCTTGTGCAGTTTTTCCCCGTGTGCCTCAACTTGCTAGTTGCCAAGGAGAGTGCAGTGGTGCATGCTGCGCAAAAGACGCTTGACTTGTTGTACGGACAGTTTGCATACCCCACTGTGATTTTGGAGGAGGTGCTCCGGTACCTTGAGTCGAGTGCCAAGTGGAAGAGCAAGGTGGGGGCCTTGAAGTTGGTGGGCAAGATCGTCGACGACTCGAGCTTGGAGTTGTTGAAGCTCAAGTTCCACCGGGCGATTCCGGTGTTGACTGACATTTCCAGTGATTTCAAGCCCGAGTTGGCCAAGGAGGGGCTCCGGGCGTTGGCACAGTTTGTGGACGCGCTCCGGGACAACTTGGATCTCGAGAAGAATCTTCCAGTGATTGTGGCGGCGTTGAACGACCCCAAGAAGATTGGCGAGTGCATCAAGTCGTTGGCATCGACGACGTTTGTCACCGAAGTTACCGAGTCGACGTTGGCGGTGCTTGTTCCCACGTTGAATAAGTCGATGAACCTCTCGAGCAGTTCGCAGGACCAGTTGCGCTTGACCATCACCATTGTCGAGAACTTGACGCGGCTTGTGAGCAACTACCGCGAGGTCGAGCGATACCTCCCGGTGTTGCTTCCGTCGGTCGAGAAGATCATCCAGACGGGGACGTTGCCCGAGGTCCGTGAGCTTGCGTCCAAGTCGTTGGTGGTGTTGCAAAAGGCAGACGAGTATGCCAAGAGCGACACCTCAGACACCCGTGCGGAACTCCGGCCATTGTTCCCGTACCGCGATGCTGCAATCACTGAGTACGTTGTGAGTATTGTGGACGATCTTGCCGTCATCCGCGAGTGGCACGACCTTGAGGAGTATCTTTTGAGCATCAGCAGCACGCATTTTGCCGAGGTAAAGGCAATCTACAAGGCCGAAAACGAGGAGGATATACACGAGGACGAGGGCGTGGAGATTGTCAACACCATGTTCTCGCTTGCATACGGTGGACGGATGTTGTTGAACAAGACCAAGCTCCGGCTCATCAAGGGTCATCGGTACGGATTGTGCGGGCGAAATGGCGCAGGGAAGTCGACGCTCATGCGGGCCATCAACAACGGCCAGGTGGACGGGTTCCCGAGCCAGGACGAGTTGCGCACGTGCTTCGTGGAGCACAAGATGCCGACTGACGACGACAAGTCCAACAACTGGGATCTTGTGTCGTTGGTGGCGAGCGAGCTTGGCCGCACCAATGAAGAGGTCACAGCAGCATTGGCCGACGTCGGCTTTGATGAGGCCCGTCGGGCCCAGTCGCTCAACTCGTTGAGTGGAGGATGGCGCATGAAGTTGGCCTTGGCCAAGGCGATCTTGCTCAAGGCTGACATTCTCTTGTTGGACGAGCCGACAAATCACTTGGACGTGGCCAATGTCGCGTGGTTGGAGCAATACTTGTTGCAGCATACCGACATCACCTCGTTGATTGTGTCGCACGACTCGGGGTTCCTCGACCGTGTGTGCACCAACATCATCCACTACGAAAACAAAAAGTTGGTCTACTACAAGGGCAACTTGTCTGAATTGGTCAAGGTCAAACCCGAGGCAAAGTCTTACTACACCTTGTCCGACTCCAACGCCAAGATGGCCTTCCCACGCTGTGGTTTGCTCCAGGGAATCAAGTCCCGCACCAAGGCCGTCGCAAAGATGGTCGCTGTGCTGTTCACTTACCCAGGAGCCCCACAGCCGTCCATGAGTGACGTCACATGCTCGCTCTCCCTCTCGTCTCGAGTGGCCATTCTCGGGCCCAACGGCGCAGGTAAGTCCACGCTCATTAAGCTCTTGACCGGTGAGCTCATCCCCAGTGCAGGTAAGGTCGACAAGCACCCAAACTTGCGTATCGGCTACATTGCCCAGCACGCGCTCCAGCATGTCGAGCAGCACAAGGAAAAGACCGCGAACCAGTACTTGCAGTGGCGATATCGCTTTGGCGAGGACCGTGAGGTGTTGTTGAAGGAATCCCGCAAGATCTCCGACGAGGAGCGCGAGATCATGAAGACCCAGATCGATCCGGGCGACGGCCGGGGTCCACGTACCATTGAGGCGATTGTCGGCCGTCAGAAGTTGAAGAAGTCGTTCCAGTACGAGGTCAAGTGGAAGACTTGGTTGCCAAAGTACAACTCCTGGGTCTCCAAGGAGGTGCTCAGTGCCCATGGCTTTGACAAGTTGATCCAGAAGTTTGACGACCATGAGGCATCGCGTGAGGGCTTGGGCTTCCGCGATTTGTCGCCAAAGGTCATCCGGCAGCACTTTGAGGACGTCGGCTTGGATGGCGACATTGCTGACCACACCCCAATGGGCTCTTTATCTGGAGGCCAGTTGGTCAAGGTCGTCATTGCCGGTGCCATGTGGAACAACCCGCACTTGCTTGTCTTGGACGAGCCGACAAATTATCTTGATCGTGACTCGCTAGGCGCATTGGCCGTGGCCATTCGCGATTGGAACGGCGGGGTGGTGATGATCAGCCACAACAACGAGTTCACCGGGGCATTGTGTCCAGAGCAGTGGATCGTCGAGAACGGCCGCATGGTCACCAAGAACATCGAGTCGATCCACGAGGACCGTTTTGAGGACGGGAAACACGGTGAGGTTGCTCAGCACGTTGTCGAGGCTGCCTACGCCAAGACTGACGAGACTGACGATTCGCCAGCCAACATCAAGGTCCGCCAGCGGAAGAAGAAGTTGACGCGGAACGAGAAGAAGGCACGCGAAGAGCGTCGTCGTTTGCGGCATCTCGACTGGTTGTCGTTGCCAAAGGGCACGCCAAAGCCAGTGGATACCGACGATGATGAGTAGTGTTATCAATAAAGACACTGACGGAAGATTATCTTACGCTACAACTTTGTTTTAGTTAACATTCATGGTTTCATGACAACTAGGAGAATTGGAACATTCTCGTCTTGTCTTGGAATTTAATTCGATATTCATTGCAAAATTTATTCTAATGTAGATCTTTGGTTACCATGTTGATTCTGTAATAAGAGGGGTTTTCATCTGGTTACTCGACATTATCCTGGTGTATTCCGGCACGTAATTTTCTAGATAGCCTTATGGACCATTTCTAGTGATGTCTACGGGACATTTTCTTCTGGATATTCTACTGGATATTTTCTGTAGTCTATTCTCTTCTAAATATTCTACTGGGCATTCCACTAGATATTTTACTGGGCATTCCACTAGATATTTTACTGGGCATTCCACTAGATATTCTCTGCTAGATATTCTCTTCTAGACATTTTTTGTCAGTGCCGATTTCATCGTCTAGAGAGTGACATTGTTACAAACTTATGCTCAGATATTTAGTTAATTATAGATGAGTTTTGTTCCTTTGTAATTGAATAATCGGAGTGATGATTGAATTGATATTCTTAGATACTCATAACTACGGGAATACCTCTACTATAAAAGGAGAGATATTCCCTCATAAGTTCCTACGACCATGAGTTTCACGTTACGATACAACTGTATTATTTGCATGTTTTGCAGTGCCGTGTGTTTATTCTACTGGACATTCTACTGGACGTCTGTCCTGGACTAGTAGTTTCCCTTTGTTACAGCACATTAGGAGGGCTATCGTACTAGTACCATGGGATGGCTCACCTACGATCTAGGAAAAACTCATTGCCCCTCCAATGCCATTAATCTACAGATTCACCAGCTATAGTCTTGGTAAAAATATTATTATTATTCTTTACTGGACATTCTACTGGGCATTCTATTGGATATTCTACTAGACATTCTACCAACATTCTAACATTCCAACATACCAACATTCTGCCATTCCTTAATCCAAATACATCTCATTCATGCTACAAAAATCTCCTGCAACATGCCTGCACCAATTCATACCTCCTC
Source organism: Saccharomycopsis phalli (assembly GCA_020342235.1). Taxonomy (NCBI): domain Eukaryota; kingdom Fungi; phylum Ascomycota; class Saccharomycetes; order Ascoideales; family Saccharomycopsidaceae; genus Saccharomycopsis; species Saccharomycopsis phalli. The sequence goes on from CP073215.1 coordinate 905,625, forward strand.
ATTCCATACCTACTTCTCCTCAATATACTCAACCGAAACCTTCTTAAGACGCGGGTTCTTGGCCACCAACTCATGCTTGAGGATCCGCGTGACGCTCTCAAACTCCGCAAGCGTCAAGACATTGTTCCACTTTTGCTTTGGAGCCACCAACACCAAATTATTAATGACGTAGTTTGGCCCTGACGCAAGGAGCGACAAGTCGCGGATCTTGTATGGCACCCCGGCATTGTTATTGCTGACAATCTTCCCCAAGATCAGATTAATGTCTGCTTCAATGTCCAAATAACGGTCGCTGCCTTGTGGCACGGCTTTATCTATAAGCTCCTCGATCGAGAGCCTCAACCCCGAGTAGCCCGCCTTGATGATCAATCCCGACACTAGAAGCCCGCCAACGGAGTCCAACCAGTTGATGTTGAAGTATACGCCGCTGGAGATTGTCACTAGCGCGACTATTGACGTCAATGAGTCCACGCGGTGATGCCAGGCGTTTGCCAACAACACGTTGGAGTTCTGGGCCACTGCGATTTTCCTTGTGGCCTGGAAAAGCCATTCCTTTACGAAAATCGAGCCGGCGGCGATCCACGCAGCGTTGATGTCGGTTCCATGAACATGGCTGTGCGAATGGCCCGACGGATGGATATGCAAGAGTTCCTGGTAATGGTGGATGACGTTGAGGCACTCTGCGGGGATCAACGGGCCGATAATCGCAGTGAGCGACGAGTATCCGACGGATATGCCTGCCACAAGGAGCAACAGGCTGACGCTGAGCGAGCCAATCGACTCGATCTTGCCAAAGCCGTTGGGGTATGCGGGGTTGCACGGTTTCTGGGAAAACGAGATGGTGAACAACGTGAGAAAATCAGAGACCAAGTCGGAGATCGAGTGGATCGCGTCAGCTAGAAGCGCCTGCGAGTGGAAAACAAGTCCTCCCACGCCTTTTGTTACGGCCATGCCCAAATTTGTCACCAAGCCAAGAATCGTGATACGAGCCCCGGGGCTACTGAGTACCTTGCGGACCGATAAGTCCTGGAGAAGCTCCGACGAGTGGCTGTGGCCTGGGCCATGGCTGTGGCTGAATATATTGGCTCCATTGCCAATGGCACTGGTGCCATCGGGCTCGGTGCCATGGCTGTGGCCGCACTTTGCCGTGGGGCTGTTTGTTTCGGACGAGCTCAGATGGACGTGGCTGGTATCATGAGAATGGCTGTGGAGGAGTCTATATATTCTAGGAAGGAGAACCTGCGCTGGTGGGATCGTGGTTCTTTGGGTAAGTAGTGGGAGCATAACACGAAAAATTACTATTCTGGACAAGTCCGGTGATGCGGGCATGAGGTGGGGTAAATGGGGTGAGCAATGGAGTAAGCAATGGAGTATGGAATGGAGTATGGAATGGAGTATGGAATGGAGTATGGAATGGAGTATAGAATGGAATAGGGAATGGAGTAGTAGGATATAAAATGAAAAGACAGCGAAATTAAATGGCAGGGATATTTAATCAAGAGAATTGATTCCATTGTGGCTAAAGTAGTAGGGAATATGCATGATACGCCATCCGGCTGATTTTGTCATGTCAAGTGATTTCAACTGCGTAAATGGTAAACCATGTTGAAAACCACTGTCTAGACTATACCAAGTACATTCCAGACAGTGCCAGACTAATTTACATGACATTACATGCCATTCCATAACATTCCGTGCTATTCCATGACATTACATGTTATTCCATGCTGTCCAGGGTAAATTTCAGGTACGTATTACTGTCACGCAACAACCACGCATGGTTTTATACCTGCAACGAGCAACTGGTGGCTTTTTCAGCAGATTGCTGCCTGGGATTATCCTGTTGGTCCAAATGGTCATGTCAAGTGGAATTTAATGAGGAAAATTAAATTGCTAAAAATTAAATGTAAATCACGAGTCAAAAACTCAGCAAGGGATGCCCTAGAGACATGACTCTAGAATACGAGCTGGTAAGGCTAAATGTAGTTGTTTATTTATACTTGAAATGGAGACTCGGTCTCCTTGTAGAATGGTCTTGACCAGATATTGCTTAAGAGATTGGGCCAGAAAAAAGCAATTCCTTGACAAGGAATTTGAAAAGACAAGTGGAGCCAAGAGGTGCAAATATCCTTTTATTATACTCCATTGTTGAGTCCATTGATGAATATTATTTCAACAGCTTTAATAGACTGATGAAAAAGACTATAATCACATGTGCAATCACACATAATGGAATGAGCTATGTAATGTAGAAGTAGGATACAATTGTAAATACAGTAAAACAGTAAAACAGTAAAACAGTAAAACAGTAAAACAGTAAAACAGTAAAACAGTAAATACAGTAAATACAGTAAATACAGTAAATACAAATTGAAATAACTAATATTCGCCCAACTCACTACACTGAAACACGTCCTAAAAGAGCCCTTCTCAAATGGACCGTCCTTGAAACAAACCATACACCACACCAAAGAACAAAATAATCCTCGGTTCATACACTACAAATTGATTTTCAACTAGATCTTTTCAAGTCACACCTAAACACATTACGAAGAACAACTGCATTGCAACATATACCGACTCTTATCGTAAGCCCCAGTATCCACCCACTTGTCTTCCACCTCCTTCAAGCCCAGCCCCCACGAATGCTTGGAAAATGGATCCGAAATCATAGCCACCAACTTGTCCAAGTACCCCACGTCCCTGGTCTCTTTGATAGAATCGACCACCTCCTCGATGATCCAGTTACTCGGAACAAACAACGGATTGAACAGGGCACTAATGGAAAGCCGTTCGAGGTCGTCCAAATGGTTTTCGTCAATCAAGCGGTCGTGCAAGAGCCGCAAGAACCCGGCAATTTCGTCGGCAATTTCGTCGACACTGAGCCCACGCGTGTTTTCAAACTTGTCGGGAATAAACTGCCTAGCCACTGCTACATAATCCATGGACTCGCGCGGGTCGCCAGGCACTGCCAGATTAAAAAACTGCACTTTGCTGAGCAACAAGAAGAACCGGTTGTAGTTGATTTCGGTGCGCCAGAGCATCTTGAGCATCGGGCTAATGACGCGGTCATTGTCCGAGGCCATTGAGCCCTTCAAGCCAAGCCGCTTTGCAAACACCTCGACGTAGGTCTTGATGAACTCGTCCTGGTACCGCTGGGCGACTTTTTCTACCGTGTCTTTTTCAAGAAGCGGGGCAAGGTCCTGACCAAGAGTCTGCAAGTTCCACCACATGGTGCTGGGCACGTTATCGTAGCCGTAGCGGTTGAAATGATCCTCGCTGTTTGGCGTGTACCCCGGTTCGAACTTGTCCATGATGGCAAACGGACCAAAATCGATGCAGAGCCCAAGTACCAGAGTGTTGTCGGTGTTGAGGACGCCGTTGAGAAACCCGTACACCTGGCACATGGCGGTGGTGCGCGCGTTGCGAAGCACAATCTCCAAAAAAAGGTTCTCGTACTGCGACGACGTGGCGGCAAGCGCGGTTAGCGAGCCCTGGAACACGTGTTCGATACAGTAGTCGGCAAACTGCTGCAAGCCCTTGCCGCGCCAGCGATAGAGGTCAAAGTTACCGATACGCACCCAGCTGGGCGCAAACCGGGCAACGACGGCGCAGGTCTCGGCGGCAGACCGCTGGGCGTACGTCTTCGGCAACCACGTGACCGCGAGCGAGCGAGTGGTGGGAATGCCAATGGCATGGAGGTACTCTGAGATGATGAATTCGCGGACGCTGGACCGGAGAACCGCCTTGCCGTCGGCAAACCGCGAGTACGGCGTCTTACCTGCGCCCTTGAGCTGCAACTCGTAGCCGTTGACCGTAAACAAGTTGGTGACCCTACCGTCGCCGAGCTGCCCCGCAAACTGGCCAAACTGCCACCCGGCGTAGCACAGCGACACCGGGAACTCGGGCACAATCTTCGCCCCGCTCACAAGCTCCTTGTAGTGTGTTTCGTGCTGCAATTCGTGCTCAAGGTCAATGGCCAAGTCCCGGCATGCGTTGGGCGACGACGCAAGGTACTGGTACTGTTTCCGTGGCTCGGGGAGGGTGTATGAGAAGTCGCCGGCCAACAATTGCCGTGGCCGATGTAGATACGCCCGGTCCAAGTAGCTGCTGTACTCTGACCCGTCCTGAAACTTTTTCCCACGGTATTCCAGCGCTGTTGGATACTCAATGTCGGGGAGCTTAAGCTCGTCAGGTACCAAGTGCCAGGGGGCGTAGGGGATGCGCCGGTCGGGACGCAATGCCTTGGTCGCCGCTAAGGGGGCATGCCTGTGCTTTAGCAGCACGTAGGGATGGTCCGAGGCCATTTTCGGGAACGGATGGTGGGTTTCGCAGCCCGAATGGAGTCTTTGAAACTGGAGTCTCAGTTGGAGTCTGAGATGGGTCATGGACTCAACTTGTCAATCCAGGAGCAAAGAGTGTTGCATGAATTGCGAAACGTGACTTGCGAAAACGTGGGGGTGCTACAAGGGTTACATCACTCGGTAGTATTTGCATATAAAACTATTTAAAATCAACACGTAACATTTAGTAATCGTCGTTATTGTCGTAATTCGAGTTGGAGTTGCCTCTTCCAGAACCGTAGTTGGAGTTGGAGTTGGACGATCCGTACGAGTCATTGTTGGATGATCCGTACGAGTCGTTGTTGGAGTTGCCTCTTCCAGAACCGTAGTTGGAGTTGGATGATCCGTAGGAGTCATTGTTGGACGATCCGTATGAAGAATTGTTCTTCTTGGAGCTAGACCCGTAGGAGTCGTTGTTGGACGATCCGTAAGAGTCGTTGTTGGAAGAACCATACGAGTCATTGTTGGAAGAACCATAAGAAGAATTGTTCTTCTTGGAGCTAGATCCGTAAGAGTCGTTGTTGGACGATCCGTAAGAGTCGTTGTTGGAAGAACCATACGAGTCATTGTTTGAAGAACCATAAGAAGAATTGTTCTTCTTGGAGCTAGATCCGTAGGAGTCGTTGTTGGAAGATCCGTAGGAGTCGTTGTTGGAAGAACCATACGAGTCGTTGTTGGACGATCCATAAGAAGAGTTGTTCTTCTTGGAGCTCGATCCGTAAGAATCGTTGTTGTTTGATCCATACGAGTCGTTGTTGTTTGATCCATAAGAGTCATTGTTGTTTGATCCGTAGGAATCGGAATTGCCCGAGGAACCGTACGAGGAATTGTTGTTGTTTGATCCGTAGGAATCAGAATTGCTCGAGGAACCGTACGAGTCAGAGTTGGAGTTTCCAGACCCGTAGGAGTCGTTGTTGTTGTTGTTATTGTTGTTGTTGTTGTTGTGACCGCCGAACAAACCCATTGCTAAATAATTGGAAAAGAATTGTACCGATAATACACGGAAATCAGGGATTATTTATACTGTACACCTGAAATTGGGCTTGTCGACAAGTTATGCCTCCTGAATCGGAATCACGTAATTGACGCACATAACTTGCTACTAGGGCTAGCAATCTACAGTAGCGGCAATGTATACACATGACCGACAATAGGCTCCTAGAACGACAACGCACAGCGACCAAATGTTTTCGGGAATTGTGGGCGGACAAGGAACCAAACCCACGATCTTGCGGTTGTACAGCAAGCTGGTTAGCCTTGTCGATCCAGCAGGTTGAATCATGCATGAAGCACCATTACACTCATAAAACAGGAGGTGTAGGCTATGACGAAACAATGCTGAGTGATATAATTGTAGCGAGGGCCGAGGTGGTGTTGCGCAAGAGAAAAATGGGCCATTGATCCCCGTGACAAGGCCACACAATGCCACACACACACAACATACATGGCGTACACAACATACATAATCTACAACCTCCATAATCAGGAGCTCCAACACGACACGACAGACCTGCAAAATAACATCTTGGGCATTTTTTTTTGCTTTTCCAGGCCCCGGCATTAAACACGATATTCATGTACCGGAGACACCTTGGTTTTCCTTTGTTGCATTCCGACCCACTTACTTTTTCGGGATTCAAAATTTTCATGGGCCCCAACATACCTCTAACAGCACTAGTGTCTCCTTTTCAACATCAGAGGCAATGACTCCTTCATCCATAAACACGAGCACGCCGGTCTCGACCGCGCCAGGAACGCCCAGCGACTCCCGTGCCGGTGTGGCGGCGTCGTCACCGAAAATATATAATACCACTGCGCGGGCACGGACGAAAATGTCGAGCGTGTATAGCGATAAGTTGACGATGGAATTCAATCCGCTAGTGGCGCGGAGCGGCGGGCTCCAGTCGAATAATTTCAAGCTCAAGGGCCCACCAAAGACGTCGCGTTTCTACAAGTCATTGCCCGAGTCCAAGGGCGACACCACCACCACGCACCACTACAATCCGTATCTCTATTTGCAGCACCGGACGCGTGTGAATCCTCCGTTGGACTTCAATTTCGTCGACATGCGCGAGAACATCAACGAGAACTACCAGTACAACGCGGTGGACGAGACCGAGGTGCTCATCAACGACGAGTTCGCGTTCCCAATCACCGACCTGGACTACAAGCCCAAGGAGTTGCCCACGTTCTTCATGAGTGAGAACGAGTTCAAGGACCCGGTGGAATTCACCGAGAAAATCAGCCACATTGGCCGTCGGTACGGCGCGGTGAAGGTCGTGCCCCCTGCGTCGTGGCTGACGTCCTTCAGCTTGAATACCGAGTTGTTTTGGTTCCGTCTGCGACGGCAGTTGTTGAACAACTTCCGCAACGAGATGGAGTCGCGGCTCGACTTCTTTTACCAGTTGTTCGAGTACCACGCCGTGATCAACAAGAAGAAAAACGCCCAGCAGATCCTCAACAAGTTGCCCTCCATCGACAAGCGCATCCTCGACTTGTACCGGCTCCGCAAGTACGTCAAGCTACGCGGCGGGTTCCATGTGGTGTGCAAGCGGAAGCTCTGGGCGCAGATTGGCCGGGAGTTGGGCTACTCGGGTAGAATCATGACCTCGCTTTCGTCATCGCTCAAGTCCGCGTACCAGCGCGTGATTCTTGACTTTGATGAGTACCAGGAGAAGAACGGCGAGATCCTCAATGCCAACGGGAAACGGCTCTTCTCGGGACTCGGAGGCAGCACCACCAAGAAAAAAAAGACCTCGCCCGAGCTCTTTGACGAGTTACCCACCATCCTCGGCTCCACCATGGAGTTCAAGCGGCCCCGTGACATCCTCCGGTCAAAAGGATTTCACACGTACTTCAACAACATCACCGAGGACAAGAAGCTGATCACGTCCAAGGACAGCTACACGTTGTCAGAGTACAACTTCTACGACTGGTTCAACCAGAGCCTCATGAATGTGTTGGACACATCCTCCTACGACTCCAAGTTGGCGCCGCTCTATAACCTCAAGCAGTTCTTTGAGAAAAACTTGAAGTTCGAGGAGCTGATTCTCAAGAAGTTCGCCTCCCTGATCGGCATCGACCCCAACTTGGAGTACGAACATGTCCCAAAAAACAAGGCCAAGAGCAAGGGCGCAGAGCGTGGTGCAATATCCCGCTGGCCCATCAACGCCGCTGTGCAAAAACCAGACGACGAGCGGCTCGAAAAATTGTACTGGAACATCATCTTCAACAAGAACCTGTCCCAGGAAGTCGAGAGCGGCGCAGAAATCACCTCTACCGTCCACGAGTCTGCGTTCCCAACCATGAGCTGCCCACAGCCAATTGGCGACGACAAGGTCAAGGAGTCAATTGACCCGTGGAACTTGAACAACTTTGCCATCAACGAAAACTGCATGTTGCGCTTCCTCGACGACGACGACTACTGTGGCATTGCAATCCCAAAGTTAAATGTCGGCATGATGTTCAGCACCGAGAACTGGAACATCGAGGACCACTACCTCCAAAAGGCAAGCTACAACCACCTTGGATCGACGCGAATATGGTACAGCATTCCTCCAACGCACCAGAAGAAATTCGAGGCACTAATCCTCAAGACTACGAAGCAGAAGCGGAAGTTGTTCAAGGAAGACGAGGAGCCAAAGATCGTGGGTGGCAACGTGAGCCTACGCGAGTACTTGAACTGTAGCATGGAGAATCGCGTCGAGGCCTTCTATGACAACGACCGGTTCATCCATCAGAACTCGACGTTCTTTGACAAGTACTTCCCAAACTCCCATGCCAAGCTCACCAAGTTTGACCGCGAGAATCCAAATACCCAGTGGCGGCTCAAGTCGCGCATCGAGGATACACCAGTGTTCTACAACCAGGACACGTTCTTCCCTCCAGAGTACTTGATCAAGAACGGCATCCCTGTGTACAAGACATACCAACACCCAGGCCAGTTTGTCATCAAGTTTCCCCGGAGCTACACCTCGAGCGTGTGTCTTGGCTTTACGGTTGGCGAGTCGGTCAACTACGCGACGCCAAACTGGCTTGACGGCATGCTCGACGCAGAACGATGGCTTGTGAGCCAGAACATTGCGCCTTACTTTGCGTCGAACCGGCTTCTAATCAACATTGCCAAAGGCAAGCTGACGGCGAAGGACGAGCGGCTCAAAGAGCGGGTCCGGCCGTTGTATCTGCGTTTTTTCACGCGTGAGATGGAACTCCGCCAAAAGTTTGCCACGTTGTTTCCGAAGATCAAGCCCCAGAAGATCAGCGAGCTGGTGTTGGACTACAAAGACACAATCAGCGACCACACGTTGGAATCGTGCTTCCCGTCGAAGGTGATTCTATCGTACAATGGCACAAACTTCCAGGTATCCTTGGAGAACTTTCTCGAGACGTACGACACAAACAAAAAGTTTGGCAAGGCGTTGGCCAAGCTCCAGGTGACTTACCAGGTGTACTACAGCGACAAGGACTTGCAGAAGATCTACTCGATGCTCTTTGCCAACAACAACGACGTCAAGGAGTGGCTTCTGAAGTTCCACGAGTTTGTCAATAGCAGCGAAAAGCCGTTGCTCGAGGATCTCAAAAAGTTGCTTGCAGACAGCTTTTTGTTTGAGACCCTCAATGAGTATCGCAATCTCAAAAAGTTTGTATGTGAGTCGCAGATCTGGATCAAGAACGCACAAATCATTCTACGGTCGCGGAATACGCGCGGCCAGCCGTTGCTCAAGATGCGTTTTGTGCAGGGCATCATGGACGTGATTCCGGACTTGAAGTTCGACTGCCCTGAGATCCAGTCGTTACTCGAATTGGCCGACGAGATCAAGCAGTATAACCGAGCCGTGGAGGCGTTTCTTGATGAGCCCAACCACACGTTGGAAGAGTTTCATGCGATGATCTACGAAGGGGAGACGTTTGGCATCCAGCTCAAGTCGCTTGGGTATCTTGTGGAGATTGTCAAGTGTATGAACTGGAAGAGCAAAGTGGAGTCGATCTTTGTTGATGAAAGCCAGCAGTCGGACATGACGCAGTTGATGGAGCTTCATTACGAGTCGAGGGAGTTGATCTACGATGAGGAGGAGTATGATTTGCTCCAGAAATTGAAGGCGAAGATTGACCAGGGAGACGAGTTGGATGCGAAGATCAAGCAGATGTTCAAGAATGAGAAGATCCAAGTGGAGGAGATTGAGGGTTTGCTTGATGACTGGCCCGGAGTACCGTTGTACCCAGCGACCAAGAAGATGATTGAGAACATCAACTCGGACCACGTGAGCCACGAGGAGGAGATGAAGCAGTGCTACGAGCTCTTGGACACCATCCAGGTGCGGGTCGACAAGGAGTTGCATATCCGGCAGCGGATCGAGGACGAGATTTTCGGGGTGTTTTTGAGCTCGGACGACATCCAGGCGTTGAAGCTGTTCTCGGTGAACTTTGACGGCGGGAGTAAAGACGTGCGGCCAAAGGAATCGGAGTTGCTCCAGCTCTTGGCGAACTTGAAGCGGTACGCGATTCCAAACTACGCGAGGTTGCAGGAGGTTACCGACAAGTCTGAGGACTGGAAGGCGCGGTGTATGAAGATGATGATCCAGAACAATGTGTTGACGTACAAAGACTCGCTCAAGGAGGTGTTGCTTGAGATCTGCCGCACCAACGGGTCGTGTCTTGGGACATATGAGATTGACCCTGTGCGGGGACCCGAGGAGGTGAATTCCAACTACGTGGAAAAGCGGTCGAGGTGTTTCTGCCGCAAGACCGAGGAGTTTGCACGGATGATCCGGTGTGAGCAGTGTCTGGAAAAGTACCACGAGCCGTGTCTCAAGAAGCTCTGTGCGTACAAGACGATCGAGGACGACGGGTTTGTGTGTCCTGTGTGCGACAACTTCAAGAGTGCCGAGCGGAAGTTTGTACGGCCAAAGTTCCGGGACGTGGTGCTCATGTACTTTGAGGGACGCAACTTGCTTGCGTGTCCGGACGAGTTGTACATTTTGACAGACATTGTGAAGCAGGGCTCGAGATTTGTAAAGGAGATGCTCCTGTCTTTGAAAGCAGAGGAGCGGAACAACGGAGAGTGGTTGGAGATCACAAAGGACGACATGTACCGGATGAAGTTCTACCTCCGGAAGCTCGAGGCGTCGCCGATTGAGTTTGAGTTTGAGGTGAGCGTACTCCGGGACAAGATCGAGCAGTTGTTGGAGAAGGACCGCAAAGGCAATACGTTGAGTTTTGGGAAGTCGTCGATATTACTAAACTAGAATGACAATGGTGTATGATACAACTGTAGGACTGAATCCACGTAGTAGCTTGGTGATGTAATTTGGTCTTGCCCATCCATGGGCAACAATCCACACTACACACCACCCCGCTTCAACTCTGTGTCAGATGCTGGGTCGCAGTTTGGTCAACAATCGCCTTCAATTGCTGGAACTGCGCAAGGTGCTGGTTAAGTACCCGCGCGTCCACCTTCAAGTCAAAGTCGAGAAGAAAGAGCAACAAGATCTCAAGTCGCGTGAGCTCCTGCACTTTGAGACCAGCCACCTGCGCATAGAACTTGGCGGTGTGATTCATGTCCTCAATGAGCTTGCTCGCAACCCGGAGTGCGGTTAGTACTATCCGGTAGCTGTTGAGTGGGCAGAGCGAAAACTGGGGGAGGACGGTCATGAGCTTTGTGATATAGTACGATGCGGTCACAAGGACCGATGTGGAAAACTTGACGTATTTCTGAAGCCGAAGAATGTAGTCTGTGATGCTGAGCTCGGGGAGTGCCTTTAGGTTGAATTTCTTCACGAGCTCCATTGCAGGGCTCACGGGCTCGTCAAACTGGAAATTGCTGGCCGACCGGTTCTGCCGCTTGAACTTGATGTCTGTGAAATTCTCCTCTAGGCTTTTCAACTCTGGATCCTGTCTGGGCACCGTGGCCAAATCAAGGCTCTCGGGTACCGAGTCACTTGGCGAGAAATAAGATCCCAACGACGCAGAATTTGGTGCCGACCTCTGGATCTCACTCGGCCGGTTTGTGCCGAGCCGAATAAACACACTGATGGTTTCGCTGAGCACTGCTATACCGTCCTCGATTGACGCATCACTAATGTCGCACATGTATAGTGGAGTCAAAAAAAACGGCCCTTTAATAGAGAGTCACGTGCGGACACAAACACAACGGTGCCACTAACCGAGCTGCCGAGTCAGGCTGCAGGCTGACTTAAATGGGGGAATGACCAACGGACTTAGGCCAAAGATTGACAATGAAGTATACATAATGATTGTTCCTTTGATTAGTCAAACACTACGACACGCACGTGAGACAACACTCTACACGTGAGATAACACACGTGACACAGATCCCAGTCAAACATCAGACGATTCCCAGTGGTGACGGTATCACGTGCGACGGTATCACGTGCGACAGAGCGAAGTTGCGAGGCGAGCTTCTTGGGTTGCCAATGAAACTTGTACAAGCATTGTTGCGCTACTTGGTTGGTGGCATGGTGCCTCCACGAGAGGATTTGTGGGACGCCAAGCTCCCGGCAATGGGTCGCTTGAACTATAATATGGCCGGGGACGTGCGGCCTTTGATCATCTGGCATGGGTTTGGAGATTCATATGACTCCGACTCCATGAACCGGGTGTTTGACACGATTCGGGACGTACATCCGGGGATATACATCTACTCAGTGTACTTGAACGAGGACGGCGGCAAGGACCAGAAAATGTCCTTGATGGCCAACATGAACGACCAGCTTGCGCAGGTATGCGACAAATTGTCTCAGGACCGCGAGATCGCGCAGCATCTGAGTGTGGACATGATTGGCTTTTCCCAAGGCGGGCTCTTTTTGAGGGCGCTTGTTGAGCAATGTGGTGCGCTATCAGGCAAGGTGAACAACCTTGTGACGTTTGGGTCGCCGCACTTTGGCATTAGTGACTTGCCTGAGTGCGATAGTAGCGACTGGTTGTGCCGGCAGCGGAACCGGCTTGTGAAGAAGCAGATCTGGAACAAGAATGTGCAGGAGAACATTGTGTTTGCGCAGTATTTCCGCGACGTGCTTGACTATGACAACTACTTGGAGTACTCGAGCTGGTTGGTGTATGTGAACAACGAGTTGGAGTACAACAAGACGTATCGCAACAACTTGGCGAATATTAAAGGCAAGTTTGCCATGATCAAGTTTGAGCGGGACCGCGTGATTGTGCCGAAGGACAGTACGTGGTTCTCTGATGTGGATCCGATTACCAAGGAGGAGATTCCTTTTAACAGGACGAAGCTTTATATGCAGGATTTGGTGGGGTTGCGCACGTTGGACAGCAACGGCCAGTTGGAGTTTTTGTCAATTGACGACGACCACATGAAGATCACCAAGGAGTACTTGGCGGGTGTCGCACAAAAGTATTTGGGGAAATAGGTGGTATTAAATGCCAATGGAAAGGGTATTTGAAAACATTGGTGCTGTGCGATACTGGAAAATGCACCACTGGATGCCAGATACTACAAGTGTAGAATTATATATTGTAATGCAAATTGTCGGCAGCTGTATAGTCCATGGCGGGCTATCTGGATGTCGGTGATGTAATAGTTTGAGACTTTTGTATGGTGGTAATGCTGTGAGGTGTTTGGTATACACGTGGGTCATTTCCAATTGTATATTGTATTGTGTTGTGTTGTATTTATTGTATTGTATATATTGTGTTGTATTGTATTGTATTGTATTGTGTTGTATTGTGTTGTACTTATTGTATTGTATTGTATTCCATTCTTGAATTCTATCATGAATTTCTTCTGGATCTCCATCTACCAAGAACCTGTCAATTACAATTGTCGTCACCATCGTCCTTTATATTTCAATATATAGTCTGACATTCCATGTGAATATCATTGCACCAGCACATACCCAAGCTACGTCACGTTAGTTGTGTCAACCTTGATATCAAAGTCTGACGGAAAACGCGGAGGATCGGTGCAAGGATCACAAGGATTGCCCGGTGGTCCATGAGACAATAAATAGTAACTGTTGGGAATTGGTTGTGTACAAGCAATGACGTACGTGGACTAGGATGATTATTGGCTGCCACCACGCCAAAATAGCACCAATTTGGGAAATGGGTTTGGAGAGGTGCGCCAATAGGTATGGACGTATCGTATATGCTAGTGTGCCATGTTGTAGGCTACATTGTCAAGTTGTATAATGTGGTATCATGTTGTATATTTTTATATCATATTGTATTGTTGTTATGTATTGTTGTATTGTCGTTATGTATTGTTGTATTGTCGTTATGTATTGTTGTATTGTCGTTATGTATTGTTGTATTGTCGTTTATGTATTGTTGTATTGTCGTTCATATATTGTCATTCATATTGTATCGCTATTCATATATCGCTATTCATATATCGCTATTCATATATCACTATTCATATATCACTATTCATATATCGCTATTCATATATCGCCATTCATATTGTATCGTCAATCATTTTGTATCGTCACATCACTTGTATTGTCGCATCATTTGTAGTGGCATAATGTCGTACCTTGTACAGGATAAGTCCACTGTAAACAATGGCAATGTTGTACCATCAATCACACCAACGTACCACGCACTAGCGTACCATTGTAATGATGTATCCATTGCGGCGTACCATTACTCATTGTACAGCCATTTGAACTGCCGGTTGTGGATCGCAAAATAGGTTGCCCACGATCGTGTCCCTAACATCATAGTTCCGTCAGAATATGCCCGGTGGCTAAATAGGCAGGCTCCAGGCCGCCTAAAACGGCCCGGGTGCGTTGATCTTCGTGGGTAGCAACCAGAACCCAGCCTTGTGGTGAATGATTGTCGGTTTAGGCATGTCTCGCTTGGAAGATTTCGGCAGGCTAATGTTGTATGTGAGCTGCGGCCGGCGTGGAAAAACTAGGCCCGCTTGTCGGACCGGGAAACGTTGGTGGTGTATATATATCCTGCTGTATGTCTGAGACCTGACCTTCCCAAGAGCACTCGACTGGGCTTGCAAAATATGTTCCAGTAGATATGGACTTGCAAGTGAAATTAACGTCCACGTCGCACAGAATATACTACGACGAGTTCATTGAGGATATAAGCCCGGTGCTCGACGCCGTCATGAGCAGCAGCTACACCAAGCCCTTGTGCATCGCAAACTTCGACCGCATCCATGGCTTGGGGTTCTTGTATCGCACCATCGTCAACCTCATATACCTCAGTCGCCACGCGCACCACGCGCCTCCAGCCGCTCGCCGGCCCTCCGCCGGACCCCACCTGCCCACTGCCGACGGCCCGCCGGCCCCCAGAAAACGCAGCTCTGCGGGCGAGTCGCCGCCGCTCAAACGGTCCCGCGTCGACTCCTTCGACTCGCTTTCCCCGCGGTCGAGCTTCGACGACACCCGGCACAACTCGCAGGCGTCGGCCGCAACTGCCCCGGACGACGTCATGGAGATCAGCGGGTTCGACGAGCTTCTCGCGGGGTTCCACATTGACAACTTGCCCGGGATGTCCTTGCTTGAGTTTGTGGAGCGCATCAACAAGTACTTGATGTACCAGATCGACGTGTATATCGCAACCTCGTACTTCCTCTACCGGCTTTTTTACAAGAGACACGCCTTGGACGAGCACAATGCCTACAAGTTGGTGCTGACGTTTATGCGGATTGCCGAGAAGCTCATCCAGGACCGTGTCACGAAAAACCTCGAGTTTTGCAAGGTCTGCGGCTGGAGCTTGGACAACAAGGCTAATCGGCTCTTGGAGATTAACGGCATGAAGTTGTTGAACTTTGACTTGCACATCAGCCAGCTGATTCTCACCCGCCACTTGCAGGAAATTAAGTTGTTGGACTTGGAGGTCCAGGCATTGAAACGTGGGGCCGGGTGCACTGGGCTTTATGAGAAAGATATGGCGCAAGGACTGGAAGAATATATGGCGCAAGGACTGGAAGAATATATGGCGCAAGGACTGGAAGAATATATAGCGCAAGGAGAGGAAAAGTGCATGGCCCAACTGGAATACATGGTACATGGTCTGGAAAAATACATGCCGCATCGGCCTCTGGAAAAATATATGCCGCATCGGCCTCTGGAAAAATATATGCCGCATCGGCCTCTGGAAAAATACATGGCCCAAGAACCTCTGGAGATTCCAAGCATCTCCGAAACCCACAGCGTATCAATCAATATACCGTCTGGTGCAATTGCCACACAAGGCACACTCAAACCAGTTACAATGGCATTGGGCATTCTACTGGACCCCATACTGGACCCTCTTCTGGACCCCATACTGGATAACATACTGGACACTCTCCTGGACCCCATACTGGACACAATTGTGCTAGAAACAACTCTCCTGGACAGAAACCACCCGGACAAGTCGGACAAATCCCAGTCCACAATCCCGCAAAACACAATCCTCCCAGACATTTCTCCAGCCACAGAACCGCGTAATCCCGCTCATTAACCTATATTATACTCCTATACTATACTAATACATGCTTCTTTGCATCCTCATCCACTGCTGGCTCTCCTCCTCATACATCCTCCTCAACCACCGGCTATGTGACCCCAGCGGAATCGCACTCTGGCCCTACTCCGGTACCCGCTTCTTCAAGCTCAGCCGACTCTCGGCCAATGGTAATTATCGCAAATCCCTGCTTATGGTATCGTGTAATCGCGGATCTGTCGTCCGCTCGCTATACAATGATAACCACCCGCACCACACTCTCATCAACTGGAACTCCTCCTGGTGCTTCGCCAATGATCTAGCTTCTGCTGCAGACGTGGTGCAATTACTTCACCAGACTGGATCTTCAAACTCCACATGCTACAAGCTCGTGCGCACTGCACCCCACCAATCGGTGTTTTTGCCTCATACAATGGTGGGGTTGCTGCTTCACTGCCATGGAACCAGAGTGCCTTATTCCAAGACCCATGCGCACGAGATTCCCAATCTTCCGTGCGAAAATCACACCCTGGTTGCCCCGTTGTTTGCAGAGAACCTCTACCACCAGTCGATGCTAGCTGACGTCACGAAACTCGCAGTGCAATACACCATTCCGTTTCTCTATACGAAGTAAACCGCCATTCCACCAGGGTTTGAAGTAGCAAGTTGAGGCAGATATGAGATCAAGGAATGCAACGTAAGGTAAGGTGTACCAGCGGCAGACCAACTGGCCTACATATAACTCGGTTTGCTTTTCTTTGCCCTGCTTTTGGACAATTTATCGGTAAACCTGGGGGATTGCCCATGCATATACTTGGCAAAAACCACAACTTTGTCAATTTGTTTAGATCCTCGTATACATGTGTAGTACAGTTGTAATCGTCATGGTGAGCCGAATTGCATAGAAAACAAGAATATGTAGTCATCTGAGACAAACGATAACCACTAGGGTGAAGCTCGGCTGGTATGGATAGCGAGGATCTGCACTAATGCAAAATCACTGACGAAAAATTATCATCAAAAAAGGTCTCCTAACATTGGCGATAATTTCCCTTTTACCTTCAACTGGTGAATGAAATCATCTTGTAAGGCAAAAATAGCGGGTGTGACAAAAATAGTGGGTGTGACAAAAATAGCGGGTCTTGAATGCCCCATGGGAAATGTGCAAACTGTAGCGAGAACAAGCGGGATTTCAGTAATAAGCCAGTTATTAGTTGAAAAATTTAGTATATATTTCCATTGTATATTTCCAGGCTGGTAAAACGTTTCAGATTCGGTGTGTATGGTGACGTACCGGGAGGTATCTTTGGTGTATGATTCAGGTACTATAGTAACTGGGCGGAGTCTTGATGCTAGCAGATAATATAGGGATCGCCAGGCTAAATTACAACTGTAATACACAGAGGTTTCAACGACTAATTTTGAATACGACAAATTCCTTTGTATGATGCAAACTGGCTCACCACAGTGCAACCACAATATCATGGCTGGGTGAATTTCGCCCGGGATGATTATGTGGAATATTAATCATGTACAGTCAAGGACTATCTTGACCGAGATAAGGTACGAGATTGCTCCACAAGCGACGATATGAAAAGAAAGTTGCTATAGGCAATAGATAAAGTTACGGAACAATTATTGTCTCAGTGACGCAGCTACAAATACATAATAACTCGGTAGCCGTGCATATCATGTCTAATCTACCTCTGATGCTATCCCATTTGCACTTCCTAACCCAAGTACACTTTCAAGAATGTCAATCCAATACTCCAAGAGTGTCAATCCAATACTCCAAGAATGTCAATCCAATACACTTGCAAAAATGTCAACCCACGTACTTTCCAAGAATATCAACCCAAGTACTTTCCAAACATGTCAACCCAATTACTCTCCAAACATGTCAACCCAATACACTTGCAAAAATGTCAACCCATGCTTGCTAATATGCAATCTTAAAACTTCTTACCGTACGAAGGCACGTCGTCATCACTGTCATACAGCGACTTGAACGGACTGGCACCAGGCACACCTCCATGACCCTCTCCGCCGTTGATAAAGTCTGCGGTTTGCAAAGGTCGGTCAAGCTGGGAATAGTCACCGTCCAACAACTTTGACTGGCTGGTGACGCGGTCCTTTGAGACAAAGTTGAAGTCGTCCGAGGGCGAATTGATTGGCGTGGTGGACGTGTGTCTCTGGTGAGCTACGGAGTTTGGCGCTACTGGTGCGTAGTTTTTGTTTGACTGGGTGTTGCTGCGGGACAATTTGATTGCGCTCAACTTGCGGCCCAAGGAATTGACTGCCTTGTTTTGCGACTGGGACCGTTTGCGCCAGGAGAGGGAGCGCGCGACCTTTGCACCAAAGGACTCGTTTTGCTGGTCTTGATCTTTTGTCGGATCGTCGGCATAGGAGCCGCGGATCTTGGCGATGTTCTCCTTGGATCTTGTCTGCAGCTCGTCGACCAAGTTCCCGCGGGAGTTGACCATGTCCTTGAGTTTGTAGATTTCGTCTTCCCAGTTGGAAGTGTGCTGCTTTGCCACGATTCCCAAGTCGAGCAACTCCTCTGCGCCTGGGTTTGGGGTGTTTGGCACCAAGTCTGGGGCGCTGGACAAGGACTTTTCGTCGAGGTACTGAGCGGAGTTCCGCTGGAAGGATGTTCTGTCGTCGCCTGCTCGGCGGAAGCGGGAGTCTGGCACCTTGGAGAGGAGGGCGATGGCGATGTAGACGATGACGATGATCAACAAAACGAGGGAGAAGCCGGCGTTGAGGATGAAGAAGACCCATCCCATGATGGAGGAGACTGCTGCCGGCTGGGTGAAGAGGTTGGAGAAGAAGAGGAAGAAGAAGGAGTTGAGCATGACCACGGTGGAGATGATGATGTTGAGCACGTTGGTGGACTTGTTCAAGTACGGTTTGTAGCGAGCGACTGCGATCAAGTAGCCGAGGTCCAAGATGAAGATGGCCAAGGCCTGGGTCTTGCCTGAAGCTTGGCAGAGGCCGACGAAGATGGCCTTGACAAAGTTGAAGATCAAGAACGCGCCGCCCCACCAGAACTTGTCGGCGTGGTACATTGTGTAGGAGAAGCCGTACTTGCCCAAGACCTCCTGGTTGCCGTACAAGATTGCGGCTGGGTTCTTGTAGTTTGCAATTGAGGAGCGGCCAAAGTAGTAGGTGCGGTACGCGGCCCAGCCGGAGATTCCAACGGCAGAGACTAGGAACAAGACTGCCAAAACGACGACGGCGGGGGAGTCGTGCTGGCTGAACTCCCACAAGGAGAACAAGGTCAACTGGACAAAGCCAATGGACATGTACTTCAAGAGGGCGCCCTTGAGAATTGCGCGGAAGTTGAGGCGGAACACTGCGGCAGTGTTTTCGTTCTTGATGGCCTTGATCTTGACCATGGCGTCCAAAAAGAGCTTGGCAAAGATGAGCAACCCGGCAAGCACGTATCCGCAAATGATGAAGAAGGTGAACCCCGTGACCACGATCGAGGTGATTTCAATGTGCGCCTTGTAGCCGACGCGCTCGATGCCGCGCAACACCGTCAACGTTGGCGACGAGTTGACAACCAACGGCGCAGCACGCTTCTTCAAGTACGCGGTGACCCGGTCCAAGTTGCGCTGCACCAACACGCTCTTGGTCTTGTCGGTGAAGAAAAGCGAGGGGGTGCCGCCTGTGGCCTGGATGTACCAGCGGAAGATCTTCTGCATGAAGCTCGTGCGGATCAACCCCATGGACCACGCCAAATTCTCGGCCCATGCGGCCGCGATTGGCGGCACCTGCTGCACGTGCAACATGGATATCAACACCACCGACTGGAAGTACACAAACAACGACGACGCGTTGGCCGAGATGTGCGACGCTGCGTTCGAGTTGCCAAACGCCGAGAGAAGCGCAGACACCAACAATCCCAACCCGGCAATCACCGCAGTCGCCCATTTCGCACCAGTGTGCGACACGGTCTTTCCGTTGGAAAACTGCGCAGCCATACACGCCAACACCGTGCCGTTGCTCGCAGCCTCAACTGTGACCTTGACAAAGCCGTCAATGTCCGGCACGGTGTATGCGATTCCGGGAATCATATCCGCATACTGCTGGTTGAGATACTCGGTCGAGTCGACAATGACCTCGCCGGAAAACAAGGGGCAGAACTGCTTGAACGACATCGAACACAAGTCGATTGTCTTCTCAATGACCTTGAACCCGTACGCATACACCTGGACCTTGGCAATGACATAGTCGTTGATCTCCGAGTTCAAGTCCAAGTTGTACGTCAACGCCCGGTTGTCGGGATTGAAGCTCACATCGAACTTGCTCGCCTGTAATTGCGAGTTGGCCATACACGGACTCAACGAGCTGGCAAACAACTGCCGGCGGGCTTGGGCCCCGGCTACGAACACGAGCCAGAGCAAGGATAAAATATACATTTGCAACGAAGGAAAGCAGCAAATTAAAAAAAAAAGGGGACGCTTAGTGGGCGGCGTCGAAGAATATCAAACCAGATAATTAACCAGGCCAGTGGGAACTGCAAAAAATCAAGTGCAGAAAAGAAATTAAAAGTAAAAATAGCCCTCTGCGTTTTACTCGTTCCCTAAATGGCAACCTTGAAAAATCAGTACAGCCTTCACCCGACCCAGTGACACACCCCCTAGATGGAAACTCTTGTCGGATAGAAAACACCCCCCTCACCAGCGACAGAAACACCAGGCTGGCACTACGTAATCTCCCCTATATCATACATTGCTTTATTTAGCTCCTCCCACCACCCAGAGGTTGCAAAAAAATTCACCATCTGAAACCCCTTTGTTCATGACACCCTGATTTGGCTACTCAACTTATCCTATTCGGGACATTAGGGGGCGTCCGACAGGGATGCTCGCATATTTGTCATACGCCCCTTTTTTATCTCACCTGTTTCCAGCCGACAGGAATACACCCTCCCCCAGCAATCTAGTACCCTGCCTTTATCAACGCCTCGAGCCTCTCCATCTCCTCCATCGTCGTCGCTTCCAATAGCTTTCGCTGGAGCTCCGCCTTTTCGTCCGCCGCGAGTTTCGCCCCAACAAGCGTCTCCGTAGCCTTTTTCACGCCCTTTTTTCCCTTTTTTCCACCCTCCTTTTCACCCTCCTTTTTACCCTCCACTCCACCTACATTATCCATGTACACAT
Source organism: Saccharomycopsis phalli (assembly GCA_020342235.1). NCBI lineage: Eukaryota > Fungi > Ascomycota > Saccharomycetes > Ascoideales > Saccharomycopsidaceae > Saccharomycopsis > Saccharomycopsis phalli. The sequence continues at coordinate 926,560 of CP073215.1, forward strand.
CTGAAAACACCGCCTTGGCCTGCTCCCTCTCCTTCCGACCCACTTTCGCAAAGTCCAACACCTCGAGCAGTGGCACCAACCGAATGACAAACAACCGGTAATTCTCCACCTGCACCACAGGATTGCCCACCACAATTAGCGTCTTGAGACTCGTCAACAGCCGCATCCCGTAGAGTCCCGCAAACTCGCTGATGTTGTTGTGGGCCACGTTGAGCGCACTCAAATTGCACAACGACCGTACAAACTCGCCGCCAACCGCATCGATCCGGTTCCGCGACACTAGTAGCGTCTTTAGCCTATACAATTGCGGCGCCTGCAACGTTACAATGTCATTATTGGTTAAGTCTATACATTCAAACACGTCCTTGGTGAGCTCCAAGTTCTCCATCTCGCCCACTCCCAAGTCCCGCAACGAAAGAGTCCATTCCCCCACCGCGTTTGTGAACGTAGGCGCCTTGAGAACCACATCTGCCGTCAACCTCATTACACACCTGGATAATGTCACTCCTTGGGAAATAATCAAATCTGCCCATGCGAATATCACGTGCATAAACACCGGGCAGAGCGTGACCACCCGTGGTCATGTGGTGTCGCTCAACTGTCAAAAGCAGGCCTCTGAAAAGTTCATCTTCAACCGTCGCAAAACCGCAAGGCATACCAACATCTTTTGGAAGACGAATTACAAACATGTCTAAGATCACCTCCTCCCAAGTTCGTGAGAACGTCCAGCAAATCTTGACCTACTCCAACGAGACCAAGAAGAGAAACTTCTTGGAGACCGTGGAGTTGCAAGTCGGATTGAAGAACTACGACCCTCAAAGAGACAAGCGTTTCTCTGGTACCTTGAAGATGCCACAAGTCCCAAGACCAAACATGACCATCTGTATCTTTGGTGATGCTTTTGACGTCGACAGAGCCAAGTCCTTGGGTGTCGACGCCATGTCGGTCGAGGACTTGAAGAAGTTGAACAAGAACAAGAAGTTGATCAAGAAGTTGGCCAAGAAGTACAACGCCTTTGTCGCTTCCGAAGTCTTGATCAAGCAGGTCCCAAGATTGTTGGGTCCACAATTGTCCAAGGCTGGTAAGTTCCCAACCCCAGTGTCCCACAACGATGACTTGCACGCCAAGATCACCGATGTCAAGTCGACCATCAAGTTCCAATTGAAGAAGGTCTTGTGTTTGGCTGTTGCCATTGGTAACGTCGAGATGGACGAGGATGTTTTGGTTAACCAAATCATGATGGCCTCGAACTTCTTGGTGTCTTTGTTGAAGAAGAACTGGCAAAACGTTGGATCCTTGCACATCAAGTCCACCATGGGTCCAGCCTTTAGAATTTACTAAGTATGATGCTGTTAGCCGGTATAGGGCTGTCGAAATAGTATAGATTAGTTTATATTAGGCAACATTAATACATTATTGGTAAAGTCTGCGTAGGGAAACCGTACGAGGGTGCACACGTGACCATGGCGAAAAGTAAGAGGGCAAGTGAACGTGTAATCTGTTTAGATTTTTAGTAGCGTACGAAATGTGGATTTTCAACTGGTGTAAGTAGGCAAGGCTTGTTGCGCAGCAGTACTAACAGACAGTCCAAGATGTTTTGGCCTCATTAGGTTTGTGGAATAAGAACGCTAAGCTCTTGTTCTTGGGGTTGGACAACGCCGGGAAGACTACATTGTTACACATGTTGAAGAACGACCGGTTGGCGTCGTTGCAACCTACTTTGCATCCAACCTCAGAGGAGCTTTCCATTGGATCAGTCAAGTTCACCACCTTTGACTTGGGTGGGCACGAGTTGGCCAGACGGTTGTGGAAGGACTACTTCCCAGAGGTGGACGGGATTGTGTACTTGGTGGATGCCACCGAGCGGTTTGAGGAGTCGAAGATCGAGTTGGACCACCTTTTGGCGATTGAGGAGTTGCAAAACGTGCCATTTTTGATTCTTGGCAACAAGATCGACTCGCCAAAAGCAGTGAGCGAGAACGAGTTGCGCCAGTCCTTGGGATTGTACAACACCACCGGTAAGGGCAAGGTGCCATTGGAGAACACCCGGCCAATCGAGATATTCATGTGCTCGGTGGTCATGAGACAAGGCTACGGCGAGGGAATCAGATGGTTGTCCCAATACATTTAAATAGGCAAAAAAGTAAAGTTTGACGTCTTTGTAGATGCATGAAAATTTTACATAATGGCCAACTCATCAGTGACGCGGCTAGTGACATGGGCTAGGGAGCATGGAGCGGTGATTGACGACAATGTAGAATTCAGGGACGGCCAGGACGGAATTGGCGCTTACAAAACCAACTCAAAGGCCCTGTACTCCGTGCGCATTCCCAGGCTGTTGGCAATTGGTCCTGCACAGGTGCTTACGCGGTATGGCAGAAGTGACTCGAAAAACCGCTTGTTGAAACGGTACATTGCCGAGCTAAAATTCGCCGGCGACAAGCTGCCGTACATTGAGTGTCTTCCCATTGGGCTGAGCATGCCGAATTCCCCGTTGCTCTGGAGTGCCAAGATGCGCCAGAGTCTTGATGGGAGCAACTTGGGTGGGTCGATTGGACAGAAGTTGGTGTCGTTGATTCTCGAGTGGGGTGAGTCTAAAGGTGACGAGTCTAAAGATGACGAGTCTAAAGATGACGAGTCTAAAGATGATGAGTCTAAAGATGGCGAGTCTAAAGATGATGAGTCTAAAGATAACAATTCCCAAGACAACAAGTCCCAAGACAACAAGTCCCAAGACAACAAGTCCAACTGGGCTCGTGAGTTTGCTGGGCAAAGCTTGGAACAGCAGTTGGCCTACGTCGAGTCGCGGGAGTTTGACTCGAGGCTTGCAAAGATTACGGGAAATCGCAAGATTGCGCCGGGGGATTTCGAGGCGTATTTGTGGGCACACTTGATGGTGACGTCGCGGTCGTTCCCATACAGATTGATTGACCCAACCTGTGACCCTGGAGACGCGGTGCTCTTGCCTGTGATTGATCTCTTGAACCACAAGCCACGGCATGGAGTCACCTGGCAGTTTTCCAACGACGAGTTTGTGTTGACCAGTGACGACGACGGCGGAAGCGAGATATTCAACAACTACGGGGCAAAGAATAACGAGGAGCTCTTGTTGGGTTATGGGTTCGTTCTCCAGGACAACCCCAGCAACAGCTGCCCATTGCGGTTGAAGCTTCCGCTGTGGCAGGTTTCTGAGCTTGGCCAGTACGTCAAGTTGTACTCTGAGTACGATTACAGCAACCAGCAGCGGCCCTCAGAGGACGAGACGTTTAAAAACGGGCTTTTATACTATGTAACTGCGCGCGGGGTGCCGCTGGAGTTGGTGCAACTCTTTGAGGCCTTGGCCATGAATGAGTATGACCGGGAATTTAGTTTTCCTGGCAGTCGGGCGAGGCTCTTTGGGCTTTCTAATTTGCAAATGGCGTTGGAGCAAAAGAGGGCTGCTAGCAAGAGTAGTTTGGCCCAACGGACGTTGCTGGAGCGTGAGACATCACTGGAGCACGAGAAAATCGCAGACTGTCTTAAGCAGGGCGAGTGCGAGATTTACAGCAAGTCAGTCAAGGAGGTGAAGCAATTGCTCAAGGAGACGTTGAAGCAGCTTGAGCTGCAGGGACGCTTGTTGACAGTCAAGAAGATATTGAACCGGGATGTGCGATTCAAGGAGGAATATTTCGAGCACGACTGGGACGACGAGACTGCGCTTACACGTTGGATAGACGGTGCGTTCGAGCTCCCGGAGTATATAAAGAGGCTACGAGAGAAGTACACTGCCGCTGAGGTGGTTGGCTTGGTGAGTTACACTCGACCCGGGAAGGATGAGGTTATATTGGTTGAGAATCAAAACTAATCATAATGACATTAAAAGAAGCGGGTATTGAAATGCCACTGTAAGTCGGTCAGGGCCTGTAACGGGACAAGCTCCTAGGATCGGGTCAAGAACCCTGGGGATGTAAGTCAGGTCAAGTGTGAATGGCAGTCACGATTCCAGGCCCATTTGCCAAACTAGTATAGACACCTTGCCCATTTCACTAGATTCGGCCCTTCTCTTGCTCCTACTCCAGTCTGCCCTTGCTCCTATTCCAGCCTGACTTCATCCACCACTCAGTTCTTACCGTATGGATTGTAGGACGTATCCTGGGGACCAAACGTCTGAGGCGCATACGTCTGAGGTGCCTGAGGCGGATATGCGTTTGGCGGCACGTACACAGGCTCCACTTGTCTGGTATATCGAGGCTCAGCAAGAGGAGCAAAGCCCTGTCTTGCAGGGGCTCTTCTTCCCCGGCAGCAGCGGCAGCAGCAGTTGTCTATACAGGAGATTGCGCAGCAGCAGCAGTTGACGAGCACAATCACGACAAAGAGCACAATCACCGCGGCAATGACAATGAGAGTAATTGCCACGGGCTTGCACACCCGGTTAGCCATACAGGTGTCCCAGTGTCTGAAGGACTGTGCGGTGGACAAGACCCCGTGGGAGTCCTGCTCAAAGTTTCTCGCAAACACGGCAATATATTGCAGGTCTATCATATTCTGTGTGTGGAATTCAGGCTCAAATGCTGGGGAAACGTCGCCCTTAAATGGGTTTTTTCTAAAACAAGGGAGTGCATGATCCAGCATCCTGGACCGCGCAGCCTCGCCAGGTTTCGAGTTCCAACAATAGAACTGCCCGCAACATCACTAATTGTCGAGACTCCGCCGCGACTGTTTCTTTTGCAGGCGCCTTTTCTTGTCCTGTAGCCGTCGCTCATCCGCCTTGCGCCGGATCGCCTTCCACTTTCGCCCATACTCCTCGGCCAAGGCCGGATTGTCAAAATGCACAACCTCACGCACTGCGCGTCTGAGTTTTTCAAAACAGTCCTCAGCATTCTGTACCTGAGACCGGGTCAACTCGCTGTGGATGATAATCTTGTCCCTAGTCTTGTTCAAGTACCCAAAGCCCTTGGCGAAAAGCTGCCGCGACACCGGCTGAGGCAAGTACTCGAAAAAATCCCGGCCCAACGTGAGCGTCGCCCGGCTCGACGTCTTGTTCACTGCCTGTCCGCCTGGCCCACTGGCCCTGGAAAACTGGAGCTGGTAAAGAGTCCTCGGGACTCCCGCCCGGGTTAACGTCTTGACAAACTGCTGGAACTTGTCGTACTCGGTGCTGTATTGTCGTACTGCTCGTGCAAATCCCATGATAACCACACGATTCCCTGGCTGCCAACCTCTGGCGTCTTGCCAGGGTAACTTGCGCACACATGCTTGACTCACTCAGGAACAAACTGGCAGCCTGGCCATGACTATTAGCAGACTCAAGGACAAGACAAGTATCGAAAACACCGATCCGCTGGTGCTCCGCTTTCATATCATAAGGCATGGCCAGACAGACTGCAACAAAAACAAGATTCTCCAGGGCCACTTGAACACCAACCTCAACCAACAAGGTACGCACCAGGCCGAGTTGTGCGGGAAGCGGTTTGCTCGGATCAACCTAGACGGGATCGCGTCCAGTGACTTGAACCGGTGTGTCCAGACCACAGACGCGATTCTCGGCTTCCAGCTGCTCGCTCTGGACCGCGTCGAGTGGTCCGCACAGTACCGCGAACGGTCGTTTGGTCCAATCGAGGGCATGTCGATTGTAGATGCCATTGAGTGGGCCGAAAAAGACAGTCACGGCTCCAAAACTTTCAGGGACTATGGCGAGCCTCGCGACGCGTTCATAGACCGGTTCTACAGCTCGCTCACCGCCTTGATCCGCCGCTTGCTAGCTGATAAACACACCGTCTACAAAAACTACATGCTCGTGTCCCATGGAGGCTCCATCAAGGCCATTCTCAGCCACTTGACCAGCGTGTTGAAGTTTGACGTAAATCGTGCCCTAGTCTCCGACGAAGATATCCGCATTGTCTACAACACCTCGGTGACCATTGTGGATTTCCGGAAAAGCGACTTTTTGTCGGGCAAAGTCTCGGGCATTGTGCAGTTGGTGGGGGACACCCTGCATTTGGGCAGCCAGTTGCACGTTGCTGATCAGCGGGTTAGGTAGTACAGCCAAAGCGCAGAGATACTCTGGATATATTGGGCAATAAACAATGAATATTATTTTTTTCTACTTAATCTAATACTAATAAACGACACATGAAACAAAACAAAAAACCCCCCAACCCATGGCAGCCGGCTTTACTCTTGGCCAGCTTATCTTGGCCAGCTTATCTTGGCCGGCTTATTTTGGCCAGCTTATTTTGACCAGCTACACTTTCCAGCCTTGCTTCCGGTGAAACACCTTGCGCTTCAACTGGGCAGCCTTTGCATCGAATCTATCGGCAAAGTCAAGCAACTCGTCGCTGGCGGCGGAATCCTTAAACACCGGCGACTTGTCATGCAAATCCCGGGAATCCAACGATTTTTGAATAGCCTCGGCAAGTTGGTAGTCGGTAATATCAGTGCCCAAGTCACTGTTGATATCAACAACCTTTGTTTTCGCGTCGGAGTCCTCGGTCGAATGCAACGCAGCCACCTCGGCATAGGAAAGACTCCGGAAGTCGACCTGCACAAAGTCGTCAGATTTGTCGTGGTTGATGGCCAAAATTTTGTTGTTTTCAAATATCGGAGTGCCCTTGGAGTCGTACTTGACCGTCTCCGTGTTGTAGACAGGAGCGTCGGCAGTCTTGGAGAAGAAGAAGTCAAAGAGACCCATGGCGATCAACTGATAAGGCAACTAGTGGCTAATGTGTGGTGGCGATAACTGATTTGTAAAACTAAACGCTGACAAGAAGATCTAGTTTTGCTGAGCAGACACAAACAAATGTAAACAAATGGAAAAGAGAGAAGATAACAGGTGCAATGACGAGGCTAAATACTGCCTCCGGCTTCGGGGGGTGATGACACTATCACACCGCATCACGTCACGTGATAGATGCGATGGGCTTGCCCGGATGCGCACGGGGCTCCTGGAGTAGACAACCGCAGAGCACCAATGGCGTCCTGATTGGATAGCGGGAAGCCGGGATCTACCGAGGGGCCAGCAGGACTCTGGAAATCCAAGGCTAATTGAATACTATGACCATGCCCACGTGTAAATCTGAGGGTCACACGTTTTGGGTACCACATGGGCCAACAGGGTCAAAAACCATGATGCTATTGTTTACAAAACGGAATGTACCAACGGCACGGGACGTTTCATGTACCATAGCCAGAGGACAATGTGTATAGCCAGAGGACGATGCATATACCATGGGCAAGGGACATTGTGACACGAGTCTAAGCGATAGGAGACCAAACAATAGTCCACCATTGCGACGTTGTATAATAATAATAATATGTTTATTTGCTTCTATAGCTATACTGACGTTGTATAATAAAGTGGCGATATTCACTGTGAAATTACATTGATGGCTATGTACATGTATTTTTGAATATGATCGTGGTACAAGATACTGTATATAATGGAGCCTTTGGCATATCAAAATTAGTCGACAATATCCAAGGATACGCAACGGCATAGGTACCACATATTCTGTGGATAGATAAGCCAAACAGCTATGATGTAATACATGACCCTAGACATGTTACCGATTAGACCATAACCAAGCCAATGGCCAAGGCACACAATCCCAATGGTCCAGCGACAGCCGGACTGCCATTTTTTGTTGATTTGGCGGACACTGACGACGTAGATGTGATATTGGTGACGTTTGTCACGGTGATTCCGCTGTTTAACGTGGTTGTCGCGTTGTCAGGAAGCAAAGTGGTCATGCTCATGACCATACTGTCCATGCCGTCCATGGACATTGTGGTGTGGTAAACCACGGTTTTGTTGGCCAAGGCTGTGGCGACTGACAATAGTATGAGGAGTGGATGGTACATGGTGCTTTGAGCGATTGGTGGGATATAAGTATTGGTTGGATGAGCAAATATTGTAGGTTACGTGCATGAGCAAATAAAGTAGGTGTCTGCCAGACACACATGCATTTGAAATATTTGGAGATTTAAAACGATTGCGGTTGAGGTAGGTTGAGGTGGAATGTATGGGTTGGTGTGAATAGGTAGAAATGGGTGAGGTAAGGTTGGAGTAAAGTTGGAGTAACGTTGGAGTAACGTTGAAGAGAAGTTGAAGAGAGGTTGAAGTAAGGTTGAAGAGAGGTTGAAGTAAGGTTGAAGTAAGGTTGAAGTAGGTTTGAAGTAGGTTTGAAGTAGGGTTTGAGGTAGGAGGTAGGTGAGATGATAAGATTATGAAATGGGCAATGAGTTAAAAGTGTAATGAATATAGTTCAAGGCAGATGACAATGTAGATATAGTTCAAGATCAGCATAAGCAGGGACAATATAGCTAGATTAATAGCCATGTTTTTATTAGCGTGCAGTTGCAAGATGTGTGTACTAGCTGATTGATGCGTGAATGATTTGCAAGACAAATGGCAATTTAATCCAATGTAAAACACGTAAATGACGGCTCTTTGGCTCAAACGGGCCAAGGTTGTACAAAGATATGCTACGTTTATTAGCTATATAATACAATTTAGCCAGACTAGCAAGGCACGGGATTCCACGAGACTAGTGAATATTTGTAATATAAGCAATATAATTAGAATTAGCATTAACATCAGCATTGGACATCAGACCAGACGACAGACAATAGATATTTAATATCAGACGACATCAGATATAGACATGACATCAGGACAGACGACAGACAATAGATATTTTATGTCAGACAACGTCAGATATAAATCAGACATGACATTATGTCTAACTCAATGTAACTCAACCTAACCCATCTAACTATCCACTATCACTATCACTATCACTATCCCTATCCCTACCCAACTCATTACAACATCATGGTAGCCTTCTTTCTCGTGGCATCCTTCTTTGAAATCTTGTAGAGCTCACCTACAAAACTCGCGCCCCAGTAGGCACTGGTATACTTCAGAATGTAGTTAAAGAGCTTCTCATGGTTGGACTTGCGCTTCTCTGGCAGAAGAGTCAACGCCTCGTAGATGCTGGCCGAGAGCTCGTCAATGTTCCAGGGATTGACGATAATCGATCCGTTTAGCGATTGAGCTGCGCCGGCAAACTCGGACAAGATAAGCGAGCCGTGGTTCTGTTTCTGGCAGGCAATGTACTCGTACGAGACGAGGTTCATGCCGTCACGGGTGGACGAGACAAGACAGACGTCGGAGATGTAGTACAAGGAAATGAGCTCGTTAAAGGGGATGGAGCGGTGCATAAAGTGGATTGGCACAAAGTCGATGGTGCCGTACTTGCCGTTGATGCGGCCAACCAACTCGTTGACGGTTGCCCGGAGGTTCTGGTACTCCTCGACGTCGCCACGCGACGGGATCGCCAACTGGATCAAGATCACCTTGCCGACCATCTCCGGGTGGTCGTTCAAAAACACCTCAAACGCGTGGAGCTTCTGGGGCACGCCCTTGATGTAGTCCAAGCGATCCACACCGACAATCACCTTGACGTCGTCGCCAATGGTCGAGCGCAATTGCCGGATGCGCAGCTGCACCGCCGGCGCCTCGAGACCCTCAGTGAACTTGTCGACGTCGATTCCAATTGGAAATGCGCCGACGCTGACAAAGCGGCCCTTGTATTCAACGCCGTTGGGCAAGGTGTTGAGCTTCAAGATGTTGTTCACCGAGGACAAAAAGTGCCGGGCATAGTCGTAGGTGTGGAACCCAATCAAGTCGCAGCTGAGCACGCCCTGGAGCAACTCCTGGCGCACAGGCAAGATCCGGTAGATCTCCGACGACGGGAACGGGGTGTGGAGAAAGAACCCCACGCGCACGTTGGTCTTGTCGGTGGTACGTGCCGCAATGAACTGCGGCAACTTCATCAAGTGGTAGTCGTGCACCCAAATCATGTCGTTGTCGCGGGTATTGCGGGCAATCTCCTCGGCAAACAACTTGTTGGCCTCGTTGTAGGCAAACCACGCATTCTCGTCGAAGTTGATCTCCCCAGGGTGGTAGTGGAAGAGCGGCCACAAGATGCTGTTGGAGAACCCGTTGTAGTGCAAGTCGGCAATCTCGTCCGACAAGAAGATCGGAATGCAGTTGAACTTCTCCTTGAGATCCCGCTTCACCGTCGCCTTCTCGTCGTCGGGAATCTCCATCCCCGGCCACCCGTACCACTGGAAGCTCGTGGTCTTGGAAAGCCCCTGGAGCGCAGTCACAAGGCCTCCGCTCGACATTGAGTATTCGTACGACCCGTCCTCGTTCCGGACAATCGTCACCGGGAGCCGGTTCGACACCACCAATACGTTCAGATGCGTCATACTCAGTGTGCTGCTTAGTTGCTAATTTTCACGCAATCCACAGGGTAATGTCCATCCCATTGTCACATGTGGCAACGTCCGTCACCAGATGTTGATGGACAATGACTTGGCTTGGCTCTTGTTCATTGGTTGCCACATGCAGCGGCTGACTGCCATGCTTGGTTGGACTTTATGCAATGTTTGATTCATTACTGGTGGTTCAATGTTATGCGTTGTATGCCATGGTGAAGATATATTACTGATGGATAATTAAACTGGGTAATTGAGTAACTGAGTAATTGAATAAACTGAACTACAACTGAACTACAACTACAATTATGTACCATGTACAATGTACTATGAATATCCAATATTTAATGAATGACTATGAATATGCAATGAATAACTATGAATAACTATGAATAACTATGAATAACTATGAATATTTAATGAATATTTAATGAATATTTAATGAATATTTAATGAATATTTAATGAATATTTAATGAATATTTAATGAATATTTAATGAATATTTAATGAATATTTAATGAATATTTAATGAATATTTAATGAATATTTAATGAATATTTAATGAATATTTAATGAATATTTAATGAATATTTAATGAATATTTAATGAATATTTAATGAATATCGAAATCATATCTAACTCATATCTAACTCATATCTAACTCATACCTAACTCATACCTAACTCATATCTATGAACATCCATAAATATAATCAGAATACCATGTCTCACTAAAATTCTCTCAATGACTCACTACAATTCTCTCCAATTACTCACACAATACCATGCCTATTTCAAATCATCAATCCCATCTCTCCACATCCTCATCCATGGCCACACCATTGCCATTTATACTCACCAGAATCATCACTCACCCACAAATACCATTCACCCTATAATCCTAACAAATCCCTCATCACCATCCATATCCCAGCCCCAACCCATTTGCTTCTCAAATCCGCACTCTGCATGCATTTCAAATCATTTGAAAATTACAAAGTGCATATCCCACTATAAAGCCCACAGGCTCCCGCTTCATCTACACCAATGATCGATATCGCCAAGTTTATCGAATACAAGGAAAAAGTCAACCCCGACTTTGCCTGCGAAAACCTCTTGGCGGCCCTAGAAAAGTCGCTCACCAGGGACAAAAAGAAGGGCGGCAGAGCCACTAGAAGAATGGTCTACCCATTCGACCTCGACATTGAATTATCCTCATGGAAGTTCAACGAGTGGGACTACAGCGCAAAAAACGTCTCCTTGCCCACAATGGCCCGCGGCTTGTTCACCTCCAACGACCGTATCATGGTCAGAGGATACGACAAGTTTTTCAACGTCGACGAGGTCAAAAGTACGACATTGGACTCTCTCAGGGCCAACACCAAGGGCCCGTACGAAGTCACATTGAAGACAAACGGCTGCATTATTCTCATCTCGGCGTTGAAAGACGGATCGTTGATTGTCACCTCAAAACACTCCACGGGGCATCGTGCTGACCTGGAAAAGAACCATGCTTTGCAAGGAAAAATCATCCTCGAAAAGCAATTGAAAGACTTGGGCATCGATCCACACGACTTTGGCAAGATTCTACACCAGCTAAATGCAACTGCAGTTGCAGAGTACTGTGATGACGACTTCGAGGAGCATGTCATTGCGTACCCACAGGAAGACAGCGGATTGTACTTGCACTCGTTGAACTTCAATTCTCCCGTGTTTATGTGCTACCCGTTTTCCTACGTCAGCGAGTTTTCCCATGCGTTTGGCTTCAAGAAAACCGACTACTTTGTGGAGTCCGATTTTGACAGGTTGTTGGAGTACCTCAACAAATCCGCAGAGACCGGCACTTACAACGGTACAGAGGTCGAGGGATTTGTGATTAGATGCCATGACCAGCATGGGAAAAACCTCTTGTGGAAGTTCAAGTTCGAGGAGCCGTACTTGATGTACCGCACCTGGAGAGAGGGGTGCAAGATGTTGTGCCGCACCGGAGACTTGACCGACCCAAAGTTTAAACGGTTCAACAAGACCACAATGGACTACTTGCGTTTCTGTGACCCGATCCTCAAGGAGAATCCGCTTCTTGCCTCGTACTATGTCAGTGGGCATGGTATCGTGGACTTGAGAAAGTTGTACTTGAGCCATACCGGAAAGCAAGGAATGGAAATCGCACAGGGCAGTGCCATCAATGCCAATGACGAAAATTTGAAGCACGACGTCGATCAGTTGGTGAAGAAATTGGCCATGGTTCACTTGGACATTGAGCCTTTGCCAGTGGAAGACTTTGACGTGATAACAAAGTACGTGATTGTGCCTATTGCCACCATTGGGTGCGGCAAAACCACAGTATCATTGACCTTGGCGGACTTGTTTGGATGGGGGACCGTACAGAATGACAACCTTGGTAAGACTGGGGTGAAGAATCGGTTTGAGAAATTGTGCTTGAATTATTTGGCAGGGAATACCGATTCGTTGAAGGAAGAGAACCTCAATGATCCCAACACTAAAGAGACATCTGACTTTTTAAAGAACAATGTGGTGATTGCCGACCGAAACAATCACATGTTCAGAGAGAGAACGGCAATCATCGAGAACTTTCTTCTGATGCAGCACCAAATCTTGCCCAAGGAGTACCAGGGGAGACAAAAAAAGTACAACTTCAAGTTTGTGGCGTTCAATTTCTTGGACATGCCACACAAATCAAAGGACGTGGTGGCAAAGAAGGTATGGAACATCACCCATGATCGGATCGTTTCGCGAGGAGACAACCACCAGAGTATAAAGGTCGAGGCCAATGGCATTGAAACAGTCAACAAGGTCATGAATGGGTTCATTTCAAGATTCCAGAACATTCAGCCAGACAAGTACCCAGACAATCAGTTTGACTTGGTGATTGACTTGGATATCTTCCAGGAGAACAGTTCGAGAAAAAACGTGGACACCGTGATAAAGTCGTTGCACAAGAAATTTCCAGATATTTTCCACGGACAACTACCTACCAGCCAGGAAATAGATGCAGCTTTTGAAAAGGCGTTGCGCTACAAGCCGCTGTTTGTCAAGACGTTTAAAAAAGATCAAAAGAGCACCAAAGGAACCCCAGGAAAGGGCGGGAAAAAGGCAAACCAGAAAAATGAAAAAAAGACAAACCAGAAAGCTGAAAAAATCATGTATTTTGGATTGAAAGTACCAGACGCAAGTGCATTAATTGACAAGGTGGAAGCATTGCTCAACCAGAGCCAGGCCTCAGACTCGTTATATTTCCAACTAAAGAAAGATTCGCGAATCCAAAAGGAATTCCATGTGACATTGTGCCATATCAACAGCCAAGGTGATTCAAGTATCATGAAACTGTACAATGACCAAGTGAAGGTGACAACCGGGCAACAGACGGTGGTAAAGGAAAATGCAGCGACTGTACAATTGGAGTCATTGTTATGGGACGATAAATGTGTGTGTGTGACAATCAAGCCATTGGAATTGCCAACTACAAACGAACACTTGCACATTACCATTGGCACTGAAGCAAGCACTCGGCCAATGTATTCAAACACTTTGATAGGGAAGCTGCAAAAGAAAGATCCAACTGTTCACAGCTTGGCGTTTCATGATGAGTCTATCCCGAACCTATCATTGGTGGCATTCAAATAGATTGGCGAATGAAATTAATAAAAATGTACCTTGAACATGTAGTGAGCGTAGCATTGGTCACGTGACTGTGATATTTGACGGAAATGATCAAAAGATTTCAATGAGATGATTGATGGGCAACAGAAGCAGGCGTGGATCCAGAGTAAAAAGAAGATCAATAGTTTATTGAATAAACTTAGTCAGGATAATATTCGGTATATTGTTGTTGAATTGTTGAAGGTGAATTTGGTAAGATTTAGGGGTGTATTGGTGGACAAAATTCTTAAGCAGCAATATGAATTTGAGAGTTATAGTGAAATCTACAGCAGTTTGATTTGTGTGGTTAACTCAAAGGTACCTGAGGTTGGAGAATTGTTGGCTACTCGGCTAGTTATTTTGTTTCGAAGATATTACAAGGCCAATGACAAAAAAGGCTTGACTAGAGTATTGGTATTTTTGAGCAAGCTAATGAACTACCAGGTGATAAATGAGGTGTTGATATTTCAGTTATTGTTGCTATTTTTGAATGACGCCACTATGACCAATGATTCCGTGGAATTGACAATTATTTTATTGAGCCATACTGGAAAGTTTCTCACTGACAACAATATTAATGTGATGAATAAGATGTTTGAGAAGTTGCGAGAGATTTTAATCAATTATAAGGAATTGAACAAGAAGAACCAGTTTGCTATTGAGGAATTGTTCAAGTTGCAAGCCAATGGTTTTGCCGGGTATCCAATTATTACCAATGAGAAGTTGGATTTGGTGGATGAAGACGACTTGGTGACACAAGTGGTTGAGTTGGATAGCAAGGGATTAAAATATGAAAGCAATTTGGATGAATATGTATTTGATGATGACTATGAAGCGCAAGAAACTGCATATTTTGACCAAGTGGGAAGGCCCGAAGAAGTGCAAAAGGTACAAGTGGAGGCACAAGAAATAGAAGAGGAAGCACAAGAGATGCAGGAGGAGGTACAGGAGGAGGCTGAAGAAAAAATCACCATCAAGGATATGACGGAGACGAACTTGATTAATTTTCAAAAGACTGTGTACTTGACAATCATGTCGTCCATGAGTTCCGATGAGGCAGTCCACAAGTTGCTCAAATTGGATATTCCAGGTATCAAGACACGCACAGAGAGCTCTGAGTTCCAGGAGAAGTTAATTGAGATTATCATCAAGTCGTCGTCGATGGAGAAGTCATTTTCGAAGTTCCATTCGTTGATTGGCTCTAAATTATGTGCTATGTCTGTGCTGTGGCACCGATCGTTTGTTGAGCAGTTCAAGTCGAGCTACGACATGTGTCATTTACTAAAGTCTGGTCAGTTGCGGAATGTGGGTAAGTTTTGGGGATTCCAGTTGGCGTCTGATGTGTTGTCATACGAGGTGTTTGAAGGGGTGAAGTTGACGCAGGAGACGACGAATTCTGCACAAAGAGTGATGATTAAGATTATCTTTGAGACTCTAGTGGAGAATCTTGGTACGGTGAAGCTCCGTGAGATATTGAAGGATGAACTTGTTGAGAGGCAAGTGAGTGGGGTTTTCCCGGTTGAAGAGGATGACGATGATTTTGTGGAGGATTTGAGGTTTAGCATTAACTTTTTTACGGCGATTGGGTTGGGTGTGTTGACGGAGAATATGAGACGGGAGTTGGAAGATGCGCAAGAGAGGGAGCGAAGAGAGGAGGATGCACAAGAGAAGGAGCGAAGAGAGGAGGATGCACAAGAGAAGGAGCGAGGAGAGGAGAATGCATACGAGAAGGAGCGAAGAGAGGAGGATGGCGATGAGAGGAAAAGAGTGGGGGAGGATGATGGCCCAAGGAAACGGCACAAGCAGTGAGTGGAAAAGGCGAGATATGTAATGGACCTTGATGGTCAATGGGAGGTAATGGAAGAGGAATTGTACAATTGAGCAGAGATGTATGGCGGATGTTGATGGCGATGTTAGTGATTACGCAAGTGTATTGACAAGAATGTTGAAGCGAGGTGGTGATGTGAAAGGAGCAGGTAGACTGGCAAGGAGATTTTGTGAGTTTATGGTATAGTAGTGTAGAAATATGACAGTAATGGTGAAGGTAGGATGATATTATGGTAGGATATTATGGTAGGATATTATGGTAGGATATTATGGTAGGATATTATGGTAGGATATTATGGTAGGATATTATGGTAGGATATTATGGTAGGATATTATGGTAGGATATTATGGTAGGATATTATGGTAGGATATTATGATAGTAGTGAAGAACAATAGTATAGAATAGTAGTGATATAGAACAATAGTAGAATAGTATAGCAGTATATGATAGAATAGATGATAGAATGTTATGTTAGATGTTATGTTAGATGTTATGTTAGATGGTATGTTAGATGGTATGTTAGATGGTATGTTAGATGGTATGTCAGATGGTATGTCAGATGTTATGTTAGATGTTATGTTATATTATTATGTAGAATAGTGTTATGTTGGATGTAATAGCATGAGTTGCGCTAGTACCGGGCGTAGCTACGTTGGCGGAGTGCACACGTGACTGCATACCCCTATCACGAATGTGAATTTCCACTCGTCAGCAATGTCGTACCTAGGAGTGTACCAGGCGGTTTTTGCATACACTGCTGCGACAGTCGACGAGCTTACGATAGAAGAGAACGATGTGTTGTACATCCTTGAGAAGTCGACCACCGATGAGTGGTGGAAGGTGAAGAAGCGGATGGTGGGGTCTGATGTGGAGGAGCCGGTGGGACTTGTGCCGCTGACGTACATTGAGCCGGTGAAGCCGATGGGCGGCGCGGTGGCGTTGTATGACTACACCAAACAGACCGACGAGGAGATTTCGTTCCGTGACGGCGAGCGGTTTGAGGTGTATGACACGTCGGACGTGGACTGGCTTCTTGTGTCCAAGGGCCTGGAGTATGGGTTTGTGCCGGCCAACTACGTGGAGATGGAGACGAGCGCAAAGGCGCCGCCGGCAAAGCCCGTTGTCATCCGGCACGAGGATGCGGCGCGGGAGGAAGAGGAGCCGCCGCGGAAGCCGAAGCGGCCCAACGGTGCGGCGCGGGACCGGGTCACCAACGACAGCGTGCCGCGGGTCGAGGTGCACCGGAACAGCAACGACGTGGAGGAGGAGCCAAAGTACCGGGCGCAGGCCAGTGGGATTTTCACCTGGAGCGTGGCCGAGGTGGAAGGCAAGAAGAAGAAGAAGATGACGTTGGGAGTTGGTGCAGGCAAGGTGTTTTTGAACCCGGACCTGCTGACGAGCGGCAGCCCGCGCAATTGGAAGGCCGAGAACTTGATTTCGTTCTCGGCCGAGAAGAAGCACGTGTTCCTTGACTTCAAGCTGCCGCTGGCGTCGATCGAGCTCCATGTGGGGTCCAAGGACACTGCCCAGGAGATTCTCTCGTTGTTGGGCGACATCTCCGGCGCAATCTCCGCGCTGGCTTTGGACGAGATCAAGGCCGCGTCCCGGCCCACTGCCAATGGGTTCCGCACCGGGCAGATGATGTTCAATTTTTTGGCACAGAACCCCGACGAGTTGGACTGCAAGGAGGGCGACTTGGTGTATGTTGTCAATGAGAAAAAGTCTCCTGACTGGTGGCTTGTTGAGAACATTGACACTGGCAAGCGGGGCGTGGTTCCTTCGACGTATGTCAATACTGGTGACGATAGTCATGGGTACGGGCTCCAGGAGGCGAAGCGAAATGGCAAGCGGGAGAAGCGGGAGAGACGGGACGAGAGAAGGGACGAGAGAAGGGACGAGAGACGAGACGAGAGACGAGACGAGAGACGGGAGGTGCGCAAGTCGGACGAGCCGAAGCGCAGCAAGAGCAAGAGCAAGTCCAAGCCAAACCCAAACAAAGTGCGCACGTGGGAAGACCGCAGCGGGTCGTTTACCGTGGAGGCCGAGTTCTTGCGCTGTGTCGAGGGCAAGATCCACTTGCACAAGTACAATGGCGTGAAGATTGCAGTGGCTGCCGACAAGTTGTGTGCTGCAGACTTGGACTATGTCGAGCGGGTCACGGGGGCGTCCTTGGAGAAGTATCGGCCAAAGGAGCGGCTGAGAGAGAAGCTGAGGGAGAGGGAGAGGGAGAGAGAGAGGGAGAGGGAGAGGGAGAGAGAAAGAGAGAGAGAAAGAGACCGTGAAAGAGACCGTGAAAGAGACCGCGAAAGAGACCGCGACCGCAAGCGCAAACTGGAAAAAGAACGCTACGACTGGTTTGAGTTCTTCCTCAACTGCGGCGTCGACTTGAACCAGTGCCAGCGATACACCCTCAACTTCGAGCGCGAGCAGTTGGACGAGTCCTCGCTCGAGGACTTAAACGCCAGCTTGATGCGCAGCTTGGGGCTCCGCGAGGGCGACATTCTCCGGTGCATGAAGTTCTTGGACAACAAGTTTGGCCGCACCAGGGCCGACGAGCAAAAACCCGCGCCAGTGGCGCCAAGCATCGACGCCAAGGCCTTGAACGGCACCGACGACGATGCATGGACCATCAAGCCTGCTGCCAAGACCGAAGCCAAGCCCGAAGCCAAGCCAGAGACCAAGCCGCCAAAGCAAATCAACGGGTCGCTCCAAGACTTGATCGACCTCAAGCCATTGCCGGCCAACGAGCCCGCAGTGCCTCCTTTGCAGCCTTCCTCCATCCCGTTGGGCCTGCAAAAAACCGGCTCCTCCGTCAACTTGCCTGCGCAAAAGACCGGCTCCAGCTTGAGACTGCAGCGCACAGGCGGCATCCAGCCGTTGGATCCGTTCAAAACTGGAGGCCACAACATCTTGCCTGTGGCAACTGGCGCACCTGTCATTCTTCCATATGCCACTGGCGGCGCATCCGTCATTGTACCAGTGCAAACCATGCAGCCGGTGCTCATTAGCCAACCAACGACCACTTTTGGCACCACCACCGGGTCCATGGTTCCGCTCCAGCCAATTGTCACTGGAGGAATTGCCGCAGTCCGCACGGGTATTCTGACGATTCAGACAATTCCAACGGGTGGGGTTGCTGTTCAAACGATCCCAACTGGTGGGGTCGTTCCAACTGGTGGGGTTGTTCCAGTCACCAGCTTCTCCACTGGAATCCAGGTGGGCAACACCGGTGTTCAGCCATTTCAGCCACAGAGCACGTTTGGCCAGCAAATCACTGGTGGAGTGGCTCAAAACTTTGGCCAGTCTGCAGTTCCTCAGAACTCATTTGGACAATCTGCGGTTCCTCAAAACTCATTTGGACAATCTGCGGTTCCTCAAAACTCATTTGGACAACAAATCACGGGTGGAGTGCCTCAGAACTCATTTGGACAGCAAGTCACCGGCGGAGTGCCTCAGAATTCGTTTGGCCAGTTTGCCCCACAAAACACATTTGGCCAGTCATTCACCGGACAGCCTCAGACATCGTTTGGAGCAGTCAACAACCTCACCAACGCGTTCCAGAACACCTCGCTCCAGACTGGATTGCAGCAAGGGGTAAACAGTTTGGACATGTTGAAGAATTTGCAGCAACAGCAGCAGCAACAACAGCTCCAGCAGCAACAGATCCAGCAACAGCAACAACAGCTCCAGCTCCAGCAACAGCAGCAACAGCTCCAGCAACAGCAACAGTTTGGACAGCCTTTCCAAAACAGCCTCTTTGGCTCGTCGGCTTCCCAGTTTGGCCAACCGCAAACTTCCTTCACTCCAACCTTGACTTCCCAGCCTACGGGATTCGGGTTTGGTAATGCGCCAAATACCTCGTTCGGTAACCAGGGTATCCAGACCCAGGCTACTGGCCGCGGCGCTAGCTTGGCGAATGCCACCCCAGACAATCCGTTTGGGTTTTAGAAAATAGATTGATAATACAAGTGACATGCAAAATGTAGACTGTTGGTATGCACTGTGGACTGTGGCGTGGGACGGGTGCGATTCGGAGAAATATATCCTGTGGATATTACTGTATATATGTTGTTTGGCAACGGTGCGAATTGCTAGTCTGACGGTACAACATGAATTATTGGCATTTCGCAACTGAAGTAGGCATAGTGAGATACGAAGTATAAGTTTGTAGATGTACAGTTTCATACGTTCAATGGTTACAGCAAATCAGCTGAATGAGATTTAGGCTGAGTTTAAGATTTGCCTTTGGCCATCAACAAATGAGTTTGGTTAAAATCAACAAATGAGTTTGGTTAAAATCAACAAATGAGTTTGGCTAAAATTATAAACACTAGGTAGTGAGATTACAGTGGATTACAGAGGGACAACAGTCTAGTAGCACTGTATTTTTTTTTTTTAATTATATTTATACAAGGCTATATCTATACTACGTTCCAGAGGAGATTTATACTTTGTCGTCCAAGACAAAGGACGGTGTTGTTATGTAGTCGTCGAAAGAAGACTCTGAGACAGATAGACCTTTCACTAGAGCTGGTGAATATGTAAATTAATGGGCATTGGAGGGGCAATAGCTTTCGCCTAGATAGCACAGTCTTGAATCAATCTAATATCATGTCTGACATGACAGTCTAAAATTATAACCTAACACAGTCTATTAGTCTGACATATAATATCATCCATATCTAATATCATCCATATCTAATATCATCCATATCTAATATCATCCATATCTAACATCATCCATATCATCCACCATCCATATCATCCACCATCCCGTCACATACGCAACCTGTCTACATCACTTTACACAGTTATCCTCTTATATGCAGCTATAAATCAGAACGAGTAAACTTTCTCATGTCAGTTGGCTCCTTGCCCAACAACGTAGTCTTGCCTTTGAGCGGCTCTATAGTCTTTCTGCCCGTCACAGGACCCGGGGTAGGAACCTTGCCGTCCTTGAACGCCTGTAATATCTCAATGGTCTTCTCGTAGGTCAAATCCTCATAATAGTCGTCATTCACCGCGACCATTGGAGCATTGGCACACGCACCCAAACATTCGACTTCCTGGAAGGTAAACACCTTGTCGGCGTCGGTTTCGCCCGGATGCAACTTGGTAAAGTCCTTGATTGCGCGCATGATCTCGTCCGAGCCTCTCAATTGGCAAGGGGTCGTGGTGCAACATTGCACATTGTACTTGCCCATTGGATGGCGCATGTACATGGTGTAGAACGTGGCTACCTCGTACACTCTCATTGGCGGCATGTCCAAGAACTTTGCGACGTAGTTCATCACGGAAATCGAGGTGAAGCCCAACTGTCTTTGTCCCAAGTCAAGCAACGGCATCACCGCGGCCTTCTTGTACTGCGGTGGGTACTTTGCAATGATCTCCTTGGCCCTCTCCAAGTTCTTTGCGTCAAACTCAAACGGAATCTCAGGGTTGTCCTCCTTGGTGTCACGGTGCACGGAAATAATCGAGGTTCGCTTCTGGGCCACCAAACTGCTTCTGACAGGAAGCCCATACGGTCTCAAGGGCTTTGGCGCGGCAAGTAATCGACTGACACTCTTGAACATTTCTGGTTGCAAATTGGCTTTTGCCAAAATCTCATTGGCTAAATGGTTGCGTGCCCTGGTGGGCGCTCCCCCCGCGCGCGCTCAACCAAGATTGTTTGTAAGCTGCTGCCGTCTGAGAGGGAAAGCTCATGAGCACTACTGAGTTGGCAAAGCTTCTCAAAAAGGCCAAGTTTGCGCACTTGGCTACGTCGAATCCTACAACCAATCAGCCAAATGTATCGTTGATGAACTACGTGTATTTGGACAAGCTCTATGGACACGACTCCGTAGATGGGGGTGCGCTCAACAACACCCACTTGTTGTTTTCCGTGAGCCGCAACGCCACGAATTTCGAGAATATCCGCAAGAATAACAAGGTCAGCATACTTATACACGACTGGGTCACGCAGAGCCACGAGGACTCCTCTTCATTGTTGCAGGTTCTCACCAACATCAACCAAAGCGAGTTGTCCACCATCAGCGCCACTTTGAACGGCAATGCTCAGGTGGTGACTGATTCGGGCGCCGAGGCGTACTACCGGGACTTGCTTTTGCGGATCCACCCAAAGTCAAAGGCGTTTATCGGCGACGATAACGTGTGTTTTATCGTCAGCATTGACTATTACAAGGTGGTGGATAACAACAACAACGTGAATGAGTCTTAGTGTGCTTGGCTGGCGTGGTATATTTTAATGTAGGTGATAATCAATGTTGGATGTCGAATGTTGGATGTCGTAATCATATCGAATGTCGTATCCACTCAATCAGGCCCCCACTAGTCAATGGACTGTAATATATTCTCGTATATCCGTCCCAACTCGTTTCTGTAAGCATTCACCTTGTACCTGATCGACACGTTCATCGTCACAATCCGTGCGCGTTCCGCAATTGACGCGATCCGCACCTGATCCGTAGAGTCCAACTGCTTGACGTTGCTGGAAAACAACGAGTCCAACACTTGGAACAACACAAGCGTGGTTTCAAGAATCGACTTGTTAATTGGGAATTTCTCAAGACACTCCAACGAGTCCCCCGCAATTGTAATGAGGTACTGCCCATATTCCCCAAGACCAGACTTTTTATGAATAATCGCGCCAATAAAGTTGGCCAACGTCAAGTACCCGTCAATCAACTGCTTCAAAACACTTTCTCGCTCGCCCTGGTCAATCACAAGGTACGACGTAACGTTCTTCCGCTGGATTTTCATGAGCTCGCTGTCCAAATAATTCATGAGCGTGTCATTGCTCTTGGCCAACAACTGCCGATGAGCCGCCGAAAGCGGAACCTCGTTTCTCGGTAGCGGCGACCCAAACGACGACCCGGTCTCAAAGTCAGACTCCGAGTCGTAGAGCTCGAAATTGCGCTTCCGAGGCTTGGGGTCGACCTCCATGTCATCGTCGCTCAAGTCCGGATTCAAGTCCAACTGAACCTCCTCCATCTTCGACATCGACGGCACCACATGGAACTCCTCGTTTGCCTCGGGATGTTGCGGCGTCGGAGGCTTGTTGTCGTAATTGTACTCTGGAGTCATTGCCGGACAAGATGGTTTTCTCCTATTTATACAGAGGGCTACATACAGGCGCAGGCCGGTGATGGCTTACCCGCATTATTCAAGGGTCTTATATATAAGTAGCATCAATCTTCTTCAAACTTGGGCCTAGGTACAACTTTAATTTTCTTCTGTAGCTCGTGGGGTTGTTGAGCTGCACCGGGTTGTTTTCAAAGTACACTGTGTCGATCTCCTTGCAGTTCTTCAACTCCTCTCCAATATTCTCAAAATCATCAATCAAGTTGTGCGACGCCCACAAGTCAGTCAATTCCACCAAATGACTGAGATTAGCCAACTTTGTGATCTTGTTCCCAGTAATATCTAGCACATTGAGCTTGGTGTTGTGGTCCAACCCTTCAATCTCCGTCAACTTGTTGTGCGAAATGTACAACTCCTCCAAGTTTACCAACGTCTCCAACCCCTGGATCTTCGCAATCCGGTTCGACTGGATCGACAACACCTTCAAGTTTCGCAAGTTCGTGAGATTCTGTAGCCTCAGTATCCGGTTCTTGCCCAACCACAACTTGTCAATCTTGTCCATGTGCAACATCTCCTCCGAGATTTCTTCAATCTTGTTCCCGCCAAGTTCCAAGTTCTTGAGACTCTTCAACGTCTTGAGATTCTTGATCTCAGAAATCTTGTTCTGAATAAGGTACAAGTTCTCCAACTTGGTCAACTGGTCGAGATTCTTGATGTTCTTGATCTTGTTAAACGACAAATCCAAACTCAACAAGTTAACAAACCCATTCAAATGCGAACTAATATGGTTTATCCGATTGTCATAGAAATCAAGCTCCTCTATCAACTCCGTATTATAATTCTTCACCTCAGAGATGGAATCTATCAAATTCTGCCGGAGGCAAATCACCTCAGCTTTTTGAAACCGTCCCAAATCCAAATCCCTCAATGACCGAATCTTCAAATGAATTAACTCAATGTAATTGGTATCCAAAGGAATGTCGCTCGTCAAATCAACATCCGCCTCAATCACATCTGGTGACGGATCTTCAATGATTTTCCCATTCAAAGGCTCGCTCGGCTGCTCAATCTCTCGTACTTTCACCTCTTCCTCATCAGTGCCAGACTCTTCTCCCTGGTCAAGTTGCAACTTTTTTAGAATCTCCTGATCCGCTTGATCACTCATGGTGTCACGTTAAAACAAGCACGATTTGCTCTTCGCCTAAAGTGCCGGGGCTCATAGTAGCACATGTACATGACACTGTATTTGTTCGGGTAGTTGCTATTTATACAATGCCGGGATCACCTTTTAACAACGACGACTTGCCTTTTTATTTATTGGCCTTGTTCTTGGCACCGGCAACCATCTACTTCAAGAACGGGAATAACTGGAGAGATGTCCATTTCTGGGTGAATGTGGTTTTGTTTTTTCCAGTCATCTTGTCATCCTTTGGTCATATAATAGCCATTGGCCATGCCTGGTGGTTCATTTACAATAAATCCGCAGTCACAGGAAGAGGTAATTCCAGCTACCTCAACTTGCCTAATGACAATGATGTCCTTGATGATGATAATGACAGCTTGGACGCAGGTTTGAATGAACACACTACCAGTGACAATCCTTTCCATCAAGACAGTGTTCCTTCTTACAATGACGCTGTGGGAAAGCAGCCAATTTCTACTTCAGACCTGAAGGTTCAGGCTTAACAATGTACAATTTATATGAAACCTGTAGTGTTTGCCACCTCCAGCTTACTAATCCTCGCCAATATTTCTAGGATAATTGAATATCCTTCTTTGGCACATCTGATGGTAAATGT
Organism: Saccharomycopsis phalli; assembly: GCA_020342235.1. Classification (NCBI taxonomy): domain Eukaryota; kingdom Fungi; phylum Ascomycota; class Saccharomycetes; order Ascoideales; family Saccharomycopsidaceae; genus Saccharomycopsis; species Saccharomycopsis phalli. Next base: position 951,190 of record CP073215.1, read on the forward strand.
CCATTTTTGCATCATTGGAACTTCTTCGGATCTTCTCCCAGATATTTAGTGAATCCTAGGCCTTTGAGATTCAATAGCTTGTATTGACGAGTTGTTCAAAAACCAATCATTTTGAATAAAGTGGTGTCTGTAGTTATAGTATTGAATAACAAATTCATATTAGGCAGGTGTCAAACTGGATCCCACGGATCTTTCATATATAATTTTGATGTCAAACGATCAGCGATTGCCTTGAATTGCTACCCTTATCAGGAGCATCACCTACTGCCGAATATATGCTTTGGTATTTTATCATATTGTGAAGAGGATATTTTGTATATATATGAATATAAACATATTTTATAAATCTACAATTATTATCCAATTTTTAACTTGAATATTTCTGTTTTTGCAGACATGGCAGTGGTTGTGGTAGCAAAATAATCACAAAACGTACACATCTCCATTAATTATTAATAAGTATTATAAATACCAATAAAATTTATTGCTTACTTTACAATTGAATAATTAACGGAATATTCCAAGGTTTCTTAACCTTGTGTATCCCTGGTAGCTTTCTACACAACTTTATACGGTAATTAAATTAGTTTGACCCTTGTTGGTGTAGTATGTAGTATGGTAACTAAGATACGCCTCGATAAAATAGCTAAAATATATTTGTTTAACTATTCAAAGAATAGTCTGACTATTTATACTTGGAAAAAGGAAAACTCATTCTCTTTGTAGAGGAGATTGGGCCAGAAAACAAATTAGAAGAAAAGACAAGAAGGTAAGAGAAGACAATAAAATCGTAAAAAGGGATTGACCATTACCATTGAAATAGAAGTTTGGATCAGCCAGAATAGAGTCGAGAAATAAAACCTATATTAATTACAGTGGGCATGGTCCTGTTGTATAAGCTGAAAGACAAAAAAGAAAGGCGAGTACTCAATCAAAAAGTAAAATCGGTAACAAATTCTATCATAATACACATAAAATAATAACTAGCTATTGTAATCAATAAATTTAAATTCCAATTACAAATTTGCAACGGATTATATTGTGGCCTCGTAATCTGACAATTACCCCACAACAAGTCTACTGATTCAAAACTATATGCATTCAAATACAAACAAAAGTCTTCTTGAAAATTCTAACCGCTCAACCCTAGTGCTTTCTTAGCTTAAACCTACTTCTCCAATCATCCACCTCAGACCGAATTTCTTGTTCCTTAAGCTCGTTCAACTCTCTCTCGATTCTCTTGTAACTCAATCGGGCATTGGACTCTTTCTCTTCCAAAGCCTCCATGTCGCTCTTCAATCTTCCCATTTTTCTCACCTCTTCTTCATGTTTGGCATGTAAGTCCTGGTTTTCTCTCTGCAAAACCTCCAACTTACTCTTCATGTCCTTCACTAGCCTCTCCATGATCAACATGTTATTTTCACTTCCATGATATTCACTCAAGTTATTTTCCAACTCCTCAATTTTTCTCAAATAGAATTGCTCGTCGCCACCGTTTATATTTTCTTTATTGACCTCCTTCAACTCCTTAATACTCTTGGTCAACTGTTTTATGTAGGCCTGTAAGCCCTTGTTCTCTTCAACAATCAATAGAACTTGCTCTTTCTCATTATCCAATTGGTTCTGCAATTCCCGCTGGTAGGTCTTATTCTCTTCAATGACTTGCTTATGATCTTTCAATTGTCTCTTCTGCTGACCAAGCAATACCTTGATGCCATCATTCTCGTCGTCGTTGATTGATTCCAACTTGCTCTCCAATTCCAATTTATCTTTCACAATAATGTCTCGCTCCTTTATGATCTTGTCAATAGCCTCATGCAATGTGGAGATTTGCTTCACCATTGAGTCAAGCTTCTTCTTGCTCTCCCTCTCAGACGCCTCATACTTACGTCTAGAGCTATCCAATTCTTCTATTTCAGCATTCAATAAGTCTTTTTCACTCAACAAGCGGCTGATCTTCTCTTTATCATGATCATTCTCACCACGTAGCTTATCCAACGCCAAATTCATCAATTTGATTTCCTTTTTCAAATTAGTTTCAGCAATCAACTTTTCCTGGGTCAACTGATCCACAGTTTTGCCATTCTTGTTTTTGGTATCTACGACCAACTTGAATCTGTAATGCTCCAACTCTTCTACTAGAGACTGGTGGGTAGTTTGCATCCGTTTGATCTCGTTGTCCTTGCTGCCTAATTTAATTTCCAACTGGTTGATCTTCAACTTAAACTTCATAAACCGACTCTCTGAATTCTTATCTTTTATTTTGATTTCATCCAACTGGTGGTTCAATTCGGCCAATTCGTTCTTGTACTTGTTCTCAGCCTTTCTGTTATTGCGGATAATTTGCTCGGAAATCTCCAACTTGTTAAAATAATCCTCGGATCTTTTCTTGTACAACTTATACTGCTTTTGCAATTCATCCATCTTCTCTACCAAAGACTCCATCTTCAATCTGTTGGTGGCCAATTCTTCTTGCAAAATAAACTCTTTACTGTCATCAAAGGAGTCAGCCGAAGGATTATTCATTTCCTCATTTAATAGCTTCTTTAAATTACTGATTTCCTTCTTGGCCTTCGCATACTTCCGGTCAATATCCCTCAATTCTTCCAATAATTGATTATCATTTTTGAGCCCGCGCTCATTAGCATGATCCTTGTCCCTTAATTCTTTTAATTGTTTCTCCGCTGTCCGCAATTTCACCTCAGAGTTTTCGTACTTGATCTTATAAATGTCCTTGAACTCGTCAGTCTTGTTCAAATCATTAAATTTATTAACCAATGAGTTAGGTGACCGTTTAGTGCTCTTCAATTGCTTCTGCAAGTCTGCAGAGTATTCTTCAATCTTCTTGTTGGTCTCCCTCTCGTTTTCGTATAACTCTCTCAACTCTCTAATTTCTTTAACCAATTTCTTGTTTGCATACTCCAACTCCTCTGTGGCTTGCTCGACTGCGCTATCATTTGGAGTGTTCAAGAAGTCATTATTGAAACTTGTTTCCTGCAAATTCACTCTTGAGCCTCGCTTGAACTTTCTCAATTGGGCATTCAACTTTTGATTATCAAAAGACTCAGAGGCTAACCTTGTTTGCAACAATCTGACTTCTTCTTGTAACTTTCTGTTGGCCATCTGTTCTTCTCTAATAATTGCATTCTTTTCTTCAATCTGAAGCTGGAAAGTAGGGTCATCATTGACCACCTTTAGTTCACGGTTTGTCAGGTCACCATTATTATCCATTGACGCCAATTCGCTCTCCAAATCCTTGACTTTTAGTTGCTCAATTTCATGTGCCTCTTTAAGCTCTGCCAATTCCTTCTCAATAGCTCTCTTGCTGTGCTTCAATTCTAAAATATCACTATCATGCTTTTGTCTGCCTCTGTCAAACTTAATATCATCTGCAATTTTGATTTTCAACAAGTTTTTAGCCTCAATAGCATCACTCTCCAATTTCTTGAACTTGCTCTCAACAACAGCCATATCCTTGAGTACCTTGGCGTTTTCAACACTCAATTTATCATTAATTTCAGTGAGACGTTCGACTTCAGCAGTCTTCTCACTTATGCTCTTGTTCAAACCGTCCAAATCCCTTAATTTGGTAGACTTGCTCATTTCTAGCTTCATTGAACTATCCTTGAACTTGATCAACTGTTCTTTCAAAGAGACATTCTCATTAGTTAACTTCTTAATCTCCAAGTTCAACTTAGTCTGACTGCTTTTGATCTGCAACTCAATTTGACTATTTTGCTCATTCTTGACAGTAACCAATTCCTTTTGCAATTTAGACTTCTCATCTCCAATTGTCTTCTTTTGAAGTTCAAGCTCCTCAATCTTCTTCTTGAGAGCCTTGTTATCACTCTGAAATTTCTCAATCTTCTTTTCATTTATAGACCTACTATTGGCAATCCCTTCATGTTCGGCCTTTAATTTAGCTAATTCAGCAACATATTTCTCCAACTCCTGCCCATTTATAATCTCTTTCTTGGTGAGTTCTTGTAAGTCCAGCTCCTTAGATGACAATAACGATCTTTCATTACTCAACTCAGCCGTCAAATTCTTTAAGTCAGCGGTCAACTGCTCATTAGCCTCTGCATGTTTTGCACTTTCTAATGAGATTCGTTCAATTTCGGCCTTGTACTTGTTAGCTTCGTCGATAATCAACTGCTGCTTTTTCTGATGCTGATTGCTATCCAACAAGGGCTTTATTTTAAGCATCAAACTGTACCACTTGTTCTTTCTCAAGTCATTGTATATCAAAAAGTTGCGCTTCAAGATCTTAGCCGACTGCAATTTTCTAATTCCATGTGTAATCCTATTTCTTACCAACTTTCCACGAACAATATTTTGCAAGTCACTGAATATTCTGGTGAAGATCTCTTCCCGTTTTATTTCCAAGTCTGCCAACACTCCATTCTTGAAGAAGATCTTTGTCAACCCAATCTTGTACAACTCCGGGCTCAAATCAATGTTCTTCAAAATGATCTCACAGTTCTTCTTGTAGTCATTATCACTATTGTAATTGTTGATCAACAACTTGTATCTGGTATAAAACTCCTTGAAGAAGATTCGATTAGGATACCCTGCCCGAGCAATTCTGATACCTTCCAAGACACCATTACAACGTAACTGTTCAAGAACTAATTTCTTATCAAACTCATATGACTTCTTCTTGTTGTTGGGCAAGATACATCGGACGAAATGCGGATATGTATCTGACAACTGGCCCATTAAATCGACCAACTGTTCCTTGTGCTTGTACCCAACGGTTCTCAACATAGCTTTGCCCTGGTTTTCTTGAACAGCATCCTGGAATAATTTGCTGATGTGCTTGTTCTTACTGGTGACTAAGAGCTCCACGGCGTTTTGGTTCAACGGATCACGGTTTTTTGCAAGCCAACCATCAATGGTGTAGTCGACTTTAGAGGCATAATGGACGATGGTGAACCCGTTGTTGTATCTTGACTTCTGGAACTTGGCAGATTTTTTGTCCCAAAGATCATTTAACTTGTGTATGAAGGACTCATCCGAGGCCTTTGGAACGATACACTCTTCGTTTAGCACAGACAATATACCAATTGGGTTTTGCTTGCTTTCAATCAAGTCAATAGTATCCTGCAAGTCCTTTCCATAGTCGATAAATTTCCAGTTGATGTTCTCCTTTATGTACTCATTCTGCTCCAAAATAAACATGTGGTGGTTGAAGAACTGTTGTAATTTCTCATTGGTGTAGTTGATGCACAACTGCTCAAACGAATTAGACTTGAAGATCTCAAATCCTGCAATGTCCAATACGCCGATAAAGTTGCTAGAGTTCAAGTTGTGATCCAAGCTATCATTGATCCTGTCGACGATAAACTTGAAAGTTTTCTCATACAAATACTTGGAAATGGCATCGAGGGAAAACTTCACCTGACTTGTAGTCTTTGATTGTACCACAAACTCCTTACCAGCCTTAACTTTTGGCGTCAATATCACAGACTTGAAGTCCTTGACGTCGACCTCTAATAACAGACACAACTGCTCGATTGGAGCTGATGCGGAGAATCGTGCTCTGTCATTGTCCTTGGTGTCAAAGGCAATATTACCAACCAACAACACAATGGCGATGGTCTTAAAGATCTCCCAATACTCTTCCTTTTGAAACTTCATGATCTCAAACGCATGGATCAAGTTCTTAAACTCCTTTTTATCATCGACGTTAGGAATGCTTGTATTGCCGTTCTTCAAGTATTTGTAATTCTTGATGTTGTCCTCCGTCAAAAACAATTGCTTCTTTTCATCGGCAGTCAAGCCGAGCAATAGCTGATAGAATATGTGGTAATTTCTCTCTTGGGGAGACTGGTTTATGACCCGGGACTTCTCCAACAAGTACCAGTCAATATTGGCCCCAGAGATCTTGCCCTTTGATGTAAACTCTATCCGGATGAACTTTCCAAATCGCGAGGAGTTGTTGTTGCGCACCGTCTGCGAATTTCCAAACGACTCCAAGATCGGATTCGCCTGGATGATCTGCTCTTCAAACGAATTTTCGGCGATTTTGTCGGCATCAGAAGTAATTGCCGCCAAGTACTGGATGATCTTCTTTGTGTTCTCTGTCTTTCCGGCACCTGACTCCCCAGTAACCAAGATCGACTGGTTCTGCTGCTTATCGATCATGTAACGGTATGTCAACTCGGTGATGGCAAAAACATGGGGCTTGTTTTCTTTGGTGTTATTATACATGTCCACATAGTCCCTGCCGTAGATGGAGATGTTGAAATACGGGTTGATTGCCACAAGAAAGAGCCCAGAGTATGTGTATATCAGATCCTTCAGGTACCGTTTCTCCAAGTTGAACAACACAGAAGGCTCGTTCAAGTACGTCAACTCTGCCAAGTCATCACAGTTGTTGAATTTTGGTGGATTCACCTTTTCCACCTCATCCTTCATGACTATTCGATCCTGATCATCCTCACATCGTACCTTGAGCTTCGTACCTTCATCCAAGTCATCCTCAATAATAAATCCCTTGATGAACGTCTTAGACTTGTCGCTAATCCACACCCACTTGTGGGAATTGAACTCTATCTCATCTTCGTTCGTCATTCCTAACGGTAACGGGTTTTTCTTTTGATGAGGTAGTCAATGTTTTGATGATGTAGCCAATGTTTTGATTATAGTTACGAGCACTGGGCAGACGGTGAAATGTCCACACTGGAAACTATGGTAGTCGCAGATCAAAGACCATCATCCAAATTAGGCAGACTATAGAATTTTATGCTCATCTGGCTTTATTCTACACTTGCACTGACCAAAATGTACGTAGTAGACCAGACTTTGTTGTATAGCTTTCCCTAGGCAACTGTTTGCTGATGATGCTCGCTGCAACTTTTCCCCATTAGTATGCCAGCTTGGCTCAATTCAGTTCATGGACTACGCTAGTTTGTCCTGAAACCAGTGGAAATATACGCGTTTGCGCGTACTATACAATCTAAATATGCTAGCTAATTTACTTGCCGCGTGCTCTTGGCTCGCTTAAATATGTTAAATAGACTCACTGGCTTCTTGTTGTGCTTGCTGTCGATAGTACTTTGATTGCTGTTGAATTGTACTCTGAGATACCTTAGCAACCTCCTTGACTGGTGTCGTAGACTATTTCTCAGACTTGGGTTATGATTCGTACTAGTAGTGGAATCCTTGTACGAGCTTAATCCGCTTCCAAGCCGGTCTTTGTCGCTAAAATGATGAAGCAGTTCCTGGTAATTTCTAGAACTTCCAGGGTAAAAATCGATACATGACAGTGGATTAACTGGGCTCGTTACATTGGAGTCTTGGTCGCCTGGTTGTGTTATTAGCCCTCTGTTGTGTATAGCGCTTTTTGACTTGGGATTGAATTCTGTAATCTGTGGCCTGGCTTGGGACTTGGAGTATGGTTTGAATCGTGATTCAGGTGGTGAATTTTCAATGTGCATATCATCAATATGTAAATCCTCAACTTGTAATTTACTCTGTGTGTTTACTTTTAATTTTCCGATTTGTATTACCTCAAAGTATACTTCTTTGGGTCTTGATGTATTTTCAGTGTGAGGTTCCAAATGCCGTTGGGATTCTTGGGAAGCTATGGGAGGTTTAGATACTGATTTAGATTCATGCTGCAAGAGTGGATCACCTTCAGACTCCAAGAGTGGATTATTTCCAGACTCCAAGAGTGGATCATTTCCAGACTCCAATGGTGAACTATTTCCAGGCTCCAAGTGTGAATCATTTCTTGACTCCAAGAGTGGATCATTTCCAGACTCCAATGGTGAATCATTTCCAGGCTCCAAGTGTGAACCAAGACTCTCCAAAAGTAAATCATGTTCAGACTCTAACGGCAAATCATTTTCAGATCCCAAGAGTAAATCAGACTCCAAGGACAACTCCACTTGAGACTCATTTCCCAATTCCAAAGCCTTTAGTTGCCCAGAGTAAATCTCTGCTTGACTATGGCAGCTAATCTGCCCATCACGATAAATGACGTTTTGGTCTTCAAACAAGTGGGCATCTAGCCCAAAATCAACAAACTCCGATGCAATGTTACGAAATACCTTAAACGTTACGGTACACACTGCGGCCATTTGTTTTGGATTGAAGACCAGTGCATTTTTCCATAATCACAAATGGCATGGCTGAAGAAGTGCGCATGTGTATATATGCAAACATTACCCTACCCGTGATACGGTTGAAATCTTCAAGTGGCAATATACTAGAGGTTACAACATGTCAAGTAAGTGGAGAAAAAATGCATTGAACAAGTACTAACGAGCAGGCTCGGCTGGATTTGATAGACACATTACGATTTTCTCGCCTGAGGGGAGATTGTTCCAGGTTGAATATGCATTTAAAGCAGTGACTGCCAGTAATATAACTGCCATTGGCATAACAGGAAAAGACGCCGTGGTTCTAATTTCACAGAAGAAGGTACCGGACAAGTTGTTGGACCCAAAGACAGTGAGCTACTTGTTCAAGATCACAAAGAACGTGGGAATGTTAGCCACTGGATCAATTGCTGATGCCCGAGCTTTGGCGACACGAGCCAGAGGCGAGGCTGCGGAGTTCAATTATAAGTACGGGTATCCAATCTCTGCCGATGTTTTGGCGAAGCGGATGGCCAACAACTCTCAAATTTATACGCAGCGGGCGTACATGAGACCAATGGGGGCAGTATGTACCTTTGCTGCCATTGACGACGAGAAGGGAGCGTTGTTGTACAAGTCTGATCCTGCTGGCTACTACACGGGGTCTAAGGCAGTTGCCATTGGTCCTAAGCAGGATGAGGCCACCACAGCTTTGGAGAAGAAGTACAAGAATAAGGAGTATTTGAAAGGTGACTGGGTGAAGTTGGTGGAGACTGCGATTATCACGTTGTCGAATATTTTGAACAGCGAGTTCAAGAAGGACGATATTGAGATTGGTGTTGCCCTTGCCGATGATTTCAAGATATTGAGCAGTGACGAGATTGAGGAGCGGTTGATTTCCATAGCCGAGCAAGATTAGTAATGAATGTACAACTGCCAATAGTGTAGTTTGTAGATTTGATTGGTGGTTGTATAAACCATTGGTGTATATTATGGCTTGTTACATTGTACAGTTGTAGTATAGCAAGATGCACAAGATTATTATGAGGTACCATTGGTATAGTATTAATTAGTCTGGTATATATTAGTTTGGTATATATATTAGTTTGGTATATATATTAGTTTGGTATATATATTAGTTTGGTATATATATTAGTTCATTATAAAATGGTACACTATTATTCATCATACCATCACACTATACCCAAACCAGATATCTATAATCCAGCCAATTATCCATACACATCAATATGTACAAGCCATGCCATGCGAATATATAAACAACCGTCCTTGCCCATGTGGATTATCCTGTACTCTCATAAAAGTATATTAATACGTGATGCTGTACATGTGCAATTTGAATCATGCCATTGCTTCCATGCCATACAGTTGCGTTACCATGTCATAATATTCGTTGTTTTATTGTCAATGCTTCTATAGTACAAGTGGCGGTGCAATCTCTACACCTTTTTCATGTTCAACTTCAAAAAGTTTGTAATCAACTGGTTATTCTGGAACGCAGGGTTCTGGGCAATCGCGTCAATTTGCGACGGAGTGAGCTGCGGGAGATTCAAATTTTTATTCTTCAACAAGTTGGTGAGCGCCTGGCTATACGACTGTGCCGAAAACTCCTGACTTGGTGCCGCCTGTGGAGCAGGGTGATACCCATTGTTCATCATCCGGCTGTTTATTGGCATGGGCACCACCGGCACCACGGGTTTGTGTACCGGCTTCTTGGTCTGTTCCAAGCTGGCCTTGCGAAGCTCCTCCAACTGAAGATGCCGGTTAAGAATGTTCAATGCGATTTCCGACTTGACTTCCGACGCGCCATTCTCAGAGAGGTATAGGTTTTTCACCTCAATGCCAGCGATGCCTTTTGTCACAATCTCGTCAATAAGATACTTTGTGATTTCCGTTACCGACTCGTTTGTCGAGCTAAAGTTGTAGTAATTGATGAAGCCCTCATTCAGATACTGTCCATTGGTATTGCTGCTGGTGCCATATGTATTCTGTCTCTTGTGTTTCTTCTTGCTGCCCGGCTCCGTCTCCTCGTTCATTGCAATGATCGATGCATCGTTTGTTAACTGTGAAAGTGCCTTGCTCTCTCCACCATTTAGATACTCGTGTTTGCTGGTGGGCTCGGGAATATCTGGGAGCTCAAAGTCCGAATCCACGGAATGTGAGCGCTTACGGTTGCTCGCTGGCGATTTCTGCTCAAAATTCAGCTTTTTAATCAAGTCGACCGAATCTAAGGAGTTGCAATGTAGTAAGAGCTCAATCGAATCATAATAATTGCAGTCACTCGTCATGGCTTCTAATTTTTTTTTTTTTTTTTTCTCGTGAGTGGTTGAAGAAAAATTTCGCCCCTTGTTTTTCCCAGGATACACCTACATGCTTCAACTATAGTATAACATTATTAAAACTAAAAAACATAACGAAAATATATATATATATAATGCACTCAGTCCCCATCCACTCTCACACAAGTAGTTCATTCAACTCGCCCCACTTCAACACCTGGTCCAAATTGTCAAAGTCTTCGAATCTCACTTCTTCCCGGAAGTGCTTCTCCTTGTACAACTTGAACAAGTCGCCAAAGTCGTCCAACATTGTCTTGAAAAACGGCATGCCTCCCCGCGGAGCCTTCTCCAGCACCTGTAGCGATTCGTAAATGTACTTGAGCGCATCGTACGACTTGTATTCCATACTGTCGTCGTTGAAGTTTCTGCAAAGGTCCATGGAGTTGTTTCTGAGAATCGACTTTGGGCCGCCTGCTGGCTGGACTTTATTGCGGGCCATGTTAATTGATGGACGCCCCATCTCCTCTGGTAGCTTTGGAATAGGGCCGATGTCCTTGCTGTTCATTAACAAGTCGATAATATAGTATAGCCAGAGCACATTGGTCTTAGGACAGGACCTAGCCCAGTTCTTGCCGACCAAGGACTTCATGTGGCGATAAGTCTGGTTGATTTGCTGGTTTGTGTGGGATATCAAATCCAAGTTTTTGAACTTGTCGGTGCTGACACGCGAGAACTTGAAGTCGATGATTACAAGCTTGAGGTCCAAATTCTCATCCATGCTGACCAATATGTTGTTCCAGGTGAGATTGCGGTGCTCGAAGTTGTACAACAACTCGGATGTCTTGAGGATCTTGGTCAAGTTCCAGAAGAGGGCGTTGGCCTGCTTCCAGCTGTAGATTGGGAAGTCCTTGAGGGTCTTGCCGCCAAACTCAAAGATCTGGACCAAGTACATTTGGTTCTTGGTGAAGTGGTCTGGCCGTGGGCAGATGTTCAGGCTGTTGATGTTGTTGAAGTCCCATTCCTTCAACAAGGTCTTGGAATACTCTCCCTTGACCACGATGGAGTACTTCAAATTGACAAACCCCTGACAGTTTTGCAACTTGTTGATCACTGCCATCTCCTGCACCATGTCGTCGAGCGAGTAGTAACCGCCAATTGGCACCACTTTCATGATGTTGTAGTTTTTCATGGACTTGAGCGAGCGTTCGATAAACACCTCCAAGTGATTCAGGCTGTGGTAGCTTTTGAACTGCATCTTGTCCTTGATTTGCTTCATGCGCAACTGGACAAAGTCCTCAAAGTCGATGACGAGGTTGTTTGAGCTGTTGCACAAGTTCATCAACCGGTGCAAGTCGTTGAAGTCGACCTCGTTTTCGTTGGACAACTTCCGCGCCGGGATCGCGTTGTAGAGCACGTTTGGGTAGTATGTGAACGTGGAGCTTGTCAACAAGTCATTGTAATCGCTGATCGCCGTCGCTGGTTCCGCGCCAGGCGGACTTTCTATCAAGCTGGAGGACGAGCTGCTGGCTCTGAAGCCGAAGCTCATGCTGCGCTTGTGGAACTTGAACTTGAATGTGTCGTAGTCGGCGTCCAGCGACTCTTGGGCTCTTGGAGCGTCGAGCGACTTGCGCGACGAGATCGAGAAGTTGCGCAACCGCTTGTTCTTGCCGCCAAACTTGAATAGCTTCCTGGTAAAGCTGCTGGAGGACGAATCGGTGTGCTTCAAGGCGTTGAACTTCTTCAGCATCGTGGACGAGACCCCGGCCGAGTACTTGCTGTTGTTGGACTGGTTTGTTGCCAACTGCTCCAACTTGGTGCTGCCAATGCTGTGGGTATCTCTTGTGTCTGGCCGTCGCACCGAGCCTGCGCGTTTGAGGGTGTTCTTCAACATGTTGAAGGAGCGTTTTGCCCGCAACGTCTTTTCCGGGAGCACGCTCGCGTGTTCCGGCAAGGATTTGTTCAAGCTGCGGTTGAAGATGTTGAGTGACGAGGAGGAGGATTGTACCGACTGCTCTGGGGCCAACGACGCGATGGAGATCTCGTCCTCCTCCTTCAATAGGTCCTGGGACGGAGACGGGAGTGGAGATATGGTGGACTTTGAATCGCGGGTAGCACAGTGCAATACTGTTGCCTGGTCATCGTCAATGACGCTTTGGGGCTCGTTGATGTTGCTGTTTTTGTTGAGGATGTTCACGCCCACGATTCCCGGCACCGAAGCCTGCAACTGGCTGAAGCGAGGAGTGATTGCATTCTCCAAGTCGTCATTGTCGACGGAGACTGCATCAAAGTACTGTATGGAGGAGTCTCCGAGAAGCGTGGAGTTTGATATGACGGAGTTGCGGTAGCCAATGAAGGAGGAGTCGTTGGAGAAGCTGCGCTCGAACTTGCGGCAAAAGTCGCTGGAGGTGGAGACCAAGGAGTATCTTCCGATGCTCTTGATGAACTGCTGGTTGGAGCTGGCGGAGATTACGGAGATGCGGTTCTTGAGGGAGTTGCTGGAGCGTTTCTTGCCCACGGTGCCAGAGGCCGAGAACCTTCTACGGGTCTTTTCGTCCGGCACCACCGACACGCGACTCGGCCGGTCTTTTGTGGGCGAATAGTAGTGTCTCCGCGGGAGATTCTCCTTGTCCGGCTCGGCAGCTGCGTCCTTGTCCTTGGCCAAAAGCTGGCCCAAGTTTATTGAGGTGTTCTTGTCAAACAAGTAGTCCTTTTCGTGCTCGGTCACCGACTGGATGATCTTGTTGAACTCGTCGTTGGTCTCTAATTGGAACGAGGAGTCAAACGTGTCCTCGTTATTGAACGGAGACTTGTGGGCAGTCGCAGTCATGGTGACAATGGCGAGAGAAGAAACGGTTCCACACCAGGGTATTGTTTGGGTAAAATATAAGTGTTTAGGAAAGTCTGGATGTGCATGGGCCTGCATGGCTAGAGGAATTTTCAATGCGACGAATATGCTGAAGATCCATGGTTAGATTGACCTGATCGGGCATATTGAAACAAGCAGCGGAACACCATGTCCGGCGATGGAGCGGGCAATTTGCATCGTCAATTGGTCGTGGTGCTCGAGCTCGGGATGCCATGGAGTGGAATGCAATGCCCAGACTTCAAACGGAATGCCATGGACGGCATGCTACAAGCGAAGCCCGGGGCTAAACCGGGATTATTGGGCAGAATGCGGCGAGACTGAGGTACCAAACCGGGCTTTACAGGGCGGAATTCGGCAAGACTGGGGTGCTAATCCGGGCTTACTGGACAGAATTCGGCGAGATCAAACCTGAGACACAGACTACAGACCATCAACTATACGTATATGGTAAGTGACTATACATATGGCTGGATATATACCTGGTTACTTTGCACCATATATCTCGCTACCTCGCTACCTCACTACCTCGCTACCTCGCTACCTCACTACCTCACTACCTCACTACCTCGCTACCATATCAAGCCCAAGACCACGAAATCTGAAGCACCCCAATGTCCAAGTCGGCCAATTCGCCAAACGCAGACGGGGAAAAGTCCAAATCGTAGTACGCACAGCTCTCACACGCATCCACCACCCGGACCTGGACAGTCTTTCCCTGGTACTCTGCATTGATTAGCCGTCCACAGTAGTTTGCACTGTCGTACAATGCCTGCGAAAGAGCAACGACGTGATCCTCAGCGGTGCTGCTGGTACCACAGGCGTCTGCACTTGGCTGGTAGAAGGTGCCTCTTCCAGAATGCGACGCCAGACCAGACTCGGCTGGTGCATTGCCGGAGGGTTGCACGGTAGAAGTGGAATTGGTGCTGGTGGAATCGTCTGGCGACACAGTGACAGTCACCGTTTGACGTTCGGTGACGGTGACTGCAGGTGCAGTTGCAGCAAGGGCCAAAGGTGCAATCAAGAATAAAGGAGAGAATAACATAATGAGTGTGCCAGATGTGTTGTTGGCGGCGGTATTTATATTTTGCAAGATCCAAGCTGCGTTTCTTTTTGCACTGTGCATTCGCTTCAAGGTTATTGTCTCGCTTAACAAGGTTGGGTTGCAGGAGATCTAGCCAGGCCAACGGCTGATTGACGATGAGTGGGATGTATGGGAGTGGAAATGCAATTGGAATTGGAATGCAATTGGAATAGGAATTGGAATGCAATTGGAATAGGAATTGGAATGCAATTGGAATAGGAATTGGAATTGGAATGCAAATGTAATTGGAATAGGAATTGGAATGCAAATGTAATTGGAATAGGAATTGGAATGCAATTGGAATTGTAAATTAAAATTGCAACTTGGGAGTGGAAACGCAATTGCAATTGCAACTTAAATTACAATGCAAACTAAACCAATCATGCCATTTGTATATGCTACACTATTCACTGCCCTCTCACTCGTACATCCGGCCCTCATACCTCTTGACAAACCTCTCAGGCACATCCACATACCTACATCTCACCCAATCTGCAAATCCTTTACCAAGACAGTCAACCCTCGCACTGGAACTCACACCTCGACCCAACACCCCATACACCACAAAGTGCACGGCCCGGATCCGTGGAAACTCGACTCGTTCAACGTAGTGGTCGCCCACCAAGTCTCGGAGCTTGCTGCGGCTCATGACCGTCCTCAACCACTGGTACTCGTCGTCCTCATGCACAAACAAGCCGATGTTGACGTTCGAGCCCTTGTCGCCAGACCGTGCTAGCACAAATGAAGCAAGCGGTGCGCGCACCGTGCTGCCAAACGTCGCCAAGTCGGCTGGACGTGCCGTGTCGTAGCTTTCCCGCGAATCAAGAGGCTCGGTTGCCGTCACTGGCTCCACTGCATACGTTTCCCCGCCCACCAACGTCACCGTTTCCTTCAAGTGGCGCTGCTCGATTAGGCACGGGTAGAAGGAATTGATTTCCTTCGGGACCAAGGTGCGCATGTCGCGGGAAAAGTGGAACCCCGAGTAGTGCTGCATCCCGTAGTGGTTCAATCCATCGGCCAAGGCCACTAGTGGGTCCTGCGACGGTGCCTGGGCGATGATCCGCATGTGGCTCGTGCCAAGGTCCTGTGTAGCGGCGTCGATGTCGGGATGCGCAAACTGCTGGAACTCAAGCAAGTCAAACTGCCCAAGCATCCCCGTGTCCTTGTCCAAGTAGCGGAGCAACTGCATCTTCTGCAACCGGAACTTGGCATCGACCTCGGCCGCAGTTCCAGTGGCATGGACCGAGATCTCGGCCTGGAACCCGCTGTCGTAGAACAACGCCAACTTCGTGGTCGGAGGCGGCGGAGCGCCGCGGATTCCGCTCACCTTGACCCGGTCAGGCCCAACGTCGGTGATTTCCACGTCGTGAAGCAACGCCTTGACGTCGCTGTGCAAATACGTGCTGCCCTGGAGCTCGTACAAGAACTGCGCACGGCATGTGTCTTGGTTGACGAGCCCGTTGAACCGCGGGTTCTTGGTGACAACAAACGTGCCGTCCTGCGCAATCTCCACCACCGGGTACCCAATATCCACCAACTTCTCCAACGGGTACCGGAAAAAGTCGCAGAAGTTCGCCCCGGTGGTGTACCCGCTGCACTCGCTCAAGTGGCCGGCTATGAGCGCCCCGGCCAACGCATGGTAGTCCGCCCAGCCCCAGCCGTGCCACCAGGCCGCCAACGCAACCACAGGCGACGCGTCGGCCACCCGCCCGCAGATGATGATGTCCGCCTGGTCAAGCCCCCGGGCGATCGCCCGCGCACCGAGGTAGGCGTTCAACGACACCACCGAGAAGTCGTGCTCGAGAAACTTGGTGACAATCGGGTCCTGGACAACGTCGCCGTTGCCCGAATCCAAGTGGCGCATTCCCTGGGCCACGACCTCTTTTGCCTCGTGGTACAAATCGTCGCCAGACACATAGGCCACCACCAATTCGAGTTCTCTTGCCCTGCACTCGCCCTGGATCTTCTCCGCAAGACCACGCGGGTTAAGGGCTCCGCCATTGACCACTACCTTGATTTTCCGCTCGCAAATCGCCTCGAGCGACTGCAAAAGCCCTTGCTCGCACGTCTTTTCCCACCCGGGATGCGTCCCACCACGATACCCTCGCGAGTTGTCCGCCAAGTTCATCTCGGCTAAGTAGTCCCCATATACCGCATCGACGTTGCCAAGGGTCGCTTGCCGGTGCACCTGGATAGGCAGGTCCATGTTGGCCCCACTGCAGTTGGCAATGACTATCGGCCGTCTTTTGGTCCCCGGTTCGCTCTGCTCTTTTGGTTGATTTGTCATGTTGCCATGCCCAGCTGGCGTATCCAGTTATATAGTCGCAACCACAATACAGAGGGGAGCGATGGCCCAGTTACTCTCCGATGCACGATGTCACCACTTGCTTTTGACAGGGACCGTGGACAAGACCTGTGCGACGCGTCGGACTAGCCTAGTAGGTACATGCTGGGGCAGTATATTACAGAGTCACCAGTTGCCTTTACCGATGGAGCAATGTGAATCGTCATACTGGCCGAGTATGCTGTGTTTTTTGCCATGTAGATCTGCCATGTGAATCTTGCTCTGGCCTGAATCTACTCACATCGTCACAGGCTGCTATCTCTACTGTTTAACCAGTGGTTCTGCTGGCCTACAACATTTGACTACAACCGGGTTTCCAAGCCGCAACATAAATATGCCATCAAATACGGACCAATTGCAGTTGCCATCAAATACGGACCAATTGCAGTTGCCTTACATCACTGCCGGTCCAGAAATCACAATGGTGTTTGACACTTCCAGAATGACTCGCAATGGCTCAACGGCACGGCAAATGAACACTTCTGTCACACTGGTGGGGTCACGTTCTCCCCAGCTGAGTGTCATACCTCCAAGTGGGTAAAATTGTTTACTCCGCTGCACATTCATGGTAAAACCGCGTCGTTGACTCTCCAACGGTCAATATTGCTAAGAAGTGCTCATTTTATGACCAATGTAGTCGATATGTACAACTGGATCCCATTCGGTCCAAATAATTTATAAAGCAAAGTCGGGATGCTAGTTTGCTGGGCCAAGACATGCGACATCCAATTGTCACTCTTCCGCATATCGGAATCCAGAAACGATAGCCAATGCAAGACCTGATGTATCATGCCGGTGGATAATGGCTTTTCAAGCAGAGGTTGAACATGGCAATTGGTAGTTTTGTTGAGTTGTCTCATGACAGGGCTATTGCAAGGCGAAGCACTAATGATGGTCAATGTGATTGAAATGTCGGTAAAAGTTGAAATACGACAATTTATCGGACCCTAACCAATCTGTGCTACAGTGGACTGATGTAAACTTATCCAAGGCTATAGTTCCCAGAGGTTTATACTTTACCATCTACGACAAAGGACTGCCTACTATCTATCTGGAGAAGCGTCCAAGGACGAAAGCTCCGAGTGGTGTTGGTGACTGCTCATCAGTAAGGATATGGCGTTCTAAGCAAATGGCTAGGGCCATTCCCAGGGTAGCATTGTATGCTGTGAGGCGAAATTTCTACTAGTCCAATGCTGGTGTGGAATTCCAATGGTATTTGGCTCATATTTTTGGTGACTAGGTGATGGTTGATTCGAGTGAGATGTGGGCATATGAGGTATAGGCATATGAGGTATAGGCATATGAGGTATAGGCATATGAGATAGAGAAGGACTAGTGAGCTCATGGAACATTAAACAGTCTTACACCTAGTTTCACACCTAGTGCATGATGGGACTTTGGCATTGTCAAATGTTGATACTGTATAGGATGGGCCAAAACATGTTTCTTGATTAGCCAAGGGACCAATGGACGCGATTGCCGGATCTCTTTACCTGTACAGTGGTTTACTACGGTAGAGCTTGGGAAAAGCCATGACTGAGATGTTCCTGGATGTTTCTAAAATGGATATTGATGGTGTTTATTTCAATGGGCTAATTTTGACATTTGTATTATCGATAGTATCAACATTCTTTGATACTCGTTATACGATTTCATCATTGGCCCGTTTATATAAACCTTTTGCAATGCTCTGTCGTAATGGCCAGACTTTTACAACGAGAAACGTATGGTTTCAGTTACAAGACGAAGGATGGAATATGATATCATGTTTCGAGTATATGAAAGCAGCCAAACGGTTAAGTAGCCGGTTAAGCAGCCGGTTAAGGAGCCGGTTAAGCAGCCCAATACAACTACTTGACCACTCGAGTATAATACACGCTAGAAAATCAGATTTAACCATCAAGGAGCAAATGCATGTTATCCTAGTCCAAAGGAATGACTTTTAATTTCATATTAATCTTGTACCACTATGTAACCACTCCTACATTACCAAAACCATCTATTAAATTACAGCCGGCTTTTCAGACTTCACATTGGCAGCCTCAACATACTCGCCACACTTCAATGTCGTAACTATAAACTCAATCCCATTGACCACGTTGTTCAAGATATACACCCACCCGGCGACGCCAATGACCCCAGTCTCCATCAGAGGAAACGCGACCCAGTACTCAAAAGCCCATGGCAAAAGCCCGCGTGGGAAATACACGAGCGGCTCACGCCGATACATGATCTTGTAGTACCACAACGGGGCAAAAGTCACGGCGGTGATGCCCCACTTGACTCTGGACAACGTGGCCTGTTGGCTGTCGAGCAAGGACTTTTCCTGTGCGTCAATCTCGGCCTTGAGCTTGTCGTACTTGCGGTTCAACTTTGTCCATTTTGCATACTGGTCCTGGGCACTGACTCCAAGTCGTTGTTGGTAGATTTCGCGGAGCTCGACTTTCTTGAGGTGCAACGTCTGGTACTCGCGGTTGGAGGAGAGGTAGAGGCCGTGCAAACGGGCGGCAATTGCATCCTTGCCAGCTGCCCTGACGACGTAGTTGAGAAGCACGATCGCCGCGACGATTAGTAAAAGACCCATGAAGCACATTTGAACAATGGCTGCACATTTTGCCAGGGCGACCTGCGTGCGCGTAGCAAGCGAGGAGGGTGGGCGAGAGGTTAAAAAAAAGCATAGTCAATTTGGTTGCAATGTCTGCGTGGAAACCGAACCAGGCCACTGGCGACGACGATGCGTCGTCGGTGGAGTATGACTCGTGGATCTCTAATTTCTGCACGCTCTTTGGGCACGATTACTTTGTGGAGGTGAACCAGGACTTCATTGAGGACGACTTCAACTTGACTGGGCTCTCCTCGATAATACCGCACTACCGCGAGGCGCTCGACTTGATACTAGACTTTGAGCCGGAGTCGCCGATCATCGCCAGCGACTTGGCGCTCGTTGAGCACAGCGCCGAGGAGTTGTATGGGTTGATCCATGCGCGGTACATTTTGACCAAGGAGGGGCTCAATGCCATGGCCGAGAAGTACGAAAACGGGCACTTTGGTCACTGTTCGCGGGTGAACTGCGACGGGATGTTGTTGCTTCCGATTGGCCGCTACGACCTGCCTGGCGTGGAAACCGTGCGGCTCTACTGCCCGTGCTGCTGCGACATCTACTTCCCGTCATCGCTGCGGTACTTGAACATTGACGGGGCGTACTTTGGCACGACGTTCCCCGGGTTGTTCATCTCGACGTTCAAGGAGGTCGAGCGGCAGGCCCAGACGCGCCAGGAGAAGGACACGTTTGCCTTGAAGGTGTTTGGCTTCAAGATCAACAAGCTCAGCAAGTGCGGACCCCGCATGAAGTGGTTGCGGCTGTTCCCGCGCACCGACGAGGAGATCGCGGAGTACAATAGCTGCGAGTACGCGGTGCAGGACAAGGAGACCGACGACGACGTCGCCATGAAGCAAGAGGCCGTGTAGTCTCTGTGTATTTCTATGTACATTAATGTGTCAAGTTCACCGGTTTTCCTGGCTCCCATTCCTTTATAGCATTTTTAATATTACTCCAGTATGTTAGCCTCACCGTCTCAAGCATCGCTTGGTTGTAGTCTGCCATCGCATACATGCTATTGAGCAGCCGCTCGCTGTAGGCAATCCGCTCG
Source organism: Saccharomycopsis phalli (assembly GCA_020342235.1). Classification (NCBI taxonomy): domain Eukaryota; kingdom Fungi; phylum Ascomycota; class Saccharomycetes; order Ascoideales; family Saccharomycopsidaceae; genus Saccharomycopsis; species Saccharomycopsis phalli. The sequence goes on from CP073215.1 coordinate 971,518, forward strand.
TCGTTCGCCTCCTTCAACCGGCCAAGCTCCTCGTAGCTGCCACACGCCTCGAGCTCCTCGTGGATCTCCAAAATGTCCGTCAAAAGCTCAGTGTCGGCTGACGCAATCCGCTTGAACAACGCGTCGTTGTCGTCTGACAAGTCAATCGACCGGAGATAGAGCACGTGCAACGACCGCTGGAGCGGCGACCGGAGCGTCCCGTACGCCCGGTTGAGAAGCTGCGACTTGTCGGCAGTGCCGTTTCGAAGCCGGTCCGGGTGCACCAACTCTTGCTGCCGGAGAAACTCTTGCCTAAGTTTCCGGAGATCCACCTTGAACGGATCCTTTGGCGGCCCGCAGTTTGGGAAGAGCTTCGGGAACATGGCAAAGTAGTTTACCGGCGAATTCGCCCGGTACATGCGGTAGAAGAGCATGTTGATGGTTTATGGAACCATTGGGAGTGCCTTGTAGGGTGCCGGGCACATAACGCACACAACCACCATCGCACACAACCACCACCACACACAACCACCTCGGGCACGCAACCGGATTTAAATTTCACACCTCCGTCAGTCAGGCCATGAAGCGTAGCATCACATTTGCACGACGGTACTCCACCGCGGAACCGTACAAATATTCCATGCTCGCCAACAAGGTGAGCGTCGCAACAAACCCCTTGCCAAACCATTTCTCGGCTCTTGGCGTGTACATGAATTGTGGGTCGCGCTTCGAAGGACCGGACCTAAAGGGTACCAGCCACTTGATTGATAAGTTGGCGTTCAATTCAACACAAAAGTTCTCCGCGCCCGAGATGCTCCGCAACTTGGAGAAGCTCGGAGGTAACTACATGTGCTCCTCGTCGCGTGAGTCCGTCATGTACCAGACGTCAGTGTTCAACAAAGACGTCGAGAGCATGTGCGAGTTGCTCAGCGAGACCGTGGTCCGGCCGCAAATCACCCGGGCCGAGCTCGAGGACCAGAAGACGTTTGCCACATATGAGATCGACGAGATCTGGAAGAAGCCGGACTTGATCTTGCCCGAGCTTCTCCATGTGGTGGCCTATGGTGGCATGAACCTCGGCTCGCCGTTGCTATGCCCGCCAAGCGACTTGGCAAACATCACCATGGCGATGATCTCCGAGTACAGACGGCGCTTTTTCAACCCGGAAAACTGCACAGTGGCATTTATCGGTGTTCCCGAGGACGAAGCGGCCCGCATCACCGACAAGTATTTTGGCAATTGGCAGACACAGGGCCAAAAGGCCGCCTTCTCACCAGCAGTATATACTGGCGGCGAGTACAGTTTGCCTGCTGCCCCGCCAATTGGAAACCTCCCCGAGTTTTCATACATCCATGTCGGCTTTGAAGGCTTGGGGGTGCTTGACGAGGACATTTACTGTGTGGCAGTGCTCCAAACGTTATTGGGCGGCGGAGGATCGTTCAGTGCCGGTGGACCTGGTAAAGGAATGTATGCCAAGTTGTACACTGAGGTTCTCAACAAGTACGGGTTCATTGAAAACTGCACGGCATTCAATCACTCATACGCCGATTCAGGGTTGTTTGGCGTGAGTGCGGCCTGTATTCCTAATGCCGCGCCGTACTTGGTGGATATCATCTGCCAGCAGCTCTCGAGAACGTTCCAGGGCGACCACATTTCCGAGGTGGAGCTCAGCCGGAGCAAGAACCAGTTGGCGTCGAGCTTGCTCATGAACTTGGAGAGCAAGATGGTCGAGCTCGAGGACCTTGGACGGCAGTTGCAGGTCCACGGGCGCAAAGTGCCATTGTCTGAGATGATTTCGAAGATCGAGGCGGTGCAGTTGTCGGACGTGAAGCGAGTGGCTGAACGGGTGTTGACGGGGAATGCCAGTGTGAATGGGTCTGGCAAGGCGAGTGTAGTTATCCAGGGCGACCGGGATGCCTACGGGGACATTGACTCTGTTTTGCAGCACTATGGTTTGGGTAAGGCTGTAGGAGGAAAGGCTGGGTGGTGGTAGAAGGAGGGGGAAGAGGAGGAGAAGAAGGAGGAGAAGGAGGAAAAGGAGGAGGAAAAGGAAGAGGAAGAGGAAGAGGAAGAGGAAGAGGAAGGAAGAAGGTAATGGGATGAAAGTAGAAGATAATATGCAGAATACCAGGCAGAGAGGGATGAAGTAATATGTATAATGAGTGAGACGGTAGAAAGTAATAAAAATCCCTGTGAATATCAAGAAATAAATAAACATGAGTATCAATAAGTAAAAATACACGTGAATTTCAAGAAATAAATCTCAATGTGTATATCAGGAAATAAGAAGTTAATGTGAATATCAGGAAATAAGAAGTTAATGTGAATATCAGGAAATAAGAAGTTAATGTGAATATCAAAAAATGTTATGTGAATATCAAGAAATGTGATTAGAACATGTAAACATCAAGAGATGTGAAATAACAAGAAAACCACAATGAATCATCTGCTGCTAGTAGAGTTGTTATGCTGGTGGAGTGTTAATGTCGGATTTGTCGGAGTTGTTGATGGATTGTTGGTGGAGTTGGTGGAGTTGACGTATTGGCGGAGTGTTTTATGGATGACGCTGGTAGACGCTGGTAAATGCCGCCAGACGTTGGTCGCAGATGGCTGGGCAAATTGACACGTCATGTAAATATTTTTCACAATGCATTTACATATGACAATAATAGTATTAATTAAAACTATTCAAGCGACAAAAAGATCAACCAATGTGCAAAACAGAAAAAAAATTGTAGCAAGGACACACCCGCACAAGTAAAATACACATTTCGTAAGACACGCAGGGTTTACAAGATCGTACACTTGTCGCGTCTCTTTCTTCTTCGGTCCGTTCCCATTCCTCCAGCGGCCTTCTTCTCCGAGCCCTTGTGGCTGTTCAAGATCGGCGGCTCGTTGTACTTTGGCGGATCTATAACGGCCTTTATCGCCGCGTCAAAGACATCCTTCACCCCCTGTTGCGACGACGCGCTACACTCCAAGTAATCAACACACCCCAACTCTGCAGCCGCCTTTTTCCCCTCGGACGGGCTGATTGGGTCGTTGCCATACTCACGTAATCTATCCAAGGTGTGCGGGTCGTCGCGCAAGTCCAACTTAGTGCCGACCAACAATATGGCAATGTCACGGGTAGAGTGCTGTCTAATTTCCGGAATCCACTTTGCACGGACGTTGGCAAACGAGGACGGCTCGACCAATGAGAAGCAGATTAAGAAGACCTCGGTTTGGGGGTAGGACAACGGCCGCAAACGGTCGTACTCTTCCTGACCTGCGGTATCCCAGAGTCCGAGCTTGATTGGCTGGCCGTCCACCATGACGTTGGCGGAATAGTTGTCGAAGACGGTTGGAATATAGTCATGGGGGAATGTATTGGTGGTGTAAGAGATCAAAAGACACGTCTTACCCACGGCACCGTCACCAACAACAACACACTTGATACTTCTCATAATTTCAAAAAAAAATCTATTAAAATGTACCCAAGACTCTGTTTAGAGAAAATAACACCCTCACAAACTGGAAAATACTAATAAAACAGGGAAATATAGCTCAAGTGCTTCTAGAAACCAGCAACGCTATACTTTCCAGATACAGTCTAACGAGAGAATATCAGTTGAAAAAAGCAGTTTGTGAATGTAAGTGCGGTCACTGGATTCCCACTTTTCGCTGACGACATGCAGTGCCGGGTAATACTGCTGTTTCCAGAGGTGGCGCAAAACCAGAAAAAAAAAAAACGATTGAAAATAGGGTTGACGGTGCCCAATGTGCAGGGCTAAAAAAAAAAAAGTATCTACAGCGCCGCCCCCCTCCTAGTCCAGGACAAAAGTGCGGGCACTGGCCATGGCCACAGGGTATAGGACCCAGTTTCGCGTGCAGCGTGGTGGATTAAATTTTGAGGAGCCCCACCACTGCGTGTGTGCTGGCTAAATGCAGCCGAAAACGTATCACTGCGGCGTGGTAACAAAGACGGATTGGACCTAATGCATGGTACTGCAGCCAGACCTGAAGACACTGGACCCAGTGATTGAGTATAGCACGACGTTTATTTACATAATATATTATTTACAACGCTATCTACATCATACCCGGCATCCCTGGCATTCCGCCTGGCATTCCTCCTGGAGGAGCCGCGCCCTTTGGCTCTGGTGCGTCGACAATGGCACACTCAGTGGTGGCCAACAACGAGGCCACGCCAGAAGCGTCCAAAAGCCCGCTCTTGACAACCTTAAATGGGTCGATGATTCCCGCCTTCAACAAGTCAACGTACTCGCCCTTGGACGAGTCGTAGCCCGTGTTGAACTCCTTGCCGTACTTGTCCAAGACCTTGCCGACAATGACTGCTCCTTCCTCGCCGGCATTCTCAATGATCTTCTTGGCTGGCTTCTGGATCGCAGCCTTGATGAGATTCACTCCCAACTGCTGGTCAAAGTTGTCCACCTTGACGTCGCCCAAGGTCAACGACGCTTTCAAAAGCGCAGTTCCTCCTCCTGGCAAGATCCCGTCCTGGACAGCTGCCCGGGTGGCATTCAACGCGTCGTCGTACCGGTCCTTCTTCTCTCCGACCTCGACCTCACTGGCACCTCCGACCTTGATGACGGCAACTCCTCCGCTCAACTTGGCCAATCGCTCCTGCAACTTCTCCTCCTCATAAGAAGACGTCCCTGGATCTGCCATGGCCGACCGGATCTGCTCGCATCTCTGCTGGATGTTGTCCTTGAGCCCTTCTCCGTTCAACACAACTGTGTCCTCCTTGGTGATGGTCACCGAGCCACACTTGCCCAAAAGTTCCACGGTGGCGTTCTCCGGCTTGATGTCCAACTCCTCAGTGAAGACGGTGCCGCCAGTGAGAATGGCAATGTCGCCCAAGGTGTTCTTTCTGTTGTCGCCAAACCCTGGAGCCTTGACGGCACACACTTGCACCTGGCCTCGCAACTTGTTCAAGATACACGCGGCCAAGGCCTCGCCCTCAATGTCCTCGGCGATGATCAAAAGCGGACGGCGCAACTTGTTGGACAACTCCAACGATGGCAACACGTCTTGGATCGAGCTGATCTTCTTCTCGCTCAACAACAAAAGCGGGTTCTCAAACTCGCACTTGCCGCTCTTGGTGTTCGTGATGAAGTACGGAGAGATAAAGCCCCGGTCAAACCGCATCCCCTCGGTGACAACCAACTCGTCCTCCAAGGTCTTGCCCTCCTTGATGGTGATCACCCCTTCCTTGCCAACTTTCTCCATGGCACTCGCCAACAACTGCCCAATGTGGGTGTCTCCGTTGGCACTAATAGTGGCAACTTGCGCCACCTCCTCGCTGCTGGTGATCTCCTTCTTGTTCTGGATCAAAAACTCAATCACCCGCTCAACAGCAGCTTGCGATCCCTTTCGCAAGTCCATTGGGTTGCATCCAGCAGCAACGTTCTTTACAGACTCGGTGAAAATCGAGTGGCCCAACACAGTGGCCGACGTGGTACCGTCTCCGGCACTCTCGTTGGTCTTGGAGGCAACATCTTGCAACAACTTGGCACCCAAATTCTCAAACTTGTCCTTCAACTCAATCGATCTCGCAACAGTGACACCGTCCTTGGTGATCTTTGGCGAGCCAAACTGTTGCTCAATCAACACGTTTCTCCCTTTTGGGCCCAAGGTCACAGAAACCGCCTTGGCCAAGGTGTCAACACCTTTCAATAACGCAGCTCGGCCCTCAATACCAAACTTTAACTCCTTGTGAGCGTAGAATCTCGCAAGTGATACAGTGTTTCTCTGCAATGTTGGTCTTGCTTGTCTAAACATGTTGTAAATTGTCAATTCAACTGAAAAATAAAAATGGAAAATTCTCGAATTGTACAGCCGTTACCCGGGCATCATGCCGCCCTGGCCGCAGATCATTCACCAGACATGGGGTATATCCTGTGTTCTACTCGGTTAACTAGTTTAGTGTATTGATTATCCAACTGTCCACCTTACTGTATATCTATACTGTCTACCTTACTGTAGATCCTATCTAAGATGTCTACCTTATACTGTCTACCTTATAACTCTCTAATTTATACTGTCTACCTTATTCTGTATACCTTATACTGTCTACCTCATAGCTATCTACCTTAGAACTGTCTACCATATCGAAGCTGTCTACCTTGTAGCTCTACCCCATTTAATCGTCCACCCATTCAAACGTCCACCCTGTCCACCTCACAACCTCGCCGTAGTCGACTTAAACAAGTGTCCCTCGTCATAGAGCTGCTCAATCACATCCCGATACTTCTTAACCGACGTCGGCCGTTGAAGCTTCAACGTCGGGGTCAACAACCCCTCTCGTATCGACAATGGATAGTACCCCAAATACAAGTTGTAAATCTTCTCGTAGCTGGCCAACAGGACATTTTTGTTCTTGGCCACGACCTCGTTCATCTTCTTCAACAAAATCGACTTAAAAATAATGTCGCCATTGATCGTATTCAATGCTGACTTTATCAACCCAGTCTGTTCAGCAGTCAAGGTAATTTCTTGCGCCTGCTCAATCTGGCCGCTGCTAAGAGAGGCAACAAACCTTTCAATCAGATGCAACACCGTCCTGATCTTTTCCCTGAGACCCGTGGTAATTTTGAAGTTGTTGTAAATATCCAAGTCCACCACCTTGGCAAGAAACACAACCAACTCCTGTGGGATAATGCCAATGATCCCCACAATGAAATCCTTGTCACTAAAGCCATGGATAAAACACTGGTTGACAAACGGAACATTGCTGAGGTAGACATTCTCGATTCGCTCCGGTGAGAGAAACTCGCCCTGACTCAACTTGAAGAAGTTCTTGATCCGGTCAATGACATAGAGTTTCCCATCATCGCCAATCTCGCAAATGTCTCCTGTTCGGTACCACTCGCCCTCAAACGAGTCCCTGGTGATATCCTCTTTGTAAACATACTTGGAGAAAACCTGTGGCCCTCTGAACATCACCTCGCCCCGAGGTTTGCCATCTGGCGAGTCGTATACGTAGCCCAAATCAGGTAAATCCTTCAATTTTATATCGGTAGTGACTCCTACTGGCCCCGAGCATGAGGCAATTGATTTCTTTTTGCCAGTCAGAAGCATTTCCTTGGTGATGCGGAGACTGAAGCATGACTCTCCGGTGCACGCAGAAGTGACCTCACTGGCACCGTAGTTCTGCACAAACCCTACGTTCAACACGGTGCAGATGAAGTTCTGGGTGATTAAGCTGATTGGTGCCGACGCAGAGAGGCATAGTTTCACGCGGTCAAAGCCCTGTAACTGCCTGAGCTTGGAGGTGACGATCACATCGTGATACTGGAACTCCAATTCTTGGGCAACCGACTGGAATGTAAACCGCTTGGCAGGGTCCGGCTCAAGATGGTTGAACAAGAGTTTGAACTTGGTGGCCACAAACTGTTTCAAGAAGGCATTGCTGTCAATAAGCTGCTTCAACTCCTGCTCAATCTTGCTGTAAATCCGTGGCACCGCTTGGAGGTAGTTTGGCTTGAGAATCAGACAGTCCTCGATACGCGACGAGATTCCTCCGCTTGGGAACCCAATGGCAATGTTACTGGCCAAGGAGTACGTGGTGGTCTGTCGCTCGTAAATATGTGCCAAGGGCAACAAACAGTACGACTTCAACTGGGTGTCGTCGCCAATGTTGTTTTCCTTGACTGGCCGCGGCCAATGGTGGAACGAAAACGCAAGCGAAGTCGCCATGTTCAGATGGCTAATGAGCACACCTTTCGAGACCCCAGTAGTGCCTGATGTGAAGCACACGGTATATGGGGTCGCAGGAAGCGGGGGAATTCGCTCGGTAGGATTGAGGCCGCCTAGTCTAGCCAAATTGCCAAAGTCGTACAAGTCGACCCCAACATCCTGCGCCAACTTGAAGTAGAAATAATCGGTCTTGAAGTCCAAGCTGTCAAACGAGACAAGCACAAGCAATTTCTCGAGCTTGTACTTCTTCACAAGCGTCACAATGAACAAGATCTTGTCCTTTGTTGTGAAAACCACCGGCGATTGCATCAACGACAAAATGTACCGTGCGGTCTCAGAACCCAAGTTGTCATACAACGTGGTCGAGCACAACGAGTATGCCTGGCACGCCAAGTCGGTGACCACCCACTCGGGTCTGTTTCCAGAGAGAATCGACACCACAAATTGCGTGGTCTGGGTCCCGTCGTTTCCGGGATACAACTCGCTCAAGTCAGCTGGCTTGTACCGTGGATGGTTGGTGACCAACTCGATGATCCCCGAGCCAATTGCATCTTTCCAGGCATCCACTTCCTGGTACGTGATGAATGTATAAAAGTCGTCCAACTTCCCGTTGGTGGTCTTTCTCTCGCCAAGACACCTGCTTTCTGGCCACTGGTTGACAGCATTGGCCCAGTAATTGTATGCAGTGTTCAACTTGGGGTGGATCAAGTCCAACAACTGGTTACCGTTCTTCTCAACTGTGTACTTGTTTCGATACACTGGTGAGTACCCCGGTACCTTGGTGCCGGGGAGAGGGATAGCAATGTCCTTGAGCGGGTCAAACTCGATCAAGTCATCAAACACCTTGCGAATCTCCGCCTTCTCTTCGTTGGTGCCTTCGAGGATTATTGCGTGTGAATCTCGCTGGCTCATTTGGTGGATTTCTCCGGGTACAATATTTATTTATACCTGTGCAAGACATGATGTGAGGGGTATGCAGCGAATATATGCAACCTAGAGAAATGGCACAAGTTCTAAAAAGTCCCCCCAGGAAACTTTGAAAATTAAATTTCCGCCAATTGCCGAGGTCGGCCCTATGGTTCAGTCCGGAAACGTGTGGGGTAGCAGTTTTTACTTGACAGAAGCTGAGCTGTCGGTACTTGATGTGGGGACCAATGAACTAGCTGTACGGCTGGGTGGGCTGTAGATTGGGTGAATGGGTAAATGTATGAGCTGGATGAAATGTGTAAAATGGGTGAAATGGGGGAAGATGGGATGATAATGATAATGGATATTTGGCAATATTTGACAATACTGGGAATTTAGACCAGTCAAGGGAAAGCTCATACTGGGACGCACAGGCAAAAGAAACCAATATAGTTGCCAGTATATAGTCACCATATACAGTGGACCCATGGTCACTATTTACTATCTTCACTACTCACTCGCACTACTCTCACTCACTATTCACACTACCCTCACTATTCACACTACCCTCACTATTCACACTACCCTCACTATTCCCTCCCTCTCTCGTCATTACAACATACATACCAGCCAAGCAATTTGTACATTCCATAATAACCACATTTTGGCAACCCTCATCCACCTGCGTCTTACTCACCCAGTCACCTCACCATGACACACCAGAGAGGGTAACATCATATCTATTTTGAAATTCTCATTGTTTCCATGTCTCCTCGTCTAAGGATACAACAACAAACACCGTCAAGGGCCAGCCACTATAAATAAACCATTCGACGCGGGAACTCTTGACAGGATCCCTGCATTGTCTCATACCTTGAACCGTCGCCGTTGTATTACTTTCCAGCTTCATCCAGTAGCAGTCGCGCGGTGCCTCGATTTTGCAGGTGTATGCACCTTAATGTACGTAGTCGTGTTGCAGCCCCTGATTAATATCGCCGGATATAAAATCAACACTAGGCCCGCCTTGGAAAACCGCACAAAGATTTATCGTCCTTTGCTATAAAAATGAAATTTTCTTTGGCCCTTGTCACGTTGGTGGCCTCTGCTGCTGCTGAGCGAGTCTTGACCCTCACCACCACCGAGGTAAACACCTCGAAAACTACTCTGTTTACTCTTACAACAACCGTGTCTTCCGACACCGCCAACCATTTTGCATCAAACTCTTCACTGGTTACGGTGCACAGCAACGAGACTTCTTCTTCTTCTTCTGCTGCTCACTCGTCCTCTGCTCATGTTGGCAATATCTCTACTACGGTTTCCACCAAATCGGGCTCCAGTGGAGCTCAAAAAGGTTCCATTGGTGCCGTTGCTGCTGCTTTGGCCATTGGTGCCTACATTTTATAATTTCATAGATATAGACGTAATACAATAATAACATCCCTGTAGACCGAGTACCCTGCTGAATAACGCATGACTAAGACATTTTAAAGCTCGCAACTGACACTAGACAGCCATGACAGGGGTCTCGGGCAGAATAAACAAAAACAAGAGCCAGATTTCTAGTAGAAGCTTCAATGGCTGCTGGACGTGCCGCCAACGGAAGATAAAATGCGATCTTGCCAAACCAGACTGTAACAGTTGCCAGAGACTTGGATTGCTCTGCAAAGGCTACGATGTAAGGCTCAATTGGTACCACACCGAGACTCTTCTCTACGATAATGACAAAGAATCGTATTTCCTAGTAACCTTGAAGCCCCAAAAGGGCTCTGGGCTGTCCAAAAACCGGTCCCACATTGAATTTGCGCAGTACCAGAACCCGTACCACAGCTACGAGGAAATGGACCAGGACCTATACTCCATAGATAAATTTGAAAAGGCCAAGATCGTACAGCAGCGAATTCATGGGCCTTTTACTGTATTCGAGGTCACAGGGAGCTGGAGAAATGCTCCTGGTAAAAACTTGAATCTCTTGTCAAAGCAGAACCAGTATGTTGATTTTAGAGGCAAGTTGCCCGGGAAAGTGCAGTTCCAGTACAGTCCGCCGCCTATCAAACGCTGGTTGGACGTTTCGTTGTTGAAATATTACCAGATTTCTGGCGTGTTTGGCGGAGTACAAGGGTTGATCGATATTAACGTTCAGAATCCATACCAAGAGTTGGCCAAAGCCGACACGGAGCTTTGTGAGGAGCTTGTTGAGGAATTTAAAGTAACCTTTGTAGACTGCTTACCGCGGTTGTGTAATTTTAGTCCATGTAATCATAACATTTGGAAGTTTTTGTGGGAGCAGCAATTAAAGGATATGTTGGATGAGTTCTCTGCCGCGGATTTGACCAGTAAGATGGGCTCGCCTGAAAGGCTTGTCAAAGCTGCGATTGTGTTGTCTATCTACTCGTTTTGTAGTCTTTATATGTTTGAGAACCATGGGAGGGACTTGATGGGGCTATCTATAGAGTTGAGGGACAAGGCGATTGCCAACTTTGAAGGTGCCGGTGACGAGAGTTTAAAGATGCCTAGGTTACTATATGTTGTGGTTAGTATCCGGCTCGATGCGGTTTCAGGAGCAGGAGATCAGTTGGATGGGTACTTCAAGACGGGCAAGGCGATAGTTGCCAGGGAGATTGACGGGAAAACAAACCAAGAGAGATACATGTCTGTATTGGACTGGGACATTCTGGACGACAAGTTGTGGGGCGTTTTATTGAAGATATTCACGGTGTCTGAGATTTTCTACGAGTGCACTAGGATCCATGACGTTACGAATATTGATGTTGCGGGGATCCAGATGCTCGACAGGAGGTTACAAGAGAAGCATAATCTGAATGCGATTAAGATTGTGCCCAAGTTCCCGTTGGTTGTGCAGGATACGTTTACCAAGGATTATGCGACGAAGATTTCAAACGAGGTGCAGATGTTTGACGCGAACGAGGACTCTGAGGAGGAGCTAGAGCCGCCTAGTTTTGAGATTAAGTTTAATGTGAAGGAGAAGCGGCCCGAGGAGCAGATGAAGCAAAGGCCGAGGCGGGAGTTTGACTTTGACGACATTTGTGACGAGAGCGAGCTTCTTGAGATATCGTTTGGGCTTCCGATGTCGTTAATGAAGTTGCTACAGGAGATTGTTGGGATTGCCAAGTTTCAGACGTATGTCTTTGAGAGTGGTGTGCAGTATAATATGGCGAGTCTCTGGGGGTATATTGAGACGAAGCTCCGGGAGTGGGTGATTGAGTGGAGGTTATCCGAGGGAAAGGAAGGGGAGGAGGGGGAGGAGGGGGAGGGAGAGGAGAAAGAGGAGAAAGAGGAGGAAGAGGAGAAAGAGGAGAAAGAGGAGGAAGAAGAGGAAGAGGGAAATGAAGAGAGAACTGAGAAAGAGAGGTCTGGAGGTGAGCAGTCAGATGCTGAGAGAGGAGTATTGTGGATGTCTGAGAATAAGCCAGTGTCTAATAGGTCAGTGTCCAATAAACCAGTGTCTAAGAATAAACCAGTGTCTAATAAGCCAGTGTCTAAGAATAAACCAGTGTCTAAGAATAAACCAGTGTCTAAGAATAAACCAACGTCTAAACCAACGTCTAAACCAACGTCTAAACCAACTGCCAACGACGGAGAGCGACGCGTGTTCTATTCCATCAACCACGAGATCTTGTACCACCACATTCGAGCATTCTACCACTCATTGGTCATGTACTACTTCTGCATTGTCAAGGAGTTGCCCTGCGCGCTAGTCGCGACGCAGGCTGCGAAAATCACGGAGCACGTCAACTACCTCCAGTTTGTGCTTACGAGCGGACGAGGCTACGACACGTTGCGGCCGAATTTCTTTGCTGTGTTTGTCGCGGCGGTGGAGACACACGAGCCGCGGCTCCAGATGAAGTTGAAGGGGGTGGTGGAGTACTACCAGGGTCTGTGGATGGGAGGGTACATGGGCAACACGTGGCGAGCGAGCCAGGTTATCTATGAGACGTGGCGGATGCGGCTGGCGAATGACGACATTTTCTGGCCTGAGGTTGCGCGGGGCTTGGGTCTTGAGTGGGTGTTTGTATGAGATTGTATGAGATTGTATGAGTAGGGATTGAGTAGGGATTGAGTAGAGATTGTAGAGTGGAGATTGTAGAGTAGATTGTAGAGTAGATTGTAGAGTAGATTGTAGAGTAGTTGTAGAGTAGTTGTAGAGTAGTTGTAGAGTAGATTGTAGAGTAGTTGTAGAGTAGTTGTAGAGTAGTTGTAGAGTAGATTGTAGAGTAGTTGTAGAGTAGTTGTAGAGTAGATTGTAGAGTAGATTGCATGCAGGTCACCCCTTCACGGGACCTGAGAAACTGACCCTGCATCAATTTTTCTTGATCGACATTGTAGCTCAAAACACCATGAGTTCACACGATGTTCTCTTAAACCAGCACGACTTTCTGATTGTCCGCACAAAGTCCGGCTCCAGCAGGTCGCGCTCCAATTCCATCAAGCGCAACGCAAGACCCCAATTCACCCACACCCCGCTCCCCCAGCTGGACTCCATCAGAAGAACCCGCACGCTTCCTTCCAACAGAAGCGCGCCTGTCATACCGCAGCCCGCTCAGTTGGCACTCCAGCTGTCACCTCAGCCCGCACACTTGTCGCCCTACGTCACGTCGCACAACCCCCAGCCCGTGCGCTCACACACCGTCAGCCTCCGGCGCAACAAGAGCCTCCGGCAAAACGACGCGGCCCAGTCCGACGCCCTCCTGTTTGACGCTGCTCTGTTTGACGGGGCCCTGTTTGATGTCGCTCACCTTGCCGAACCGTTGGACCCAGGCGCCTTGGCCAGCGCAGCAGAACCGCAGCCGCCCGATCTCGCACAGGTTTTGGCGGCGATCGTCGAGGACCGGCGGCTCAACCAGGCGCATGTGCGCTGCAACCCCGAGCACCGGAACAACGTGCGCGACGCCACGTCGTGGGTGGAGTACTGTGGCTTGGCGCCGGCGCAGTACCGGCGCATCCCCAACAAGGCATTGCAGAAGCAGGAGTTGATCTTCCAGTTGATCAAGTTCCAGCAGTTGAACTCGAAGTTGGCGTCCAAGGACATTTGGGAAACCACGGGGTACGACTTCTTGTACTCCCAGGAAGAGTCGATTGTGTTCCCCGAGACCAAGGCCGAGGTCTATGACGACTTCTTTGGCTACTTCAACACCCTCCAGCAGATTGAGGAAATGTGCTCGCGCCATCTTTACGAGCCCTTGATGGAGGAGCTCCGTGGAACTACCGGCAAGGTCAAGCTCTTCAACGTAAACACCCTCTGTGTCACCTTCAACAACTGGCTCTTCAAGATCATCGACAGCTACCAGACGTACATCCGCCAGTTGATCGTCACCAAGTTCTGGCTCGAGATGGAGTCCTTCAAGGACTTGAAGAGCAACTTGTTCTTGGCCTGGTTGAACCGCAACAACTTCGACTACAAGTCCCTCACTTCAAACTATCTCATCCTCAACTTGCGCGCATACGTAAACGTGTTTGAGAAGTTGCTCAAGCTCCACAGCAACAAGTCCTCCACAAACTATAGCAAAATCTCCTTGATCACATCCTGCATCGACACTTTTCTGGACCAGTGCTCCAGCCAGAACTCCATCGTCGAGTTCCGCAACTTCATCCTGCACTTCATCTGGGACTGCGAAATCACCGGCAACATCGCCTTCAAGTGGAAAAACTTGCGCATCGTCCACCACAACAAGATCAACAACTCATCCAACCTCATTGACTACTTGATCCTCTTCAACAACTGCCTTGTCTTGTGCAAATTGGACATTTACTTGAAGCAGTTCATCATCAAGGAGTACCCGTTCCCAGTCGAGTTCCTCGAAATCCAGGCCACTTCACACGCTTCGGAGTTGCTCATCTGCCACCGTGGGAAAAACCTCAAGTTCCACCTCAAGTTCTTTGACGCAGCCCTCCAGCAGCACTGGATCTCCCTCATCCACGACACCAAGATGCAGTACCTCACCGAGAAGCTCCTCACCAGCCCTTATGAAATGTCCTGGATCGCATCCAACGAACTGGGCCAGGGCATAGGCGCAAACCCAATCAAGTACCACGAGTACCCATTGATCCTCGACGCATTAAACGGAAACTCAAACTTGAAAAACTCAAACAGAATCTCGGGGCGTATCTTGTGTAGCTTGACCATGACGTACAGCAACCAGTTGTACCACTTGATTGGCACCAGCAGCGGCTTGTTCATTGACGACATCAACCGCACAGGCTTGAACTGGAAGAAACTCTCGGGAATCCGTAACGTCAAGCAAATCGAGTGGATCCCAAGCATCAACAAGTTGCTTGTGTTCACCGGCGACCAGTTGGTGCAGTTTGACTTTAACAACATCATCCAGTCGATTGTCAACGCAAATTACCACTTGGTCGGCCACGACATCCTGAACCAGAAGATCTACTTCTTCAGGATCGCACACATCAAGGGCCAGTTGTTTGTGTTCTTCCGCTACGTGCCGCTGACCATCAAGAAAAAGGGCTTGGAGATCAACAACTTGCAGAGCAATAGCACCTCCTACTTCAAGATGTTGCTCCTCAATAACAGACTGGAGTTTGAAGTGTTTAGGGAATTCGAGCTTTCGAGCGTCAACTGCTACGACATCACCTTGCTAAAGGACACCACAGAAATGCTCTACCTCTCCACCAGCCAAGGGTTCTACATGTTGCGCTTGGATATCCCGCCCATCTCGGACATCAACCTCCACAAGCTTGTCGTCACGCCAAACTACGTGTACCAGTCCAACTTCAGCTTGGAGCAGCGCTTGTTCTTCCTGAAGATCCAGGACGTCGTTGCTTCCAGCCGCTCTGTCAAGATCTTGGAGCACGGCGCCGAACTTCTCTTGGCGTTTGAAAACCTCGCGCTCTTCATCAACAAGTACACCAACGTCATCAGCCGTTTTGACGTCATATACTTCAACATCAATGTCGAGAACATCGCGGTTCGCGGCAACCACTTGTTTGCCTTTTCTAGCAACTGTGTCGAGATCTTCAAGATCCACCCAGCCTCCTGTGAGGATATTGGCGAGGTAAAGGCCGATGGAAAAATCAATTCCAACGTGTCGCAGGTACAGATTGTCATTGGTGAACATATTGCCTTGACTGACAGCAACAGCTCCGTCACTATGGTATTGGACCATCCGCTCGAGGAAGGATGTCAGCTTGTGATGCAGCTTGTCGAACGGAAGCACGACCAGGAAGAGGAGGACGATGAAGATGAAGACGACGAGGATAGAGAGTACTTGAGCGATGACGAGTCTCCCAAGACGTCGTTGATGAATACCAACGTCAAGTTGCCGGACCAGTGGATACACTTGTGGCACCTGAACAACGACATGGCAAACTTGACTGAGAATTTCATTGAAAGACAGGAGTTGATCTACCTGCTCTTGAAGAACGAGGAGAATTTGATCAACAAGGCACGGAATTTCAACCGCGACTTTGGGTTCAGGTTTTTGTCGAGCGAGATTAGCGACTCGATGATCTACCCAAACTCCAAGGATTCCATCTACCGACACACATTTGGTTGCTTAAATCCGTTGGTGAAATACCACGAAAAGACCCTCTTGACCCCCATGCTCGAGATTTTAAATGTCAAGAGCAAGAACCTCCCGTTGTATGACATTCTCCAGCTTTACCTTAACTGGATCACCGACTGCAGCTTCATATACCTTGAGTACAACAGCCGTATTGTCAAGTCGTCTTGGTTCTTTGAGACTGAGTTCCTTCGCGAAAACTCACAGTTCTTGAAGCACTTTGACACTACTTACATCAAGGATACCCTTGCAATCTTTGCTACAAACCTCGACAAGTTGGTGCACCACTTTCAGCTGCTAATCAGTAACATCAAACGCAATAGAGACATTGAGTCCAAAATCGAAATCCTGAAGATCGAGGAGATCACGTTCAAAGTCCGCTCGATACATGAGGCCATCAAGGCAAAGCACAACACCGAGAAGTTCACTGTCATCACCGATTTGCTAGAGTGGAACATCCCAGACGTAAACAACGACATGGTCAAGAAAAGCTTTTTGAATAGCAGCGTCAAGCAGTTGCTCGGATACAACGAGATCTACATCAAGGTCAACCAGGGTCAGAACAAGATCTACAAGAAGAAACGCTTAATCATGTTATTCCCCAACTGGCTCTTGATTACAAAGTTCTACAAGGAGAAGAAACAGTTCCAAATCGTGGAAAACCCACTTCTGTTGGAGTCTATCCGGTTCGAGTACTCCAACTCCGATCACAACTCCGTCAACGTTCATAATCTTGAAGGCAAAATATTGTACAAGTTGAGCTTTAGCAGTAGAAAGGAAAAGACAACGTGGTACGACATGTTTACCATGGGTGAACCTGTACATTAGTATACTATAGTAGGGTGGTTAAATATATTTTATGGCTTTTGTAAGAGATCTCAGCTCAATTCTTTAGCAGCAGTCCATTTGCTGATTATTTCCAATCTGCTTAGCAACAATTTTTCAATATCCAGGTTGCTCGTCTTGTCCAATAGCCCAAGGCATTCCCGCTTTATACTCACCAATACCTGCCTTAACATATCCAACACAACCGTTGCAAACTGCGACTCGTCTATCATCCCATTCATTAGTAACTCCACCTTCTTTTCCAGCTCTCCACTGAGCAATGCAAGGGCCACTACTGTTCTGTAATTGACCTCGTCTAAGCTGACAAAGTACTCGTTATAAAAGGAATTTTCAACAAGAAATTCCTTTTGCAGCTCGCTCAACAAGCATGTAATGCTTTTGCTGATATCTAAACTTTCCCACTGGTTTATATCGAGCACAAACCCGTACTCTTTAAGCAAGAACTCATTGGCATGGGGACCGTAGCTGAACCGTACTTGGCAAGGAACAGCAACGGGTACTTCCGGGCAGAAAACATTGAATCCGCGGTGATTTATCTCGATTGAGCAGCTATCGTTGTTGGAGTTATCATTGTGGTTGATAAAATCCACCAATGGACATAGTGTAAAGTTATCTTCTGTGGTCTTGTCAAGACACTTTGGCAAGTCCATGTATAAGCATCTGGTGTTTATAGAGAGCCAGGCCCAGAGAAATTCCTTTTCACTGATTTGGCTCACTAGACTTTTCGCGCTATTGTAGTCCTGTGTGAATTTTACATGCTGGTTGTCTATCTTAGCCTGGAGCGAAGCTGGCAACTGATTGTACCAGTCAAGACCGTATATTTTCCAGTGTAGAGGAACATTGCTATAACTCTGTGGTAACAGCTGGAGGAACGGCTGCCAAAAGCTATTTTGCCCTCTTTTGTTTTCAACCACCAAGTATAAGCTTACCAACTGGAACGAGGTGAGACTAAGTAATTGGTTTAGAGGCAAGTCCTTGTACAAATCCAGCCAGCGGTCGCCAATTCCCTGATGAACAGCGACCTCCGAGTACTCTGGAGACGACAAGATGTCGTGTGTGGCTCCATCACTGTTGTACAGTCGAATGTGTTTTAGGACAGAGATGTAGTTCACTAGCAAGGACTTTGGTAGCCTGACGAGCAATTCCTTTGGAGAAATTTCTTTGATATACTCAATTCCATTTCCCTCCTTTGAATGTGTGACTTTGAGTTTATCAGATATGTATCCATTGTCAATGTTGTTGTTGATCCATGTAATTAAGGTCATTGAAAATTATGCGCCATGCACTGCTGAAGAGGGTACATTACCCCAACATTGGGGAAAGGTTTATGTCAAAGTATGCTAAATAGCAATGGCCAGATGATGTGATAAATGGCAAACTGGTGGTGTTGTTATTCTTTGTCTTGGTGAGTTTTTAATTTACATAGTGTGATTTCTGATAGGGCTGGAGTGACTTTGTAAGTATTGACTTCAGCTTTATAGCTTTAGCTTCGATAGCTCAGCTTCGATAACTCCAGCTTCGATAACTCCAGCTTCGATAACTCCAGCTTCGATAACTCCAGCTTCTTCAACTGTGTCTACTTTTCTGGCCTCTTAATTTCTGGCTCCAACTTCCATAACTTGGCCATCATTACTGACTCATTCTACAGACTACCAGTCACATTTATCCAGCTTGAATAGTTTAGCAAATACATTTCAGCCATTCTACCCACTCGTAACCTAACTACCATTACATTGTACTTCACTTCTATTCGTCTTTACATTACGCCTCAACCTTGTTCTCTGCCTCTCACCAACCTTGGTCCATTCAGTTTCCAGCCCAGTTCAAAAACCCATCTTCTTGCATTTCTACACCCGTAGCTCAATATATTATAATATATAAATGCATTAGCTCCCGAACTTCGATACCATAAGACCCACAAGAACCACGCCGACAGCTGTAACTATGCTGGTCCGCGTGTTCTCTGGCTTCAAGAACATCCTACTCACACCCCCCAGCTTGTCCAAAAAACCCTTGCGGGGCTCCAACTCGTCGTCGATGTCCGTCAAGTCCTCAATGTCAGTCCCCATGTTGCTCGACCTGAGCCGGGTGAACGCCGGCGAAAACAAGCCGCACAATGGCGATTGTGGCATGCTTGCCGACGCGAGAGACACGCTTGAAGACGACCGCGAAAGCAGATGCATTGTACCTCTTCGCGTGAGCACGTTCTCAGGCTCATGCCACGACTGGTTAAGCTGCACCAGGAGTGCGTTTATCCGTTCGTCCTTGTGGGCCAAAGAGTCGCGGATCGTGGTGTTTTCGACTGTCAATTTCTCAATCTGGCTGAGAAGGTGCTGGTACTTGAGATCCGCCTCATCATCCGCGTCATATGTGTCATACGTCTCAAACGTCTTCTTGGCGACATCCGTGATGACGTTGTTGCTCGCCGGCTTCAAGTCCTCGTCGCTCGCGTGTCCCGACATGACCTGCTTCACAGCTTTTAGCGGTGACCTGCTGGTCTTGCCCCGGTGCATGTTCATGTCGTCGTCATTGAGCGTTGACGAGTCGCTGTCGTTGTCGTTCAACTCCTTGCGGAACACCTTCTTGAATTCTGTCTGCACGTTTTTCTCTTTCATCTTTGTCTGTTCGTTTTCGTTATTCTTTAGCTCGACATTTTCCTTTTTCTTTTGCTCGACATTTTCCTTTTCCGTTTGCTTCTCCTTTTGCTCGACATTTTCCTTTTCCGTCTGCTTCTCCATTTCCTTCTCCTTTTCCATTTCCTTTTGCTTCTCCTTTTCCTCTTCTATTTTCCTCTCCTTTTGCTTTTCCTTTTCCATTTCCTTCTCCCTCTCCCTCTCCTTCTCCCTCTCCCTCTCCTTCTCCCTCTCCCTCTCCTTCTCCCTCTCCCTCTCCTTCTCCCTCTCCATCTCCTTCTCCCTCTCCATCTCCTTCTCCCTCTCCATCTCCTTCTCCCTCTCCTTCTCCTTATTCTGATTTGCCTCAAGCTCAGTATATTTAATCTTCCATTCATTGAGCTCCTGTTGCGTCTTCTCGAGCTCGTTCCTGTTCCGATTATTCTCAACAACTACAGCATCAAGCTGTCTCTGGGTCGTCTCGCGCTTCTCCTTCAGCTGCTGGAGCTCTCCTTGCATCATGTCCACCCGTTCGTTGAGCTCTCCGAAGCTGGTGAGCAACTGCTGGTTTTCGGCAGTGACCTCGACATTTTTCCCATCAATCTCCGCCAATCGCGACTCGAATTCATCCTTCTTCTGCTGGTATTCTTTCTCAAATTTGCGTGTGAGCTGCTGTTCGTAGTCCTTGACTTTACTCTTGTTGGCCTCGTTCTTCTCGATTTCAATCTTCTTCAAGTTCTTGATGTACTTCTTCAAGAACTCCTCTACGCTTTTCAACTTCATCACCGAGTTCTTCGTGCAGTAGATCTCCGCAATCAACGTGCGGATCTGGAAGTCGAGATTGGACGACGTCGTCAAGTTGCTATTGATCGAGAGACCCGTCATCGAGTCGCTCTTGATGCCCAACACATGGTCCTCAAAGCTCGGCAAAATGTCTCCAAACAACCCAGAGTCAAACGCATTGCTCAAGATAGAGTTCTTTACCGAGCTCTCAATGATACCTACAGACGGCTGGCTGGAAAGTGCACTGTCGCCAATCGGCACCACAAACGACCGTCCCAGCCCACCCAACGGTCGCATCAAAATATTCTCTACTCTTGCGCTGATCTTGCGGTGGTTTTGGTGGCTTTCAATGTCAAACCCCAAGTCTATTACGTCGCCCTTGTGGATTTCGGTAGGCTCACTATCTTTGTCGGACCCAATCTTCTCGTCGTTAACAAACGTGCCGTTCGACGAACCCAAGTCTTTGAGATATATCTTTCCACTGGCCATGTCGGCAAACAACTGCGCATGGTTCCGGGAAAGCACCCGAGAGTCAAAGTACCCATTTGTCGATGTAGGCTGGATTTTCGTCCCCGCAGGGCGGCCCAACTTCAACACTTCGGGATGGTACGGAACCACGAGCGACTTTCTTTCAAATGTGCCGTTTAAGGAAACAAGTATCAAGTTGTATTGTACCTGTGACCGGTCAATCGGGGCAGCAGTATTCTGTGGGTAAGGGTTTCTGCGGGACCGCGAGTTTGACCGGCGCCGGTTAGCTGCTCTGACACTACCCTCTGACGAGTGCAGCGCTGAGGACTTGTCTAGAGACTCATTGTTTAGTGCTTGAAAAAACTGATCTGTCAGGCTCTCTTGTGATGTGGCGATAGCAGGTGACATTTGCTCTGAGAAAACTAGGCTTTGTAGAGCATACACTGGTTTCTGGTATCTTGCGCTGTGCTTCGTCTGCCTGAGAAAAGAAAAAAAAACTGGCGGTGCTGTCAAGGTCGTTCCCGATTAAACAACTGTACTCAAAATATTGCACTAGCTGTACTGTCTTGCAATCAAGCAGGGTAAGCACTGATACTATGTCCGGGTAATATCGCATGGTAAGGTGGGAATTTTTCGTCAATATACACACACAGACACGACAACGCTATTTATTTTAATAAATAATTTGTAACAGTTTTTTTTGGGGGTCAGCTCAGTTGTTTTCCCCTTACTATATACCATACTTTCCAGCATCTCGTGTCCCCAATATGGACCGCAACGCCGATGGCCACCAGTTTGTCGCGGATGGGCAATACCTTCCTAACCTGGGGAATTTCCAGTTCCAGCTGGGGGAAAACCCGCAGTTGGTGCAGTTCAATTCCCAGGGGTATGCCGGACAACCGCAGTTATCGGGCCAGTTACCAGTGGAATACCAGTATGGCAGTTCCAGCCAAATGAGCTCCTCTTCCATGGAGCTCCCCACCCGGTATTCAAATCGTAAGTTTCGCTCATTCGCGCGTCGTTACTAACGTTTTAGCAGAGGAGGAGGTACATATGAATCAGGCATCGTTCTTTCCCCAGTTTCAGCAGTTTCCACAGAATCAGTTTTCTCAGTACATGCAGTTCCCGGCCTTTCTTAACCAGAACATGGACCAGAACATGGGCCAGAATATGAACCAGAATATGAACCAGAATATGAATCAGAATATGAATCAGAATATGAACCAAAATATGAATCAAAATATAAACCAAGCCCAGATGATGAACCAGAACCAGTTCATTGGCTACCCAGACCAACTGGTGCTGGTCAACATGAATGACGTAAACTTCAACCAGCAGTTCATGTCAGGGGTCGACCCGGCGTTTGGGTTTCCGCTAGACACCCTGTTGGTGTTGGATGACGAGCGGAAACGGCTGTTGGGCAGCGACACCCAGCAAAACAAAAAGCCAAAGCCGGGAAAGTACGAGATGTCAGACGACGTGCGGCTGGTGGTGCAGCGGGATATCCAGAAGTACAACGAGTTGGTCGAGCAGAAGAAGAAGGACAGTTTAAACATTTTGCCGCAGTTCACGCCGAGCATTGTGAAGCCCCGAGTCGAGCGGGACTTAAAGGCCAAGAGCACCATACCAACCGGTGCGTTTGCTCCTGGGAACTTCAAGAAGAAGGAAAAGGTGCATTCTGACGGTCCGCCAGAAGACGACCCGTTGAGCATTCCGATTGAGACGACTACGGTGGGAAATTCCGACGCACGGTATAAGCAGGCATTCTCGAACGCGGATCTCATCAAGAACGACGACTCGTTTGCCAGAATCTTGGAGACGTTGGCAGGCGACTTGGGCCAGTCGTCGACTGGATCGACGGATCTCAAGCTATTGCTCATTAGCACCATCCGAATATTCAACTCGAAGGAGCACCAGGAGAAGCTCATGAACCGGCTCACGTTGACGGTGACGTGCTTTGAGAAGGACACATGGGGCAAGGATCCCGACTGGCGGTTTGTGTGCTTGAACCACATTATCCAGTTGTCGGTGTTCACCGGTGTCACTAAGAAGCTCATCAGCTTCAATGCCAAGTTTGGCAAGAAGAACAAGTTGTTTAACCGGATCTCCAACTGGATCCGCTTTGACTTCAGTAACAAGAACTACGTCGGGCTCATCTTCACCTTGAGCTTTTTGCGGACCGTGGCGTTGCCCTATGCTTCCTTGGAGGCATACAAGTTCATTGCTCCGTTGCAGCGACTTCAGCTGGTCGACGGGCAGCCCGAAATCATCGGCCTTGCCAAGGAAATTCTCAAAATCGGCGACAAAAAGAAGCTCGAAAACCCAAAGGTGGCTCTCAAGGCAGCAAAGCCAAAGGTGCCTGTCAACGTCAAGCCTTTGCCAAAGACCCCTGCATCCAAGTCGTCGTTGTTCAAAGCTGGAGGCCCGGTAAAGAAGCCGGAGCCTGTTGCAAAGAAGCCGGAGGTCGTTGTGAAAAAGCCTTTGCCAAAGAAGAAGGTCGTGCACACACACAGCTCGTCGACATCACAGGGCGACCAGAAAAGTACCGGTGGGTTTGCGCGGTTTCTTCCAAAGGCGTCCAGCACGCCTCCAGTTGAGACCGAGAGCAAGAGCTCGTCGATCACCGAGGTGGATGAGCCGGCCAATGTCGATAGCAATGGCCTCAAGAGCATTTTGCGGCGGCAGAACGACGATGCTGCCACGAAGCGGCGCCGCCGGAAGGTGCAGCTTAACTGGGAGAAGGGCGAAAAGTTGGTGGCAGTGCGGTACTTTGACTTTGATCCGGAGGAGCGCAAGTTGAACTTGACCGACAAGGACGACTTGATTGACAAGTACAAGCACAATTCAGACGACGATGACGACGACGTCGACGACGGAGTGCGGGAGATTGACGAATCACGTGCGTGGAAGGAGCCGGTTGCCATTGACTTTACCAATCTTCCATGGTATGAGTACACAAAGGACAACTCCGTCACCCGGGCTGGCGGCGAGGTTCCTGTTGAGTCGGCAGAGTCGGTCGCCGAGCAGCTGCGCCAGGACAAGGTGGATGAGGTTATTATAGAGGACCACGCTGCCCCAATTGAGTTGGCAGAGCCTCCGTCTGGGGGTGTAGAGGGAGAAAAGCCTGATAGCAGTAATGGATTGGTTCTACAGCCACGGCGTATGATGTCGTTTGGGTCGGTAGCATTATAGATAGCATAAACCAATGTATATTATATCTAGTTCAGTAGAACCGGCTAGATTGGTTTATCGGTTAGTGAGTCGCAGATGGATTGCTGTAATGCAGATTGAATGGCAATGGGCTTTGATGTGGCTTTTAATATTGTATGTATGTGGAGTGAATTGTATGTGGAGTGAATTGTAGAGTATAAATCTATAGCTACCCACTGGACATATAAAGCGTGTTGAGGAGATGCAAGTGTGTTCAGACGTATTACAATTAGATTAGTCTGTTTCACACACAATTGGCAATTATACATTCTATAGGCTTTTAATGACTTGCTTTTCGGCAATTTGAATCTAGTCCTATTGCTTCTACAATGACATACTATTTTCCTACAGCAACGTACTGCCCTCCCGTGCTGCGACCACACTGTATCAGTCCTCAAAATCATTTTACATCTAGTACAATGCCAACTAATATATCCATTCTGATGTTGCAAAACCCTCCAACAGTTGGCCTGCCGCACTATGCGCACTACACCACGAATTCTTATGCGCACTACATAACTAGGGCGCATTACGATCAAACGTACAGAAATTGCATAACCAAATATATATACATGGACGGCGAGTTCTTCTCGAGAAACTTCTTCTACGAGTATGTGGCGTTGTTGTTTCGAAGCCACAAGGGCCCCGATCTCCAGAGGCCGGACGCCAGGATGTTCCAGACCCAGGTCGCAATCGCAGGGATCTTGGGTATGATGTTTGCCGTGGTGTTTTGTATTTTGCGCTACAAGTGGCCCCAGATATATTCGGCGCGGACAGTTCGGCGCAAAAATTTGCCGCTGCTTGGCCGTGGATTGTTCCTGTGGATCAGCGTAACCGCAGCGTTGACCGAGTCGCAGGTCATTGAGCATGCTGGGTTGGATGCATTTGTATTCCTCAGCTTCTTCAAGATGGCGATCCAGCTTCTCTGTGCGTGCGGGGTGTTTGGGTTTTTCGTCATATCGCCATTGCGGTACCATTACACTGGCGGATATGACCAGGACCAGGATCTGGGGAAACATAATCCAGACGGGTACTTGTGGATGTACGTGGTGTTCACGTACTGGTTCACGATCCTCACGTTTTTCTTCTTGTACCGCCTGACGCGGCACGTGTTGGAGGTCCGTCAGGATGTCTTGGGCAACCAAAACTCAATCACCGACCGGACAATTCGGCTATCGGGTATCCCCGCAGAGCTTCGTGACGAGAACCAGTTGGCGCGGCACATTGAGTCGCTCAACATCGGGCAAGTGAGCAGGGTAGTCATGTGCAAGGAATGGGGACCGTTGAATCGGCTTGTGCACCAACGACAGCAGGTTCTTGTGGCTCTTGAGAAGAAGTGGAGCGAGTACTTGGAGCCATGGGACATTGGGTCGCAAGAGTATGCATTTGACCGACTCGATAACGGGGTATTTGCCATGGAAAGAACCGAACGAACTCCAGCCAATGAGTCGACTTTGCCCGTCGATGAGGAGTCGAGCTTGCTTGTTTTCAGCAACAGCTTGCACAACATCGACGATAACACGTCGACCATCAGTGCAGGGCTAATAAATCTCGCCCAAGCACAGCTAAAACGGCCCACAATGCGTGTCGGCTGGTTTGGTAAACGTGTCGACGCTATTGAATATCTCTCGAATCTGTTGTCCTTAATTGACGACGAAATCCTCCGTGCAAGAGAAAGACACTATTCCAACACCCCAACCGCTTTTGTCACCATGGAATCAGTTGCTTCTGCTCAAATGGCCGCCCAAGCTGTCTTGGACCCACACGCAAATTATCTCACCACAAAACCGGCCCCAGCTCCGCACGACATCATATGGGACAATGTGTGCTTATCGCGACGGGAACGCGTGACAAAGTCGTACTACATTACCGTATTGATCTTCATCATTAGCATCGCATTGATCTTCCCCGTGACATACCTTGCCGCATTACTTAACATCAAAACAATCTCCAAGTTCTTCCCTGAGCTTGGCGAGTTCCTCAAGACCCACAAGTCCGCACAGAACTTTGTCACTCGCCTTTTGCCTACGTATATCTTTACGTTTTTGAACCTGGTCATTCCGTTCTTGTATGTGTTGCTCTCCTCCAGACAGGGATTTATCTCCCACGGCGAGCAGGAAGTTTCCATCGTCTCAAAGAACTTCTTCTACTTATTCGTCAACATGTTCTTGGTCTTCACCTTGGCTGGTACCGCCTCCAACTACTGGAGTTTTCTCTCAGATACCACTCAGATCGCCAAACAGTTGGCCACATCCTTGAAGGACTTATCCTTATTCTATGTCGACTTGATCATCTTCCAGGGAATTGGCATGCTTCCTTTTAAGTTGTTGTTGTTTGGATCCATGCTCAGGTTTCCATTCTTCTACTCCCGATGCTCGACGCCTCGCGAATTCAAAAATTTATACAGACCCCCAACATTCAACTTTGGTCTAGCCCTTCCGCAGCCGCTTCTCATCTTGATTATCACCATAATATACTCAGTCATGTCCACAAAAATCCTCATCAGTGGCATTGTTTACTTCATAATAGGCTACTATGTCTATAAATACCAGTTGATGTTCTCAATGGTCCACCCATCCCACTCCACAGGTAAGGTATGGCCTTTGATCTACAGAAGAATCATCTTGGGCTTGCTCATATTTCAGTTAACTATGGCCGGTTTGCTCGCCCTCCAAGACGGCTACGTTCTTGCCTTGTTTCTCATACCATTGCCCTTTGTCACTTTCGGATTTCTCTACGACTTTGAGCAACACTACGTCCCATTGTCTTTTTTCATTGCACTACGAGCTATAAAGAAATGCGACTCGTCTGACGATGGTTACAGCGACTTGACACTAAATCCTAATCTCACCCTCGATGAGGTTAGAGAAAAAAACTCCACCTACGAGTATCCATTCTTGATTCAGTCCTTGGATGGTCCTTGGATTGCCATGGATGGTGATGATATTGTGGTTCTCAACGACAATATCACCGTCAGAAAACCCCAAAAATTTTTCGAATGGGAATAATGTACCCTTTTATGTATGCCACTTTAATTGACCACTTTGTTTATTTAACATTGTAGAATGCTCATCACGTGTTTGGAATCAAATATTTTAGCAAAAATATACTCCGATACGGGGAATTGAACCCCGATCTGCGCTGTGAGAGAGCACCGTGCTAGCCATTACACTAT
Source organism: Saccharomycopsis phalli (assembly GCA_020342235.1). Taxonomy (NCBI): domain Eukaryota; kingdom Fungi; phylum Ascomycota; class Saccharomycetes; order Ascoideales; family Saccharomycopsidaceae; genus Saccharomycopsis; species Saccharomycopsis phalli. The sequence goes on from CP073215.1 coordinate 998,733, forward strand.
ATCGGATGACTTCTGACAGTGTTTATTTTGTTGAATACTTAATCCTATAATGTAAATCACCACTGGTTGGAAAAAAATTTCGATACTGATTCCAGTACTGCGATGGTGGTCTTTCTAAGGTCGACGCTATGCACAAGCGTCCATCGTATGAATCAGTATGTGTTTATAAGGTATTTTTCTAGAAACCCAATATTATATAATGTGGATTCAGAGATAATTCTTTTGCCCACTGGTAAAAAATTGTACCGCAAAACTGTGCCTAGGATATTCAACAAAGCGAAAAAGAAAAATGAAACGCTGCCGGAAAAACAACTGAAAAAGGGACTTATAGACTCCACTGCTAAGAGTTCGGAGGAGAATAGTTTTCTTATAGAAGATAGTGATGTGAACTACCATCTTGGAGAAGAAGTGAAAGAACGTGGAGAAGGAATAGCTGCCTCGATCAATGAGTTGCGGCCATTGGGATCACGGATAAGTACGAAGGAATATGCATCATTGTCCAAGAGAATCTCGAACGAATTCACAAAGGGAAATTTGCAGGATTCCTTGAGGCAGTTTTTGAAATTGAAGGGAATGACCAAAGTTGGATTATCCAAGCTTCGAAAGCCAGCATTGATAAAAATATTAGTGCAGGACATTTGGAATTTAAATGTGGTGAAGCCTGTTGCTAAATCCAAGAATGGGAAAGCGGCCAATGCTGAGATTTTTGAATCATTGGCGTTGATGGTTAATGACAAGATTTTATTTTTCATGCTTGCAGATGGCGGGAAGTTGTTATTCAACTACACGACAAACGGTGTTAAAGTCTTGTTAGATTCAACCACCAAGATGGTGGCCCGATCTACAGTGTCCCGGTTAAAATGGTTTGAGGCCAGCCTCAACAAGTATATGAACGCTTTAAAGACCAGAAGAGTTGACTTGACTTCTATCACTAACTTGTTTGCTGCTAATTCCGAGACAGTGCCAATCAAGCAGATTCAGAAAATTACCGACGTGTATTTTGAGAAAGTTGAAGGTGAAACGTATGTCTTGAACGCAGTGGATACTGCACATTTGAGCAGGGCAAATCGTCTCTTTGTATGGTTTCTTGATTATAACTCACATATCAAAAGCACATTTGATCTTGGTAAAGGTAAATTCTACCGGTATTTGGACAATATCACTTTACCTTGGGTATACCGTATTTCGCAATGGTTTAGATTAAGACAACCGGCTTGCAAGAACCAAGTGGTGGAGCAAGCTACTATCACGACGAAGAAGTCTGATGAAATATTTGACATTTTACATGATTTTGAACTAAAAAATGTCAAGGGGTCGCCGAGAAACACATGGAGCAACCCTAGTTTGACTATTACCTTGGGACAACTTTTGGTGGATCAGAAAACCACAGAGCAAGCAAACTTAGAGACTCCAAATAAATTTCTTTTCCATACACATGTTCCCAATATAAGAGATAATGTCCTTTCGTTGCCTCTTTTCTACGAAGCTACTAAAGATGCGGTCGTTAACGACAACTACAGTTATTATGCGCAAATAAAGCTTGTGCCGAACCCCTACAAAAGTACTGAGCGGGAACTTGTCTCTGATGTTACTAACTACAAGACATATCCACCTGTGGAAGTCTGGATGGAATTGGATAAAAATGATGTGGCACAATGGGATACTATGAAGGTATTGTCCATCGAGTGTCAAAATGACTATTATCTTGGCCTAGAATCGAAGGTAGCAGACTTGAAAATCAGCAGTGCTGTCTCTACTACATTGGCTGATGCCGAAGAAAACATTGAAGAGCAAAACGAAAAAATTAACAGCCAGCAAGAAACGTCACTGCAAATTGATATTAATGACTTGTCTTGGCAAAAGAAGCATTTCCTGTACATGTCTGATGATTCGGTAGCTGTGCCGCCATTTTTGACGAAGCAGCCAGACTTGTATCATTTTGTAAAGTCATCCAATTTGAACTTTAACGGAAAAGTACCTGTTAGAGTAACAAAGGACGTCAAGCTCAACTTCACCAACGAAGATGGGACTATAGAGTCGGTGGACTATTTGTATTTGAATGTCTCCTACAGACGTCATTTGGAGTTTGCATTAAATGACGATTTGGTTCAGTTTGCAGTTGTGGAGGGAGGATCCCTTGGGGGGAGAAGAATGGAGGTGAATTTGGTGAACTTGGAGGAGAAGCCTACCAAGGAAAGGTTTGAACAGTTTGTTAAAAAGGGATTGGAGATGGTTGATAAGATTTCGGATGTAAAAAGCCTAGGTACGTTGAAACACGACTAATTTGTAAATATTATTACCACAACTGTAGTCAAGAGTTTTTCCTATATTCCTATAAATCCCCAATGAACCCATTGAATAAATAATGTCACACGCCTGCATATAACAAAAACTACCCAGTCAGTTTGCTGCTGGGGCCTCATTGGATAATTCGAGCCAATAGATTAAATGGTCCATCACAACATCAACAGTCAAAAAGCACACATAGAATTGGGTCGTGATCACATACACGGAGACCAATACAAAAGCTATCTTTAATATCATGAGCAAAAACCAGGTGCTTGAAGACAAGGCAGCAAGTCTTGAGCAAGTACGAATATATTTTTGTGCATCACGCTTTAGTGGTGTTGAAACCGGTATCAACGTGGGTGATTGTGGTAGCACGTGGGTTGAACATAACAGAGTTTGCTAATCTGAATGAATATTTATAAAAGATTTCAAATTTCAAATCTAAAGGATTTAATTATCGGAATCGATTATTAAGTAGCGGGTTTTAGATATATATTGATTATCTTGTTGTTCCCTGGAGTATTTAGATGCCGCGTTCATTTTAAGTGCTTTGTTTTCCTGTCTTGGAAACTTCACATAAGACTAAAGGATAGGCTAGGATGTTTCAAATGAGTTTTTACCATATATAATATACTTGTGAAAATGAGAAGAATTATATGGCCCAAATTGAACCACAAGTGCGTAATATGTATTTTTCATTGTCGGTTATGACCCTACATCTAAGTAAAACATTTTCATCAGTGCGAAACATGCGGTAAATACTTACGAAACATACATTTGGTATGCTGAATAGCATGATTTGTACTGCCAATATATATAAATCTTATAAAGTTTTAGAATTGCAAATTCTAAGTTGTAGTTTAATCTTAGTCAGACTTTAAGTGAGTTCTACGGAGAAACATTGCTCTAGATTGATACTCGTTGGATACAGTCAACCTTCAATCGGACAAAGTGGAAAGCACTACACAAAAAGAAAGCCCAAAACAACGTAAATAACCAATAAAAATCTAAAAATTCTATAAAATCTAAGCAAAAGTTCGTCACTCAATACATGTAGATAAAATCAGGGTTTCTGTCACCCTGAATAATCTTATGTCGATCAGACAACTGATCATAGTGTTCTTTGTATTCATTTGATCTTTTCTTCTTGTTCAACGTAACAATCACATATAAGTAGTACAATGCAATGAGAAGAGATCCGGCAATTAAAACAAACCCAGCAACAAAGGCCTCTTTGAATAATCTATCATTATTGTAGAAACCAAAAATTGCAATCAAGCCTCCCAAGTCATGAAGACTGAGTTCAAAAGAGGTGATGATGGCCTTTCTCAAGTGCGAGCAGACATTTAAACTAGACCAGCAAATCAAAATAGGCATCGCACTATACGTGCTGCATACTAGAAAGAAGTTTGCAATAAACTTGGCATGGTCTGAGCCCAAATGCTTGTCACAGAAGATGATGAGGGCACCTGTAAGAGTCAAAAACAAGTTGAACACTAAGAACGGGTATCGCATTTGGAATCTGTCTGAGAGATAGGAGTTGATATTAACGTAGAAAAACGCCACCATCCAGGGCCACACTGAAAGTAAGTTAGTATTTTTAACCGTTTCGCCTAACGATACCACGATAACTGGTTCATATAAAGCGTATCCATGACTCACAAATCCAATGCCAATGGATGCGAGCGCCGGGAGGTATACCACTGGATCTCTTAGCACCTTGAATACTTCCTTAGAAGTGGTTTCCAAGTTGTAGCCCGACTTTCCGGACAAGACTTCAAGTTTCTTTACTATGAACATTGTCTCTCGGTCGTCAAAGAAACGGGCACCTTCAGGAAAGTCTGGGATGGAAATGAAGAGGATCACTGAAGAAAACAATGTCACCAAGCCAACAATGATAAACAACCAGCTCCAGACTGGTAGGTCATAAGCAAGTCGGCCCATGTCGCTGTGAGTCTTGTTGAGTCCGTAACTAATCAGTGAGGCAACCATGCCACCCAAACAGTTGACGGAGTAGAGTCCAGAAAATCGTCTTTGAGCTTCCTTACGAGTGTAGTAATGCGCAAGGATGTAGAAGACAGCAGTCTCGGAGCCTGACTGGAACAAGCCGTGAAAAAACTGGCAGACTACCAAGGTGGCATAGTTTTTCAGGTATCCACAGCCAACAGTGAAGGCTCCGTAGAATAGCACCGAGAACGAGATCCAAAAGTGAGGTTTGATGACCCTCAAAGTGATGTTCAGGAAGAACTGGAAGACAATCAATGGAACAAAAAAGGCAGCATAGGCCGAAGCAAGCTGGAGTGTGGTTAAGTGAAGGTCTTGCAAGATCCCATCGACATACACCAAGCCAAAGGTTGCTCTGTTTAAAAAGGCAACAAAGTACAAGAGGCCAAATGCAGGAATCACGCAGAAGTCAATTTTCCGTATTAGCTTCTTCTCATCGATACCAAAACTCGTGGCGAGATCATTAATTTTGTACTGCTTGGACTCAGGGTCATATATCTCGGACTCATCCAGGAACGAAGGTGTAATCAGGTTCTCGATGACCGTGAGGCCTTTGTGAGGCTTTTCAAACTTTTGAAAAGACTCCTGTGTATAGGTGAAGTTTTGTATATTTACTTTCTCCATGGATATTCTATAGCTAGGAGTGTCGAAATAAATAACTATTATATATCAACCTCTGGAACTAAGCTGTATCATATTCAAACCTTCACAATGGAAAGGCTGCATAAACTTTATTCCGTCGATTTCTGGCCCTTGCAATCAGCGAGGATCACAAACGCACTTCGGAAGAAATTTCAAAAAATGTCTAAGAATTTCTATGGTGAAACATCCGACATGAGTCAAGTATGACTATTGGTGCAATGATCCTGGCTCGACACTACTGTCTTCACATTATCAATAAACCCGGCCTAAAATTAATGCCTCCACACCAAGGACAATGTGGTCATTCCATGGACTATATTAATTGCTGTATTGTTGTAGTCCATGTGTATCATTGTGTGTATTCATGAGAATTGTGTACCGTGCATATTACCCATATTCAGGAAGTAGAGAAGCGTAAATAATATTTTGTTGAGTCAGCATACGTGTCTGGATTGTGACTGCGGGAGTTTCAAGGAATATCCCAGACAATACCAAGAGGAAATGCAAAAATTGGCCTGTCAGTCTGCCAGGGCAGGAATAGGTGATGCTTCTTTAGATTTAGTACCATGGGATAGTAATTGGTTTCAAGTCTAAAACAGCGTCTGCATGAATAATTAGGATTCACGCTAGACTCGTATATTTGAAATGGCAATGTGGCCATTGAAAAACGGGATAGGTTGCTCAAAAGACATTAGTTAAAATGGAGAATCGACACAATAGCATTGACAAAAGTCTCATGTTGTGTAGCAAATGCACTCTAACGACGATTTGGAAACACATTTGGGGACTACGACTCTGTATTCACTGTAAGACACTACCGATCGTACTTTTGTATAGCTAACCATGGTGCATATGTTTCGCCCGACCACCAATGGATCGTAATAATTTTCATGGTAGAAAACTAGCCATTTCGTGGTAATAGGTAAATTTTTTGAATTGCTTCCGAGCTGGTGGCAGGATCCTGGTTACGCAGATCCCTGATTTCATGTGTGACAACCATTAAACAATGCGACTAAAGAGCAACACTTTCGGAATATAATGTACGGCGAATGATTGCGAATTTTCTGTCGACCAATTGAAAAATTTCCTGTAAATTTATTTTATTTTATTACATTCAGCAATGTGGTGTTGTATGGTCAATGGGCTTTTTACAATTTGCGAGTGAATGCCAGTTAGCATAGTAAACCAAGTCTCGGGTACTAAAAGAGTTTTGTATACTGGTCTCTCAAATAATAATAGTTATGGACAGTGCTACACCAAGGTTCAGTAAAGGAAATTGATAATTCACTGTCTAAACAGGGCCACTGAATAACCAATGAAATCGTGTATCTATTGTTTCCTGGAATTGCATCAGCCAAGTAAGTTTACAGTAAATAAAGCAACATAAATTATAGTGAATGAGCAAACTATAGAGGTACATAATTGATACCGATATCTATTAGTCTAACGGAGTATTAAAGAATGCTAATGGCCACAGAACACGCCACGGCTAAAATAAAGGATATCACAGGCAAGCCCATACTGGAAGCATCGTTCTTCTTACTTCCCGAAGCAGAGCTGGATGAGGAGCCTGCGCTAGGGTCGTCGGTGGAAGCGGCAATCGAACCGGCGAAAGTCGCAGAGTACGAAGCAGCTGATACCGCAGATGGCACTGGTCCACCAGCGGAGATGGTATCTATGTTAGACAGGTCCTGGTTGAGGGCAGCTTGGGCAAGGGAGATTTGCAAGTTGTCCAAGTCGTAGACCACGTATGCGGCTCTGAGGAAGGAATCACCCAAGATCATTCTGTTGGCCCCACTGCTCAAGAACCCAAGTCCACAGTTACCTGAGCTCGAGCCAATGCCGCCGCCAGCGCTGGCTCCCACGCTGTTACCAGAAACTGGAAGAAGGAAATTTGCGAGCGGCACCTGGATGGTTGCTCCGGTGAATCCAAATGTGATGTTGATGTTTTGCGACGCCAAATTGCACTTGACAATGTAGGCGTCAACAGACTGGGAGAAAGTGCCACCAAGGGCGTTTCCAAGGGCAGACACCACAGATGGAGGCATGTATGTGAGGGTGGTTCCAGAGTCGAGTAAAGCTGGGAAAAGGTTGTTGGACACGGTGGACGAGGAGATCTTACCGTTGGAGGAGACGCCGATGTTGGAGTTTGTCACTTCGAATCTGATTGGCTGCGAGAAGCCGCTCGACTTCAATGTGTTGACAATGGCAACCGTGGTCAATGGCCCGGTGTACTTTGCATGGTCGACGGCACCAAAGAGAATGCTACCAGAGGATGCGTCCTGCGAGTTGAGATAGAGCGAGTATACGTTCCGGGCAATGACCTTATCGGCGACCAACTTGAGCGGGAAGTTCAAGTACGTGAATGCGCTGGTGGATGTGGAAAGCGACCCGGCGTTGCTGGTCTCCAAACCTGCCAAGCCAATGCCAAACACTCCCATGGTGGAGTTTGTCTCGTTGGCCAAGGCGAAGGAGAGGTTATCGACGGAGGCGTTTCCCAAGCGGAGCGTGTCGGTGGACCACAATCCGGACGCAAATGTAAAGTCACCGTACTGGATGAGGAAGTCGGTGTTGTTGTTCTTGAAGCTGGTCGACTTGGACGGGTCAAATGTTCCAAAGACGTTACAGTCCATGGTGGCCTGGGACTGCGGGACGTTGCTTGGGATGCTATAAGTACCCGATCCGCCTGGCCCGCCGCCGGTGATGGTGAAGGTGCTGATGCCCCATCCGTTTCCGCCGCCGCCAACCTCGCTGATAAGCGAGTTCACGAGTGAAAAAACGTCCTTGTTCTCTGTAGCAGTGCCGGACAAAGTCGTCGTCGTTGGACCAGCGGTTGGGGCTGGAGACGACACCGGCTGGTCCGACGTGTCACGGTTGAAAATATGTGTGGCTTCTTTGAACGCGATTGCATTCTGCTTGTACGCCTTATTCATGTGTTCCAACGACCGCAACTTGGTCTCGACTTCACGGGAAGCCGACATTTTGCCGCTACAAAACGGGTTTCCAGAGCCCATGACCCAGAGGTCTGACGAGCCGGTATCAAGAAGCACGCCAATCTGCTGTTCGTTGGAGCCAACAGAGATGTTGGCCAAGTAAAATGACTGCTCGTTCACCAAGACCGTATCCAAATTGTCTCGCTTAGAAATGTGGGCGGCGGCACCGTGTGAAGCAGCGTCAACAGAGGAGCCACGATGGACATCAAATGGGATGATGACGGGCTGGAACTCTGCACAGCATATACCAAGGAATAGCACTATAAGAGGAAGCATGGTTGAATTAAGTGTCTGATTGACTGGAGAAATACCACCTGTGCAAGATTATAAATATTTTTCATACACAGCCGGTAAGAGGGGCAGTTGCCGCACGTGACATGCTAGTGCAGCGGGGCTTGGTTGCGGATCACGGTAGCAGTGGCAGCGCACGGCATATCACGGTAGGGTGCGGTAGGATATACAAATTGGCTAGTAATTAAAAGCCAGGGAATATATAGCGTAGCGTGTATCGTAATTAATTTCGAGAATATCCCTGGTGCGTGTTCTTGGCTGTTGTAGGATGGTTGCTACGCAAGAGGCGCGGCCCTGGTCACGGGAAGGCGTCGGTGACGGGACGGATGGTTGGGGAAAAGGGGCGCAACTGGGTGACGGGTTAAGGGGCTGATAGGGGCGGCAATAGGCATGGATATGATCATGAATGACAAGGGACGGCGTTGGCCAAGGGTGGAAAGCATGGACTAATGGTGGAAAACATGGACTAAGGGTGGAACGTATGGCAGGAGCGGAAAGTATGGCAGGAGCGGAAAGTAGGGCAAGCGTGGAAAGTAGGGCAAGCGTGGAAAGTAGGGCAAGCGTGGAAAGTAGGGCAAGAGTGGAAAGCATACGGGAGAATTGCAAGAATGGCGTGGGTAAATTGTAAAATGAAGTGGGTATATACAAACCATGAATAAATACAAAATGCGTGAATAGCAATAAATAGAGTCCAAAGGGCACCGGAGGTACTGGAACCGAGTACCGGGGCTGGAACCGAGACCTGAACTGAGGCTGAGAATTGAGGCTGAAAATTGAGGCTGAAAATTGATGATGAGAGCCGGTGCTGTGACGCAACGGAGACAGGTGAATGATGAGAACAATTGACGCTGTGGAATAATCTGTCAGCATAGACTGACAAGTAAGGCTAGTAATTAATTGAGAGTGTCGATACTGGCTACTGAAACGGACTACTGAAACTAGAACCAAGACTGAAACTGAAGTGAAACTGAAGCCGGGAGACTGAGTTACCCGGGTACATGTGAATATATTTAATATATGCCACATTTGGACAATGATAGTGGATGTCTAGATATGCTTTTTGAGTAGCTTTGAGTATACTTGTTATTGTAATATTTGAATATTAATACCTGGAATATTTTGTAATACCTGGAATATTTTATAATACCTGGAATATTTTATAATACCTGGAATATTTTATAATACCTGGAATATTTTATAATACCTGGAATATTATATACTTGGATACAACACCTGGAATATTCGATATTGCCCTGTTGGAATACTAGTCGAAAAACACAGCGAATCAGATTAGATATCGGAATACTTGCTATCTGAATATATGTATCCGAATATCACAATCGAAAATCCCACTTGGGATCGTAGATCAAGCTACTGGAGTAGCCGTGTATAACCGTAGGTATCTAGCCTATCTGAGTATCGCCCAAAAGATTACTCATTACCCATACCCAACGTGTCTCCCAAGTGTGTCGAGGGCTACCCAATGTGTACGCAAATTGCACGCTCTGCCATACAGCAAAGTGATGGAGTACTCAGTAGTATAAATAGAAATCATAATGGAAGGGTGATTGTGGTTGATGACGTATATGCAGTGGACAACCCACACTGGCGCACAACAAGTTATATCATTGAGAGAAGCGAGCTAAACTGAAATTGGCAATGACATGGAATTCGCGAGCAACAAAACACGACAAATGAATTAGCGTCCATCGCCAGTGGATCAAGCGACCCACCAAAACATTAGGCAGTGCCCCGTTGGCAATTTCTGGGGCCATTGTGTAGTGAAACTGCCATATTGAGTGGGAAGGAGTGTTCATTCCATGGTGGAAAACCGTCATGTTGCAGCCACTGAAATCCCGGAAGGTAACCTTAATCCAGCGCAAGAAAATCTAGCCCTGAAAAAACCAACCCTGAAAACACAGCCATACATACGAAATCACCATTGTAAGACATTGGCTCGCAACTCGCTGGGAGGTGATGCAGTTTGGTCCAAGCAAACACCTGCCATGCTCGTAGCGATGTGCACACAAGTGGCCCCAACTCGTAAGCACATCTCCAAGAGAATCACGTACCATTGCACACCTTGGGGGTATTCTGCTAACACTCTATCCGTCAATGTAGTGCAATGTACATTTGGAGGCATTGACATGTTCTGTAAACGGAAGTCATCAGAGAGTACACACCGCCTTTGATCGAGGGACCACTAATTTACACATAAACAATCAAATCACACCACCACAAAAACATTTCTTGTTGTCATGAGCCCCTCTCTTGGGGTTGCACAGCATTTGCAGGAGGATATCGCACCACTAGACCTCCTGGAGGGGACAAGTACTACTATGCATGCAGCACTCTGCACCCATACCTGGATTGCCCACAATTCAAGACCATGCCAATCGTGATTCGCATCAACTATAAAGTAGACCGCTTTTCTCCCAGACAGAGGCTCGAGGAGCCACTACATGCCCCTGTCTGGAACAATCTGCTACATGTCCAGTCCTGTTAGCGTCAACGTCATTCTCCCGCCAAAGTCTACCAGCCGTCTACGAAGCGGCTCGCGAAGCAGGTTCTTGTACGCCCCAAAGCCAAAGCAAGAGCTCACTTGGAAATATGCCAGCACCGATTCATACAACCAGCTACACAAGAAGAAGAAGCCGTCGCCGATTCGCTCATCAAAGAGTGTGCCGCTGTCGCCAGACAGCATCAAGCCCGTGATCATCAGCGACTCCTCCAAGGCAATTAGCGGCTTGTTTCTTACCCGTGACAATTCCCCGCCAAGCTATACTGTGGCGCCAATGGCGTCTGTGTCAAAGCGCACAGCGTCCGATAAACGCAACAGCTTCACCAGCACACTTGAATTGAAGCAGACACTTACAAGCTATGTGCCGATTGTGCGCCACAACAGCTACTCTGGCGAACCCTCGCCAAGGCTCTCGTGCTTGCGACCCGCATCAGCACCCAGTGATGCTGTTGATCAGCATCTGGAGGATACCTTGAAGAACGAGGGGACCGAGTCCATCTCCAAGACATAGTTATCTGTGATAACCATGCCCATTTACGATATAGTCACGATATAATTCATGTTTGCACTATACACCGTATTGTCAGTCTGCATTCTCCCATCTCGCAGTCTGTGCTCCGTAAGCTTATTTGAACCAAACTTTCGCTATTGTTGTTGGTTGGTCCGGTATGCAGTCTAATTTTATGATTTTCCTTTCACCACTGCAAACCACCGATCGACACTTGTCAGTATTACCCCATTGGCAACTAACTACACAGTCACTCCCCTGTATTTAACCTTATTCGCCAAAATAACACCCCTCCACACTTTTCCAACCTTATCCCCTCCCCACTCGTGCCTGCACGGGCACGTAACCGGATATTGGAAAATGCAACCCTGGCTTTTTACCGTGCAAAATGGCTGTTGATATCTCCACCATAGCGCTTGGGTTGGCAGCGTTGGTCGCAGCAGGTTCTGTGGCAGTAAGTATCACATGAAATCCACCCGCTCACTAACATTAGGTGTATGTCTTAGTAGGCATTCTAGCCCATGTACCCAGACCAGCAGTGGAATCTGAATTGTCATTTGTGACAAATGGTAAAAAAAAACCAATACCGCTTCCAAAGAGAAACGCAGACCCCCAGGATGGTATCATTCTCAGTGTAGTCGTCCCTTGCTACAATGAGACAAAGCGTTTGCGTGCAATGTTGGAGGAGGCCATTGAGTATTTGGAGGCCAACTATAATCACTCCTACGAGATCTTGATCGTCGACGACGGTTCAAAGGACAATACCGCAGACCTTGCGCTATCGATTGCCACGGAATTCAACTTGGCCCCAGGCGTGTTTCGTGTGGTGAAATTGGTCAAGAATCGCGGCAAGGGTGGAGCAGTGACCCACGGTATGCAGTTTTCCAGAGGGAAATACTCTATATTTGCCGACGCCGATGGCGCTTCAAAATTCTCCGACGTTGATAAACTTATCGAGGCCGTCGCTTCGATTCAGACTACAGAAAAACGCCAGGTCCCTGCATTAGCCATCGGGTCGCGCGCCCATATGGTGACTACTGACGCGGTCGTAAAGCGCTCCTTCATCCGCAACTTTCTCATGTACTCGCTCCATACTCTCTTGTTTATATTTGGCATCAGCTCAGTGAAGGACACCCAGTGTGGCTTCAAATTGTTCAACAAACCTGCCATCCGGGAAATCTTCCCCTACATGCACAACGAGCGCTGGATTTTTGACGTCGAGATCTTGATTCTTGCCATTCGAAAAAATATCCCAATCCAGGAAGTGCCGATTTCCTGGCATGAGGTGGGTGGATCGAAAGTCGACTTGGCCAAGGATAGTATTAACATGGCCATTGATCTTGTGGTCATTAGATTTGCATACTTATTGGGCATATATAAAGACAACGATAATAAGACAAAATAAGTCTATTAGTTAATCTAGTGTTGTAGTATCCTGCGCATGCGCGTCTTCTTTCCAAGGCCCATTTTGTCTTTTGTGTTATCTAGCCATCAAGAAAAAAATTAAACAAGATCACTCTCGGTAGCCAAGTTGGTTTAAGGCGCAAGACTGTAATGTGTAACATTTATCTTGAGATCGTGTGTTCGACTCACACCCGGGAGATTTTTTTGCACGTACCTTAACTCAAGTAAAGTCTATTTTGCAAGAAAAATTTTTCATACATGAAGACAATAGAAAAAAAAAAAGTATGCTCGGTAGTTTAACGTTGGAAAATGCAACTGCAGATCATGAATAGGAAAGAAGGATCTAGATGATATGCACCATTCTCCTTGGGTAATTTTTTACATATGACGTATTCAGCATATTGCCAAGTACTCGGTTTTTTTTTTGTGGTGTGATAAAAAGTCCTGATGACTAACAGTAGTGCCCAGTACAAGCACAATGCCTATTATATGTAAAAACTTTGTACGGTCAATGATCAATGGCCAATAGGTTGGTCAATATATTAAAGACATTGGCCTTTAGTCTAAGACATTCTGTTTGGTTTTGGGTGCAAACTCCCTATACATTCCGACTCTGGATCTCTCAAACCTGCGGTCCGCAGTTATTAATGTCTCAGATATTTCAGCCCGGGAGATAAGGGCACCGACTGACTATTAAGACCAACAGGTGCGTTGATAAGCATAGAGCAATGATCTAATAATTAAATTAATACAACAGATCTGCGACCAGTGTGATGCTCAAAACGAAAAGCCCAGCGCAGATTATGATTCACAAGAGAATGTGCCTGAAAAAAAAGCAGTGTCACTCAGGCGATATTCCTCTTTGGAAATGACTGCATGTGCTGAACGTTCGCAGTGCGTATTTTCCCCGTCTTGGTGGGCCAGAATGGAAGTTGCAGAGAATTACATTACTGTATATACTGGCATCTCGGTGTGAATTGCCACATACATTGTATTAAACTCAATATAAAACAATCTTATTAATGCATAAGGACTATCCCAATAATTTTCTTTGCAACTTCTCATTCAAATCAAGCAATTTATTAACTCTATCTTCCAAATGCGCAGTCTTCTCAGCAGCAATCCGTTGGTCCTTTACGCTTTGCTCCTTCAAGCTCTTCAAAGCATCTCTTAGAGCGTCACGTTGGTCCTCCACTAGATTATCGGACTGGTGCAGTGCCTGATATTTCAATGTCTCATTCTCTTGCCTCAAAGAGGCAATCATGTCCTGGTATTTATTTGTGTTGGTCAATTCTCGGTTACGCAGCATTTCAATCTCATTAGTCAAGTCTGGGACCACCGTCTCAGTTAGTCGTAGCTTCTCTTCTTCAAGCTTACGATACTTCTCCTTGAGTTTCAACTTTTCCTCGTCAAACTGCTGAATTAGCTGCTTCTGCTGGTTTATTGTCTCCTCCTTGGTCATCAAGTCGTTCTGCAATTGCGCCTTTTCATAATCCAAGTTGAGACTGCTAGGCAACTGACCGCTTTGCTTCTCCCACATGATCACATGCTCTTCAGCTATCATGCGCTGTCTTCGTTCCTGGTTCAACTGTGTCATAAGTTGCGCAATACCAGCTGCCTTTTCGCGAACCTCTTTCAACAATTCGTCCGACTTTTCAGAAGGCACATTGATGCTCAACTTGTAATTCCGTAGATCATTCTCCAACTTCATTTCCCGTTGGATAGAGTCTGTTAACTCCTTGGTCATCAATTGCAACTCATTGATCAAGGACTGATTTGACTCCAAGATGCCTAGTTGTTCAACATTCAAGTTTAACCGATTTCCTGGAGGATTATTTCCTGGATGATCATTTCCTGGAGGATTAATCACCGGTTGAACCTCAATAGGTCTCTTCAACACTGGCTCGCTAATGGTATGATGCTCCATGCTCTCACGCATTTTCAGGTATTCAGTCTCTGCCAGTTCCACTTTAATATCTTTGTTATTTACAGGTAGAGTATCATCCTTGCTCTTTTTCGTCTCGGTGCTGAACTCCCGGGATATTTTTCTGCCAATATCGTCAAACGCACCGCTCAATGAAGCTCTAAAGGACTCATTCACCGGGGTGCTATTCAAGTCGTCTTCCATAGTCAAAATCCCTGAATTGTCAAGCCGAATAGTGTCTATTGAATTTCCATTTCGCGAGTGAGTATTGGTCTGGATGGTATTAATAGGGGTAGGTATCTTGCTGAGATCCTTTGGCCGGCTGAACAACTCGGACTTTTTTTGTTCCAAGTCGTACGTTTCCAGGTTGTGTTGAGCGCCAAATGTGTCCCTACCTGAGGCATCACCATCTAAACCGTCGAGCACAACACTGTTTCGCATCATCCGCTGCGAAAATGAGTCTACGCTGGCATTCTTCTTCTCATCTGGTGTGATCATCACAAACGTAGACGAACGCTTCGACTTGTTTTCAACCCTGCTGTCTCTCTTTGACCTGCGCTTCTCCTTGGAACTGAGTGAGGTTTTCTTCTTCAACCCAAGTTTCTTTAAAAACCCACCACCAGTGATCCGCTTTGACTCTCGAGTATCTGAGTCTGTCGAACTTTCGGAGATGGTTGTGCTGCTCTTTTCAAGCGACGAATTTGTAGTACTGTCGCGGCTCAAGTCGATTGACCCTATGGAGTCATCGATGGAGGCTTCCAATCGCGCCATGAAGTTGCTGCTCTTTTTTTTGCGATTTTCCTCCGTCACAGACGGCTTTCTCTCGTACGGATTGATCTCATCGATGCTGTGCACCGGCGGCTTCTTCTTTTGTTTTGCAGAAAACTTGGACTGCGCATTTTCGTTGTCCAAGTATTGGTCTTCCGCGTCGTACAGATTTTGATTTGAAACGTATTGTTGAGGCAGGTCAAGTGGTTTATGAGGCAGCTCATGCGATTTCTGAGGAAGCTCATATGATTTTTGAGACAACTCATATGATTTCTGGGGCAGCTCATATGATTTCTGAGACAACTCATATGATTTCTGAGGCAGCTCATATGACTTCTGAGGCAGCTCGTGTAGTTTCTGGGGTAACTCAAATGATTTCCGAGGCAGCTCATGTGGTATCAGAGGTAGGGTTTCGGGCTCAAGGCTATCGGGAATATGAAGCTTTTCCTGTGACTGGTTAAACAATTCGGTTGATAATGACGACCGTTTGTACCCTGGTGTGGATTGGGAGTATACTCCGTTGTAGTTGACGCTGTTTCTCTTGCTCTCGGTGTTTGCACGAGGACTCTGTCTTTTTGGTGATAGAGGCCTGAGCTGTTCAGATTTGGCAAGTGGTTGTGGAGGCACATCAGGCTCTTGTAGATTTCGAGTGAAGCTCTCGCTACTACTATGAGGCGGGGTGTAAGGCCGTGGGTTCTGATTGTCTGGTGTTTGAGGGAGGTTGGAGTTTTGTCCGGAGTGGGGAATAGGATTGTGGTTTTGGCCAGTGTATGCATCTGGTCCAGTGTATCCAGTTGGTGCATTGTATCCAGTTGGTCCGTTGTATTCAGTTGGTCCAGTATATCCACTTTGTCCATTATATCCATTTGGTCCATTTGGTCCAGTATATCCACCTTGTCCATTTGGTCCAGTATATCCACCTTGTCCATTTGGTCCAGTATATCCACCTTGTCCATTTGGTCCAGTATATCCACTTTGTCCAGTATAACCATTTGGTCCATTGTATCCATTTGGTCCGGTGTATCCATCTGATTCAATATACTCATCATGTGTAGCATAATTTTGAGAGTTGTAATCTTGTGCGCTTGGTCCGCTATTTTGCAGGGGTCCATTTGAGTCGGCAAACCCTCCGTTTCTTGGTGGACTCATTGGGTTCAAGTTGCTGCCATTTCTCGGAAAGCCCATTGGATGGTTTATTGGATTTTGCATGTTACCAAGGCTACCATTTCTAGGTCCCACTGGATTTTGTTGATTAGTCAAGCTGCCATTTCTACCCACTGGATTTTGTTGATTAGTCAAGCTGCCATTTCTACCCACTGGATTTTGCTGATTAGTCAAACTGCCATGTCTAGGTCCCACTGGATTTTGCACATTTCCAAGACTACCATTTCTCGGTCCCACTGGATTTTGCACATTTCCAAGACTACCATTTCTCGGTCCCACTGGGTTTTGCACGTTCCCAAGACTACCATTTGGCCGAGGCCCCCCGTTGAAATTGCCATTGTGCGGGGGCATGGGCCCTCCCTTTGGCGCAAAAGGCGGCAATCTGCCCGACTGCAAGCTCATTGCCCGCGGATCGTTCACAGGAGGCGGCGGACGGCCCTTGGGCCCGTTTGGGTTGTTTGTGAACGACATGGAGCGGGGTCCCTGGGGCCCCTGGAAGTTTCGCGGCGGGAACTGGCGGTTGGGGATGCGTTGCTGGGAGCTGGCCAAGGACATCAGCCGTGGAGCAGGGTTCTGGTCGTAGCCCGGGTCGGAGCCAATGGGGTTCAACAACTGGTGGTTGTGGTACTGGGTGTTCATCTTGGCGATCTGGGACATTTGCTGCTTCTTCTGCTGGGTGAGCGCCTTGCGGTACTGGGTGTTGGAGACGCCCTTTTTGTTCAAGGACTCCAACGGGGTGTCGAATGTGGGGATGATGGGCGCGGTGTCGGCGGCGTCGAATCCGCCGTAGCGGCCGCGGTCGCGGATATGCGTGATCTGCTGCAAGTTCAAGTTGCGCGCGTCGTTGATGTCCGGCATGGCGACGTCCTTGTCGCCGTCGTCGGCATCGTCGGCATACCCGCCGCGACCGCCGGTTTTTTTCTTGCCCTTGATGAAGCTGTTGATGCCGCCGGCTAGCGAGTTCGCACGGGGCGACAGCACGCCCTGGGGCACAAACCCGCCCTCCACTAGAGGGTCTCTGCGGGAGGAATTGCCATAGGGACCCTCGCTGTAGGCACCGTCGTAGTGGTAGTTGTATTGCTGGTCGCTCATGGCAGTGTTTGTCTCTGGAAAAAAAAGCTAAAGACCCTGCCCAGATTATGAATCGCCAGTCGCCTTGGTGTGGTCTGTTGGTCCTCTGTATGAATATTTTAACGGCCGGTATTATGTCACGTGATACAGGGGCTTGGGGAGGTACCGACGCACCAGTGAGACACGACTGCATGGCTGCACCTGGAATTTGCAAAATACTAGAGCAATTTCAGGGTTTGAATTCTATAGTGAACCATGGATACAGTCATTGGCAGTTGCTAGCGGTACCACCCTTGGAGTATTTTTTTTTTTTGGTAACTACAAGACCAACATTTGGCCGGTTTTGGTGGCCTTTTCACCAGCATTGAGCAACGTCCAGCAGCATCTCGCAAACGTCTGGCAAATCCCACGTCTGGTAAATCCCAAGTGTCTAGCAACCGTCTAGCAACCGTCGCCAAGGACCAATCAACATCACCTTGGTGTTTGAAATCGCATCTATTTAATATACTGTATCTACATTCTGTCCCCTTGTCCTTATCCACACCCTAGGTTTTTATGTAGGTTGCTGTCACACCAAGTCAAATCACTCCCCTCTATAAATAGCGACTCGGCCACTGTACTATTACCTTGGGTTTTACCTGGTAAATTGTAGTCTGCGGATACCATTCTACCATTGCCATTCTCTACAAGTATTGTTGTATGCATCTACAAGGTATTGTTGTATTCATCTACAAGTCCTTTTGCTTATTGTTTTATTTCTATTGTTTGTATATATTGTTTTATTCTATTGTTTTATTTTACCACTTTTTACCATACGATTTTATCATACCATTCTACCATACCATGCTACTTACTGTCATTCTACCATACCATGCTACTTACTGTCATTCTACCATACCATGCTACTTACTGTCATTCTTGGACTGTTAATATACTTATACTATCATTCGTATATTGACATTCTATTTAAACTGTCATTCTTAGATTGACATTCTACTTCTCATCATTCTACTTCTCATCATTCTACTTCTCATCATTCTACTTCTCATCATTCTACTTCTCATCATTCTACTTCTCATCATTCTACTTCTCATCATTCTACTTCTCATCATTCTACTTATATTGTTACTCTACTATTACTGTTACTCTACGTATACTGTCATTCTACTTATTGTAATAAAAAGGGTTACATTTCTTTCTTGAAGCTACAATTAATCCGTTAATTTTCACATGCTTCTTGGCTACGCACCATTTCCACTTCCTTGTGGCAATTATGCTAGTCTTTTATCAATTGTGCTCGTCTTTGGCAATTGTGCTTCTTCCTTTTATCCGTTGTGCTTTATCTTTTCCCGAAATAACCAATCTACAGATGATAACTAATCCCAATAGGCCTTAGTCCTGTTCTGACAAAAGGTTATTTCACTCCCTTTTTCAAGTATAAATAGTTTGACTTTTCTCTGAATTGTCAAGCGAATATATTTTAGCTATTTTATCAACTTCGTATCCTAGTTATTATATTACACTTATACTGTCATTCTAATACTGTCATTCTTGTACTGTCACTCTACTTATATTGTCACTCTACTTATATTGTCACTCTACTTATATCGTCATCCTACTTATCGACATTCTTATATTGTCATTTTATACTGTCCTTCTACTTATCGTCATTCTTATATCATCTACACTCACTCGGCTCAATCGCTCCTCACGAGTATTCAATAGCAGAATCATCCTTACGCTCCCTCGAATCAGCTTGCACCTTAATGTACCCCGTAGTCAACACAGCAATCACAAACGTCACACCAACAAGAATGTAGTTCACCGGCCCAGGATTCATATGGAACACTGTGTGCGTAAGCCGGTCACAATACGACTGCCCGTAGTTCACTACTCCAGAAACCGACATGATTGTACCGTAGATGATTCCAAACGTTTCAAACCCAAACACTTTACCACACACATCCGACACCGTGGTGTAGAAAAAAGGACGATATACAACAAAGAGCAGCACGTTGGCCAACCCTGCCGCAAAACTGTGTGGTATAAACCCAAGCACTCCAAGACCAACTGACACCGCAGAAAGCGTCCCAACAACCGTCACTGTAGTGAAATTGTCCAAATAGTACCCTACAAATGGAATCGACACCAAACCACCTAGCGGGAGTGCCAAATCAAAGATCTTATTCAAGCGTGTCGCAGGCTCGTTCGAACCAAAAAGATATGTGTACTGTGAGTTGATCGTTGAGATGAAGTAGTTTAACCGTAGCATCTGGATCGTGCTGAAGAAGCACATCAGCACAAACCAGTATGTCTTGAACTGGTAGGCAAGCGACTTTCCGTGGAGAGTGCCATATACTGGATCGCTCTTTGCTTCGATCTGCGACACGCGTGCAATATTTGACACAGACGAGCGTCTTCGTCCAATCAAAGCTGTGTTCTCATTAATCTCAGCTTGGATAATTTCCTCAGTGGTGTGCGGCTGGTCGAGACTAGGGGCCGATTGGTACGACTCGCTTGGCATCAACCATAACTGGACAGCGAGAATAAAAAACGGCACCAAAAGATAGAGCTTGAAGAAGTCAGAAATAGAGAAGTTGTACTTCTCCGAGGAAAGAAACGAGTTCAAGGCGGAATATATGACAAACACTGAGGAAGATGCATCAAAGGCCCCAGTCAAGAGAGCCAAAATCGTTCCTGAGTTTTGCGGGAAGGCGTTGCTTAAATGGAACGAAGAAATAAAAGTAAATGGGCCACCAAGCGATATGAGGCCGTATCCAATCAAATACGAGTCGAAAAACTGCAACAACGTTTGAGCATTGATGACAATCACCGTGCCAAGCAAGATGAACGAAGCACCAAACAAGCCACACACCCGAGGACCATAATTATCCAATAAGTATCCGATAGGAAGAGCACTCACGTTTGTGAGGACAGCAGCGACGGTGAATATAAGGTTTAACTTTAGGTCCTGTTTGGTGCATCTGGCCCCAGAAGTGGTCAGTAAGTCGTCACAGAGGTTCTGGTAGACTTGTTCGCGGATTAAAAACGGTTTGAGCGCAGCAAAGCCAAACAACGGGCCGGCAGCAAAGAGGCACCAGAGGATCGCCGACGAGACCTGGAGAAGTCTCTTGGTGTGGCCGACTTGGTAGTGAAACATGGTAAGCTTATCAGGAAAAAGTAAACTGATTGTAAATTTTAGTACTCACATGAGGAACACGCGGGATATGGAGTCATGTAGAATATGTAGGGGTGTTTATTAGGAAAGATGGTATATATATATGAAAAGGCCAAAGTTTGGTGTGGGTTTTGCTCGGCAGATTTATCTGAGGCTTGGTGATTGAGTGTCAAAGGCTATTTATAGTTTGGCTCAGTGTGCCAAGAGTGTCTTTTCCAAACGGGCAAGAATATCGATCCGGCAAGAATATTGGTTCTGGAGAGTCGATTGATTCGGAAAGTACATTGATTCCGTCTGTTTCTAAATGTACGTATTTCAGTTTATTAAGTTTGGCTAGCTACTTGGAGTAGTATCCACGCACGTGGATAGCTAACTAGATGAATGTATTTACTGATTCCCCTTGTTTGAAGCAAGTCGGTTCTATTTGATAAAAATCTGGCCGAGTTAAATATTACTAGCAGGAAATGATCTTTTAGGAATATACGATGCAAGTTTTAATATGAGGCATGGCTGATTCACCAGGCAATGTACATGAACTGGGGTTGTAGAGTTTTGAAAATTCAAAAAGTAGGTCAATATTGCTGAATATATGGAATTTTTAAAATTCTAATCCAGCTGACGAGGCTTGACAAATATCAGCACTTTGCAAATTTGCAGTGGGTGTTGTAAATACTCACATCTTGCAGCTGATGGTTGCCTATTCTTGTTATCTTGGCTATCTTGCATATCTTAAATGTATTATAGGCAAGGTGCCGGACAGATTGTCAATATGATGAGATTTGACCAAGTGGAAAGTTTTTATTCATCCAAGTGGAGCTTTGACATTTATTTTAGCGACGTTGTCATTGGACGGGGAAACATCAATCTTCAATGGGCCGGTACTCCAAAGTAATTCTCCATAACATCCCAGTCAATCTCGAGTGCTACACGGTCAAATAGTAAACTATATTAACTAAACTTCTACATACACTTGAGACATTGCTTGCATTTAAATATATATGTATGGTTCGTCAATCATTAATCCTAACTCATAAAACCGTAACAAAAATTCGTATCGAATATTAACTGTGCTAACCATTGCCTTTAAATCAACGGCAGTCGTCCGCTGCCCCAAATATCTCGTCTGTTCCCGGTGTTCAAGTTCAAGCCCCCAAAGCTCTCGCTCAAGCTGCTCATGAGGTTTCCGCTCTTGTTAAGTGTCGCATGGCTCTGGCTCGGGCTGTTGGCGTTCAGGATGCGGGGCACGCCGTTTGGAGGTGTCACAGCGCTGCTGTTTGGCACCGTCAGGCTTGTAGGGGTGTTGTTGGATGTGGATCCGCCGCCGCTGGGCGAGGACAAGAACGCCAAGTCGTCCAAGTTTGTATTAATCGTGGTGGTGAAGGTGTCACCGCCGGTCAAATTCTGCGACAAGTTGAGCACCGAGTGGTTGCTGGTGACAAACGACGGGTTTGAGCTGTTGAAGTGCTTGTAGAGGCCGGGGTTTGGTGGGTTGAACTGGGCCTGGTTCAAGTATATACCGGAATTGTTGCTGTGCTGGTAGGGCGATGTCGGCTGTCCATTGAAGCGCGAGTTGATCTCGATGCCTGGGGTTGGCGGCTGCGACACGTTGAGGTACGTTGGCGACGCGATGTTGCTGCCAATGCTGAATGGGGCGTTGTGGACGTCGGCAAACGAGCGCGTGCCGCGCAACAACGCCATATTCGGCGGGTTTGCCGCGCCGTTTCGCGGCTGGGGCTGGTTCTGCCGGTACCGTTGCACCGCGACCGGCGCAGCCGCTTTCCGCTTGATGACAATGTACCCGTTTTCGTAGGCCTCGCCCAAGTTCAAGTACCCGCAGAGGCCGCTCAAGTACTTTTTGAGGCTGCCCGGGTACACCAACTCGTCAAACTTCTTCACGCTGTCGTGCTTGAACAACAACAAGTTCGAGTACAACTCCAAGACCTCGGGATTGTTGAAGTCGAGCTGCTGTGGCGGCGACGGGAGATTTGCGTTTGGAAGCGGCGCATAGAACCGTTTTTCGTCGTTGGCTGGTACCGGCGACGTCGACGGAGGCGGAGGCGCGGGATTGCTCTGCTTTGGAGGAACTAGTGACACCAACGACGCTGTTGAGTTCGACTGGTGCTGCTCCTCCAACTGGCCACGCTTCTCGCGCTTTTCCCGCTCAATGCGCTCGCGCTCCACAAGCGGAAGCATCTTCTTGTACTCGACGCGCAACTTCCGTCCGCCAATCTCCTTGCTGTTCAAGTTGTTGACGACCATGGCCGTCTCGTCGGTGGACGTGAAGTTGGCAAACGCCAATCCGCGGAATACCCCATTGTCAAAATGGTAGTTGAACGCGTACGGCAAGGGCAAGTTCAACTTGGTCATTTCCTCCAACAACGACTCCTTCTTGATTGAAAACGGAATGTTCTTAATGACTATGGCCGTGGGAATCACCTCCTCGTCAAGCTCCTCCTTCTTGCTGGAGCTGCCATCACCAGACTTCTCCATCCAACTGTTCACGTTCAACGGATTCACTCCAACTGGCATCGCTGGCGCCAGCGACTTGTTCCCGTACATCCGCTGCTGGTTGAGCCGCGAATTAGTGCCCCCGTTGCCGTTGTTGGAGTAACTCGAGTAGTTGGAATTCGTCGACATGGCTGGCGAATTAGGTACACGGTTGTTGCCAGGTACGTTGTTGCCTAGGTTGGGCAAAGTGTCCTCTAAATTCACTGGTGTCGATGTAAACAGCCTTAAATCCATGTCCCGCGAGTTTCGCTCTCTTGTAAATGCTCTGGTGGACACTGGTGTTCAAATCGCTGGCACTATAAATCTCGTCTGGAAACTGCGCGGGCTCAAAACCTGGGTGACGGTAGGGTGAGTCCTCGAGGCACCTGAAAGGTTTGTCGCTTATTTCCATTTGTTGGGTACATTCAATGGCAACCAGTGGGTTGTATATCCTGGTGAATCGTACGTACAGGGCTTGTTAATCCGCCAGGTGTTTTGGTCTTGCAAAAATTTCAACTTGCTTACTCTTCACTTGCCTAATTGCCTACTTCTCACTTGCCTAATTGCCTACTTTTCACTTGCCTAATTGCCTACTTTTTCATGGGACATCCACGCATTCTGTTTCATGGTAAACCCACCGTGGTACTATTGTCCTGCCATACATTATTATTGTCGTATTTTCATATCATTGTCCCGTTGTATAATATTTTTTTCATGGTAAAATTCCATTGTTCCAAGCCATGCTGGGCCGGTAATTCTAGTCGGTTTCTCCGAGAACACAACAGTTTAAACTCTGAAGATCGCCAGACTTGCAATTACCCAGTGTAGTACACCCATTAAAATCCAAGCCTGCTCTCGTGGAAACAAATTGTACTATTACATGGTCTATCCAGTCTACTAATCAACGTGCCGAATAACAAAGGGTCTGTCCAATCACAGTAATCAAGTCACACCCAATCAGTAATCAAGTCACACCCAATCAGTAATCAAGTCACACCCAATCAGTAATCAAGTCACACCCAATCAGTAATCAAGTCACACCCAATCACAACTACCCAATGTCACTGGAGTTCCGTCAATTGAAACCGCAAATATCTTAAATTGACCATTTCCAAGCCTTTATACTTTTTAATCATGCACCGTGTTACGCTCCTTCAACCAAATGCTGGGATAAATGGCACAGCAGCTATACACCCACTATTCACATCAATTGGTACTCACTACACCCCCCACACAGTCATTAGTCAGCGTGGTAGTCCATTGATTATTAGATGGCCCATTGTTCACAATTGTTAAACAAAACTTCACTGAGATCTCACCCAGAATGCCATTTCGTATTCATACCCATGCACTGTCTCAAACCAGTTGTACATTAATAGAAGTAGCCGCGTTTACCATGCAGCATCCTCTGTCGGGTTTTCCCCGCGAAATCTACATGGCCCAGCAATAATCCCAATAATTAACAAAACTTAAATGACCCCCGGATCGTGGCCGGAGTTCTCATCTGTCACAATCTTGTCTTGGCAAATCTCCGGCGGAATTCCGCCTATTGTCTCTTGTCTAGATGGCCGGAAGGAAGTCGCCTTTGTTAGCGCAGGGTGATCACCCAGCGCGGTTCAGGCCCATTTTGAAAAATAGCGACATGCACAGGATTCTTCAACTATAAAACGGGCCGCCCGCCCTGTTTTGACCACACAATGGTTAAACAAGATCCTTTCTACCTTGAGCAATTCGTCGACAAATACGATGTTGGCATTAAATACAACATGGGCGAGACCTGTGTCGACCCATTGACCTTGAGCCAGATCATCGCGTCCTTACCAGCTGACAAGCAACAGGAGGTGGCGCAAAAGTTCTTGGACACCAAGCAGACCTACGGCTTCATCAAGGGGTCTCCATCGTTGCGCAGTGCCGTCGCGTCGTTGTTCAATGACCCGGAAATCTCAGCCGATAACGTGGTGATCACAAACGGTGCCATTGGTGGTAACTTCTTGGCGTTCTACACCGTGGTCAACCCAGGTGACCATGTCCTTGCTGTCGAGCCAAGCTACCAGCAGCTTTCGTCGGTCCCAGCATTGTTTGGCGCTCGTGTTGACCCATTCCACATCAAGATGGAGGACAACTACCAGCCAGACTTGAAGTTGCTCCGCGAGTTGATTACCAAGAACAAGACCAGAATGTTGGTCATCAACAGTCCAAACAACCCATGTGGCTATGTCTGGGAGGACGATGTCTTGGCAGAAATCGTCAGCATCTGCCGTGAAAACAACGTCATCCTCATGTCCGACGAGGTATACCGCCCTCTCTTCCACACCGCCAAGCCAGTGAAATCCGCAGCCTCGTTTGGGTACAATGACGTCATCGTGTCGGGCTCGATGTCCAAGGCTTTTTCGCTCGCCGGTTTGCGGCTCGGCTGGATCGTCACCAAGAACAAGGAGTTCTTGCAGGGGTTCCACGAGAAGAGAGACTACAACACCATCTCGGTGTCAGTGTTGGATGATGCCATGGCCACCATTGGATTGCAGAACGTCGACTTCATCCTCCAGCGGAGTCACCAGTTGTGCGCCACCAACTTGGAGCATTTTGACAAGTTCATCAAGGAGTCCAACGGCGCAGCTCTGTGGGTGCGTCCTCGTGGGGGATCTACATGCTTTGTGAAGATCAACAAGCCGGTAAGTACCATGGACATGGCCATTGACTTGGCACAAAACTACGGTGTCTTGGTGGTTCCAGGTGAGACTTTCCAAATGCCAGGGTACCTCAGATTAGGATTTGGTAACTCCGAGGCTTTTGTGACTGGCGGACTCGATGTTATGCAAAAATGGTTGAAGGAGCATTAGCATCGTATAGACCTCATAGACAATTTGTATTTGTTATAATCTGTAGTGCCGTACCTGGCAAGTTACTCATTTGCCCTTTACAGAATTCATACGAAAATATCAGTAATAGAGTACCTGTCCTGAAAACTTTGTATTACATAAAAATCTACCTCTGCAAAATTGACTACCTCGGAAACGTCAAAAAATCAGTTTCTTTGCTGAAAATTCACCTCCATTTCTTTGAACATTCTACTCAATCCTCTCACCATATGCTAAATCACTCACCATATGCTAAATCTTTATTTGAAATCTTTATACGTCCACTTCTCAGTCACCTTTGGTGCATATCTTCGCTTCTTCTTCACTGGCAAACGACTCTCCACTTTTCCCAGACTCTGGAGAGTCCGCATCTGATCATACAACAAGTTCCCTTCCGGTCTCAACTTCCGCAACGAATCAGTCAACTCGTCACTAAGTTTTACCTCAAGAGTATCGTCCATCACATGATACTTCGTACCCAACTTCTCGCTCTTTCTCTTCTTTGGCTGCTTCACCTGGCTATCCTTTTCATCCAATGACTTTTCAATCGCTGGCAAATTTTCAATTTCCTTCAACTTTTTCTTCAACTCCTTCAACTCTTCGTGGAGTTTTAATCTCTCCTGGTGCCGCTTCTGACTGTTCCGTTGTGCCCTGGTCTTCTTCTTATTCGTCACAACTTTATTGACGGATAGCCTGCCATCCTTCTCTGATAACTCTTCCTCCTCCTCAACCTCTTCTCCGTCAGACTTCTCTTCCTCCTCCTCAATTGTGCGAATCAATTCCTGGATCCGTTCCTGGAACTTCTCCAACTCAATCTTCTTCTCCTCAACTTTCTTCTCCTTGAAATACTCCTTCTTGATAAGTTCTCTCCACGAAACATCAGACGGATTGTACGACTTTCCCGCATGTGGCACCTTAGCCACCTCCTTTACCTTAACTGGAGCTTCTTTCATCGTCTTTGGTACCACAGTAGGTTTTGTAACACTGCTGGTACTCTTTTCAGTCAACACCTTGGGTATTTCTGGTCCCTTTGGCGTCTCATCGTCCCAGATATTTCCCCCAATCTCATGTCCTGTAGCTTGTTTTACCATCGCTTCTTTGCTACTGTTCTCTCCATTTACTCGACCTGCAATTTTCATCAATCTATTCACTTCTTTTCCACTCACTCCTTGGAACTTCTTGTGCTTCTTGACATGCTCCAACGGCTTCACTTTAGATTTGTTGGCCAAAATCTCATCCGCCTTCAATTTCTTCACCTTGTACTTGGAGCCGGAACCTTCTCCTTGCACATCAATATGAAACAATTGGTCCGATGCAAGCGAATCCACAGTCTCTCCCAACTCCCGGATCTCCTCCCGTTTCAGTTCCATCAGCTGCTGCACATCATCTATGTCAATGTTTTTTCTCCATGCCTTTTTCCCTTTTCTGGAAGACTGCTGCTTCTGTGAAGGTCTTCCTACTTCTGACATGTCTATACTGTCTTTGCAAATTTTTTTTTCTTCATCGATGAGATCACGTGTAAGGTCCGCACGTGGGAAACATCCTGGGTCGTCAATGGATATGGTACTCCATTTTATTTAGCCTCATGGCATGTTTGTGCTAGTGCGATTTTAAAATATAAATCTCTTGTAGAAATTCTAGTCTAATGGATAACTGCAAATATTTTAGCTTTGATTGCTGACAAAATTGCTTGTAAAGTCGGGTTTCACAATCTTGTAACAGATGAATGTTGGAGCCATTTATGGTAATTTAATTCTGATTGCAAATCGTTTAGGAATAAGAAAAAAAAAATATTATTCATTATAATATAAAAAATACATCATTGGATGACTGGTAATAGAGTGAATAGAAATCTCAAGTATTTAGAGAGCGTAATGGCTTCGAGGTCCTCTCTATATTTCCTGATCTGCGTGCAAAATCTTTTTCAAATATCCCTGTAGAATATATTTTAGTCTGAATTAAATTTAGGCTATTGCTTTTATGATCCGAGCTAAGCATTCGCTACAGTAGAGTGTATTTTACTGATTTGTGGGACTACCGCCAAAGGGGAGCTAATTTCCATATAGCGAAATGTCAGTTCATCTCAAAGTGCCGCGATTTCATAGCGATGCCTTTAATTGTAATTAGTGCCTTCAGCTGCTTATTGTACGCAAATTCCCCACTAAATAGAACCCAAGGCACTTCCAAGGATCTCGCAAGAATGTAAGAATGGTGAGCTAACAAGGAACGATATATAAATTTATCGTATTTAGCCTCCAATTATCAAAAATAACTAAAAATGAAGCTTTTAAATCTCGCAACTGCCTTCTATGCAAGTTTTGTTATCAGTGTTACTCAAGCTGCATACAGCCCAGACGGTAAAAACAACGCTGTTTACTGGGGTCAAGGAGCAAACCAGGCATCACTTGGCACTTATTGTGAAAAGGGTAATATTGATATAGTTATTCTTGCCTTTTTGAGAAACTGGAACTCAAAGTCGGCTGGTTTTAACTTTGGTAATGCGTGTGGTGGAGCAACTTGTCCAATGATCGAAGCCGACATCAAGACGTGTCAGAATGCCGGAGTCAAGGTCTTGCTCTCTTTGGGAGGTGACGTCAGATATGGGACTTATGGTGTGAAAAACGACGAAGAAGGCGTCAGTGCAGCCGATGTAATATACAACATGTTTCATCCACAAGGCTCGGATAGCGTGAAACCGTTTGGCACAGCCGAAATTGACGGATTTGACTTTGATTTAGAAAACCATGCACAGAGTGGCTTAGGAGCACTTGTTGTTGAGTTAAGAAAAAGATGGACGACCAAGACTCTTCTCATTAGTGCCGCTCCACAATGTCCATTCCCTGACCAGAATGTGTTTGAGCTTATCAAAAGTACAGAGGCAAAGGTCGACATGGCCGTGGTCCAATTCTACAACAATCCATCCTGTTCCTTCAACAATGTCGATGGGTTTACCAAGTCATGGCAAACATGGTATAATTTCATTACCCAGCAGTCTGGTAATCACAACATGAAAATCTACATGGGGATTTCCACCTCTACTCAAGATTCTTCTTACTTTGTTGACGCAGACACTACCAAACAAAGAACTACATCTATCGTAACCCAATCTTCATTTGGCGGTTTCTGCCTCTGGGATGTTGCTACAGGTACTGATAATGTTTCTGGCGGTCAGTCTTATGTCCAAAGTTTAAAGAACATTTTGAACAGCGCGCCGGTCACTAAAAGATCTACTGATGGCTCTTCAAAGAGTTTCCAAGTGCTTGCACCTAACTAATATTCCACAAATTATCAACCTTCTTCGTTTGATCTTCTAGCTGGTCTAGATGGTCTCTTTTCTTTCTGTACAGGATATTGTTTCAATACAAGTTCATTAAATCTGTAATATTAGCTTTGATAGTAGGAATACTGGTTATACTAATTACATCCAGCAGTGATTTGGAAATGACCACAGAGAGCATATTATCCCATTTTCCAAGCTATTTCCTAATATTCTCTTTGATTTGCATAAAACGTAAATTGGACATGTGCGTCACATATTTTTTAAAACGTGAGTAATTTAAAATAGTCGGGTGAAGAACTCAATTTTCACAACACAAAAACGTGATAGGCGGCGTGGTCTAGTGGTATGATTCTCGCTTTGGGTAGCGAACCTGATGAACTCAGGTACAAACACAAACATGTGAGAGGCCCAGGGTTCAATTCCCTGCTCCGCCCTTCTTTTTGCTGATTGCAGCCTTGGTAAAAATGTTACATTTTGGTGATGATTTTTCACTTTACACAAGTCACAGAGTATTGAGACATGAAAATGCAGCAAATTTCAAATAATGGGTTATAATACGATAATATATTTTTCAAAATCGTAAGGTCCCTTGGCCCAGTTGGTTAAGGCGTGGTGCTAATATTACATTGTTACGCCAAGATCACCAGTTCGATCCTGGTAGGGACCATTCTTTTTATACTTTATTTTTGTTATAATTGTCTGGACAAGTTTTAAGAAGAAGCTCCCTATAACTTTCATTGTAGCATAATCAAATTGGCTATAGGACTGATATAGCAATCTCCATAGAGCCAGAATATATTTGGTCAAATCAAATATACCCACCACTATTACCTGTGTGCTTTTACCCGGGTAATTGCGTGTGATTATTGAGACAAATTCGTCTGAATATTGTGCACCATGACAGCTATACAAGGAGCACCGCCACATAGGAATCAGAAATTCACAAAGAATCCCATTGAAGATTACAAGATTTGTGAGAAGGTAACGAACGAGGAGTACAAGATTTGGAAGCGGACGGTACCTTTTTTGTATGAAACGATTCAGGTGCATGTACTACAAGAGCCGTCGAGTATTTTCCAGTGGGTGAACCCTGGGATAGAATTATCGGAGAATGGGAATAGTGTGGCTGCCAATTTTTTGTTGGGCCGAAATTCAGAATCTGGAAGCACTATTAGTCTTCACTCGGTCGAGCTCCCATCCACGTTATTGGCAAACACCAAGCAGAGTATTCCGATTCCCTCAGGACCAAGCAATAGTTCAAAGTTGACGCGTATCAAGGATGTGAGTCTTTCTGGTACGTTCTGTAAAGTTCTGGTGAGCGATTCCGGGAAAATCGCGGTATACCAGGACGACGGCCGTATTGCATTGTACAATGAGCATCTCGAGGCTACTGGAGAGTATAATTCCCAGCCAGGACGGGCCATGACCTGGGGAAGGGATGGTTTAATATCGGCTACGTTGGAAGGGACTTTGAACTTCTGGGACAAATCTGCCACTATTACCACCGAGAAGGATATCAATGATGTATCATGGAATGCTGTCCACCCGCACTTGGTAGCGACTAGTGCATCTCAGTTACTGGTGTATGACACACGAAGCAACCAGGGGCCTGTATTTGGAGCTTCTGGGATCCATGGAGGAATTGTCACCAGTGGAGTGTTCCACCCTACTGTTGGATCAATGATTGCCTCAGGAGGCGATGATGATGTGTTGTCGTTGTGGGACATGCGATATTTCAACCGGCCGTTTCGCAACTTGTTTGGCATGACGGGAAAAGTTAGTCAGTTGCAGTATGATGCGAGCCAAACCAACTTACTCACGTCGACAGGGACCGACAAGCGGGTATATATATGGGACTTGAATGCGATTAGTGCTGGTGATTTTGACGAGGAGATATTTCTGAAGGATCCTGAGAACGAGGACCCGTGCTTGGCGTATATCCATGGAGGGCACATTGACGGGGTGAATCAGGTGGATATCAGTGGGAAGTTGGTGAGTGTATACGGCAGTGTAGGAAGCGATGGGTTGCTTGAGATATGGAAGCCAAAACTAGAAGATGAGGAAGATGAGGAAGAGAAGGGGGACAGTGAAGAGAAGGAGGACGAGGAGGAAAATGACGCGGAGTCGCAGGAGCATGACGAGGATAAAGAGGAGTGAAGGGAAGGATGATTATGTTAGCAAGGGATTAAGAAATGATATGATTTAATCAAGAGTAGAATGAGTAGTGATTACGATCATGAGATGAAAAGACATACGGAAAACGCAAGTGGACATTTATTTAAACCCATTATTCTCAAACACTTCTAACAAAGACTCGTCAAAACGGTTAATGCCCTCAATTATCTCTGCGTCGTCATTGCTGACATGCACAAACGTGAGCCGGATGAGGTTGCCCTTGTTCTCCACAGTCTTTGGAGAAATAGCCAACGTACATCCTGCGGCAACGACGTTCACGCCGTTCTTATTGGTGATGTTGCCCACTTCTTCAACGAGCGTGGCTGTGGATTTTGGCGAGTCCTGGAAGTTGATAATGAGCGAGACAAACATCCCTGCACGGGTGTCAATAATCGAGAAGTAGTCTCGTTTGAAGCTCTCAGTGTGCCGCAATGTCTCATAGAACAAGTTTCGTCGGTACTCATACACTTTGCAGACCTTGATCCCCCAGGCCAAGTATCCTTGGACCCCGCCCCAATACTCTAGAATAGCATTGACCACGGTTTCAGCTACTCCGGATGGAAATTTGGTGGTCAACATGGTGTGGTGTTCGATGCGATCAATGAAAAACTGGTTTGCGATAATGAACCCGAGCCGGATCCCAGGAGCAAGAAGCTTGGAGAAGCTCTCGGACCGCAACACCCTGCCGTCGACGTCAATATGCAAGTACGACTTGTGGATAAGCTGTACATACTGGTCCACGGTAAGGGTGTCAAAAGCCGACGACTCGCGAAAGTCCGGGTTGAACTCAGGGAACACAATGTACCCATACGGGTCATCCTCGACGATTATCAAGTCGTGCTTTTGGGCTACGGCATATACTTTCTTGCGGGTCTCCTGCGACTGAGTAAGTCCCGTGGGGTTCTGGCCCGTGGCAATGGTGTACAACACTCTGGGCTTGTTCTTTCCGGGGAACAAGGTGGTCCAGTTGTCTAATTGGTGGGCCAACTTTGCGGTGTCGATTCCGTCACCGTGTAAGTCGAGCTCAACCAGATGAGGGACTCCGCCATAGTTTTCAATCGACCATACTGTCGGTATAAACGTGAACTCCTCGACCAACACCACATCGCCAGGGTCCACGAGCAAATTGAAGATCTTGTGCAATCCATCTCCACCTCCATTATCAAGAATCAGGCCCCAGTCGCTGCGGGCCGGTGCATGGAGCCGCAGGACCAATTCCTTGGTGAACCTGATCAAGTTGCTGTATCCGGCGGTGCCATGGTACTGGAACGCGTCCTTGATGGAAAACACGTCTTTGGCGGTGCCTGACTCCTTGGTGACGACGGTCTGGACGTTGGTTGACGACACTGCGTGGTTGTGGTACTTGTTTGCCAGCAGCGGAGTCAAGTCGCTGGCGGACTTTTTTGGGTCGTTGCCAGGATACTGGAGAGCCAGTGTATACGCTGCAGCGGTGTGCGTGTTTTCCTGGAACGGTTCTTCAATGAGATTGACCACCAACGAGTCCACCGGGAAGATCCCGTGGTTAGGGGCCCCGCCCGACAAGATGATGGGTTCCTTGGTGGGTTTGTAGTCCTTTGCGAATTCGCGGGAGAAGTGGGTGACCTTTTTCCGCTCACTGGCGCGGGCAGAGAGGTGGTGTTGTAGCAGGAAAGTGTCAGTCATGACGGTGTGGATGAAAATACGCTGTTTATATATTGAGAAGTGTGTATGTATTTGTAAGCATGAGGATCAGTTCACGTGAGATAACACATCTGGAATGACATATTCATCATAGCGATTGACGTGAGCGGGTTAATTGCGAGAGGAAGGAGGTGTCAACCAAGAGTACTCTTTAAGTTGCGATAACATCACATGGACAATCAGCAATGTGGACACTAGCTAATCCATAAAAAGCATTTGTATTACCCAGATTCGCATAAACACCGCCAGGTGGATCAAATACAACAACTGCCATTGTAGATAATATCTATTCTAGTCGCTAAACACGCAATTCTATAACCAAGTGCCGGCTATGCCTCGTGGATCTCCAAAACAATGCCGTCGCTGTTGTTCTTCAAGATCTTCACTGCAGTCAAATCTCTTACAACATAGTCTGCGCCTGCGTCCTGCAACATCTTCTTGTCGTCAAACGAACTCAAGATCCCCACCACAGTAGCCCCTGCAGCCTTACCCGACTTGATGCCCGCAGGGGCATCCTCAAAGACCACGGTCTTGACGCTGGGGTGTTTCCACCCCGCAGTAACCAACTCGCGGCCCTTTACATACGGCTCAGGGTCTGGTTTTCCTCGGGACACGTCATCAGCAGTGACAAATATTCTTGGCTCCTTTACTGGAAGCACGTTCTTGAACCACCCATGTGCCAAGATCGGAGTCCCAGAGGTGCAAATGGCCCACTTTTCGTCGGGCGACTGGTTCAACGCACCAAGCAACTCAACTGCGCCGGCAATTGGCGTCGACAAGTGGCCGTTGACGACAGAAATGGTCTCGTCAAACTTCTTGGCGGCCCGGTCAATGTCGCCGTCAATCGCGAGCTCAGGGAAATATTTCGTAAACGTATCCACAGTCCGTGCCCCATGGGACTTGTGGAAGAGATCCGAGATGTCTATTCCGTATTTTTCATGGTAGTCGTTCCAGGTCTTTTCGACCGAGGCAGTGGAGTCGACCAAAGTGCCGTCCAAATCAAACAAAATAATGTCAGTGGTAACTTCAACCGGCATTTTGCAGACCAAAAGACTGTTTCCAGATTTGACGCTATTGGAGTCAGCTGACTGCGGCCTAGCCGAAAAAAGCCGACGCGCCTGGCGACTGCAGCGTGTCCAGCATACCTTGGTTTAGCATTGTATTCATTAACGTGTATATATATCCAAATGGCGTGTGCTGTATTATGTTAGAATATGGCTGATTTCTAGTACTGTAGAATGGATGACCTGATATTAGCAGTCAAGAGATTTCAGTAGTGTCAGTAGAATCTTAGTGAATCTCAATAAAATCTTAGTAAAATCTCAGTGAATCTCAGTGAATCTCAGTGAATCTCAGTGAATCTCAGTGAATCTCAGTGAATCTCAGTGAATCTCAGTGAATCTCAGTGAAATCCCATTGACATCATTGACATCATTGACATCATTAACATCATTAACATCATTAACATCACATCATTAACATCACATCATTAACATCACATCATTAACATCACATCATTAACATCACATCATTAACATCACATCATTAACATCCACAAACCCACCCGTATTCACCAACATCAATCAGCACCAATACTCACCACATTACCATTATTATACTCCTCCTCCCTAGACTCCCAGTACTCCACCTCATATTGGTGCCGCAAACTCGCAATCTTCCGCCTCACCTCCTCCTCGGTGCCTGCCAAATCACTGATCCGCACACTGGCCTCATACGTCAACCGCTTCTGCCAGCCATTGTGCTTCTGGCACTTTCGCTTCTCCAACAAACACGACTCAGGAAACACGCTCAAGGCAAGATCGTCCTCCTGGAGCGCAGCCAAGCTCTCTGCCGTGGGAAATATCTTCTTCAACTCGCCCATGTTGGCTGCGAAAAACTCGTCGTCTGCGATCCGGATCCCAGTCAATCGCTCTCGGTCCGCCTCAGACAAGTCAAAGTGTAGCTGTGCATCGTCACTAGCCAAATACTCTCTCCAGCGCTGGATGGTGAACACCAACTTGCGGTTGTACCCACAAACGTCCATTTTCTTGCTGGACCCGCGCTTTTTCGTCTTCTTCACCGGGGTGCTGCTGTCTCCAGCCAAGGACACAAAGTACTCGCCGATTTTCCTAATCTGCTCCTTCAAATTGTTGAGGTACGCCTGGCGCAACTTGTGATAATTCTGCTCGTCCAATGTGTCCTGGAGCTCATGGTTCAACTGGGTCAAGCGCACGTTGTAGCTGCTTTGCGGATCATGGATCTCGACAAAGTCGCCAAACTTGTCCAGGGGAATCGACGGGAACTGACTGCCAATGCCCGAGAAGTTTGTGGCGTCGAGCCCGTCAATGGAGAGAATCAGGGCAATTTGCGACGCCAGAAGCCCCGACGTGGCTCCAAGAGCAAGGTTCTTGATCCGGCCAAAGTAAATCAAGCCATGCTCCCTTGAGCAGAACTTGGACTTGCTGCTGATGGGCAAGTAGCATTCGTCCATGAGACACTTTTTCTTGTATACAATCTGGTGGCTCTCGTCCTCCAATTGGCAGTACGGACAGTAAAACCGGTAGTACAACTTCTCGTAGTCCCGGTTCAACTTCAAGCACCGGAAATGATACCAGTCGTCACATTTATCGCACCCCACCATAAGTTCTCCGCCATCTGGCCGTTGGCATATACAGTACACCTCGGCATCCGGTTTCCGTTCGGGCTTCGGGTAAGGGATCTTGACACCATTGAACTCAAACGACGTCCTGGCCTTGTCGAGCTTGAGCCGTTTTGCCTTGGTACCGGTTTCAGGCTTCCGTCGCTTCTTGTCGTCCGACATGGAGAAGCCCGAAAACCAAATTTTCTGCAAAATGTCCCCACTGCCTCGGGTAATAAACGTCACGGGAGGCTCCGGCTACGTGATACTAGACTCGTATAAAACAAACGACGTCTATAATTGGGTGCTCGAATTCCAGGCCCCGTTGTTTTACGGCTCTTTGGGCAAGCTGATTTCAATCGTCGCTACTGTTACCCAATATGCAAAGCACGTCAAGGATGGCAAGTTCCCTGAGTTTGGACCCGAAGATAAGCTCGTATGTTTCCTCCAGGGAGGCCCTGGGTTTGCCTCGTACAAGCCCCTCGACTCCAAGGGCTTTATCGGATGTCTTTTGGAAAAGAATTATACCGTGGTCAACTACGACCAGCGAGGCACGGGACTCAGTACGCCGCTCAGTGCCCAGACCCTTGCTCAATTGGGCGACGAGTTGGGCTTTGGCAGCAGCCTTGACAATGTCGACGAGTATTTGCCGCTTATTTCCGCATTCAGGGCCGATTCCATCGTACAAGACTGCGAGCTTATCCGGAAAAGCCTCCTCCAGCACCACCAGAAATGGTCCATCATGGGTCAGTCTTACGGGGGATTCTGCTGCAACACATATCTTTCCTTTTACCCGGAATCGTTGCTGGAAGTCTTCATCACCGGCGGCATTCCTGAGATTGGTCCAGACGCAAATGTCGACCACGTCTACCAGGCAACATACAAGCGTACCATGGATAGAAACGCGCACTACTACACAAAGTATCCAAGCGACATCCAGCGGGTGAAGCGTGTCATAAAATATTTGCACGACCACCATGTCGCCTTGCCAAATTCAGGCCGCTTATCCGTGGAACGATTCCAGCAAATCGGATTGAAGTTTGGGGCCTCGGGAGGCACTGATCTGGTGCACCAGCTTGTGTTCAAGTTGGACTACGAAATCAGAAAGCTAGGCTTCCTCACCTACGAGCTGTTGTCCAGAGTCCAGGACATGTTGGGGTTTGACACCAATGTCATTTATGCGCTCTTCCAGGAAGCAATATACATGGACGGGCCGGGAAAATGCAGCAGGTGGTCGGCCGAGCGACTCAGACACACGGAGAAGCGTAGCCGGTTGTTTGATATTCCCAATTCCTTGGACAAGCAGTGGACAGAGACCCTGGACCCGGTGTTTTTCACTGGCGAAATGGTGTACCAGTCCATGTATGACGACTATGCTGAGTTGAGGGCGTTGAAAAAATTGGCATATGCGATTCACGAGCACGATAAGTGGAACAGCTTATACAATCTCGAGACGTTGCGCAAGGTGTATGACTCAAAAGACTCGCACCGGTGGAGTGGGGAAATGGGGGAACCGCATATTGTGAAAGTGGTGGCTGCGATTTACTACAACGACCATTATGTGGACTTTGATCTCAGCAGAATGACGGCAGAGAATGCCTATGGGAAGATCCGGACGTATGTGACGTCGCAGTTTTTCCATAATGGGTTGGGTGCGTCTCCGGAGATTGTCATGGAGAATTTGTTTAAGTTGTTGGAGCAAGAGGTGGATTAGTGATGTGGTGTGGGTTGTATAAATAATACAGTGCCGTGTCGGTAAGTGTAATTGTACAAGTGTTTTATTGTAATTGTACAAGTGTTTTATCAGTAATTGAATTGTATTGTATCAGTAATTAATCAAGTTTTTGGTAATTGCATTGTATTGTATCAGTAATTAATCAAGTTTTTGGTAATTGCATTGTATTGTATCAATAATTAATCAAGTTTTTGGTAATTGCATTGTATCACGGTAATTCTATATGCAGTTCTCACTTCACAACGGCACAACCTTCAAGTTAAAATTAATACTATGATCGTCCCCACTATACACCTTCGAATACGAATACCTCTTTGGAGCACTATCTGCACTCCAGTCCTGCTTCCCATTCACACCCAAGTACCCACTCAGCTTGTCGTACTGAAATTGGATCGGCTTGGTCTTTCTGCCACACACAAACGACCCGTCGTCGCTTAGAGCACACGGCCCACTTCGCGTCCGGAGATTGTACCCACCAAATGGCGCCTTGCTGAGATAATAAGTCGCACAGCT
The DNA here is from genome assembly GCA_020342235.1 of Saccharomycopsis phalli. Classification (NCBI taxonomy): domain Eukaryota; kingdom Fungi; phylum Ascomycota; class Saccharomycetes; order Ascoideales; family Saccharomycopsidaceae; genus Saccharomycopsis; species Saccharomycopsis phalli. The sequence goes on from CP073215.1 coordinate 1,036,856, forward strand.
GCCTCCGACGTACCATCTTCCCGTGCGGATCAAACAGCCCTGTTGGTTGGATAACTTCAAATGAACTCTGACAGGCCTGTCGTTCGACGGAGGCTGCTTTCCAAGCGATCCCTTTGGAAAAAACTTGATTCCAGTCTCCGGACAGTTGCCCTTGACCAAGGTCTCCAACGGCGAGAAATTCTGCCCAAGAAGCGATCCCTTGAGCGAATTGAAGTACCAAACCTCCTGTATACCGCCAAACCGGTTACATTTGACAAACGGCGTGGCCCCAAACCGGCTCCTCAACGCCAGCTCAATCTCCAGCTTGGTGTAAGTTGTCTCGGTGGACGGATGAATTCCGGCCTCAGCAAGCCACTGGAAAGTAGGCAAGTTCTGGAACAAGTTGACAGTGACCTTGAAGAAGTCGACGACGTTCTGACGGGTCCGATACTGCGTGTCAAACCGTCGGTAGCATGACTCCTTGATGGAGGAGACACACGTGCCGTGCTTATTGAACTCGTGCAACCACAAGCTCTCGTCGTTGTGATTGATATTCAACCAGTTGCGGCGCATCTCGGCTAGCAATTCAGTCTCGCCAAACTCGGTGAGAATCTCGGTGACGTTTTTGATGTTCATGGCGTTGTCGCAAAACTGCTCAAACGAGCCGTCGCAATTATCCGGCCATAGCCCATGCAACGTGAACGTCGTGTTGTCGCCAATGGCAGGGTAGTAGTTCCAGAACTGCGTCGAGAGGAATAGCGCGTCCTCATAACAACACTTATCAACTGCTCCCTTGGCTTGGCATGACACTGGGGTATCAACCGGGCATGACGGGCCAGGAATGTCGTTGAAATAGCGTGATAGTGCTAGTGGCTGTTGCTGGAGAGAAGCCACACAGGAAATAAAGAGGAAAAGCCCCGAAGTTAACATGTAAAGAGGTGAGATGGAATTCGGCATGGCCCGCTTTATACCTTATCTGGCACGTGCCCCGATGAGGTCATGGGCAGGATGTATAGAAGTGATTGGGTTGTGTTTTTACTGTATGATGGGTACTATGGTGGTGTAGTTATAATTGGATGCCGTGTTTTGAGGAGGGTTGATTAATTGGAGCAAATACAAATTAATAATGTACGATGTGAGATTGACTAGAGGGTAGTATGAAATCCAATTGTAGAGCTATAACTTGAGCAATTGTAATCAATGGTGACTATAAACTTGAGCAATTGTAGTAACAACTATAAACATGTCTAATTATACTCAGCCATAAACTTGTCCAATTGTAGTCAACCACAACTCTAACAATCATGGTCAATGGTAGCTATAAACTTACGTAATAGTAGTCAATGGTAACCATAAACTTGTCCAATTAGAGCCAACTATAAACTTGTGCAATTGTAATCAACCATAAACACGTCCAATTACAGTCAACTACAACTCTTCCTATCATACTCACATAAACTCATCACCATAATCACATAAACTCATCATCATACTCACCTAAACTCGTCCACAGTCATCACCCCTCCAAATCACTCAAGATCACCATACTGCTTGTCGGAAAGAAAAACCTTCTTTCGCATGCCCCTCGGCAAGTACCGCTGGTTCACCTTGCCGTCCTTGTAGTTTGGATTATACTTGTATCCCGTGCCATAGCCCAAGTCTTTCATCAAGTCAGTAGGAGCATTGCGGATGTGCATGGGAATCGGCAAAGACAATGCGCTGGGACACTCGGCGAAAAACGACTCGATTGCGTCGCTGGTGTGTTTGATCCGAGCTGATTTCGGAGCCTCACACAACCGGTAGACCAACTGGACAATGGCCAAGTCGCATTCGGGAAGCCCGAGCTTGGTCACGGTGTAGTATACTGCATTGGCAAACTCTAGCAAGGACTGGCCTGAGGACGCAGACTCGTCGAGCTCGTCGGTCAAAATCCCCTGGAGGAAGTTGCAGATCTCCAACGGGTCAGTTTTCTGCTGGAAGAGAAACGCCAAGTACACTAGTGCGGCGTCCGGGTCGCTTCCAATGATGCACTTGTGCAATGCGCTCCACAAGTCCGCCAGCTCGACACAGGACGCCTGGCTGCTGATAAGAGTGTGCGAGAGAAACTCTCTGAGCTGGTCGGTGGAGACTGTGATTTTATTCTTGGTTCCCTTGGACGGAGACCACTCGGTTTCGAGAAGTTGCAACTGCATGTCGCGAGTAAGGTACCGGGAGTAGTTTCGGCCAAGAGCCTCCAAAGTTTTGAGGGCAAGCCGGTAGTCGCCGCAGATTTGGGCGAGGTACGTCTTTGCGTCGGCAAACAACACGATGGGCTGCTGCTTGTGCAAGAGGATACGCGACTTGTTGATGTGCACCAAGGCGCGGTTGATGACACGCAAGATGTCGTCAGAGGTTGGCTGTTGGAGATGGAACAACTGGCACCGGGACAATAAGGCGTCGTTGATTTTGTAGGACGGGTTTTCCGTGGTGCACCCAAAGAAGGTCATGTCGTTGTTCTCAATCAACTTGAGAAAGTAGTCCTGCTGGAGCTTGCTGAACCGGTGGATCTCGTCAAGGAACACAATCATCTTGACGCTGCCGTTGGTCCGGCGCAACCGCACGTACTTCTCGTAGATTGCCTTCAACTCCGCAAGTCCGCACGAAACCGCACTGAACTCGTACATCTGGTAGTGTCGCGCAACCAGGCTCTGCTTGATTTCCTGCAAAATCAACCGCACAAGCGTGGTCTTCCCAACGCCCGGGTCGCCCCAGAAGAGCATCGACGGCACTACCCCGGTGTAGATCCACTTGGTGATGATTCCATCATGGCCCACGAGATCCTGTTGGCCCACGTACTCGGCCAAGCTCCGGGGCTTTAGCACCTCGTACAATGGGAAAGCATCGTCGTACTTGAGTTTTTTGATTTCCACCGTCTTTTCGTCCAAGAGATGGTCCAATTTATCGTAGTACTTGGTGTGCATGTCTTCTACTCGAAAGTTGCCCTTGTCCTCAATGTCTTTTGGAGGTGGTGCTCCGAGTCTGAGTCCGAGCTGCTTGCCTCCCTCCTTTGCGCTGATCCGGGGTGCCATTGTGTTTGGCTTGTCTTTTATCTTGGTCTTGGTCTCTTGCTTAATCTTGGTCTCCTGCATAATCTTCACTTCCTGTTTATCTTTCACCTCCTGTTTATCCTTCACTTCCTGTTTATCATTCACTTCCTGTTTATCATTCACTTCCTGTTTATCTTTCACACCCTGTTCATCATTCACCTCCCGTTTAATCCTCCCCTCCTGCTTAATCCTCCCCTCCCTCCTCCGCTTGACATCTTTTATACCGTGCCACATGTTGAGCCCCAAGGAATTAAACTTCCGCTTCACCGCAACAATCTCGACATCGCCACACTCATGGCTCACCAAATCCTGATAGCTAAACTCCTTCTTGCACTTGTCACAGGGAAACTCCAACGCTGACATGGGTGCGTGCAGGTGAAATTTTCAAGTCATTGCCGATTTCTAATCAAGCACCATGCCACGAAAAAGAGCCACGGAACAAGACAGTGACGTTGAAATCATCGAGGGCGGCGGGTTTATGATTGAAAAAAAGAGGAGGACGAGAGCAAAGCCGATTTCTCGGAAAAGAGCAGGCAAGTCGAGAGTGAAGATCTCTGATTCGGAGAGTGGTTCCGACCATGACGAAGAGTATGTTCCAGAGGAGGAGGAGGAGGAGGAGGAGGAGGCGGAAGAGGAAGCCGAGGTAATTGAGATCGACTCAGTAGATGTACCGTTGGCCGATGCCATTGAAATCGATTTGGAGGACGTGCCGTTGGCCGAGAAACCGAAACGTGCGCGCAAGACCAAACCCAAGAAGCCGCGGAAAAAGACCGACTACTTTCTCTCCATGACCAAGCGGTTGTACGACAACCATGAGGAGCTCCAGGGCACGTTTTCCGGGTTGCATGTCCTTGAGAAGATTGCGCCCGAGGAAGCACTGCATCCTGCCGGGATGACCATCAACCTCCTTCCATTCCAGTTGGAGGGGCTCAATTGGCTTGTGAAGCAGGAGCAGGGCCGATTTGGAGGCGGGATCTTGGCGGATGAGATGGGAATGGGGAAGACGATTCAGACGATTGCGTTGTTCATGCACGACGTCACCAAGCGGCCAAACTTGGTGGTGGCTCCAGCAGTGGCTATAGTGCAGTGGAAGAGCGAGATCGAGGCACACACCAACGGACGGCTCAAGGCGTACATTTTCCATGGGTCGAACCGGACAAATGACGTGGACGAGTTGCTCGAGTACGATGTGATCTTGACGACGTACTCGATTCTCGAGTCGGTGTGGCGGAAACAGCAGTACGGGTTCAAGCGGGTGTCGGGGCTTCACAAGGAGAAGTCTGTGTTGCACTCGATTGAGTTTTACCGGGTGGTGCTTGACGAGGCACACTGTATCAAGGACCGGCAGTCAGGCACAGCCAAGTCGGTGAACAACCTCCGGTGCGTGAAGAAATGGTGCTTATCCGGCACGCCGCTCCAGAACCGCATTGGGGAGATGTACTCGTTGATCCGGTTCCTTCGGATCGAGCCGTTTTGCAACTACTACTGCACCAAGTGCGACTGTGTCAGCATGGAGTGGAACTTCATCCACAACCGTGAGTGTGCAACGTGCGGCTGCCGGCCGATGCAACACACCAACTACTTCAACCACTTCTTTCTCAAGAACATCATCAAGTACGGCATCACAGATGCAGACGGGAACCTCCAAGACCAGTCGCTAGCCGAAGCGGGCTACGATGTGGCCCAGGCGACGAAAATGACCAGCGACTTGGCCAAAAGAGGTGCCGAGGCGTTCAACCGCTTGCAATTGCTTCTTTCCCGGGTCATGTTGCGCCGCACCAAGGTCGAGCGTGCCGACGATCTTGGGCTTCCTCCCAAGGTGGTGGAGATCCGCTACGACTTGTTCAACCCAGAGGAAAAGGACTTGTACCACTCGCTCTACTCGGACTCCTCGCGCCAGTTTAATGACTACGTCGAGGAAGGAGTGGTGCTCAACAATTATGCAAACATCTTCACTCTCATTACGCGGATGCGACAACTCGCAGACCATCCGGACCTAGTGTTGAAGAAAATGGGCGGCCGTGCGTCGTACGATGCAATCGTGTGCCAGCTATGCGACGACGAGGCCGAAGATGCGCTCGAAAGCAAGTGCCATCATCGGTTCTGCCGGTTGTGCATCCAGGAATATGTCGAGTCGTACGACTCCGCTGACGCGAAAAAACCGCTCGAGTGCCCCGTGTGCCACATTGGCTTGACCATCGACTTGAATGCCCCCGGTTTGGAGGTTGAAGAGACCCTCGAGAGCCGAACCAAGAGCAGCATTGTCAGCAAGATCAACATGTCCTCCGGCAAGTGGCGCTCGTCTACAAAGATCGAGGCGTTGGTAGAGGAACTCTACAAGCTGCGCTCAGACAACTGCACCATCAAATCCATCGTCTACTCGCAATTCACCTCGTTCTTGGACCTCATTGACTGGAGGTTGAAGCGGGCAGGGTTCAAAACCGTCAGGCTCCAGGGCCTGATGTCGCCGCAGCAGCGCGCAAACACAATCTCCTACTTTATGAACAACGTCTCCGTCGAGGTGTTTCTCGTCTCGCTAAAAGCCGGAGGTGTCGCGTTGAACTTGACCGAGGCCAGTCAGATCTTCATCATGGACCCATGGTGGAATCCGGCCGTCGAATGGCAGTGCGACCGGGTCCATAGAATCCTCCAGATGCGACCGGTGCGCATTGTCAAGTTCTGTATTGCTGACAGCATTGAGAAGAAGATCTTGGAGTTGCAGGACAAGAAGGCTGACATGGTGAATGCTACTGTTGGAGGCGACCAGAGTGCGGCCAACCGGCTTACGCCTGCTGATTTGCAGTTTTTATTTACTACGTGAGAGCAATTGTTGGTGAATAGCTGGTGAGTAGTTGGAGGAGCATGTTGGAGGTTTATGGACAGGGTAACTGGGCCAGTGCCTGAGGACAGGGTAATGTTATATAGTCTGGTAATGACATACAGACGGCATGGATCTTGTTGATGATTTGTTGGAAAATCTTGTTGTAGAAGCCCATCCAGATGTCCAGTTTGACCTGGGAAAGTTGATGGCATTGTCCAATTTATTCCCCAAGCAATTGATCAAGGCGGTGCGATTGCTTGAATTTAGGCTTATGTATGTTGTTTTAGTAGATGCTGGCAAGGAATCTGGCAGAGTGCCAAATAATGAAATGCCACTTGCTGGAGAATTACTCAGTGGCGAGTCAGTAAGTGGAGAGCCAATTACTGGAAAACCAATTACTGGAAAACCAATTACTGGAAAACCAATCAATGGACAACCAATCAGTGAACAACCAATCAGTGAACAACCAATCAGTGGACAACCAATCAGTAAACAACCAATCAGTGAACAACCAATCAGTGAACAACCAATCAGTGAACAACCAATCAGTGGACAACCAATCAGTTCAAGAATCTTCAACGGGGAATTCAAACCCTGCCCAATAAAAAACTTCCCGCAAATCCTCTCACCTGGCACAAGAATCCTCTTCAAGGATATGGACTACCAGCAGCGGGACAACGACTCCGACGAGGAGTTTATCGAGGCGTACGAGGGCCAGAAAAAGGTCTATGACCGGTGGGAAAACGTGATCCGGTACCAGGACAGTCCGAGCCATTGGTGGAACGTCAATGTGGAGGCGGAATATGGCCGGGCCATCTCTGGGATAGAATCCAGCAAGGATTTTCGGGCATATGAGCGACGCAGAGAGACGCGTGTGAAGAACTGTGTGGAATATGATTCAGTGAGATGTGACTACTACCATTGGATGTGCTGGTGTGGGTACTTTCAGGCGCAATTATACCGCACCAAGGCGGAGTATCCGAGGACGGAGTTCCGCCAGCAGCTTGGGACCTTTGGTGTGCCCGTCTGCTCGCACCTCCTTGCGATTGCCATTGTTGAGCGAAACTTTTCCAAACTTGTGTCTGGCCATGGGCTAGTGCAAAGTGTGGAGGTGGACCCGTGGAGCTGGTGCTTGCTAAACATGGAGTGATATCGGAGCAACATGCTTAGCAACCCGGTAGTCTTTCAAACTCCGAGCTGCTACCCCCCCACTGTGCATGAGGGCGCGTCTCGGTCAGGGCCTGTAGAGAAAAATTACGCTTGTCGCTAGAGGCCAGCAACGATACATGGGCTGCTGGCTGCTGCAAGCGCATGCTGATCCTCCGCTTTCTAGCGGGTGTTGGTCGCCTACAAATCCGGGGTGGGTGACTTTTTTCCGGTTATAAATAGCAGGCCATGTCTACGTTTTATGTAATGTCTATTCCCTTGATTGCCACGATAGACGTGGGCACTACGTCCACAAGAGCGATCTTGTTTACGCGAGACGGACAGGAGTTTGCCAAGCACCAAATCGAGTACCGGACCAGTGCGAACTCGACAGCCCTTGATAAAAACGCCCCGGTGTTCTCGGAGGAAGGTATAGCGATCACGGAGACGGAGCATTTGCAGTTTGAAACCTCGGTCGACAACCCGATCACACTAGTGTTCCCGCAGCCGGGCTGGGTGGAGTGCAATCCCGTGAATATCCTCGGGAACTGTCTCATTTGCCTTGCGTCGTGCTTGGTGAAGCTCGGGCAGGTGAACAAGGAGCATGCGGCGAGCGACAAGCCGTTGTACGAGATCAAGTCGATTGGCATTGCCAACATGCGGGAGACTGCGATCTTGTGGTCCAAGAAGACCGGATTGCCGTTGTACCACGGCATTGTGTGGAACGACACCCGGACCAGTGGCATTGTGGATGACGTGGTGAAGTCGCACTCGGTGGTGGAGTTGGAGGACGCGCGGCAGCGGTCAGGGGTGCCGCCGGCGACGTATTTTTCTGCGTCGAAGATCAAGTGGTTGGTGGAAAACGTGCCTGAGATTCGGGAGTTGTACGAGAACCCGTGCAACGACGACGGGATCATGTTTGGGACCGTCGACACGTGGTTGGTGTACCACTTGACCAAGGAAAAGTCGTACGTCACCGACGTGACAAACGCGTCGCGGACGTCGCTCATGAACTTGGCCAACAAGGAGTATGATTCGACGCTCTTTGACTTTTGGGGCATCGACCGGAGCCGCATCGAGTTCCCTGAGATCAAGTCCTCGTCGCAGTTTTTCGGCTCGTTCAAGATCCCCAACCTCAAGTCGTTCAACTTCAATACCCGGCTCACCGAGTTGGCCTTTGCCGACTTGAAGAGCTACCTCAAGGGTGTGCCGATTACAGGCATCTTGGGCGACCAATCGTCGTCCATGGTCGGCCAGTTGATGCTCAAAGCCGGCACCGCCAAATGCACCTACGGCACAGGAGCATTTTTGTTGTACAACACCGGCAGCAAGAAGATGATCTCGTCCCATGGAACCTTGACCACGTTTGCGTACTGGTTCCCTTATTTAAAAGAGTTTGAGGAAGGCGAGGCGTGTTACGCCTTGGAAGGAAGCATTGCCGTTGCCGGCTCCATTGTCAGCTACCTCAGAGACAACCTCAAGTTCATTGAAAAGGCCGGCGACGTCGGGCCGCTTGCTACCCAGGTGGACGACTCGTCGGGCGTGGTGTTTGTGCCGGCATTTTCCGGGTTGTACTCGCCGTACTGGATCAACACCAGAGGTAACATCTTTGGACTCACCCAGTACACCACAAGTTCCCACATTGCCCGGGCCGCAATCGAGGGAGTTTGTTTCCAGGTTAAAGCGATTTTGCAGGCAATGGCCGAGGACGCGGTTGAGGACAGCGACCTGAAGATGAAGCAGTTGCTGCTCGAAGACGTGCCGTTCACCATCAGTCTGTCCGAGAAGGAGACCGACTTGCCCTTGAGCCTTCTTTCTGTGGATGGAGGCATGTCCAACTCCAGCGAGGTCATGCAGATCCAGAGCAACATTCTTGGGCCCCAGGTGAACATCCAGCGGGCAGTTTCTGCGGAATGTACTGCCTTGGGTGCGGCCATTGCCGCAGGGTTTGGCTTTGAGGACGAGGAGGAGCGTTTGTGGAGGAATTTCGACGAGTTGAGCTCGTGTATTGCTGCGGGGAACAGCGGCGAGACCTCGCTGGTGTACACGTGCAACGAGCCGGAGCAGAAGCGGATGGATAAATGGAAGTTGTGGTCCAAGGCCGTGGAGAGATCCAAGGGCTGGTTGGACGATTGATTATATTAGTATTACGAGTTATGCAAGATAATATAGACTGTTTGTAGGGAGTGTAGGAGAGTGGTGTGTTTGGGATTAGGTTGGTATAGTGACTTGTATTGGATAGTTGTCAATGTGTGTCTTGATAGCGACACCTTATAGCGACACGTTGATGCCAATACCTTGTCAATACTTGTCAATACCTTGTCAATACTTGTCAATACCTTTTCAATACTTATCAATACCTTGTCAATACTTATCAATACCTTTTCAATACTTATCAATATCTTGTCAATACTTATCAATACCTTCTCAACACATTATCAATACCTTCTCAACACATTATCACATTGTCACATTATCACATTATCAACACCTTATCAACATCTTATACCGACACCTTACACCAACATCTTTTGGAATTGCCAACACCTCCTCACCACCTCCTCCTCACCACCTCCTCCTCACCACCTCCTCCTCAACATTATATCCATTCTACCTCAGCCAACCCCAACCGTACCTGTCTCACCTGACTGCACCTTCACTTGATCACCCAACTCCACTCTCCTTCCATACTGCCACCAGCTCAAATACAAACCCCATTTACACCATTTATTCCCATACAATACCACCACCACTCAAACCCATCCACCACTCAAACTCCTTGTGTATATCAAGCACCCTCTAGTATGTCGTGTATATGCATGGTGGCCGGTAGACGGGGATTTGACCAGCAAATTGTCCACCCAATATAAGACCACCGGGCATTGACCTTTTTTCGGCACCGACAGAATGAAATCAAACGACAACCCTCTCATACCCGTGAAATCCCCCGGAGTGAGTCTTCCGCCAATCACCAATAAATTGAACCACGTCGACCAGTTGTCGCCCGAGCGGAACTTTGATTTCGACCACAGCTTGAACTCCACCCCGCTCTCCCACAAGGAAAACCTCATCCCTATAAAGCACTACGGCGAGAGTGTGTCCACGCCGTCGAAAATCCAGCTGCTGACCGTCAGTCTCGAGGGCTCGCCCATCCCCGATTTGACTCCTCCCCGGTCCAACATGTATGACTTTGACACTCCCAAGACAGTGAGAAAAAGCATATCCACGCCGGGACTCAACCGGTCGGGCTCGCGGCGCAAGATATCCTTGCCCAGCGTGACGCGGAAAAAGAGCTTTATCAACAAGCAGTTCAAGCCGCCTTTGAGAGGCGCAAGTCCGCGGCGAATCAGCTCAATGAGCAATCCATTGGCACAGGAGATTCTGGAGTTGAAAAAGACCCAGAGCTTGCTCGTGAGCCACAACTCGTTGAAACACAGGGACAGTCTTTGTAAGAACACCGAGTTGGTTGCCAAGTGGGCCCAGATCCTCAAACGGCTCTCTGAGATTGTGCTAGCTCGGTACCGGGAGAAGATCTTGAGCCAGCACGAGAATTTCAAAAAGTACAAGTTGAGCCGGTTTGAAAAGTCGACAAATAACCTCCGGTGGCAGATGATCAAGGTGTTGGACGAAAAGTTCAACGATATGGCAGACACTGAGGAATATGCCAAGTTGTCTGAGTATGAAAAGAAGCAGCTCGAGGACGAGTACAATGTGTCACGAAAGCAGGCAATTGCCGAGTTTAACAGAATGCTGGATGAGATGTTTAGGCAGACATTCAAGCAGGATATCCTCCTGCAAGGGCAGGACTTGCAGGGTCATATAAATAGCGAGGAGGATGTATTGGACGAGTATGAAATGGTTGATTTGTATAATGACTTGAAGCTCGATTATCGGTTGTATGAGACACATGCAGAGTGATGGATGTCATGGCATTGTAGTCGATCCCAATATGGTGCTGGATTGGTCAGTTTGTATCATATATGTTGAATTCATATTCGTCTATACGACACTATTAGGTTGGTATTTACATACTATTTACATACTATTTACATTATTATTTTGCAGGCAATCCTCAGTTTAGCATCACAACTACTCGGTGGATAAGCCTCACAGACGACTCGTTGTTCAAACTATTTGGCAATGACCCAAAGTGCAAAAGATGTAAGATTCACTCCCTTCATAATACTTGACTTCCGATGCCCAGCCCTCTTGGAAGGTCGAATTCCATCACGCATTGATGAAATACTAGATTCCACACATGGAATACACAACACGTGGAAAGTGTTTGCCCATCAGTTTATCAACAATACAACTGCTCAAATGAAGTTTAATCCCAGGCAACTATTCGGAGTTGACGTGGGTTTTCAGCAATGCTGCCTTGGGATTTTCTTTAGCACTGCTGCTCAGGATGTTCCTGAGTGAAGATATATTTGTCAAATAACCGTAATGCCGGAGTTAATATATGGCTAAATACAAAAATAAATATTACTATTACATTACTATATTACATTGCTATTTTGCATCACTATCTTGCATCACTATTTTGCATCACTATCTTGCATCACTATCTTGCATACTATCTTACATACTATTCTTTCTACTCCCCTCATACCAGTCTCCTTTTACCTCATTCATTCTCCTTCTACCTCATCATTCTCCTTCTACCTCATCATTCTCCTTCTACCTCATCATTCTCCTTCTACCTCATCATTCTCCTTCTACCTCATCATTCTCCTTCTACTCTCCTCCTACCCATTCCCCTCTACTCTCCTTACATCCCCTTGCACAATATCTTTCTACTCGAATACTCACATCAATATTCACCTCGTATATATTCACCTCGTACATATTCACCACACATATTCACCACGTACATATCCACTCCTGTCATCCTATTCCAACTTGATAGACGCTCTTCCCACCAAAGTCCCATTGGCCATCTTCTCAAACACCTCCTGACTCTCCTCCATCGAGTACTCCTTCACAGGGTAGCTGATGTTGTTGTGCGCAGCAATGTTAAGACAGTCTTGGATATCCTTTCTGGAGCCAACCAACGAGCCCATGACCTTGATGTTGGCAAAAATCGGAATAGTAGGCGACAATTGCATCGACTCTGTCGCACCAGGGATCCCAATACACATCAACGTCCCGTGCTTGCCCAAACACTTTACCGACTCATTGTACACCTTGGCATCTGGAGTAAGCACAATTGCCCCATGGGCACCCCGCTTTGTATATTTGCGGACCTCAGCAGCAAAGTCGGGGGTGTTTTTGACGTCGATAAACGTCTCTGCGCCGTTTTCCAAGCAGGCCTTTCGCTTGCTGTCGCCCGAGTCAACCGCAATGATTCTGAGTCCAGCAACTTTGGCAAAGAAAATACCCATGGACCCTAACCCACCCCCAGCTCCTACAATCACCAAGAAGTCTCCCGTCTGGAGATTAGCCTTTTTGATGCCCTTGTAGATCGTCACCCCGCCACAAAGCAACGGCCCAGCATACTTATCTGGCAAGTTCTCCGGCACAGTCACCAAGTAGTCGGTGTACAACGTGGAATACTGCTGGAACGTGCCGTCGCTTTGTGCGGCAATGTACTCTGAATTGTCGCAGTACGCCTCGCCGTCAGGCGTCAAGCAGCTTTCACACTGGTGACAGACCCGTTTGATCAACGGAAGCCCCACTTTGGTGCCCAAGGGGTACTTTTTCTCGTCGACATTAGGCCCGTACCCAACGATTCTGCCGATCCCTTCGTGGCCTGTCACTTTACATTGCATAGGGAGCAAGTGCTTCCAGTGATCTGTCAAAAGTGAGAGGTCGGAATGACAGGCTCCAGTCAGCGAAAGCTTCACAAGCACCTGGTCCTTGCCCGGAACAGGAACCGGGTACTTGTCGTCGACCCTGAGCCGGAAATCCTTGCCCAACTTATCGGCAACCACTGCCTTTTGGAACTGTGGGATTGTGGCCATTGCTCTTCCAGAGCTCACGGCAAACCTTCGCAAGTTGTTCAATCTACCTATTCGAATCATGGTATGCGGTGCTACAATGACAGCCCAGTCCACTATTTATATTTCTCACTTTTGGGAAATGTGGAGTCACTCCACTTAGATGCCAATCTCAGACATTGCCCACCGCTTCTCAACCATGTTTTTAAAAGTATGTTCTTAGCCTAATCTCCACTGTCATTTTCCCGCTTATACGCATTGTTACTGCAGGCCGCGCTTCACATACAATACTCCTGAACCCCTATTGTATTTATTCTCAGGGCCATGCCCTATATTCCAGCAAATTGTTTCCATAGGGGGGTCGTGGGCTTTTATTGCGGTCCTATATGATACCCATTGTGTAATAAAGCAACCCCCAGTTCTCCTTATCAAGTCTCTATCCTTGTCGTTTTTTCCTTCTGATTGTTTCATATCTAGCAACAGCTTTCCCCACATGGTCATTTGTTATTGTCAGGATCAAGGTACCATCAAACCGTCCTATTTAGACAAGTATTTCGTCGTTTTATCTACCTTCTCAACCGAATACATTCTATCAAAACACATCTTAGTTACTATACCTTCCCATTGGCACTTGTATAACCATGACGTAATGCCCTGGGTCGTAAAAATGACTCTGGCCTGCAATTGCTCAAGACAAAATTAATTGACCTCTTTATAATAGCCAGGTTGTCACTATTCTTGGCTACTGTCATTTATTCCAAAAGGAACCTCACAATGCATACGTATCTTTCCTAACGTCCTCTCTCAACTATACCAATCTTTTGCACGTCACATGATTTTATATTGTAGCGTCGGTTAACAGTGAAATTGATAATATTTATTCAACGCTATACCAGGCTTCCAGTGGTGATTGATATTTCACCGTCTACAACAATGTCGGCGCCGCTATGTAGTTGTCGGAAGAAAACCCTGCAGCAGAGTCAAAAAAACTTCCAGCTAGTATCTGTGCAAATGTACTGGAAGGTGCAATGTGCGTTCCTTAGACCGTTGGCAACATTGATCTACTCCGGACAGGAACGGTAGCTCTTCTAATGCTCTGTAACGAGAAGGAAGTCCAGTACTGGTGGGTAGGATCATACAAATTCCAATCCCCACATTGTTTGCAAAGAGGAGTCGAACTTGTTAGGAGGATCATCTGTAGATCTACTCTTGGACTCGGACGATCAAAAGGAAAGAAAATTTGAAATCGTGAAACGTTGATGGTGCAGGGTCCTCAGATCAACTGCATAATGGATTGGCGTCGTCAGTGAACAAGATCTTGATTCTGCGTGATATTATGCCCTGGCTGCTGAGTAATGGACTATTCGACAAAGTGTTTGTTTGGTCCTGACTAGGACTTCACGGGGAGGTTAAATATTGATAATATATCTTTCCAGATAGCATTATTGGATAGGTAAGTCCGTAAGTTTCACAATAGGTCACATCACACGTTCATTAATGAGATTGGCATCTCTCAGACGTTCCGGTAGAGTATCCCTTGAGTCAACTGTTGAGCATATTACTACTCCATGAAAATGAATTGGCTTTAGCTACATGTTCTGCTTGGATGTTAATCATGGCGAGATTTAAATTCTCGCATCATTCAATACCATACTACCTTGACACTTGGATACTCCTCTTCGGCATGTATTCATTTATATTTTCAATGAGATTCATTTCTTCCAATTACAACTCTCTATTAAAACTTCACATTTCTAACTCGGTCCTTGTTGATACATGTACCATACCAGCAATTATTCCGCACTGTTTGAAACTTCAATCTCTTCATCAACTAAACAATTGCACGTTCACAACATGATATTGTATCTAATATTGACATCAGTCTCCAATTATTTACAAAATACTTGTCATGCTTGAGACACACTGGGCAAACACTCTCAAAAAGAAGCATTAATACCGGAGTATATGTCAAAATAGCCCGCCCAGCTAACCTTGTAAACAATTTTGTAGATACCCACCCAACGAAATATGATTGGTTTGCTTTATTAGGGAATCTTCTCTTCACACTTCAGGGAAGTTTGCCCCTGATGAGGTCCAGTAATTGACAAGTACATCACACCAGCCATGGGATCAAGATGAAACTTTGCATCTTGATTTCAGATAATAGTACTGCTTTAGATATTTAAATTGATAGTTCTTGAGAGATAATGTGTAATTATTGTTTTTCAATTTGTGGGAGAGGAATACGACAAGTGCAATTGACACCAGTGAATCCCAACCAAAATACAAATCTGGCAATAATATTATAAAAAGACAAAAACATGATATATATGAATTATTCTGGGATAACAGACAAATTATTACTACGTGTAATCTATAATTCTAGTCCATTCTTGGATAAATGCACTCTTACTTCTCTAGGGCTAAAGGTACTCACTAATACAGATTTCCCAATATGGTTGATATTCAGATAGGGTTAAATTGGACTAATTAGTCTTGAGTCCAGAGTAGGTGGGGACTGTCGCCAATAATGAATGAAGAGCAGTACTTAGGACATGTAATTGATGACCAGTACCGAGTCAATTACAAATGACTTTGGATATATTAAGATTGGAAAATAAATATAATTGTCCAAGAATAACACTAGTACTAAGTCAATTCTTCCATTGGGAGAGTGTGGTTGTATTAAGTTTGAATGACCGGATGCTTGACGGCAAAACACAAACAAGAGTTGATAAAATTTGATGACAGTATCAACTACCAGCTTAACCAAAGAATAAATATATCAAATATAATAAATACGGATATATAGGCATATATGTATACATAGATTGTGTGAGTCTTTTCTTGCGTGTCAGCAAGTACCGCAAATTAATTGTCCATGCCGTGGCATAAGCCAATGCAAGAGACAGTAAAGTTCTCTTAAAGTAAATAGTCACACTAATTGTTGTGTGATTTTGGAAATAAGGCAATCAGATACCGAATATCAAGTTAAGAGCTCGATTTCTCGTGATTTTTGTCAAAAAAAATTTGACAGGGATGCGGGTGTGGAGGCGTGCAAAACTACCAATTCCCCAAGTTCTTCAAGCGATCTCTCAAAATCATCTCCGCATAAACGTTCCTTGAGTAGAAATGGCAGTTTCTACAGGCAGTGTGGGAACAGGTTGTGCAAATCAAGCTCAATTTTCTTTCTAGAAAGGGCACCAACTGATTATGATACTCAAAATGAAACTGTTCAGTGCCACATTTGCAACACCGCCAATCTCTGACAGAGTAATACCGATCATTTGTATCCATTTTAAATTCATGTAATAATCCTGGATAGCTAGAGAGTGGACAACCTGCTAAGTATCAATACACTTCATACACCTGATGTGATTAAAAAAAAATATCAGAGTAACAGAAATTATGCACAATTGAAAATTTATAACAAGATTTGAGGTATATCAAATATGCAGAGATTCTCGCCGACAGTAGTTGCCCGATAAGAATAGAAGAGTCTGGGTGGGTTTCTGAAATACCATTTACTGTCAAATTTATATGCAACTTGGACTAATCTTCAGTTGTCCACTCCTTAATTTTAATTTCAATCTAAGTTACTCGCTAACAATAAAAATATTCTACATTTAGCAAATAAGCATGTGTAGCCTCAAGTGACTACACGTACATGAGCTACCACCGTTATACCAGCGACATCTCCCCAAATAGTACTGGAAATTATACATTGCCGGACTCTGCGACAATTCATTCGTGTATAGTGCGCGATATTCGCTAGTAATAGCCCTTGCTGGGGCTCCGCAACCTACTCATTGTTGCTCCAGTGACAATATCAGCAATTCCAACGCTGGTACATGCGCCACTTTGGATCGACGATCCAAAGTGGCGCAATCGTCACTGAATAATCTGGATCTCTGCTGCGAGAGCCTCTTGAGACTCTCACGGTAACTCTGGTGGAGGCCTAGTGCTTCCCAACCATGCATGATCATGCGCTTGGCTATGCAATGTACACCATGTTAATCCCAAAGGAAGCCGAAACAGATTTCAAGGGGCGCCAGCCAAATGAGGTGAATTTCCGTATTTTAGCGTGGCTAATGCTTCTGGGGCTTGGTGTCTTAAATTTGTCTTGTGCTTGTCGAGGTTTTTCCTGGTGATCTTCCGTAAGCCCACAGGGGATCATTGGACAGCCTGGAAAAATGGGGTACGAAAAACCTCCTATAATGCGCATCGTATTTTTCAAGCGTACTTTGGTAAATTGCTTGTACGGATGATTCGGCGAGAACCCGCAAAGTTGCAAAATTTGACTCCAGATCCCCACAGCAACAGTCTAAACGGCTTGATGCTTTATTCCCTCGTTTTGCTTGTCTCAAACCACTGCACCAGTGGGATTTGAATCCTTTATCCCAAGGCAAATGTATGATCATGCAGTACATTTCAAAGTTAATTTCGAACTAGACAACATCCTAAAACGGTATTGGGACATTTTTCAGCTTCTCAACACGACCCAGGTATATCACATTTAACAACAAACATCTGGATCAGCGCACACAGTCGCTCTATAACACCATCTCTGGATATTATCAGCGATGCCGCCTCTAATGCAAAGACAAGCTCCGTTCTTGTCCGCTCTCCAAATGCGCGGAACCTTAAAGCCTGAGTTTAAATGTCGCAATGCCTGCATTATCACATTTTAGACATTCCCTTCGCTAACCGTTTTCCAAAATACTGTGACAAATTCATCCCTGATTCTGATCTTAGAAAGTGATACTCTAGCTCCTATCCGGACTGCGCGTCTCATCCTCTGCACCCTACAACGTTCCAGCCTACAATAAGGCTGCGCGTTGGGAATTATGAGACATTTTGCGCCAATAAAGTTATAGGAACACAAATTATCTCGACGATATACAATTCGGCTTTAACCCCGTGGATTCAGTTTTCTTCGATCCGACAAGCCGACCTTGCCTAAATTCTGCAATTGCGATTCTTGGCACAGCAAAGTTCCAGCAAGTCAGGAATTCCAGTCATTACTTCAAATCTACAATTCTAACACGCCGTGTGATGAATCTCCCAAATCTAAATGATACACGTGATGCAGTGGTACGCGGATTAACGCATTTTGCGGATTTATAACAACAATTCACTCCATATAAAAGCAAATATTGCCGACAGCTTTCTATATTACACACGTGACACCAACCAGAACAGACTTTGGACAAGAGGCCGTCATAACGTATCTGGTTTGCTCCGAGTGAGAATTGCAAGTTTTTAATAGAGGAAAAATGACCAGACAAGTGCCATTCGTTGAGAAACTGGAAAAGCAGTTGGACAATACCAATATTATAATCGCACTCTTCTTTACCCAGGAGACAGCAAAAATTCGTAATAAGGAAGGTCATGCCGTTTTTCCTGTTCTGTATTTGTTGATGAATGTATACTCTATTCTATGGTACTTGTCAAGAATCCATGGCTCCAGTCAAAAATTAAACTACAGCAACTTCCAAACAGTTCCACCATAAGGAGCACAGTTGATTCAGCAGCTCCTTTCTTGTGAGGACAAGTGACTCCAAAATGCGATATCCACTTTAGAACCACCGATTACATGGGTAATTGACCAAGATCAAAGTCATTTTACTTGCCAAATTTGATTACCGAGCGTGTCGGAGTTACTGGGCAAATATACCAGAGACGGGTGACCATTCAGTGGTTGTCAAAAAGCATATATACTTCTAAAGTAATATATACAGGTGGAATGAAATTTTGCATTTTATTTGCGTTTTATTTTGCATTTTATTTTGCATCTGCTTTGTATCTCCAGTTCATCTTCTGCGATGCCATGGATACATTACCCGGACAACACAAGACTGATAACAGAAAGCAAGGGTACATTTATTTTCATGTCATCCAACTCCTCGAGAAATGGGTCTCGAGCGGCTTCTCCTTTAAAAAGCAAGCATGTCAACCTTGGCTCATTTAATAAGACGCGTACAAAAGGTGACTTTGTCATGTACCAGGACTCGAGTCAATCGCCTACTCGAAGAAGCATCCACAACCACAAAGGGCGGAAACAAAAGTTTGCAATATTCCAAGACGCGCCGGAAAATGAAAATATGGTGTATAATGGTGGAGTTTTTGTTGAGCTGGAAGATAAAGAGAATGACGTTTTTAAAGAGAATATGAAGCCGTCTAGTATTCTGGATTTACTAAACAGCGATAATTTGGCAAACAGAAAATTATTGGAAAGCGAACCCAGTACACGGAACCCGTTAGCATCAAAGAGCATTTCTTTATACCCAGGCTTTTTGGAAATCGGAAGGGAATCTTCTCCCGTGGAAAATGCTGATGAGACTTTTGAAGGTCGGATTTTGAAACCACGAACACTTCATTTGCCTCGAAAATCATCTCCTTTGAAATCCTCTGAGTCGTTGCTGCATGTTAACACGCCCGTTAGATTTTCCAAGAACGAAGTGGAAACTTCTCCGCAAGTTTTTGGCAGGGATAGCGTGAACCGGAAAAGCACATTGATTTTCGGGTCACCTGTAAGCTCCCCGGTCAAGTCAAAGCTTACCAATAGGCTATTGACAATGGCTGGCAAAGATGAGGCCAGCAGCAATGAATCTTTATACTCGAGCGGGTCGAAGGAGAGAAACAATATCTTGAGCATTCCTGACTTGAGTTTATTCAACGAGAGGAAAAAAGTGTTTAAGGACGTTCATTCTCCTAAGAAGCTGAACAAGAGTAGTGACTCGTCTAGTATCTCTTTGTATTCTGACTCGGCTGAATCCATATCTACAGCCAATGGTAGCAACGAAGAGTTTAGAAGAATTAGAAGATTGGATGAAGTTTGGGAAGCGTCCAAACCGCTGGTGGAGGTGGATGTTAAGAAGCATGCCAATGAGGTGGTGAACAACTGTTTGCCCAGCTACATTACTCCTCCACGGGTGATTAGAAAAGAGCTTTTGGGGTTCTTGATGGCGAAGTCGGGGAAGAAAAATAAAATCTCGCGAAGCTCTAGCACCAACAATCTCAATAAGATTAGCAAGCAACTGACCCAGGTGAAGTTGAAACGGGTAGTGGATAGTGGTAAAAATCAAGGGAATAATGTTAGTGGGTGGACTGAAGGGAGACATAAAGGAACTGCGGTTGACCAGAGTCGGCTAAAATTCATGATATATAGTGACTAGTGTAATATGAGCAGGCAAATTTGCTGTAATAGTAATGTGTATTTTTAAAATGTAGGCCGAAATTGTACAGTTGTGGCCCCAGAATAAAACCGTGGGTCATAATAAAAACAATCATAACTGTATTATTCAGTTGATGGCAGGACGACCAAGTAGATTTTATGGACAATACTTTAAGCTGGGGTCTCTACAGCCCACAAATAAATAATTATCATACCACTGTTTCTAGAAATCTTGTACCATAATCTAACAAAAACTCAAATTGAAGCTATCTGAGTGACTTTAAAAACTCATGCAATGAGCGCAACATATCATGGACCATTTAAGAAAACTGCATCAAATATAACTCACTATGTGAAAGTGTCGTTTCAAGTCCAGTCAGAACGGATAAAAGACCAACTGCCAGTCTTGTGCATGGACGCAAAACATGAGTGCTCAACTACCAAATAAATCAGAAACTAACCGAGGAATGGCAAAGGTTAGTGGAGATTGAAGAGATTACCTTTGCCCACTACAAAATCCTACATGGAACGGATTCACCAAAGGATACAACAGCCAAAGATAAACTTCTACTTTCAAAAGGCTTGAATGGTCCAAAGGACATTTCAAGGCTGATTAGTCAACTACTTGGTGGAAAAAGTACCCATAGGACACAATTCAATCCAATTTACAACCCCATACCTCCTTCTGGATCTACCCGCTTCAGCCCTTTAAGACCCAATCAAGAGTTTTTATCCCATTGAAAGGGTTTTATATCTGGACCAAGTTACACAACTACTACAAACACTATCCACCAACAGCAAGACTGCTCAAATTGAAGTTTAATCCTAGTCAGCTAATTGAGAGGTTACGTGAGGTTTCAGCAATGCTGCCTCAGGAAGTTCCTGACTAGAACTATACTTGCCAAATGATCGTATTTTCGGAGACAATGTACGACTAAATACAACAATAAATATTATTGTAGTATCTCCATTTCCTAAAGCCGGCTGAGGAGTGCATGCAGGTCAAGTCTTTTTTCGTCATGGGATATTTCCATGAAGCGTGGAGCCGAGGACAAATTTGGCAGCCAGAGCCTTTATAAATATATAAAGCGCGACTATTTGAGTAGCAGCTGTGCCCAGCTTGATGAGATATTGACTAATCAGCGGGGATTTTGTCCCGGGAAGATATATGAAATATATGGCCTTGCCAATTCACGCCGGCATGAGTTGGTGCACAATGTGATATCGACCAAAGCCAGGCAGAAACAGAGGTGTCTCTATGTGAACTCGGAGTATGGGTTATCGATGTTGCCGGCGGAAAGCTTACAGTGGATTGATACTGTTCGGGTCCAGTACAATTGCTCGCTACAGATATGCCGGGTGTTTGAGAAGTTGCTTGAGGACAAAAACATGGAGTATAAAGTGATTGTGGTGAACGACTTTGGAGGAGTGATTGCCAGTGAATGCGAGGGTATTGACATTGGGGCAAGTAGAAATCAGGCAGTGATTAGGAAAGTCAACAAGGCGATCTTGGAGCGAAGAGAGCACAATGAAAGTTACCGGTTGAATTACATTGAGCGGGAGTTAAAGTACAACAAGAAGCGCGAAAAGTCCCGGAGGCTCAAGATGAACTTGAAGCAGTTCTTGGAAGCACAGAGAGACGAGTACTTGGTGTATATAATGCAGCTCATGAGACGGTACTTGCATCTCAATGGCGAGTGCGTGTTGCTTTTGAGTAGTAGCTTGACGGCAAAATCAGTGACCCTGCGGCTTCTGGAAAGCCAGGATGACAGTTTTCCCTCTCAAGTGGCCTCTGCTTCTCAACTATCCCCGTACCTGCCAAGTGGTCATCTCAGCCTGTCGCCAAATCTTCCACAATCGACGCTTCCTCTATCACAAGGGACGCAGCTGTATTCACAGACGCCAATTGTGTTTCGCACACCAGAACATTCGTCCATTTCTCAACACATGTCTCGAAGCTACAGACTAGTTTCGCCAATTGGCAATCGATCGGTGTGGACAGACTTTATTGAGGCGAGAATTATTCTAGTCAAGAACTGGAAAGCCAAGCCTGACTACCAGAGGTACTTGGACGATCCCACAGCGACACAGAGTGTTGTAGACTGGGCAATTGTTGAAAAGAAGGATTTACAGGGCTCGGGTAATGTAGGAAGTCAACTTGAGGATGACGACCGGCAAAATATTGTGCAGCGAGTGTGTGAAGTTTCATTTACGCCGCGGATGCTTACCATTGATTATTCGAGTAGTGACGAGTCTAGTGACGAAGAATCGCCCGTGAATTTTCACTCGGATCCGTTTTCACTGCTCCCTCTGGAAATTCCCGATTCGCAGCCAGATAGTGGTGCAGTACAATAGAGCAACAGAATGATGATAGTGTATAAAAGTGTATAATAAGTTAAAGAGTAAGTGTATAATAAGTTAAAGAGTAAGTGTATAATAAGTTAAAGAGTAAGTGTATAATAAGTTAAAGAGTAAGTGAATATTAAGTGTCTAAATTATAAAGTGTAAGTGTATATTAAACTCATATTAGCTGCAGTACAACTACAATGGTATAAATTAAAAGTTGGAAATATGTATTAGATGGGTTATAAAATAATATAAATGTATTTGATATTAAATATTCTCCTCAAGGTCATAAGATGATCCGGAAGTCTTTTCTTCGACTTCCGGACTTGGTGAAGGTGCACTTGGTTCTATAACCAAGAACATCAAGAGGAACTGGGCTGTAGCAGCAGCCACTGGAATGTATAATGCATTTACAAACTTGTCGTCTGTTCTTTTCGCCTGTGCTGGGTCTTTGGAAAAGGCCAATTCTCCCAAAATGGTGGAGGAGATAGCACTACCAATCGCAACACCAATCTGCCCCATGGTCTGGAAAGTCCCAGTGACGACACCTTGCAAATGCAACGGGGTTTGGGCCAAGATCCCATTCAAGTACACAATGAAGAATGAACTGGCACTAACACCAATAAGGAAGAGCGGCACAAATTCATATATCCAGTAGCTGTTTGTAATGTGCTTGATTCTGTTGATCCAAATGGTGCCTCCCACCAGCAATAAGGCGGAGACAACAAGCGTGTATTTGACTCCGAGAAACGAGGTATACTTCTGACGGAAAAAAACACTGCAAAACATCAATCCAGCAGTGTGTGGAAGCACCTTAATACCGGCGATAAATGACGAGTCCCCATCAACGTACTGGTGATACTGGGTCAAGGTTGAAAGCGTACCAATGAAGATGGTGTACGCGCAGAACAACCCAAAGAACAACGGGAAAAAGTTTGTGAGTTTAAATATTTCTGCTGGAAATACCAACTGCAAGTCCTTTCTCCATCCTGGCCTGGTCCGTTTTTGGTACCGCGCAATGTAGATATTTTCCCACAAAAACACCGAAGCCACCATCAACGCTCCGACGGGAATCGGAATGTAAACCTTTGGAGAATTCCAGTTAGTACCGGCCTCGGTCAATCCCAAGATGAAGAGAACAAGGCCAATGACCAACATGAACACTGCAGGGAAGTCCAAGTTCTTCAATTTCAGATTCTTGTGGGCCTCAGTCTTGGTGATTGGAATCAAAAAGAAGTATACAAGAACGGTGCAGATCATGGAGGCCGTGAAATTAAAGTAGAAGAATGCCTTGTACCCAATCTTTGTCTCATCAAAAGCACCGCCAATGATAATACCAAGCCCAAAACTCGCAGTCAAAACAACCGACAATGCACTGATTGCTTTCCCCAAGGAAGCTCCTTGGAAATAGTTTGCAGTGATAGAGTAACCGGCTGGAAGCAACGCCGAACCAGCTATACCTTGTAATGCCCGGAAGATAATCAATACAATGACATTGTTCACGCTTGCAGTGACCACAGAAAAGACCCCCATGAAGAACGTACCGACGATAAACACAATCTCCACCCCAACAATGTCTGCAATTCTACCAAAAATGATAATGAACGAACCCAATGTTAATGCATAGACGGAAATGACCCACGAAACCGTGGTGGTACTGGCATGGAGATGTTGCGAAATCGAAATACTGGAGTTGATTGCTCCAGTGACGTTAAGGTTATCCAATGTCATGGCTAATAATACAACTCCATAAACAAAAGGCTTTGGCCTGTACTTGTCCGGTACAATTGTTCTACCCCGGTTAAAGAGGTTACTGACACCACTCAACACGCCCATGGTTATTAGGTTGAAGTTGGTACATGGAATTCAGACACATTTAAGTATTTACATTTAAGCCACAGTCATTGGGTCTAATTTTTTTTTTTCCATTTCTGTTTCTCAGTAGCTCCATTGACTAACTACAGCTTATGCATGATGCACTTCACAAGGCGGGAGACTGCTATTGTTGGATACTCAAACATTCCCAATTAGACCAAGATACTATTTGCCAATTTTACAATTTACAAGGTGATATTCCTTCACAAGGAGGCAGGTGGTCCGTTTCTGATAGTCCTGATGGGCACTTGCTTTGTCCCTTGTCATGTATGCGAGGTACCGGGTTTAATGCTAAAGATACACTTAGGCAGCGAGCGTCCAGGCTGTGCCAGAGAGGGCAATGTTGAAGGAGAAAGCCATGCAGGTTATAAATACGTACGTCACGAATCAAAAAAGTTAGCTAGATGAATTTTAGGTGTATGTTTCTCGGTATTACCGGACGCCCAGGCTCCATTTGTACATGTACTTGGTGCAGATCTTCCTCCATTCAAGGTTTTAGCGGACATATAACCTTATACGTGGTTGAGTAGTTTTTAGAATTTTAAAGGAAACAACGGAAATACCGCAAATTAAATTAGTTTTGAGGAATAACGTGGCGCAGAAACTACCATGTTATATATTACACAGCAATACCTATATTAATGGTGTCTAAACTTTAGTTTTTAAACTCTTTATTGTACACAGTTGGCCTGCCCAACTACGTGTCTATTACCGTTAAACCCGTACCCATGTCACGTGATGTATGGAATTCCACTGTAAATCTCTCATCCATTAAATCCATCACCAGTCACGTTGGTAATCACGTGTCAAACATTAATTTTTCTACAGCCACAAATGACACTTGATAATGGAGCTAAACACCCTTAGTCTTATACAGACTCTTAACGACACTCTTGAACGCAATTCGAAGGCCAAATTGGCCGAAAACACATTGAGAAGCTGGGCGACCACTCCGAGTTTCTATTATTATCTCCAGACCGTATACTTGGATGTCTCACATCCTCTTCAGATTCGATGGTTGGCAGTGATCCAATTGAAAAATGGCATCGACAAGTACTGGCGGCAGACCAGAAGTAACAGTGTGAGCCTTGAAGAGAAGCAACAGATTAGACAACATGTTTTTGATCTCTTGGATGAAAACAATTCGCAGTTGGCAATTCAAAATGCACATGCCGTGGCCCGTATTGCCCGATACGACTTCCCAGCACAATGGCCTACACTTTTCAATGAGCTTGAGACCATTTTGAATGAATCATTTGCGCAAAGCAACTTGACCAAGTGCTACAATGCCTTGATCATTTTGAACCAAGTGATTAAAAACTTGGCCCAGATCAAACTAGGCAAAGGTAAGTTGGCCATGCAGTCAAAAATCGGTCCAATTACGCCAATAATTATCAACATATACAGTTCATTATTCAAACGGAGCATTTCAAACCCAGATTCAGACTCTTTCAACACCTGCTACTTGGCCCTCAAAATCTTGAGACGCATAGTCGTAGAGTGTTACCCGGCACCTCATCACGAACAGCTTATCAATGAATTCTTCGTCACTGCCTTATCAAACTTTCAATTACTTCTTAACGAGTATTCCAAGTCTGATAATGAGTCCTTGCAAAAATTCTTAAACTGCTTGTGCAAGATGTTTGCAAATTTTACCCAGACCCACGTGACATCGTTCTTGCTCATGAGTAATTTTGATGATATAATCAAGACATTGTATTTAGTTATAGAGGAAAAGCATGAGGTTATTTATCGGAGCATGGATGAAGATGAGCACAATTTCTGGGCCAACTTAGCTGTTAAAACTTTGCTTATTTTTAAGAAGCTAGTTACTGTGCAAAAGGGTAACCAAACTACCCTACAAATCCAGCGGAATATCACCAAACAGGAAACTCAGCAGGCCAACCAAAAGTTAAGTCGGTTTTTTAGTAACGACTTTGTGTTTTCGCTAACCGACTTGATTATCAACTGGTACTTAAAGCTTCGTCCTATTGACCTTGAAAACTGGAATGACAACCCCGAGGAGTTCATCAATGATGAATTGAGTGAAAGCTGGGAGTATCAGATTCGCCCATGCGCAGAAAATTTCTTCCAGACATTAATAACCAGTTTCAAGGATATTCTTGTTCCATATGTGTTAAATAAAATTGAGCAAATGGGGAACAGTAATAACGAATTGGAACATATTCTTCTCAAGGACTCAACATTTGCCATTATTCAGCTTAGCGGTGTTGCTATAGCTGACATGGTTGACTTTGACCAGTTTCTTGTCAATGTAATCTTACCTTCTTTGGACAATACCCTGCAGCAGGTGGAGTTGAAGATCCTCAAGCGACGAGTTTGTTTGATAATCAACCAGTGGGTTCCAATTAAATGTTCACGGGAAAACCGAGTGAAAATCTACGAATTGTTGGCCAGATTTTTGCTGGATGATCAGGACAAAGTGTTGGTTTTGTCGGCAATTCAGACGCTCAAAATTGTCGTTGAGGACTGGGAGTTTGAGCAGAATGACTTTTCCCGGTTTTCATCGGCTTTTATTACTAAGTTGCTTGAGAAGCTCGACTTGATGTGTCTAATTGAGTCGAGGATATACATATTGCAGGCATTGAACACTTTGTTGGAACGAAACCATTCTTCTATTGAAAGTAGCAGTTTGAAGAGTTTGTTGGGTAACTTTCCCGCTATATGGGCCTATTTTGAATCCAAGGAAGAGAATCTACTCATCAAGAATATTCTTATTAGAATCCTAAAGAACTTGATTGTGTGTTTCAAGGACTCGTCGGTCACCAGCGAGATTAGCTTGAAGATCATAGACATATGTTGCTTATATGACTCTGAGTACTATAATGTACTTTCTGAAGATGGGTTTGAGTTATGGCAGGCATATCTTCATTATTTCCCAATAGAAGCCGATTATAGCGGCTTGGTTACTAGGTTTCGTCTATTGTATGAGCCGTTGCTCAATACTACCGAGATATTGCCATTGCTTTTATCGATTGTGCGAAGTTATCTTATCCTTGCGCCTCTTGAGGTGATTCTTCAGCAAGATTTTAAGCAGGTCTTGGGAAAGATCTTGACTGATTTGTCGTCGCATCTTGTCTTGCTCAGAGACGATTCATTTGACATTTACATTTCTATCATTGACTTGCTCTTTGTGAAGCTATATCAGTACTATAACATTGAGGCCTTTGAAAACTCCAGCGACTTTGTCTTGCAGTTTTATTTACTCATGACAGAAACCAATACCTTCAAATGCTTGATGGATGCAGTTTCTGATGAAAATGTTCTGATTCTTACCATCAATAAATTGATTTTGCTAGTGGCTAGGGTGATCTTTGGCAACCCAGCGGCCTTTACGTCACTCTTCAAACAGACATATCAGGAGAATTATGCTTCTGTATTCAAATTGGTATTAAATAGCTGGCTCGTGAATACCAAGAATTTGTTTGAGGCCCGCAAAATTAAGCAGAATCTCCTTGGGCTCAGCAATCTCTTAATGATTGGTGATGAATTGAATCAGATCATATTCACCCGGGAAAATGTGAATCTTATATTTTCGTGCTGGTCGACGTACTTGGACGAAGTCAATGAGTCGGCACTGGGTGATTGTCCGGCGTTTTACAAGAGTTTCAATTACTATGAGTTTGATCTCATTTATTCAGATAGCCAGGAAATCAACATGGAGCTAGAGCAGACGCCTGAGTTTAAGCGGTACCAGAATACTGTTGCGAATTATGATCCTGTTCATCGGATCCACATGAAGAATTACATCAAGAGGATCTTGGGATGCTTGGAGCAGAACTTGGGGCTGGCTGCGTATGGCCAAATTCTTGGTTTTGTCGATGAGGGTTTTTTAGACCACCTTAAGTTGCAAATGGAAAGTTAATACGCATATTTTTTTTTACAGCATATAATTGTACTTTATTCAGCCCTAATACTAAAAATACATCTCGCCAATGTACCGTCCCATTGGATCATATACCACGGACACGGGTCATTGTAACCGGTTTAGTTCCCATCCTTCTTTTCCAAAGGTCCATATTTTAAGAATTTCTCAATCAAGTCCACGTGGGTCAATACCATTCTTCTGCAGCAGTATCTTTTCAAGCCCAACTTGTCCAAGGCTTCGCTAAATTTGTCAGTACACATTGCGCGGTAGTGTACGCAGTAACTTACGCTTCCGTGAGATTTTCCTCCAAATATGTCAAGTAAGGCTCCCACTTGTCGCCCACCACTTTACCACACGAAAAACAGCGCACAGGAATAATCATCTTTGGTCTGTTGTGATGGTAATATCAATTGGCTTGAAAAATTTCCGTTGGCATAAACTCCGGGTAACAGCTACCCATTGCAGAAAAATTTTTTGGCGATGACATTACAACCGAATGAGTTTGCAGTGGGGTTTGAATTCATATGGAGGCGGTCGGCCGTTGAAATGTGGCGGGGTGTACTCGTTTGACGGCAAGTACTATGTCCAGCCGTTCAACCAGCTGTTGAGGGTGTATTTCATTGCCACTCGACAGTGTATCAAGACGATCCGCATGCTAGACTTGGAGTCTGTGGTGGCTGCCAATATAGATCCAGTGCAGCCGAACTTGGTGTGGCTCTTTTCGCGGACCGGCGGGGTTACGATTATCAATTGGAAAGACCGAGTGCCCGAGCCAGTGGTGTTTCGTGCCGAGGAGTGGGGCCAGAATAATTTGATGGAGGTCATTGACTTGCGGTTCAACTTCAGCATGAGCAGCTACGAAATCATTGTGCTCTGTGGCAAATTGTCGAACAAAAACGGCCACAAGCGGACCGTGGGCAAGATTGTGGCGCACGTGACCGGAGAGGTGAAGCAGCAGCCGGTGAATTTTGGCAGCATGACCGTGGATTTTGAGGAGTTGGCGGTGGTGCGGGATGTTATATTTTCGCGGACGAGCTTGAACTGCAAGGGCGTGGTGTTTCTCACGAAAACCAACGAGGAGTTTGGCTTGCAAGTGTTGGAGTTGAAGTCGTTTAACGTGCACCGACAAGAGCATGTGGACTTGCGGCGGGCCTCTAAGCAGGGTAAGGTTCCCGTGACGGCTCTTGCGATATCCAACGAGAATTTGATTGCCGTTGGGTACCGGAGCGGAGTGGTGGAAGTGTTGTATGACTACGGAGCGTCGGAAAGTAAAGTGATGAAGTGGCATATTGACCCAGTGGGAGCGTTGTGTTTCACCAAGGAGAACAGCTACTTGATCTCTGGCGGAAACGAGAAGGTGTTGGTGTTCTGGCAGATTGACACCGACAAGTTGCAGTTTCTTCCGCGGCTCAATGGGCAGATCGAGGACATTGCCACGAATTACGTGTCGCCCGACCTTGATAGTACAGTTTCTGGCAACGATATTGACTACTACACGATCCAGCTCGAGGTGAATGGCGAACTCGAGTACTTGGTTTTGAATTCCCTTGAGCTCACCTCAAGATTGGCCATCAGCTCGTTGCGCTTGAATGCCTCCCGGAACCTCAATGGGCTTGCCAAGGAGTCTAGAAAGTTGGAGCTTGGCCAGACCCAGGTGCACAAGGTGAAACATTCCTACTGTGGG
Organism: Saccharomycopsis phalli; assembly: GCA_020342235.1. NCBI lineage: Eukaryota > Fungi > Ascomycota > Saccharomycetes > Ascoideales > Saccharomycopsidaceae > Saccharomycopsis > Saccharomycopsis phalli. Next base: position 1,066,798 of record CP073215.1, read on the forward strand.
GCCATGGAGGTGAATCTGATTGACAGATGCTTATACTTGGTCAACGGCTCGGAGATCCAGTGCTACTCGGCACTCAAGGACCAGCAGATGTTCTCGTTGAACGTGATACCAAAGGTGTCTCTCGGGAAAGTAAAGTCCGAGGTCAACATCACTGACCCCCGGGTAACCTTGTTCAAGTTTACGCTCGACGGGCGGTGGCTTATCACGTGCGACGTGTACGAGACTCCCAAGATTGACAACATTGTATCGAAGCACGACATCAAGTACAACTTGAAGTTCTGGGGCTACAACGAGTCCAGCGACTCCGCCAACAAGTGGGAATTGGCCAGTCGGATCGTCGATCCTCATGGTCCTGGAGCAGAAATCGTCGCAGTCCACCAAGCTCCAGCCAGCTACTTTGGAGGCCATGCGTTTATAACCATCGACATCAAGGGCGGAGTCCGGCTCTGGCGACCACAGGAGGCCAAGAACAAATTGCAGCCTTGGAGCTTGCGCAAATTCATCAGCAGCCTCACCAACAAGACCGTGGATCACGTGACCAGCCAGTGGTCGCACGACGGCAGCTTGATTATTGTGGGGTTGAACAGCGTGCTTTTTAAGATCCCGCTTGGCAATTTTGACCACTGGGGCTATCTTGTTGAGAATTCGGGCTTGGTGAATTCGCGGGCCATCAAGAATATCAAGCTAATCAACCTGGACAAGAACTTGGTGGTGATCTCGGACGAGTATTTGGTCAACTACGATATCATCAGCGACAGAATACACTATCAATATAAGTTGGACAGCTCCTTGTGGCAGTTTGATGGACACTTGATCAGCTACAATGACCTTACCGAGACTTTTGTCGTGGGCTTGAACTACTTTGATGCACAGGGATCCGCCAGCAGTGTCATGTTGGCATTCAACTACACTAATCTGGCCCCTTTAGCACAGCTCAAATGGACCAGCTGTCTTGTGAGCATTTCCTGGATCCCTGGCACCGAGAACTTTGTCTTTGTCGACACAAACTACAAGATCGGGGTCGTGGGACCAAACGTCCGAGCAAATACTAGAATACAAGACATTTTGGTGGGCAACGAGTCCGAGTCTGCGGTCGAATTCACCCAGGAAATCGCGTCGTTGGTGCAAAACACCCAGAAACTCACAGTCAAGCCAAGTGCCAATGGGAATGACCAGGAGTTCTGGTACGGCAAAAACATTGGCACACACACATTTGATAAAGTGCTTAATCGAGACTTGGAGGGAATTGCCATGGAGGATTTGTTCGAGGCCGTGATCGAGTGTATTTAACTGTCTACTGATGCATACATAATATACATATATCATACTATCTTCTAATTAGTAAATAGATGTGCTCCTGCTTCAACGAAGACAAACTTCTATAATTACCTTCCAAGCACATCAACAACCCTCCAAAGGAAATATACACCGAGATGCTGTCATTCTTCCCCTCGTCGAATTTGTACACCGTGCCGTACATAACATAGTCAAAATCGTCCGCCAAGGAACGCTCGCCTTCTCTTTGTGGCCTCCAGCTCGTATTTTCGTCTGCCGACTCGCTCAAGGAAGAAGCCAAGGCAACCGTCAAGGACTCGCCATTTTCCACCGGGAAGAGATCGTGGTTGATATCCAAGGTCAATGTTATATCCTGCGACGATTTCGACTGAAGCGTTAATCGCGAGACCTTGTCGTAGTTGGCTGAGTCGATTGCAGCCACCACAAAGATGTCGTCAAATAATGTTGAAGACATGATTAAAGTCCTACATGCTGCTGAAAATTTTGAAATGGCGCAGTCACGTGTTCGGAGCATGGGGTATGTGTCAATGGTGCTTAGAATTTACTTATAATTACAGTTATTGTATAATTATGTATGTGAGGGAGTAGTCTATTGGCATGCCTTGTTGTAATGTTATATTCAAGCTCTGTATATTGCGATTTGCACTTTATTTTGTAGCGCGATTCTTGCATTTTCACACCCAGTTTCCATCTTGTAACATTTTATACGGGCTACCTCGGTTGAAGATTTATTGAACCCAGCTTATCTTATGCTGTGTATTTATGTGGAAGCAAATCGCCATCCTGGGGTATTTCATCTGGTAGTGTCACATCATCCTCAGGTATTTCACTCTTCTGGTAGTGACACATTATCAACCTGGATATCCAAGTCGTCAACAGTTTGTATTGAAGAAACAACCTTGGCAATATTTCCAGGACCCAAACAGGTGAATTTTGTTACTTTTTTGCCGTATAAATACCTGGTCAAGCCAAGAAAATCTACCACCAACGAAGTATTGGCAATTACATTGTCAAGTGCTTCCTTTGCTTGTGTAGTCTCTAGGAACTTATAATTTGACACCAAAGGCTTTTTTAAAGTCTGGTTTTTTAGCTCGAGAGTAGCCACATGCTGTTTCAACTGGTTTTGCGCTTCAAGCAAATGGTGGCTGTGAAAGGGAATCTCCACTGGCATGTCCTTGGTCTTGAACCGAATACTCAGGTTATTAAAAAACAACTGCAAATCTTTACTCAAGCCAACCACGTTTATTTGCTTCATTGAGTTAATGTTTGCAATGTGCACGTTTGGATTGGCCTCAATGGCCTCAATAAGGGAGACGTAGTTCTTTGGCAGTAGGAAAATGCTGGTCATTTTAAACCGGTCATTTGCATTTGAGGACCGGTAAAATCCGTCTATAGCCTGTTCCATTAACTTTCCTCTTTTTCTCGTGAGCAGCAATCCCTGTTGCAACGATATGGCATCTGCAGCAACAAGGGCGGAAAACTCTCCAAGCGAATGGCCCGTAAGATAATCAGCCTGGTCCACAAAGTCTGTTCCGCGGTCCTTGAAATACTGGGACAAAATATATGAGGATAAAAGTATCGCTGGTTGGGCGTTTGACGTCTTGACGAAAAACAGTTGATGGTCGGTACTAAACAATTGCTGGGAAAAGTCGTGACCCAAAACGTCCTGAGCCTGGTTAATAAACGGCAAATATTCTGGGTTTCGTTTAACAAAACGGGCCAACGACACGAAATTGGCCACTCCTTGACCGGGGAATACCAAAGCTTTGAGGGTCATTCCAATGACGGTTAGTAATCGGACAGAGTAATTTTGAGACGCGGTATAAAATATGCGATGAGCATGACGACTAATGAAATGAGTGCGATTGAGAAAATACCGAAGGAGATGGAGGAGAATGAGGTGGAGGATGGCGAAGAAGGTGTTTCTGGGATATTTAAAGGGACTATGGAGATGAGATTGGGTGTGGTGTCGCCAAATCCGAAATCAAGAGGTGAATCAGAGAGTGATGGAACGTTGGAGAATGATGAAAAGCCTGGGGATGATCAGAAGCCAGAGGATGATCAGAAGCCGGAGGATGATCAAATATCTGAGAATAATCAGAAGCCCGAGAATAATCAGAAGCCCGAGAATAATCAGAAGCCCGAGAATAATCAGAAGCCCGAGAATAATCAAACATCTGAGAATAATCAAACATCTGAGAATAATCAAACATCTGAGAATAATCAAACATCTGAGAATAATCAAACATCTGAGAATAATCAAACATCTGAGAATAATCAAACATCTGAGAATAATCAAACATCTGAGAATAATCAAACATCTGAGAATAATCAAACATCTGAGAATAATCAAACATCTGAGAATCATCAAAATCCTGAGAATCATCAAACATCTGAGAATCATCAAAATCCTGAGAATTATGAAACATCTGAGAATGATATAAAGCTCGAGAATAATCAAACATCCGATAATGATATAAAGCCCGAGAACCAGATACCAACTCAAACCATAGAACCACCCCATTTAGAACCAACAGACTCAACCAGCGAGTCCTTCAATAGCATAGAAACCCCGCTGGACTCACCAGTCACCTCACTTGTTGACCTCACTGAGGAACTCACTGAGGAAGAATTCCAGTCGCTCAGCTACGAGTCACAACTCTCACTTGCACAAAGACTAAGGCCGCAGACTCTTGAAGAGTACATTGGGCAGGTTGAGTTACTTGGTGAAAATGGTACTGCAGCCAACTACTTCAAGCCGGAAAACATTGACAACCTACGATCGCTAATCTTCTGGGGCCCACCCGGCGTCGGGAAAACAAGCTTGGCCAAGATAATCATCAAAAAGACAAAGTACAGGTACCACGAATTCTCTGCGTCGCTTGATAGTATCAACCAGATCCGGCCGATTATCGACAGGTTGGAGGACCAGAGGAAGTACACCATGAACCAGCGAAACCCCGAGAAAATCATCTTGTTTATCGACGAGATCCACCGGTTCAGCAAGACGCAGCAGGACTACTTGTTGGATTTGATTGACCGCAACTTTGTGGTGTTGATTGGAGCCACGACCGAGAATCCGTCGTTCAACCTCACGAGGCCGCTTTGTTCTCGGTGCGTGGTTCTTGTATTGAAGAGCCATTCGGTGAGTCAAGTAGAAGAGATTCTTCGGCGAGGCATTGGGGTGATGAACAGTACACGTGCGCACATCTTCAACTACCCCACGATACAATGGACCGACAGCGCAATCCACTACTTGGCAAAAGTGTCCAACGGCGACTTGCGGAATGCCTTGAAGTTGCTTGAGTTGTCCTTCATCTCCTTGACGCGATTTGATCCGGTCAGCAAGCAGGTAATCAATCGCCAAATGGTGATTGATGAGTCGCACTTGAAGGCCGCAAAGATTGTCAAGAGTTTTGTCAACTTTGACCAAAAGGGCGACTCGCATTATGACACAATCTCGGCGTTCCACAAGTCTGTGCGAGGAAGCGACGTGAATGCTTCATTGTATTACCTCATGCGGATGGTAAAAGGCGGCGATGATCCGTTGTATATATGCCGGCGAATCATCCGAATTGCCAGCGAGGATATTGGTCTTATTGACAACTCCTGTCTTGTATACACGACCCAGGTCTATGAGACGGTGCTAAGATTGGGTCTTCCAAAGTGTCTCAACTTGTTGGTGCAGTGCACGATCCGAATCGCACAGTCACCCAAGTCAATTCGGTTGTATAAAGGCTGGAAAAATGCCAAGGAGTTTATCACAGACTATCCGGACATGAAGGTTCCGTTCCACTTGACGAGGCAGAGCAGTTTGTATAACAAGTTGGACACTGGTGGTTCCGAGTTTCGGTACAAGTACAATTTGGACTATGTGGAAGGGAAAGTGCAGCAAGATTATTTACCGGAAGAGTTGCTGGACGTGAAGATTTTGCCTGATCATTTAGGAAGCGAGATTGACAAGGGGTTGCATGATCCGCAGAGTGACAGTGAGGAAGATGCCGACGAGGATTTCTATGGAAAGAAGGATGCCGAGGATGCTAGCCAGGAATATGATACGGAAACTGACGAAGAGTTGGATCGACCTGTGTGTGTGCGGAAGAGAGATTTGAAGTGTGTGAATGAAGAGTATGATAGGAATTATCCTACGCAAGAGATGAGGCGGTCAAAGAAGGTGAGGTTTGGGTCGCTGATTACATGAGATGTATGGTAAATGAGGTGAGTTGTGATAAATGAGGTGAGTTGTGATAAATGAGTTGGTTGTGATAAATGAGTTGGTTGTGATAAATGAGTTGGTTTTGATAAATGAGTTGGTTTTGACAAATAAGTTGGTTTTGACAAATGAGTTGGTTGTGATAAATGAGTTGGTTTTGACAAATAAGTTGGTTTTGACAAATAAGTTGGTTGTAACAAATAAGTTGGTTGTAACAAATAAGTTGGTCACAACATTCAAATGCTTGGTCACAATGGAACATTGCAACATGACCCGCAAAGCCTTGCAACTATTTTACTACATCAGATTAAACAAAATATAACCTTTTATGATTATATAAGCCCCATTCACACTATGGAATGGTCAAGGAAGTGGAATTTTTCCCTTGGGCAAGAATAGCTGCGACATTGGCCCCAGCTAATGCAGAAGTCTCCATTGTGCTAATAAAACTCTCCATTACATTCAAATAGTAAAGGTTTTCGTCGAGCTTAAAGTCAATAAAGTCGCCAATTGGCTTTTCGTACGGATATGACTGCCACAACTTTCTGTAGATCCAGGTGATCTCAGCACCATCATCGAGCATCCGAGTGAGGAAATTCATGGACGGCTTTCTTGGCGAAAACACCTTGTACACATACTCACAGGTCTCGTTGATATACGACCGGGTGCTCACCGAGAAAAACGGAATCGACGACAGGTTCAGCAACTTCGACGTGAGAATCGCAGCAGGCATGTCCCCCTTAAAGTTGAAGTACTTTCCGTTGAGTCGCGACCGGGACGTGAACAAGGTAACGTGGAGATGCACGTAGTCAACCTCAGGCACATTGTATGGCAAGCAGGCAAGATCGGTCTGATGATAAGGACCGGCAATCACGACTTTATCGTAGGTTTCCGACACGGACTTGCCGTCGCAGATCGACTTGACCTTCCATCTATTGTCTGCAGTCTTTTTGATCTCCCTGACCTTGGTGCTGAGCCGCAAATCCGCCTTGGAAGCATTGACAAAGTTTGCAAAAATCTGCCAGTTCCCGCCAACAACCGAGGAGGTACTATCTGCAGCAACTGAGACAAGAGTCTCGAGCCCGTGGATTTGGTCCAAGTTCTGTGCGTAGTTGACCCGTGTAAGCGATGAGACAAACTCATTAGCATACTTGTCTGAGACTCCGCTTGCACTAAGCACGTTATTACCAGTGGAGTTGAGAAGGGTGAAAAAATCGGCCTTTTGTGATGCCTCGTTCAAGCTGAAGGGAAAATCGTTCTGATAGAACACCAGCAAGAAGCTCTTGATCATCTTGGAGGTCAACGTCTGCACCTTCATTGGCGCAAGCCCGTAGCGCATGGCCATTTTCACGGGGAAAAGTTTCGAGCTGGTGTCGAAGTTAAAGAAAATTTCGCTGCCGTCATAAAGCCCGATTGTGCTGAATTCCTCACTCTCGCCGTTTGTCACCTTTGACCCGTTGTTCAACTTGAACGTCTCGACTGCATTCACCAATATCTGGTTAGCACTAACATACACAGACGCACCAAGCTCAACTGGGTAAGCAGGGTTTTCGTGCACGTTGACGGTGGTGCTTCTTCCGCCGACGTAGTCTCGGCGCTCAAAGATGGTGATATCCGCAGCGTGGCCCGTATATTTCTGATAGTGATATGCAAAACTCAGTCCGCCTGCACCAGCACCAATGACAGCAATTTTCTCTCTCGCATCAGCAGAGACCGTCTCTGGATTGCTGAGGAAGGAGATAAGGTACACTAATAAAAGAATCATAGTCAGTAATAATAGCTGATAGGACATGGTGTGTTTATATAGTTGAGGGACTGGTGTTTTTCGACACTAAAAATCAAACAATGGCATATCCTATCCCAATCGGTGTTAGGCAGCGTTGGCACGCTAAACTTAGCACACTACCATTCTCTACCTATATGTATCACAATCTCCGAGATTCAGGCATTTCCTACTCAATTACTTCTACAAATAGAAGTCAATTGCCCCTTGAAGTCTACTTTGGATATAATTCGCATCAAACATCTATGCACCAATATGCACTCATCACCTACTGTCCTCTGGTTGTGTACCAGCATTTTTTATCGCCCGAGTCCCCTATCCATCTTTTTTTTTTCTTCGCCCTGACATGATCCCTCCCCCCTGGCATGCTACCATGCCTGGCACTTCTGGAGGAAAAACTGGCTCAAAGATATCGTAATACTCCTCAAATGTCCAAATATAATACCCCCTTTGGAAATTCACCTCTGGATAGCCGTCCTTAATGGGGATATTGCATTCCGGCGCAATGCTCAAGCACAATGTAGTTACCCGCCCGACATCGGGGTAATGCATACGTCTGAAAATAATATACTGCATGGGAAGCATATTTTTACCACATTTGAAGACTGGCTGGTAAGTAACGAGCAACTTTCGCCATATACTGACAGAATAGGCACGTAGACCAGGCTATTTTGTCCGAGGATGATCGGCTAGTTGTAGTCCGCTTTGGCCGAGACAATGATAAGGACTGCAGGATCATGGACGAGTTGTTGTACAAAATTGCCGACAAGGTAAAACTTTTTGCCGTGATTTACCTCTGTGACATCGATGAGGTGCCGGATTTTAACCAGATGTACGAGATATATGATCCGATGACGATAATGTTCTTCTATCGGAATAAGCATATGATGTGTGACTTTGGTACCGGGAATAACAACAAGATGAACTTCTTGGTGGAGGACCTGCAGGAGTTGATTGATGTCTTGGAGGTTATATATAGAGGCGCCAGAAAGGGAAAGGGTTTGGTGACTAGTCCCAAGGACTATAGCAGCAAGCACTAGCATTTACGTCTAACAATCCACGACGTATTATTTGTATGTATCCATCAATCTATAAGGTATCATATATTGTCTACGTATCATAATTGCCATCTACGACACTTTTCTGCCATCTACGACGTGTACACGTGTATTTTCCGTTACTGAATACCTACCATCCATGGTACATGCACAATTATTACCCACTTTACCAACCTGTACTAGTTATTATATTACAGTATGCTGCAAGTGGGTAAGATACATTGGCTTGGCTATTCACAGGCTGACTAATCTTGAAAAGGAGACGGTCCTGTAAAATCAAAACGGTCTGTAAAACAAAACGGTCCTGTAAAATCGAAACAGTCCTGTAAAAAGCGAGGACCTGGCTAGACCATTGTGACAAGAGCTTGGGTCAGACACAAACTAATTAAGAAAAGACTGGATCCCCCAAAGGGAACTCAAAGCACGGTAACAATCAAACAGGTCATGGGCAAATCATCAATACTGCATACACACATCCAACATTCCCCTTCTACAACATCCCCCTTCTACAACATCCCCCTTCTACAACATCCCTCTTCTACAACACATATACACAGGCGTATATTAATCTGCTATTATATTAATCCTCGCTTTGGCCCTCAAACACCTTCAACTTCTTGGTACCCTCTGCCCAGCTAGCATCGTTGTAGGTGATATCTCTAATGGCCTGGATCACATCCTCGGCAGAACCTCTCACCTGGGTGGTTGAGTCACGTTCACGCAAAGTCACGGACCCATCCTTGACCGAGTCAAAGTCGATGGTGATACCAAACGGAGTGCCCAACTCGTCATTTCTAGCGTATCGCTTACCAATTGACGCCGACGAGTCGTCGATCTTAAATGGGATCTGCTGCTTGCGGAGCAACGTCGAGATGCTCTTGACGATTGGTGTCAACTGCTCGTGATTGGACAACGGAACAAGCAACACCTTTGTAGGAGCAACGACCGGGTTGAAGGACAAGACAGACTTGGCGTGGTCGTCTTCACGAATGAAGAACGAGTGCTCGAAAATCGCATATATGATCCGCCCCAAACCAAACGAAGGCTCAATCACCGACGGAATGTACTCGCGCACGTGCTCCTTGCGGGTCACCTGCCCAATGGCAATGAACAGGGAGTCCAACTCCACTGGCTCGGCCATACCCTTGATGGAGAACTTGATGGAGCCGTTTTCCTTCAACTCGGATGCCAACTTCTTCAACTCGTCCTGGTCCTTGTTGAGCAACCAGTCTTGCACGGTACCTGCGTCCTTTCTAAACTTTGGCCCAAACTTCTTCTTCTGGATCTCAATCTCGTACTTTGTGACCTCCACTGGCTCGCTCAACTTCTCGCGAACAACCAACTTCTCATTGGTTCGCTTGGAATGCACGGTCAAGTCGTACGCAGACCGGTCTGCACAGCCCACGCACTCGATCCAGCCGTACGACGTCAACAACTCGGCGTCCCAGCAGTCTTGTGCATAATGGGCCATTTCGTTCGACATGTGCTGTCTGAACCGCAACTTGGTCTCGTCCACGCCAATCTTCTTCAAGAATAAGTAGATCCGCCCAATAAAGTATCCGAGCGTCTCATTGTCCACAATCTTCTGTGCCACTGCCTCCTTCACCGTCAAGTACACCGGAGTGGTCTTGCCGGCCTGCTGCACCTCCCGTGGAAGAAATCCCAACTTGACGTGCTCCACCTCGGTGAACCGGGCATGGCGCTTGTCTGCAGGGTCCACAAAATGCTCGATTTCGGCCATGAGAAACTCGCGCACACGCAAGAGCCCTGACCGCGGAGAAATCTCGTTTCTAAACGACTTACCAATAGCTGCAGACGCAAATGGCATCTTGCTGTTGTTAAAGTCGTACAACTTGTTGAAGTTCAAAAACTGCCCTTGCGCAGTCTCTGGGCGGAGGTACCCCTTGAGATTGCCCGATGGGCCAATCGCAGTCTCAAACATCAAGTTGAACGCCTTTGGTGGGTTCAACTTCTCCCCAGTGACGGGGTTTCCAATGTTGTACTTTTCCATCAACTGGCCCATCTCCTCGCCACTGTATCCGTCAATCTTTGCCAAGATAAACTCGTACTCTTGTACCACCGAGTCGTCCAACTTCTCCACCTTGATCTCCTTGACCTTCTTCTTCTTCTTCTTGTCGGTCGCCTCCTTTTCCGCATCGGCATTGGCATCCTCAATGGCTCCCCGAGCTTGCTTGTCGCCCTTCAACCGTGCTTCCAACACCTCCTCAATCAAATGGTCCGCCCGGAAAATCTCCCCGGTCTTGGGGTCGGTGCACATAAAGTCCGAAAACTTGTCCACGTGACCAGAGGTCTTCAACACCTCATAAGGAGTAAGCATGGTGGTATCAACCTCAAGCATATCCTCCTCCAAGACAAAGTGCTTTCTCCAGATATCAACTATGTTGGCCTGGAACGCACTTCCCGGCGGACCGTAGTCATAAAGCCCAGAGACCCCACCATAAATCTCAAAAGCTGGAGCAAAGAAGAATCGTCTCTTGAGGACAGACTCCAATTGCTCTCTGCTGAATGGTACAGAAGAATGTGATGACGTCATGTATGTAAGATTGGTGCTCTTATGTTGAAATTGATGTTTCAAGGCCCGGAAGTATGTACTAAAGGCCCGCGACGTAATCGTGAATTGTTGCTGGCACCACGAAAATTTCGCTGACTCACTAAACATGTCACGTGATTAGCAACAATATTATTGGTCGGGTAAGTTTGTTCGTTGACAGACTAACATGAGAGTTGGACGTGATGGACAATCTTCCGGGTTGCCAGAAACCATTTACTGTTTCCAATTTCTTGTGATACTGTTGACTGTCCTAAGGTCTTGGCTATATTATTTAATTAGCTATCTTATCTAATCTTTTCTTCATTCACTTTCTTTAATCATCTTGAATCGTCTTGCTTAATCATTTTAAATCATCTTACTTAATCATTTTGAATCATCTTACTGAATCATCTTACTGAATCATCTTACTGAATCATCTAACTTAAATCGTCTAGTGTATCTTAATTAATTGTCTTACTTCCCTTGCTTAATTAACTGTCTTACTTCCCTTACTTACCTCTGCCTCTCTCACTCACCTCGCAGTCCTTACACCTACTTCAAGCTACCTGTGCCTCTTCTGAATATCGCCTGCACTTGGACAAATGACATCCGAAGCTACCCCACTGGTATATGTCTGTTTGATTAGAAAGTATATGGCAAGAAGAGGCGAGCAGTTTAAGCAAATCTGAGACAATAATAGACCTTTTATACCTGAATAGAATATTAATTAAGTCGCATTGTGCCGATGAAATTAGAATGCAGTCATGAGTGAAATTTGACTGTATAGCCGTAGATCTATTCGACTGTAATAAAGCAATCCATGCACTAGGAACTGCAATACAAATATTCACTGAATCATAGATGCAAAAACCTTTCTTTAATATTCAATCTTCGGCAGGGCTGAGTAATTTGCTGCTCCAGCAATACTGAACACAATGACGTGTTTAGGTTTAATAATTTTTCACTTGGCCATTGTCTCCCGCGATATACAGTCTAGATACGGAGATCTATTGGTCCCCCGCAACGCAGTGTTCGATTTTTTTCTTCTTCTTGACTATATTATATTGTGGCTCTTGATATACACAGTATTTTGTCTGATTTCAATCACATTCAGTCACTGAGCCTGGAGATCCGCATCGCAGCGTGGAACCTTGTAACCATTTCTGTAATAATTTTTCTCATTAGTTTCAAAGTTGCATTAGATAAAATATTACCATTTTATTCCACAAGGACAATATTTTGTTTCCCAGTCGTTCATTGTGCTTTCAACTCCTGTCATGAGCGATTGGGCTATGTACCTTAACCTTAACGAACCTATCATTATTTTGTCAGAAAATCTTGAACAAGAATATCTGACAGCAGAATAAATTACCAATGGAGCTCTCGATGAATTGGTACGTCGTATGAGATGACAAGACAACCTGCGCTTCACTTATCGATGTGCAAAAAACATATAAAACTGCCAATGTATAGAATGATTATACTTTAGGAATAATAACTCCTTGTCTTTTCAGAGAGCCCTTTGTTATGATTGACAATCTGTTTTAAGGGATTTTCTGCAGTGGTTTAATAATATTGTGGCTCCACTTTTGTATAGCTGTGCTTCAAAGGGTGAGACATTGTAAGTCAGATTATTGTCAAGAAATGACTTGAGCTGAAATCCAACTGAGACTGATGATTAAAATCCGGCTTTCTACAGAATGCAAGTAGCATGTCATCGGCGTATTTTATTCTTTCTTTGTGTATATACAATGCTGTCGTATTACCATAGACATGCATAAAGAAGATTGTGTACAATTCTAAAATACGTATTGGGATGCTTATGGACTCAAAATATCAGCAGACGTCCATGAGCCACTGTATACACAACAATGATTAATCTATTGCTAGTTGATGCAACTTTCAGCAACGGATGTGAAAATCTCAAGAGCCGACGAATGCTGTATATTAATTACGTAGTGGGTCAAGTACTGACAATCCAATATTTGATCAACAGACCCTTGTTTTCACATGTACCTTTTGTTATACACCGTAACACTGGCGGTTTTAGAAAAACGAGCCATCAGCCTGTGTGCTTGATTTCGTTGCTGACAAATATTTCGAATGAGAATATCCAATAAAGTCGTTAGAAAAACAGTCTTCGCCATCATCTAACATACGACTACCAATACGTACCATGCAGCAAAATACCTGATTCTGATCTAACCAAAACTAATAATCGGGTGACTAGAGTGCTATTGGAATAGTACGGTGACATATCAGCCTAGTTGTATATACCACCTCACATGTTAGTTTCCCACGAGACTAATACTTTTCCATCTGCGAAAGAACCAGTATGCATGTTCTATTCCAATTGTACGTAGCTGCATCAGAATGTAATCTTCAAACTGGTCTTGAAACCAATGGCAACTGTCGTTCCTTAAACCCGTGATTCCCCGTGGTTACCAACAGGGTAACCTAACAATGTCCCTGAGAATATCGTTACCAGGGGAGTTTACAGCGTGCATTGGTCACGTGTATAATTGGTTTTGGAGGCATTTCTCCTGGTGCGCGGTGAGCGGGGCGAGAATAAAGTTTACGTAGTTCCATGTAATGAAAAAAAAGAAAGCGAGTCGACTTTCCGCTTGTCGAACTCTAGACCATGCAGGCACGGATATTAGTAAGGATCAGCAATACAGGCACGACTAGAGTGGATGGAGTGGAACTAGTGACCTAATTGTGCTAGGCGAATCAGGCCGGTGATGATTATCGGCCTGTGCTGACATGCCGTATGGCTTGCAGACGGTTAGTAACATATTTCTACGGCTATCCAATCTAACGGGGCTGCAGGGCGATATATGCGGCCTTTGATTTGGTAGCGTACTCAGATACGAGAGCCGGGCTTGCTCCAAGTTGTTATAAACCATGGGTGGGGATCACGCTTTTTCTTCAAAAAAATTACCCTGTCATCGGGTCTGGTAACTTGTGAAACATTATTCAGGAACCGACAACTTTGCTTGGGAGGAGGGGGAGCACGGGGGGCAAGCGCTTGAAACAGCAAGAGATTAGACGAAAAGGTAGTACAAGAACAAAACGCACCGCTAGGTAAACGACATGGACCATAAAATAAAGTTGCGGTTGTGGCATGTAAAAAGAAATAATAGAAGCATGTTAAAATGCATAGCATAGATTAAGCGAGTGTTGGTGCACTCAGAACCTGTAGCCTGCGGGTAACATTCAAGTGGTATATGCTAGCAAGAGGGTGTCTACTGCAAGCTGTGGGGTTTTTGCGGTTAATTATGCATGAGAAAAGTAAAATATCCAATGCAACTAGTAGCCAATGGGAAATATTAATAGAAATTGCAAATAAATTGCAGAGCTGTGCTAATTAAATTCAATGGCGAAATGCATGAATTGGGCGACATTAACGTGAACTACCACTCTTCTGTAACGCAAGTATGCGCATTAACTGCATATTATCCCAACTTTGTTTCTAGTGACTTTGTCGTATGTCTAGTGTATTGCTATTTTGTCCCGGGAAAATGTTTGCAATAAACCCCATGCCAAGGAAAAAGGCATCAAAAAAAAGACAATAGTAATGAATAACACAATGCTGGAGCCATGCATTTTTTGGAAATGTCGCCGTTTGCCCAAGTGCCCGCGAATTTGCTAACCGATATAGGAAGCACTGATATGCAAACGGTATCAAGCTAAAAAGTATCCCACAGTAAATTCCCCATTTGTTTTTTAAATTCATCCCATTAGATTTTGCATCACAGTTTTTTCAAATTTTCAACTCTAAGTGGCACTTAAATCAGACAGTTTACGTAAACTATATTTAGATGTCGCATTGGTCGCCGAAAAAAAAACCGACCTTTAAAAAAACGTCCTAGAAAAAAAACCGTCAAGTGTCTATCTTTGTTTAGTGTGGATAATGTCTTCCCACAATCGCATCTCAATTGACAATCTAAACAACTCGCCAGCGCCTTCACAGCTGCTGGCGCCTACTAAATCTGAACAGAGTGGCCAAGTTCCCTTGGCCAAGATTCAGCACCAATTCAAGTCGCACGAGAAGCTTACCTTGTTGAAGCAAGTTCTCAAGTACAACCCCTACAAGAATAAAAAGACAGGTTGGCAACAAGTCAAGGATGGCTACCTTGCTTGGAAGAATATCCACCGGCCGAAATACGCTGATCCTGCTGAGGATTACATCAAGAGAAAGGTCCAAGAGATTCTCCGTCTATACACTCGCCTGGGCAAAGACCTGTTGAAGGAGAATGGCTTCAACAACAAGGACTCGCCTGACGCGATTCTCTTTTTGGATTTGACTGAGCAGATATTGAAGATCAAAATCGAGAACGAGAAGGATGAGCATCCTGACTATCGCGACACCACGCCGGAAACGTCGCTTTACGAAGAGGACGAGTCGCGCAGCACAAAGAAGCGCAAAGTCAGTATACAGGGGTCGGTCTCGCGGGTTACGGTTGCCGACCTTGATGTCACCGAGTTTTTGGAGTTGATGAACAAACACAACCAGCAGTTTGCAGCCACGTTTGCTACAGAGCTAACTAAGAGTATAAGCGAGACCTTGAGCAATGCAATCAAGGAGGCAATTCACGAGACGTCCAAGAGTAACTTGGAAATCATCAAGACATTGGACATACGCACCAAGTGACTTTGCCAGTTTTTTGCCTTCTTATATTTTCCTCTTTGTATTATTTATTATGGATTGTGATTTGTTTCTGTTATAGACTTTATAGACTCTTAATTATGCAAAACGTTGCTGCATACCAACGTAGACCTCAGTTCTATTCTCGCTTCTGCAAGGCACATGGCCACCTCTCAAAATTGTCGCCAATTTCAGCTTGCCGTTTTGCCCGAATTTTCCCCCTTCCAAGCACCAGCTTCACAGCTTCTTCCCTTCCGTCAGATTGTCTCCCTGGGAAACTATTGACACACACAGTGCATTCGATCTCTTTGTCTATCTTTTAGTGCGCTTTTGACATTTACTGACTCTGGATTGACTCTGGTCTCAGAGTCAATTCGGTCTACATATTGATTGCATTGACAGGTCCGCCCTCCAACCTGAACGTCGTCCTTGCCAGCATCAAACGCTTGCTATCTCCCTTCCAACACTTGTTCTTGTAGTCCTTCTTCTATCCCGCTCCCGTTGCATAACTTGTCCGGGCGCAAAATTGGACTTTACCAGCAATGCATGCTTCTCGAAAAGTTGAAAACTGGTCACTGGCAAATGCCCGCGGCGAGAACTGTAGCGACACCGTAATTTCTTGGCTTCAGCAACTGTATGTTGTCCTAAAATGCTTGATGTGTCCATAAACTGCAAGTCAAGCTTGTAAACCTAGCTCCTCTTGATAAACCCGGTTCTTCCTAATAAACCCGGCCGCCATCGTGGACATCTATTGTCCTGATAAACCTAACTCTGTTTGAAATTGAACCCTGAGGAACTAATCAGGCTCTAGAAAGTGCAACCAAGCAGCAAAGAGTGGTTTGCTGCTGCGCCATGAACCAAAGCAATGCTGCCATGTCACGAATTCCGCCAAGTGGAAAAAACCGCCAGATAATGACTCAGAAATTTCACCTAATATCGCTACCGTTAAACTAACAACAATAATTGCCAGCTGAGCGTCACATTAGAAGCCCGGCATGAATCTATCCATATTGTGTCGGAACATCTTCCAAGCAGACGCACGGAATCTTAAAAAAACTGGAACTTAATTTCTTTAAACCACATAAATATAGCCTTGGTGTGATTAAAGGTACAGAGCATCCAGTCCACACAGCAACGTGTATTCTCTTCTAACTGGTCTCCTCATTTGTCACCCAACCGTGGTTCATCTAGTCCTCCATAAGGTCTCATTGCAATCGTACCCGGCTTATTGCAAATCCAAATGAGTGTAAAATATACTATTTAAGTATTTTTGGTGATGATTGGATTTCGGCACAAAATTTGCACATTGTATATACACTTGTATATACAGATTCGCGGCACGGCACACACTCGATTGGAAATAAAATGCAATTGTCCAATAAACCGCACAAGTTTATCATCAAACTTTAACTACACCGCAATAGACTCAACGTTACAGTGCACTCGGATTAAATGTCCCCAAGGCTTAAAAATAACCACGGCCAAAAAGCTGCCACGGCCAAAAAAACACTAGAGGCCTCGAAAACAGCCAAAGCTTAAAAGCGCACGTTATCACTTGACCAAACACCTTTTTGCAATTTCATTTTCCCTCCCAAACTGAAACGAGCCGCACCCAACCGTACACCGCCATACTTTACTCTACACATGATATTTTGCAACATAGGATTCATTAAATACGTAAAATATTCGTTAATTCTACTCACTGGCTCAATTCTACCCACCAGCCCAGGTCTACTCACTCGGTTTCAGTCTCTTCTCCTTCTTCCAACTGTACTGAGTACGCACATTAGGAGTCGTTGCCATCGGCCCCGAGGCTTCATTGACCTCTATCAGGTCCTCACCGTCTTCGAAATGGTGTCTTCCATAAGCAATTCCAACATCAGATCTTGTATTTTGCATACGAGACGAGGACATACGGCGTGGTCGGTTCGTGGACCCCCACGATTGAAAATATTTGTCGAAAATTCCAGACATGAAAAAAAAAAAAAAAATAAAAATGGTGAGCAACTATAAGTTATGGTGCCTCCTTTTATACTATTTCCAACCCCTTAGTAATCAGCTTTACTGTGGAGGTAATTAGTAAACATGGAGAAGAGCTCCTTGTCATCTACTGCAGAACGATGCATGCCGTAGTTACGATCCCTGCTACGATAGCAACCAAATGCTCGGTTTTTTCGTATTGTATTGTGGATCCCATGGAGCCCAGCACTTGTGTCACGTGAAGTCGATCACGCGACCATATCACGTGAAGATTATTTGATTTTCTTTTATTGGCTCACAGTTTCTCACATAAACTCGACATGTTGTTTCGTGCTGTTGGTATTAGACCTTTGCTAAACGCTGCAAGAGTGCCTGTGGCCCGTTCCACATTGTTCAGATGCTCTATTGCCACTGTGAAATCGACCCACACTGAGGAGGACTCCATTTTGAAGCAGCAGCGGCTCAACAGACCATTATCTCCAGATTTGCAAATCTACCAGCCACAATTGACCTGGATCTTGTCTGGATTGCACAGAATTACTGGTGTGTTTCTTGCCGCTGGTTTTTACGGTATCACCTGTACTTATGCCCTTGGAAGTTTTGCCAACTTTGACTTTGACGCAACGTCAATCTACCAGACCATCCAAGACTTGCCTACTGTGTTGAAATACTCAGTAAGAGCTGCCTTGGCATATCCTTTTGTGTTCCATTTTGCCAACGGCATCAGACACTACACCTGGGACATGGCAAAGGATTTGTCCCTCAAGGGGATTTACAGATCGGGATATTTGGTTATGGCAGTGACTCTTGTTGGCGGAACTTGGTTGACCTTTTTGTCCTAAATTTACGCATTTTTATCATCCGTAGCGGCTTCCGGTGAGGGGCCTTTGTAGCTCGGAGCCGAGATGCAATTGCTAAATCGGGGAGTGGCGGGCGGGTAACGCGGAAAGCCAAGGGAGACATAAAAACAAAGTACAATGGCCTTCTTTTTTTTTCTTTATCTAATTGATCATGTTCAGATTCACTAGAGTTATACCAAGACTTTCTACCGGCGCCAGACCTCTTGCTTCCCCATTAAAGCTCCATCCTATTGCCGTGCAACAACGTCTCTACCATCCACGGGTCATTGACCATTATCAAAACCCAAGAAACGTAGGATCGCTCCAAAAGAATGATCCTAGTGTGGGGACTGGACTTGTGGGCGCGCCAGCTTGCGGTGACGTCATGAGACTCCAAATAAAGGTGAACGACGCCAGCGGTGTGATAGAAGATGTGAAGTTCAAGACTTTTGGATGCGGTTCGGCAATTGCGTCGTCTTCTTTTGCGACGGAATTGCTCAAGGGCAAGAATTTGGACGAGGCGCTTGAGATCAAAAACACGTTGATTGCCAAGGAATTGTCATTGCCACCAGTGAAATTGCACTGTTCCATGTTGGCTGAAGATGCTATAAAGTCGGCCGTGAAGGACTACCGCAGCAAGCGAAGCGGGAGACCAACAATTGGACCTGGTGCCGTCAAAAGTGCGCAAGCTGAAGTGACAAACTGAATGAAGTAATGTGAAAAGCCAGGATAGAATATCAGAGAAATTGGCCAGGACCAGGATGAAGCGTTGCACTGCCAAGTTGAGCAGTAAGAGATGTGCTAGTCTGTTGTTACCCCGATGTATAAATATTAAGATATTACGATACCGTCAAGTCTTTTTTTACTCCGTTCCATTCTAATATACAAATTATAGGTTATCCCAGATGTAGTTTGTGATGAAAAAATCGCTCAACTTGCAGTTTTTCTCGTCAATCTGCAAATTGGTAGTGATGTTTGTTCGGCTGTTGCTGATTATCAAGTTGTGGATCCTATCGCTGTTGTAATCCTCATTTAGCTTACTCACAAAGCTCGATTCGGCCTCTGGATCATCTCCATCATCCATCTTCAACTGCGTCTGGATGATCAAGCCCAAATTCTTGTAAATCTTCAACTTCAAAATATTAGAGTCTGGATGATCGCTCACCTCCTTGCTCAAGATATTCAAGCTTTTCAACTCGCTCAACTCCCCCAGCTTCTTTCTGTACTCTGAACTAAGATCGTTGATCTCGTTTTCCAAGTCCAAGTAATTTTTGGCCAACTTGAACTTGAGATTGTTCAAAGAGTTGATTTCCTCGAGCGTCTCCTTGCGGTCTCCCGACATTTCCATCCGCCGGAACTCACTTAGCTTAGCATCATACTCATTTGTAAGTTCCTCTAGAAGCTTTTCCTGCTCGCGAATCTTGTCTAGCCGCGAACTTTCAATGGCAGCGATTTTGTTTTTTATCTGGCTTAGTATCCGCACATCAGGCTCAATGTCAAATCCTTCAATTGTCGACTTTATTAGTCGCGATGGCGCTTCAACCATGTTTGTTGTTTATCAAGACGGAAAAACAACATACACCGCTGGTCACGTGCCAAAAGCCCTAGGTGCATGATTTTCAAGTCAGTCGGGCCATCACAGTTGAATAATGGGCGACAATAGCTTACCAGTATGGTCCCTTAGTCCTAAAGAGGAAAAAGAATCGTATGCCAATTGGAAAAAGGCCGCTTATCAGCACTGCGATGCTGCGGTGAAGCGTGAGTAGACAAAACAGCGTTAACCAACTGACTTTAGAATTCTCGCTATGTGCTAAAGATGCTGGTATCTTTGTTACTTTCAAGTGTCGCGAGTACCACAAAAACATGTACAACTGTCTTCAGAGCTACCAGACGCTTGATAACTTGGACCGGGAGCGGGAGAAGATCATTGCTGAAAAGCGATCCAAGGCTGCTTCGTAATGCTCATTGGAAGCAAAGGCTGCTTGCAAAAATGTACATAGAGAAATGGAACAAGAACCCTTGCGTGAAAAAAAAAGCTTCCATAATCAAACATAGTTACCCACTTGTTTGTAGCCCTGCTAGTATATATATGCTCCATGCAAAGTCCAACATGTCTACTTTACCAATGGATACTGCACACATGATCTTGTTTGAAGGCGTTAGTGATTTCATGTATCGGCCAGTGGAGATTCCCATCTCCGCAATAATTGGATCGGTTTGGTGTGTTCCCTTTTTAGTATGTCGCTTTCCCCCCCCCCCCCCCCCCCCCCCCCCCCCCAATTTCAGCTAACCTCAGGGCGTATACTACTTTGTCACCAACCCACTACTCTGGGGCCCAGCGCTTAGCATTGTGATTCCCCAGCTACTAATCACAGCCACGGTGTTTGCGTTTGTTCATGTTTTCTTTTATATTCCGCAAGCTCTTGTTGCGGTTTTCTTCAATGGCCCCACCGGCATCATTGTCGCTTGGCTAGGCTGTCTCCAACAGGCGGGGATCATTTCCCGCTTAATTATAGAAAAGACAATCATGCCGGCGACCTTGAATCGGATATTTGACATTGTCATGCGGAAACACGGATCGGAAAAGTTGCTTGGCCAGCTACTTGTCCAGCAAAAGCGAGAGTTGGAGCTGGTGAGTGTGCAGCAGAATCTTGCAAATTGCTATGCCGAGTGGTGCAGATCAATCAGCACTCCATACTACTGGATAAAGTTTCTCATTATTGTGTTTTTCAACATGATTCCGTTTTTCGGCCCGTACATTTTGATCTTTTTGCGGAGCCCGAGCAAGGCCAAAAGCCTTCATTCGCGCTACTACAAAATCAAAGGCTTTGACAAGGACGAAGTCGACATGTTCTTCAACTCTAGGCGAGCAGACTATACAAGGTAAGTCCAAGATCTGCAATATTTACTGACTCTAGTTTTGGAATTGTGGCCTTGAATTTGGAGTTGATCCCAGTCATAGGCATCTTCTTTAGCTACACCAACATCGTTGCTAGTGCCTTGTGGGCTGCTGACTTGGACAGAGAGCTGGAGAAGCAGATTCAGGCAAATATGCTCGAATAGTACAGGCAAAGATGATAAAAGGCAAAGATGATAAAAGGCAAAGATGATAAAAGGCAAAGATGCTAACAGTACCGCAAAAATGCTAAAAGTACGGCAAATATTCTACAAAGTACAGGGCTTGTCGATCGTCAATTGACTAACTTCCCCTATATGTGGTGTAGCTATGGTTCGAAAGCAAAAGAGGAATGTGATAATGCTTGTCTGGGGGATCGCCCACCACAAAGTTTATATCTATATACGGAAAGAAACTTGCACTCTTGCTCGCTATAAAGTACTGTTTAGTGTGGAATCGTATCTTATATACACCTGCCTTGAGCTCATCCCAGGAAAACTCCGGCGATATCCCCACCTCCGCAGCTCTGGCATATTTCTTGTTCAAAATCCACTCGGGAATTCTCCCGTCAGAATTGGTCTTCGCTACTGCAAACGGAACTTCCTGGTACAATCCATCGCTAATGTCAATGACATCGAGTCCATCTTCAGTCTTATACTCGGGGTCTCGGCTGAGAAAATATAATGCGCATGTGACCCCTGCCGCCGGTCTTCCGTTTGTTGTATCAAGTATATGACAAGTAATTGGAGGCATGAAGAAACAGTGCAGATACCCGAGACTTTATACTGCTCATCGGGACACCGGTCCCGTGGTTTTGGTGCATGAAATTTCAGCACCCGAGGGCATGGTATATAGATTATCAATTTTTTTTTGAGCCACAATGTCAACCGAGACTTTGCTAAAATGGTTCAAGGAAAATCAGGTGTTGATCCATCCGGACTTAAAGGTGGTGGAGAGTGATGTTGGAGGCTTGGGTGTATTTAGCAATGTGGATATGGAGCCGGAAACCGTCTATTTAGACGAAGGAGAGGAATTGCTGGAGCCTTTGCTCAAGGTCCCAAAGGAAAGCACGTTTCACGGCAAAAATAGCTTTATTGCCAATATATTGGACGACTATGAGATTGAGGGAATGAGCTCCTTGATTATTGCCTATCTTTATGAGAAGCAATTGGGACCAAAGTCTCCATGGCATGGGTATTTTCAGTCGTTTGACAGCTTGGCGTTGGACGTTCCTCCCACTTTTTGGAAGCCAGAGGAGAAAAAATGGTTCAAGAATACCGAGGTTGAAAATTTGTTGGATACCGACGACTTTGAGGTGTTGTTTAGGCAGGGAGTTGAATTGGCAAAGAAGATCTCGCAGGATTTTAACTTGAGTATTCCAAACGAGTTGCAAGATGATGGGGAGCAAAGCTTGGCAGAGTTTGCTAAAATATATGTGATGATCAGCTCACGGTGCTTTGAAGTGGATAACTATATTCAGGTAGCTTTGGTACCAGGTGCTGATTTGTTTAATCATTCGTCGAATTCTCCAAATTGTCATTTCGAGTGTAATGGGCAAGTATGTGGTTTGTGTGGCATGGTTGATTGTGACCATGAAGAAGAGGAAGATGATGAAATGGAAATAGATGGAGATGAGGATGGAGATGAGAATGGAGATGAGAATGGAGATGAGAATGGAGATGAGGATGGAGATGAGGATGGAGATGAGGATGAAGCAGATGAAGACGAAGCAGATGAAGAAAATAGCAGCTCAGAAGACAGCGACGGTGAAATTACAGAAGAATATATTATGAAACTTGAAAAGAAATCTAATAACAAGGAGGCCGAAGACTCTCTGGATATACCCGCTTGGTTGCAGGATCACAAGGCCATGGATGGACAGAAATTTTATGCAGTCGATTGTTGTGATATAGTATTGCACCAGTCAGTTTCAGCAAACCAAGAACTATTTTCCGATTACGGAGACTTGAGCAATCCCTATTTGTTATTCAAATACCAGTTTGTGGAGCTAGAAAATGATAACGATTATATTAGTTTATCAAAACAAATTTTGGATTTTAAAAAGAAGAATTCTGGAGAATACAGCGAAAGAATTGGCTGGTGGAAAGATATTGGACTTGAATGCTATACAAGCTGGATAAAACAGCAGATGAAGGCCAAAGAGGAAAGTGAAGAGGATGACGAGGATATGAACGATGATGATGTTGAAGAAGAAGAAGAAGAAGAAGACGACGAAGAAGATTATGAAGAACCACTACATTGGTTGAATGAAATGAAAATTGGTCCGAATGGAGACTTTTCATTGGCATTGGTGGGATTCATTAAGCTACTTTGCATTAGTAATCGTGAATTTACTAAATTATTCACTCCAGATGGAAAAAAAAAGGGCAAAAATCAGCAGCAGTTTGATGAGAATTATTTTGTAAAAGTAATGGAAAACATAAAGGAGTTAAGCTCTTTGAATGATAAAGGGTATAAATTGTTGAAAAGTTTCTTGAAAGATAAATTGCAGTCGTTATACTTCAAAGGAAGCCTATTAGATGAGTATAATGACAAGCGGTTGTTGGAATTCATTGAGCAAGGGGAGAATGGAAGAAAGAAATCTGCTGCTGTTATTGTGTACAAGGAGAAGATGATTATAGAAGAAGCATTGGCTAACATTGAAGCCGAAAAGTTATAAAGCGCATTCTGTTGAACTTGGATTGTATCTTTTAATATATAAATGACATCTAGACTATATTAAATTTGACCAAAAGGACAAGTGCTTGTATTTTACTTTTTGAGGTATAATGTAAATTTGCCCTAGTAACGTGTGTTTGATTTAATTGGCATTTTTCAATAATGCTATGCATCCCAACACCGCAGATAACATCCGTGCATTTTGTTGTTAAAACCAGAGTGAAACTTGGGTGATTCCAAGATGGTACGAGCAATAAAAGGTTCATTAATCAAGTGCGATCCTTCTATTAAGGCCTTGATTGTCGACATTGATTCAAAGCGTCATGATATAATTATTGAAGAGTTAAATGACACCAATTTATTAATCAGTACGGATATGGTCCAGTTTGTAAAGAATGAATTGACCAGGATATTGGATAAGAATAGTTACAATGCGTTGGAGGAAGCAGAACAATAAAATGACGGTAACAAGCGGTGGAATAAAGCACGCGATTGATACTAATCTCCTTTGTTGGCGGACATTAATTTAGCAATTGGTCTACAGTGAATTAATTTACCATGCTTTTGATGATAGTTATTAAAATGCATTATGGTCATGTCGAGCCTCATATAGATCCCTGGTCATATTCATCTTCATCAATTGGCTCAATATCAGATATATCCAAGTCATTGTTAAATAGTTCGCTAGTCACTTCCGCTAGATAATCTATCAAGGAATCAATTTCCATCAACAGGTTTAAATCGTCTCTGTTATCATTGGTCTTGATTACATTATTGTAGTAAGTCTCGTAGTTTTGGATCACCAAATCTTTGATACCATCGACCAAGTAGTTGATAATCAATGTATCATGGATGTAATCCATAAGCAAGTTCTTCAAGTTCTCAAATTCCGTTTTGATGCCCAGTCTATAGTTATCCATTATACTTGCGACGCCATCTTTGCCACTCAATGGTTCGCTAATATCCTTGACGAGGATGTTCATAAACAAATGAACAATGTTGCGCAACTCGATCTGCAACTCCAACTTGGCATCGTACATGTTGTTTACAATCTTTGGCACGGACTCCTTTGCAATGCCAATGAGACCATCCTGCCAGACTGTGCCCGAGGCGACTTTTGAGAACAAGTCCTTCAATCCGGAGAAGTCAAAGTCAATGTCGTTGTAGTTTGTGAACTCGATGTCGAAGTTGTCAATGTTCTTCTTCAAGATGAGGAGGTTCTTCATGAAGAAGAGGATCGAGTCTTTTGGACTGCAAATCTTCTGCGAGTAGTCGTACGCCTGCTTGAGAGACGTGATACACACATGGACAATGTTGTGGGCAATATCGTCAAAGATAAGGGAGTTGACCAACAGGTGGATCTGGGTCAAGAGCTGGATCGAGTCCTTCAAGGTCGGATACCAGCCACTGTAGTAGTTTTCCTCGGAGGTCAACTTGAAGTCGTTGTGCTGGGGCTTGTGCTTGATGATGTGTTCGTCAATGAACACCTGGACGCGGAAAATCAAGCGCGACTGGATATCGGTCAACACTGGGTGAAAAAACCGGCTAAAGTTGAGATGAAACTTTGAGTACTCCTTCTCTTCGTCCTCGTCGTATTTCTGGAGCAACGTGATCAACGGGCACAAGTGCTTGATCTCGGGCTCCTTTAGAATCTTGTTGCGCAAATGGTCGTACATGGAGTCTAGTACCGAGTTTTGGATCCACTGGACAAACTCCTCGATGCCAAAGTCGAGGTAGTCGATATAGTTGAACTGCGGGTCGTCCAAGTAGTCGTTATCGGACTCTGATTTGAGCCGGAAGTTGTTGAAGAACTTGTAAAACAACTCGTACTCGTCGTTGATCAAGTCGGTGTAGAAACTCAAGTTGCTCTGGAGCACGTGCATCAACGACTTGTCGAGATCGATGTTCGAGCGAATGGTGTCTTGCAACAACCGGAACCGGATGCCAAAGTACGTGGAGTAAATGTCGGAGATCAACCCTTCATACTGGCCGTACATGGACTGTCGCTGGTACAAACAGACCATGAGCCGGTTGATCTCGAGGCAGTTGACCTCAAACTTGTGATAGAGCAAAGCTCTGCTGGTGATGGAGCTGTGGTTCAACTGCGGAAGAATGGTATGGAACTCGCTGGTGAGCGCGTTTGTGACGTAGTTGCGGATCAACGTGAGCGACTTGGTCAAGGAGGACTGGATGATGATGTCATAGCTGTCAATGTCCTTGAGCTCTGGGTTGGCCTTGATAAACTGTAGCGAGCTGTCTAGCTTCGCCAAAATGTCCAAGAACCGTGGAGAGCGCACGAGTTTGTTCAAGCCCGGCTTGTTGAGAAACCGGTTGATCTCGTTCAAGTTGTCAAAGTGCGACAAGTCCGCCAGAAGCTTGGAGTGGAACTGCTCCAACTCGACGTATTCTTTGATGAGGCCGTTGCTCTCCTGCTGGAAGTCCTGGGTGTCGGCAATGATCGTCAGGTACTTGTCGCCTAGGCCGTCGATTTTCCCCAAGAGCTGGCTGATCTTGTCCAACAACAACTGGTTGTTGTTGTGCGTCAAGATAAGATCGTTCTGGATGTCAAGGTACCTGGCTATCCTGCTGTTGAAGAGCGTGTTCTCAGACTTGGCGTCAATCAACACATTGTACTCAAACGTCTGGAGGTACTTGTTCCATAATTTGTTGCGCTCGTTCTCACTCAACGGCGGACTAAAGAACTCGTTTCCCTTGGCCAAATTCTCCGACGACTTGGACGGACGCAATTCCACATTGGGAAGCGTCTCCAAGTCCACATGGGTCTCGACCTCGGGCACTTTTGTGGCAATCGCTTGCACAATAGAGCCACTCCGAATCCGCGGCATTGGTCCAGCTGTCTAATGTTGGCGATAAAACTCATACCCAGGGCACCATGTGAGGCCGGGTAATGTTACCACCGGCTGGTGTTTGTCACAGTGGGAAATCTAGTGGGCTGCAGGTTAGGAGGCCATGTTTGAAATATTTGGAATATATAATGGGAAGGAAGGCCTGCGAAATTGTGCATTACAAATTTAACCGGTTTCAAATACAAAGAAACTTTTGCTAATCAAACTCTTTACAACAACCACGGGAAATGTCATTTAAAGTAAACGCGCCTTTTGCCAAGTTCAATGAAAAGGAGGACTACGACAAGCGACGTGAGTGCAAGAGATCCAATTCCGATCGTGTTGATCAGTATTCTCGCTCAAGAAGCAGCAGCAACTCGTCACAGTCGTCGCTCAAGTTTGTCACTCCCAAGAGATATTAGTCTCGGCTGCATATGCTGGTCATCAGTGCAGTATTGGCTAGGGATTCTAGCTGGGTATACAAGGTATATAGAAGGTTTTTTTAGATAGATAATGAATAGAATGGATCAATGTAGTCGATTGGAGTTGGTTTTTGCAAAATTTCCCGCAATCGGCACCTTGCGTCTGACAGGTTTCATTACTATGCGGGTTTCACTACAATGCTAGCAAGGTTTTCACTAGGCATTGAACATTGCTAGAATGAGTATTATTTAACCATGATCCAACAGATTGTATCATGTTCCAACAACTTGTATTATCTCCACCTTGTATCATCCACCTTGTATCATCACCTTGTATCATCCAACAACTTGTATTTGCATGCCAACCAGCTCGTATCATTCACCCACATTCCAGTAAGCTGGTATCATTTATCCGTATTCTAGTCAGCTAATATCATTTATCCGTATTCCAATCAAATTGAATCATTTATCCACGTTCCAGTAAACCCAGCATATATTCCCAGGCATTGCATCAATAAACACTCCCATCAAATGGCACGTTGGACTATACCTTTTGACAGGTGATTCGTATTAAATTACATCATCGAGGCAAGTGACGCCATTCCACATTGTATCAGCCCCTATATCACTACTACCGATTAGCTGCCGCGTAGACACCCCAACGGCCGTATGAAACGACGCTGAAACAAACTAACAAACATGCCCATTTCAATTACTGGAAATAGACTTACATGTGCCAATTGGCTTGGCCACACAAGTTGAACTAAAGAAACGTGTTTCAGCTCTAAAAATAGGTATTTTAGAACGCCAACTCGGTGCAAAGTCGCATTTTGCAATTACCAGAAGCAGCACCAACAATTTTTGATGAAATCAGGCTTTTTGCAAACATCAATTCAGCAAAACAGGCATCCATTACAATCTAGTGTAATTTACAACCCACCTGGTAATCGTCTTGTCTGGGCCCAAATGCCTTTACAAACATCTACACGACTTGATAAAAAACGCCTAACATAATCTATAAACCCAAATAACATGTCTAATTCTTAGCAATGTCTAATTTTTAGCAATGTCCAATTTTTAGCAATGCCTAACTTTTAGCAGCAAGTGCAAACTCGTACTCATCAACAACCTTGGTGTTGGCAAATGCCACCTCGGACTTGCCAAATGTCACAAACGCTTGGTTTTGCTGTCCGTCAAAGTTGTTCAAGACAAGACCCGGGGTCGAGCCAAACTCGCTGTGGAAAGTAAAGAAGGCCACCATCACGTTCTCGATTATTGTTCGTTGAGGCACAGTGAACGGGCCCAAGCTTGTCGCCGTGAACCGGAACTTGAGATGAAGGTCGCCCAATACGATAAACACCACGTTATTTTTGAGACGGTGCTCGGCGGAACTGACCAACAAGTCAGCTACAATGCGGCCAAAAGCTGGCGAATCCTTGACTAGGAATTCCGTCTCGGTGGAGGAGACGTCGATGGTGGTTTGATAGCCGTCCAACTCAAAGACATGGCCCATGGTCTTGTCATCGTCGAGATAGTGGCTGTACTGGACGATATTTGGCTCGACGGTGGTGTTGACGTACTGGGTGGTGACGTTGACGCCATAAGAGAAGTAAGGAATGATTGTGTAGTTGTTTGGGTTTGTGCCCGGCAGGTATGACGGGTTCTTTTGGAACAAAAACAAGTCCGTTGGGAGGTTAGCATTGGAGGTATTGCGGACAATAATATGCTGCAGGCCAAACTCGTCGTAAGCCACACTATACACTTGAATACCGTAGACTTGCTCGTGCCATTTGAATTCGTCCGGCTGGGCGTAAACGGAAACCACCGTTGCCAATATAAAAAGAAGAAAGTCCATTATTGCTGTACTAGGCAGCAACCCCCGTCTCTTAAATACATTCCTAGTACACGGCATTGTGTGGTATGCGCAGCATCTTACCACCTCCCAGACACTTCCGGGTAACGAACACAACTGTGCCGCCAGCAGTGCCAGCACAGAGACCCAGAGTCAAGACAGTGCCACAAGACCCTGCTTGTGTTTGTGCGACCATGGCGGGTCGCACAACTATAAAAGGGCACGCGTACGTGGGGCGCCCATTTAGCTTAAATTTTTACTTCTGCTACTTGCAACAACACAACCGAAATGCAATTCACTCAATACTTTGTTTCCATGGCGGCATTGGTCTCGCTAGCCGCTGCTAATAACAACACAACTGCTAACAGCAACGGTTCTCCTGTCGCCCTTGCTGGTGGTGCCGGGTCGTATATCGGCGCTGCTGCCATCGCCATTGCGACCATCGCATTGGTCATATAAGAATTGATAGAACTATTACATATTGTTTTATACTTTTGAATTGATGGTGCCGGAATAATCTAATGTCCGTAGTCTGCCTGTCGCGCGCGCGTCCCCCGGGTTCGGTACCTATTTCTCGCGGAGGGGAAATCCAGTAGTCAAGACTTTTTGTTTTTTCCAGCGAAAAAAAAAGACTCGTTTACAAATGTTCCTTGCAAAATGTCCCCTGAGTTCCTTAGGAACGATTCCAAATGGCCCCTGAACTAGGGTCTGAGGTCCGGGCGAACACGGGCTGCCCACGCCGATGCTACAACGAAGACTTTATTTACAAGAACCGGCAATAATCTCCCCCCCTTGATGTTTGCAACCAGCTGGTATTATACAACCCACTGACGGTGATGTTCGCGGTGAACCGGGTAACCAGCGTCCCCGGTTGCGAGCAATGCTGCGGCGGAATTCTTTTGATGTACAGGATTCCAGTTGGAGACATGGTAGTTAGAAAGCGGGAATCCGACAGTTTGGGCGGGAGATTGAAGCGGAGCCGGGCAATTCACGACGACGACGATGACGACGACGAGGGTATAATTCCGACCAGCCACCATTTGCGGTCGCGGAACGCGGTGTCATACAAGGAAAGTGACGATGAGGACGAGGTGTTTGACGGCCATGAGGCACATGTGAAGGCGGACAGCAACACCGACGAGGAGATCCCGTCGCTTGCGCGGAACGTGCGGCTCAAATTGCCGAAGCAGGACCCTGTTGCTGGCGACGACGATGAAAATGTGGAGGTGCGGCCGACGCGCGGGCGACGAGCTGCACGATATGGCGACGCGGAGGACGACGAGTACCGGGGCTCAGACGCGTCGGGGCTCTCTGAGGACGAATTGGAGGACGACAATGAGCTTTCGGACGAGTACGAGCGGAGCAGGCGACGCGACGCGGACCGGAATTTTGTGGTGGACGACGAGGACGAGACGCGTGTGCGGCGGCGGAAGATCCGCGGGCGGAAGTTGACGAAGAAGCGCGTGCGGTTGGCGCGCAAGGCGGAGTCGGACAGCGACGAGTCGTATGAGGAGGTGGAGGAGACAATCGACCAGGTGGAGCTTGCGGAGGAGTTGAACGATCTCAAGTCGAGCCAGGAGAGTTCTCCGCCGCGGAAGAACTTGCGGGAGCGGAACAAGAACATCAACTACCAGTTGCCGCCGCCGATTCTCGACGCGGCTGCGTTTGAAGAGAGTTTTGACGCGCCACGTGAGCGCGCGCCGGTGCGGAAGTTGCCGCGGTTGACGGACGGGTTCAGCAAGGGACTCTTTTCCGTGGCCGGTCCGTTTGGCGGGAACGACATTGTGCCGATCTTGGGCGGCGGCAGCGGCAACATGAACGACTCGTCGTCGTCGGACGAGGAGTTTGTCACGAAACCGTACGACGCGTCGCGAGGCACGCTCATCAGCGGCGGCGCGGCGACCAAGAAGAAGAAGAAGAACGCGCCTGCGGACTCAGACCCGTTGGGCGTCGACACGAACATCGACTTCCGCTCGGTGGGCGGCTTGGACAAGTACATTGAGCAGTTGAAGGAGATGCTTGCGCTCCCGATGTTGTACCCCGAGTTGTACGCCAAGTTCGGCATGACGCCGCCGCGGGGCGTGCTTTTCTACGGGCCGCCGGGCACCGGAAAGACGCTCATGGCGCGTGCGTTGGCGCTGAGCTACTCCAAGGACAAGAAGGTGACGTTTTTCATGCGCAAGGGCGCGGACTGCTTGTCCAAGTGGGTCGGGGAGGCGGAGCGGCAGCTCCGGTTGCTCTTTGAGGAGGCCAAGAGCAAGCAGCCGTCGATCATCTTCTTTGACGAGATCGACGGCTTGGCGCCGGTTCGCTCGTCGAAGCAGGAGCAGATCCACGCGTCGATTGTGTCGACGCTCTTGGCGCTCATGGACGGCATGGATAACCGCGGCCAGGTGATTGTCATTGGCGCGACCAACCGGCCCGACGCGATTGACCCTGCGTTGCGGCGGCCCGGCCGGTTTGACCGCGAGTTCTACTTCTCGCTTCCGGACTTGCAGGCGCGCAAGACGATTTTGCAGATCCACACCAAGAAATGGAGTCCTGCGCCGTCGCCCGCGTTGCTCGACCGCTTGGCGGGGCTCACCAAGGGGTATGGCGGGTCGGATATCCGCGCCTTGTGCACCGAGGCCGCGTTGAACAGCATCAAGCGGAGCTACCCTCAGATATACGCGTCGTCGCGCAAGTTGGCGGTGGACCCGGCCGCGATTCTGGTGAGGCACACGGACTTTATGAACGCGCTCACCAAGATCGTGCCGTCGAGCACGCGGTCCGCGAGCAACTTCACGGGGTCGATCCCCGAGCCGCTCCAGCCGTTGCTCGGCGACACGTACCGGCAGATTGTCGCCAAGATCGAACAGCTCATCCCGAGCCACATCAACTTGACCGTCGAGGACGAGAGCGACGCCGTGGTCATCAAGAACCACGACTTGTTCAAGAACTTCCAGACGTCGCGTGTGTTCCGTCCGCGGTTCCTTGTCTCCGGCAAGCCGGGCTGCGGACAGCAGTATCTCGGGGCCGCGATCTTGAACTTCCTCGAGGGCTACCAGATCCAGTCGTTGGACATTGGCACGTTGTTCAGCGAGTCGGGCCGCACCCCCGAGGCCGCGATCATCCAGATGTTTGCCGAGGCGCGCCGCAACCAGCCGTCGGTGTTGTACATCCCGAGCTACGACATCTGGCGCGAGTCGGTCGCCGACAGTGCCCAGAGGATCTTGTTGGGGTTACTCCGCTCGTTGCGCTCCTCCGACAGGATCCTCTTGTTGGGCGTGTGCGAGTGCGACGCGATGGCCGACGACACAATCGCCGACGACTTCTTTGGCGCGGGCGAAATGAACCACTACAACGTGACTGTACCCGACAAGCAGCAGCGGCTGGCGTATTTCGCGCCGACGTTCGAGATGCTTCTCACCAAGCCCGTGGTGTTCAACGAGTTTGACGCGAGGTTCCACAAGTTCAAGGAAATCAAGCACTGGAAAAGCGTCGGCGACTTGCAGTACGCGCCGTCAGACTCGCCGATCATCTCCCCCAGCGAGGAGATCCGAAACCGCCGCCAGCAGGCAAAGAGCGACGAGTACTTGATCAGCGCCATCAAGAACAAGCTAAACTTCATCATGGACGTGTTCAAGGTCCGCTACCGTCGCTTCAAGAAGCCCATCGTGCCGCTCCAGCAGTTGGCACACTTGTTCGAGCCAAGCCTCTTGGCAACAATGCTCGAGCCGCCCCAGTACGTCAGAGACGGGTCCATGATCCTCGAAGTCGCCTCGGCAAAGCGCTACTACAACATGGACTTGGACACCATCGAGGAGCGCCTATGGAACGGATACTACTGCGAGCCAAGCCAGTTTTTGAAGGACGTCCGCATGATCTGCACCGACGCAGAGACCCTGGGCGATAGAGACAGAAAGATGAAGGCGTCCGAGATGTTGTCCTACGCCGTGGTGCTGACAAAGGACATGTTTCCCGAGGATTTGTTGCTGCGGTGCAAGGATTTGAGAAAGCGATTGGAGCTCCAGGCCAAGGACAGACAAAGAGAGGCAGAAAAGGTGAGGGATGCACAATGTGTGTTTGAGACGGATCCAGGGAATGTGGTCCTTGGGCAAGACGGAACCGTGCCAGCAGAACTGGGAAATGAGAGCCATGCCCCGAAACACGAACTCCACGATATATTGACCAATGATGATCATCACGGGGCTATAAATACAAATGGCAGTATTTCCCAGGCTATGGATGTTGACACGGCCGAATCGCTTTCCAAAACAGAAAGAGATGCGGTTGTCTCCACTACAGAAAGAGATCCAGTTGTCTCCACTACAGAAAGAGATTCAGTTGTCTCCAACACAGTAGGAGACATTGTCCCTGTCCCCAACACTGAAAGAAACCCAGACCTTTTAGACAAGCAAGACACCCAATCAAGGGAACCCACCCCTGTCGCAACAAAGTCTCCTTATACCCAGGAGGAATTGCAAGAGTACGAAGCCTACGAGAAAGAACAAGAGGCCAACAAGACACGGAAAGTAAATGTGCCGAGCGAGTTGCTAAGCAAGTTCAAGACCGCTGTGATAAACTCCACCGACGGATTTACAGTGGAAAAGTTGGAGCTTGTCAATTCGTTACTCTGTGACATTGTCTGGAAGTATCGAGACCAATGGGACAGAACAGCTGCGTTGGCAACGGATGACATTGTAAAGAAAATCTCAGTGTACCGGGACTAATGCTGCAATCTAGTTTGAATTGCTGGGCGTATAGCAATGAGACTGAAATGTTACTGCACATGTAATTGATTGTATTAAACAAATACCAACTCAAGAAATCTATGTAGATGTTAGATTGTAATATATTCGCTCGACTATCCAACGAAAAGTCCAGCTAGACTTGTGGCAAATGTTGAGTCAGAAGTCGAGAAGTAAAATCTCTCTTTAAAACACACCAGATGGTAATTTGATCATGTCGATTTCTTTGTCCATGTCGATTTTTTGTCCATTGAGTGTGACATCGTTGCAAACTTATGCTCAGATATTTTCTTATAAACGAGTTTCCTTTGTAATGGAATAATCGACGGTAGTGATGATTGAATTGAATTTTCTCATCTTTTTTGACCACAGAAATATCTCCCCCTTATAGGAGAGATATCCCTAATAAGTTCCTACGGCCATGAGTTTCACATTACGTTACAACTGAGTATTCTGCATGTTATACTGTTCCATAAGTACATTCCAACGTAGAATAGCTTCCCCGTTATAGGTGACTTACTGGTGGGTTTCAACCTCAACATTTTGGTATCCAAGGCTTGGACGGAGGGCAAGATGGCATTTATGCAAAGTAATAAAAAGGGTTATATTTCTTTCTGAAGCTACACTAGTCCGTTAGTTTCTCATGCTTCTTAGCTAAGCACCATTTTCACTTCTTCCGGAAATTATGCTAGTCTTATCAATTGTGCTTGTCTTTGGCAATTGTTCTTCTTCCTGAAATCACCATTTGAAGATTAGAACTAATCCCAATAGATCTTGGTTCTTTGACAAAAGGTTATTTCATTTCATTTTCAAGTATAAATAGTTCAACCTTTCTCTGAATTATCAAGCGAATTTATTTTAGCTATTCTACAAACTCGTATGCCAGTTATTACATTACAGTAATTTTGATATCCGAGACTTGGACGGAGGGCAAGATGGTATTTATGCAAAGGCTACAAGATAATACAAGTTAGACAGCAGATAAGTCAAAAGATGTGTCAAATTGATAAACTACAAGTAATAAACTCATGGCTTTTATTAGTACATTTGGTATTTGTATTGTTTTTATTCTACATGGCTCATTGTACTTGTCTGTCTTTAAATTCTGAGCATATGTATCTCCTTTGAGACTGCTGTTAGGAAGGCTGCTGTGCAAAGTACTCCAAGGAGGGTGGCTCAAGCCACCTCTAAAGATCTAGACAAAAGCTCATTGCACCAATACCAATTACTTTACATATTCACAAGATCTAGTCAAAGGCTTATCTCTGACGCACAGTTTTCGACGACTACATGGCCGTCTTTTGTCGTAGACGGAAAGTATAATTCTCATGTGGGAGCCTATTATAGCTATAGCCCTGAATAAATCCTTTGAATAGATATAAAATGTTTGTATTCTATAGAGAGATTCATAAAAAAATGTAGAAGCTCTGCCATAATGACCTACCACCTCTAAAGACAAGACAAGACAAGACATTCCATCGTTGCCTACCCCAATAAAGGCTACTTACACCAGCTCATTGAAACTACCATCTATATTGAAACCACAATCCACCAAGTTGCACAACATCCGCCTGGCATTTTTCACCAAACATTGATATCCAACGGCCCCAAGCCATGAATTCGCACCGCCAATCGGCCTACAGTTGCAATGTGACTAATTGTAGATTACCGTATTACAACATATAATAGATCCTATGCCCTGCTGACAAAACGTCTCCCCGTGGCGGTCTTCTTTTCAATATCCTTCTCCTCTTGCTCTGGTTTGGCCCGGTTCAAGATCTTCAAGTACTCCAAGACCCGCTTTCTCATTCTCGAGTGCAAGTATGCCTTGGAGCATTTTATATGGTAGTGGAAATATGTCCGGAACAATTGGATCTGAGAGATGGTGTTCTCTCTCTTTTGAGGCACCAAGTGACGTGGGAACAACACAAACGTAATGAACCCTTTGTCGGTCTGGGAATAGTTCTGGAACTCAGGCAAGGAGCGGAGCTCCAACGGTGGCTCGTGTGCCGAAAAGAGAACCTGTGGCGCATTCTGGATCGCCCGCTTTCGGGCATCCACAAATTCCTGGAGGAAGACGTTGCCAAAGATCTTGTCGGTCTCATCCTTGAACAACGCTGTAAATATCACAGTCACCCGGTCGTTCGACGGCTTGATGTATATACTTTCGTCCTCCCGGTAGTTGATCACGCTAATGGCCTCGCTGGTGTTTTCTTCCGGAGCAAAAAGGTCGACGTTCTTCTCGACGCCTTCTTTTGCCAACACGTTGTATCGCTCAAACGCCTTGGAAAATGGAGCGGCAAGCGCGTTTCTCTTGAGAAGAGCAAGCTTTGAGATCACCGCCTCCTGGTCAATATTCTTGGTCTTGCTTAAGTCAATGTAGATCGAGAAATTGTATCCTTGTTCAGGCTGGTCCAACACCTGGTACACTTCGTTGTCAGCGTAGACGGATTTCAAGTAGTTGACCACATCGCCGTACTTGATGAGGTCATTGAAGCACTTCAAGTAGATGGAGAGCACAATCTTGGACTTGTCCTCTCGGTCAGGGGTAGACACCCGGAAAACCGTCATATCAAAGTCCGACACAATCCGGTCAACCGAGACGTACGTCTCAGCCGTAAAGAGCTCGGTCAACGACTTTTCTAGCGACAAATTGGAGTTCAGTAAGTTCAACATAGCCGGTGAGATAGGAGAAACACACATTGTGTTTTTCACACACACTCCACATGAACGTGCCCGGTCACGTGACAAACTAGCTCTACAAGGGTAGGTTCCGTGTATTAACTATACTGCATCTGGCTGGGAGGCAATAAACTTTATAGCCTGCTGGACTGTCTTGATTTCATCTGCTTCGTTATCTGGAATTTCAACCGAGAACTCCTCTTCAATGGCCATAATCACCTCCACAACATCCAAGGAGTCCAATCCCAAATCCTTGGAGAAATTGGCAGATGGCGCAATCTTCGAAGGGTCGCTGATCTTGTCAAACGACTCCAAAATTTCCACCATTCGCTCAGTGATGATCGTTTCCGTCAACTCTGGTGCATGCGAGTAGCATCTCACTGGCGCAAATCCCGGGACCCTGCTTGTCACAGGAGAAACCCGAATGCTTCTGGTGGCTAATGGGGCTCTAACAAAAGCCCGCTTACAGGAATTGCCGATTATTGCACGGAACATTGTCAATATGGTTCATGCCAATTCCAATTTTCTCATAGGCGGGTGCACAGGGCGGGTAAGTGCTGATGGGGGCGGGTAGCCCTGGGGTTGATTGTGAAAAATCAAACCTTCGAACTGCGACATGATGATATTTGCGGGACTCAAGCAGGTCTTTACGCGGCCTTTTGGCATCAATTTGTTGCCTACCCGTACCTATGCTACTTTGAACCAACTAAAGAGAGGCACAGGGATCAAGCCACCAAAAGCGAAGCAGAGCATGTCCAAAGACTTGGAAAACTGCCCAATACGTAAAGGCGTGGTGGTGCGTGTGATGATCTTGAAACCAAAGAAGCCAAATTCCGCACAGAGAAAGGCTGCCAGAGTGAGACTCACAAACGGCCGAGTTGTCAGTGCATATATTGGTGGAGAGGGACACAATGCGCAGGAGCATAGTGTGGTGTATGTGAGAGGCGGAAGATGTCAGGATATTCCTGGTGTGAAGTATCATTTGGTGAGAGGCGCAATGGACTTGGCAGGTGTGGTTAACAGAATTACTCTGAGAAGTAAGTATGGTGTTAAGAAGCCAACCAAGGAGTAGGGAGACGTGCATGTGTAATAGAGTATTGTAAATATAACATCTACTTGTGTTTTGTAAGTTGGCCATATCTGCCGCCATTGTATATCTAAATCACATTCGTTTATGTTCAATTACAGCTTGTATCAGTATTCATTATAAGACTAGCAAATAGCACACATAATTAACATTGCCATATCAGGCTTGTAGCAACTTCATCACACCATCAATAATCTCCTTCCCTTTCACTTCACCAACAAGCGACTCAGCATTATCTTGCAAACCAATCCACTCAGGCGGCTGGATCGTGGGCAATTCCTCAATCCATTTCTTGTACTCCTGGACTTTTCTACTCTCTGGAGGAAGCAACGCCTGGCTTCCGGGCAACAAGTTGAAATCCAACTCAAACGAATTCCGGTTGAATAGCCGCTCAACCAACCCTCGTACCTTCACACTGTCCACCAAACTGTCGATCTTGCTTCCATATCCTATGGTGCCAACAAAATACCGTAGCTCGTCCCAAGGAATGGTCTCTGGTGAAATGTTGATTCGGTTTCCAGAGATCCGGCTGACAATCCGGTTAAGAATGTTCAAGCAGAACTCAAAATCCGTGTTGTTGAAGTCGTAGCTCTTGGCAAAGCCTATTGGTACAAACCGCAACAATTCCTGGATATTGGCATTCAACCAGCTGAGCAAAAAGACAATGTGTGTTCGCTCCAATGGAGTTTTGTCGACACTCAACGCACTGAAATTCTCCTTGAGCAAGTTCTTGATTCCCGGAATGTTCTCAAACGTAAGAATGTACGATGTGTTTATAAGGGTGTTTGGAATTGCCGCTCCAAATTGGCACGTCAACACCAACCGGAAATTATTGCTGGTAACAAGTCCCGACAACAGTTTGTTGATGTACTCCAACCATTCTGGCGCCAATTGTGCGTTCTGGATCAAGAGCCACGTGCCCAGCTGGTCGCATTTCTTCAACTCATTGTTGGCAATCTCAATCGACTCAGGTGACCCCATTGATACTATTGAAACTGGAACATTGTTTGCTCGGCTCAACAGTTCAATCTTAAACGTTGGATCAAATCCTGCAGACGAAAGTAAGATGATTGGCGTTGAGCTGCTGGTGTAGTTGAAGAACACCTGATCAAGAGAAGTAGATCCCACACTGGTACCGGTCAACTGGTCCAAAACCGAACAAAGAGAATTGTCGTATTCAGCAGGATTGGCATAGAAAGCCCTCATAGCATCAATGATTTTTTGATTACCATCAGCCTGTTGTAATTCGCTAGTGCCAAGACCCAAGATTTCTTTTGCCGAATCATACTCTTCTTCACAGTTGCATTGTAAGTATACCAAGCTCAAACTTAAGGATAACTTCACCTTGTCATCCTGCTTAAGACTCAAGCAACTTCTGCTAACAACTTCGCTGTAAAGCTTGTTGATCAAAGCCATATCCGTGCCTTCTTCAGATAATGGAACAGTGTCCAAGACATGGTCAATTATCGCCATATAATACTCCAAGCTGAACTGGTAAAATTCATTGATTTTCACAAACTCACCAAGCACACTGTAAATATTAGAGGCGTTCATGGCAAACCTTGCGTACTTCTTACTGTATTTTCCAGCCTCATTGATAACCTCTGTGGTCTCCTCCATTTTGACTTCAATCTCCATAGACTCCTTCTTGATATTCTCCAAACTGACAATTAATTTATCATTGTTTAAGATATTTCCCTTGCTGTCACTCAAGCTTATCAATAGATCATCCTCCAAGCCTCTTAAGTGCGTCTTGTATTCCCCATTTAATTTAATCAACTCTTGTCTCTTGACTTCAACCGAAGGATAGTACTTCAATAAACTCAAGTTAACGATCTTCGACTGGAGATTATTCTTGGTCGTAGTAAAGTTCACAATATTAGTTCGTGCAGTCAAATGACTGCCCAACATATCAATATTCGGGTTTCTAGAAAACATCATGAGCTTAAAACTTTCAGAGTAATCAATCTCTTGCAGCCCTAGTTGAACTAATAATCTTCCACTAGATGTAGTCAACTGCTGTTTTAACAAGTTGTCAATAATTGGATCCAAGTAATCCGCATCTTCAATCAAGATCGTGCCTCCAAACCGTAACCCGTTTTCAATCTGCTTTAAGAACCCTTGATCCAAGAAACTAGTCACCACCATTTTAGGGTACATGTTACTCAAGACTTCCACTATATTTCTAGATGGATCAATGATGTACGGATAGCTCTTGCCATACTTCAACATTGTCATGTTCTCGATATAAATATTATCGTTGACCAATCCACAATCTTTCCATTGTACAATCTCCTTTGTAGTATTCAAGTACTCACTGAAAATAATTTCAGGATTATACTTGACATTGTAGTTGTCTAAAATCCGCTTCCACACTTCCACATTCTTACCTCGGGTCTGCTCGTCATAGTAACCGTTGTAGATTAACATACCACTACTCAAAACACAATTTCCAGCTAACTCACTCTGTTCTTTCTGGAAACTAATCTTCAACCACCGGTCTCTCTCTTGCAGCAAACTGTCAATCAATTTCATACTCCGTCCAATTTTCTGCTCCACAGTCTGCATCTCAATCTTGATATTCTCAATATCTCGAATGCATTGACTGTAGCTCAACTTGTATTCCTCAATACTCTCATTCAATTCAACCAACATTTCCTGTATAGCAAGCAACTTAATCTTGTTCTCGCTAGCAATGGCTTCTAATTTTCCTACCTGTCGTCTCAACGGATCAACCTGATCTTTCACTCGACTATGCATTATCTGCGCTTCGATCCACTCCAACATAGGTCCACAGGCTTTAGAAGCTCGACTCACAGATGCAACGTTGAAATTAGACTTGCTCAAATATTCTCGATCCAAATACTGCCTGCGCTCCTCACTAATATCGTTGGTGAAGTTCAAAATATTGATAATGAAGTCATCTTTTCTAGTAATCGACTGGATTTCCTTCCAGTTTTTGAACCCTTTATACCCAATCAAGTAGCAT
The DNA here is from genome assembly GCA_020342235.1 of Saccharomycopsis phalli. Lineage (NCBI taxonomy): Eukaryota > Fungi > Ascomycota > Saccharomycetes > Ascoideales > Saccharomycopsidaceae > Saccharomycopsis > Saccharomycopsis phalli. Next base: position 1,107,349 of record CP073215.1, read on the forward strand.
ACCGCCTCAAGGGTCATCTTCACCTGCTCCGGTGGATTATTCATCGATCTGAGTTCACTTAAGTTTTGCTTCTTGATGTTTTTGACATTCTGTGCCGCATTATTGATGATAGGTATCATCTCATCTAATTCTCGATTCACTATCAACTTTCTCTCTTCGATTTCTAACTCCTGCACTTTCAAAGACTCCTGCACTTCAATAGACGCCTCCTGCTTTCTCTCTGCCTCATTCTGGTTTACCAACATCTTGTTCAACATCGTCTTACTTTCCAGATCCTTAATTTCCAACTGCTTCTTCTTTATACTCAAATCTTCCTTCAAGTTCTTCACTTGAATAACTGTATCCTTCAACTTATCCAAACCAATGTTAATATGTCTCTGGTGGTCGTCCAACAGCTGCTGTTTGCCCTTATATATCTCAATAAACTTCTTATAGAGCTGAACATACTTATAAGCACTACTGTTCTGATTAGCATGGATCTCCATCATAATGTTTACCATATCAGACTTGTTACCAATAGACAATCTCTCAATCAATTGAGTTCCTACTTCTCGGAGAACAGGTCCATCCCAGGAATCAATGTAGTTGATGATACAACGGTTAATTAAAGCAGGTGACTTTAATATATCACTATCCTGATTATTGATGGTGAAAATAACGTGCAAGTTATCTGTGATTTGCTGACAGAACCATTTGTACAACTCTTGGTCACTGTCCAATAATAATCCTTGCTTCTGCGAATTTTCAAGGCAGATATTCATTAACTCCTTGAACTCAGTCTCATTAAACAAACTTGGAATCTCAGAATTGGCCAACAAGGTATTCATTCGTTCAACAAATGATGACTCTAAGATAGAAGATTCATCTATTATAAAACAAACTTTCTCGCCATACGCACCACAACTGCGTAAAATCTCCTTCAATTGGTTATCAAAATTAACCAAAGAATAATTTTTGTTGACAGATAATTGTATAATTTTCAATCCATTTATCCAGCACACAAACTTACACAATATTGTCTTCCCCAAAGTGCTATTACCAATCAAGATTAAATGACCCTGAGGAATAGACAACACTCGGTCGATTCTTGCGATGTGGTTCAACAACTCATCGTAAATAATTAATTTCGTATCCAAAACCTCACTGTGAAAAACTCTGAATCTTTCCTGAACAAACATATTATACTCAACTGTATCAACAGGCAAATAGCTTGAAGACAACCAGCGACTGAAAATAGTGAAAGGACTGAATTCCAAACTAAAGGCGTCCTTAATCTCTTGACCAATTGTCTCAATGATCCATTCTTCTACCTCTCCGGTATACCGGTCGCTGAATAATCGAAGACATTCGTGATGCAACAAGCGCAAAAACTCTTCCAACTTCATGTTCTCATTTCCCTTCAAGCCAACTTTTAAACAATTCATAAGTCGTGTCAAGTCCCGAGGAGTTAACACTTCAACCTTGCCCTTTAGCTTATAGTATATATTCAAGATCAAGTTCACAATCTCATGTTGATACGTCTTAACTATTCCTTGACCTTCAAGAATATCTTCAATCAACTCATTATAGATAATATTCAAACTATCCTTATTAGGGTAGTCCACAAAGACAACACCACACAATCTTAAGAATCTTTGATTTAATTCCTTTCTGCCCATGTCTGTAGCTGGATTACACGCACCAATAAACTGGATATTCTCCAACTGTATGAACACATTATTATCTGAATAGAAACCTTTGAACAACATAATCTGTCTGAGGAACATTATCAAAGGCTGTGATCCATAAGCATCCAAATTAGGCAAATTAATCTCATCAATGAAAATCATTAACTTCTTGTTATGAAATTTCGGCAACAACAGCACACCATTGTTATGTGGTTTATAGTAACAGTACTGGTTCAATGTCAATAATAACTCATTAATAGTAGAAGCAGCAGAGAAATTCAAGCTGACTAGCTCATAAGTAACCGAGTTTTTGAAGTAGTCTAAGATAATCATAGTCTTTCCTGAACCAGGTGGCCCGCACAAAATTAAGAATTCATTTTGCTGAACAAACACATCAATCAAATGAGTTAATCTAACCGTATCAGGTGTAGGAATGATCAACGATCCTGCATGCTTTCCCGTAACTCTCCAACTGTTCATTTCCATTTCAGGAAGCTCAACAGTAGTGTTAATGTAATCATTCTGCTCATGAAATATCTCATTCATGTACTGGTTAAATTTTTCTTGGTCTCGCAAATCACAGTCTCCACAAAGGGCCCAAAATATGGAGATTTTAATCACCAATTTCATGTATTTTTCAACCATCGCTTCGCTGTATATCTTAGACTTGAGGAGCTGGTTCTTATAGTAGTTGACAAAGCAGAAAAATGAATTAATTTTGCCGTGCAAAAGAAACTTAAATATATGATTGAGTTCCTTGGACTTATTGATAACAAGATTCAATTGAGGAATAAGCGATTTGAGAGTTGGCTCAAGTGTAGAATCAACCTTTTCTTCAAGCAATTGCTGTGTGAGGACCAATTCCTCCTCAACATACATCATTCCACATCTACTAATAGTAGCTGGCGTACTGTGACTCAAATCATCAGTCTCAAAAATCAACTTCACGTTAGGTGGCAACTCCAAGTGTTCTCCATTTGGCAAAGTGAAAATCTTATTGTCATCTAACAAACTATTCAAGTTTTCAATCCATTCAGGGTCAACATCACCGTCAAATACTATCCACACCCGCTTGTTCAATTCGCCTCTCAAGTTGTTAACCAATTTTCTGAGTATGCTTGTAAACACACCATCTTTGAATTCTCGAGTGGTTAAGTCGAAACTTCCATACAATGACTCCTTAGACACTTTGGGGTTTATACTGTATAGTAAAGATTCCTTGTTATCCAATGTTTGTAATGCCTTGATCAACAAATCTCTGATATAAGACTTACCACTTCCAGACTTACCCAACATGATAATACCATGATTATTATTGATTAACTCATTCAATTGAACAACTTTATTGATAACATTCTTGTTCATTATATCCATGGTTTCTAGAATGCTTTCCAATTGCTGGTTCTCGTGAATTTCTTTTTCTTCAAAGATCTTATTTAACAGATTCTTGAATAATTTCAAATCCTCTTCAACCAATTTAGGAGATATAGAGCTGTAAACTCCTTGATAAATGATATCTTCTTCATTTAAGCTTTCACGATTCCGCATCAATCTTCCACAGTAATTCATGGTGTTTTTCAAAGCCCGGAGCCCAAAATCATAGTGAACTTGCAGTGATAACTCCTGCTTTAGCTGGTTGAAGAGCTTCACAATCTTGATACTCAACTGCTTAGCGAGTTTGAACCCCTTAGAATAAAGAATGATCTCAATAATCACTTCTTCATCAGTTTTGCTGATACTGTAGTTCTTAAACAACTTTTTCAAATTCTCTGGCAATGTCGATCTACCAGAATAGGTAGGATTCATAGTGATGAAGATCGATGTGTTCTGATTCAAATCCAACTTCTTGTCTAACAACTCAATCTTGTTGCTATCAGTGCTAAGCCCTAGCTCGATTTTCTCAATCTGTAAACTTACACTACTCAACATATTGGCATTCAACCGGTTAAACTCATCGAAACATACCCATGCCCCAATCTGACATATTCCAATAAAAATTCGAGAGATCGACGTGAAATCAAACGTCTCATCGCAGCAAAACACAATAACTGGTCGACCCAACAACTTTCCAAATTCTTTCACAGACTCGGTCTTTCCTGTTCCTGCCGGTCCAAAGGAACATCCCCCCTTCTTATAGTATAGACATTCGTTATAGTTGATGAATGAGTCTTCAATGATTGTGTTCTTCACTAAACTCTTGGTCAATCCTTGGTACTCAAATCCGTAGAAATGGCTATTGTCCATCAACTTCACGGTAATTGCGTTTGCATAATCACTGGAACCGTTCAAGAAGTATTTGGGCTTAACCTTCCACTTTAAGTTATCCACATTAAACACTTTTGCTACTTTCAACTCCTCAATTGTGTTATACTGGTAGATAAACTCAATTAACAATACTTCCAACTTTTGTCTCTTAATAGAATCAATATCTTTTAAAATTAGCGAGTTGATAATTGATAAGATGTTATTATACGCTTCAAGTAGTTGGTCGTAGGACTTGGCTCCGATAGACACTTCAACCTGCTTTGTATAATAAACCTGCAAAGAGATGATCAATGACTGTAACGGGAGTTCGACAAGGCTGGAGAAAGATTCATTGACAGATTCCCAAAGATTCACGCCCTGTGTAATATAAAACAAAAGACTCTGCTTCAATTCAAGTTCCAACAACTTCAACCACTCAATCAAAGTTAGCCCTTCTAGTCTTACCTCAGTTCTCAACTGAACAACCTCTCCATCTTTCGAATAGACTTGGCTAATAGTTCTGCTGGTTTCGTTATAATTGATGCCTCCAACGCTAGGGAAGATTTTATTCAAGAATTTCCCGATGTAATTTGGGTTATCATTGTTTCCAATCAAGTTCAATAAATCTTCATTGCCAATAAAATAAAACCTTGGAAACAACTGTCTCTGGTTTTCTAAGTAATCACTCAAGCTCTTGCGGATACGGGTCAATACCTCCAAGATTTTTTCAAACTCGCCTTGCAAGTCCGACACATTCAAGATATCTCCAACAAAAATAGATTGAAATACTGCCTGAAGCAACTTGAAATAGTCAAAACTAATATTCTGGAAACGCGAGTTCTCAATTTGTAACAATTTCTGAATGTCATTATTGTTAAAAATCCCATCCAAGTAGATCCACTGTCGTTGCACATCGATCCAAATGTCTAAAATAAGATAAATTTTGTTCAATTTGTTGGACCATGCTAAACAAATTCCGGCAAAGACATCATAGTACGGCGAATTCTTCATACTGTTCAAAGATTCAACGTCCTCGTTACATACTTTAAAGATTTCATTCCAGTTTCTAACCAAACGGCACTTATTCTGGTACTGGAACAATTCAAATGACAAGTTGCTCCAGTTATCCTCAATTTTACCCAAGGAGTCTTCGATCAACTTCTCGCCATTTGCCTTGGAAAGAATGCTCTTGGTTCGTGGGCTAGGGCTCACACTAAAAGCATCCCCAAGAGTGAGAGAATCCACACTTACATCCCTGTTCAAAATCTCAGTCCAGTGTCGCTGCTTTATTGCGTCATTCTTAAGCTCAATAAAGAATTTCAAGTTAGTCAAAATCTGTTTGATATAGTTCTGAAGGTTTTCAAACAACAAATACTGGCGAATTTTAGTAGGTAATGACTTGCCTTCGGACAACAACTCCTCAAGCTGCTTCCGTATAGTACGGATATTTGTAGCGGCCCAAAGCTGAGACTTGATCTTGGCCAACTTTTCATTCAAGAGGTTGATAGAGTTCCACACCAAAATAAGGTCATCAAGTTCTGCAATAATGAAAAGAGACTGGTCTATAAGGGAAACATCAAGCACTGAAGTATCGATGCCCTTGATGTCCGTCAGCTCAATCAGGTCAACCGCCTTAACAATCTCCTTTATTTCCTCAATCAAAGTACCAAGCTTTGACTTGTAACCATACAATGTATCAAGCGGATTCAAGCCTTGAGATTCTCCACTGAGTCTCTCCCGGTTGACGTCCCAGTCGTTCTTGACATCCTCGAAAGTATTTTTGATCTTCAAGCACTCCAGTTCAATCTTTTTTATTACTAGCAGCTGATCGGCCTGTATCATTTGCAACTTCTCGCCCAACAACTTCTCAATAATATTTAAGTCATTGTCAAGCTGTTCAAAGTATATCCATTTCTCACTGAAGGTGTATCTATTTTTCAAGAGCAAATTTTGACCTTTCTCATATACTTTGAACTCAGATTTCCAAGATTCCATCTGCAGCTTGTAGTCAAAGCTTTTGTTGATCAACTCTAGGTTATTCTTTATATCGTTATTCAAATTGCTGCCTACCAAGTATGTCTTTATACCAGAAAACTGGCTGTTTAACAAAATAAATTTGTCATTCAACAACTCTCCAAACCGTTCAATCACCTGATTTTGCAAGACATCAAACTTGTTGTTGATTCGCAACTGGATAGTTTCATAGTTGAAAACCACATTGTTGATCTTTACGCTGGTCTTGGCGGTATCAAACGTGTTTCTGAAATTCCGCAATTCTAACAATAACTGGAGCCACTTTTCAATATCATCCTGCAAGTGCTTGTTGATGCTTGAGATCTGGAGGTCCCATAAACACTGGAACTTGTACCAATTTTCAAGATACTTTTGGCACTCAATATAGTTTCCATTTATCAATTTGTAAGTGGACTCAATTTGACCGTTTATATTCTGAAAGAATCTCTCATCCTTTAGCAGAAAAATGTTTCCCAGAGACCCATACTCATGTACAATCTGCTTCTGTTTGAGTACACTGACCAAATCTTGCACCTGCTTGAACCACTTAATCTTACTGGTTTCTAAGCTTGGTTTCACAATGACATTCAAGTTTTTGACAATGATTTCGTGCTCAGAGACCAATAAAAATTGCTCCATGTTCTCATTGACTCTTGTCAATTTAGCCTTTAACTTTCCGAGTAAGATATCAAACACCTGCAGGTTCAATTTGGACACTAATACGTCGATGTTGACAAAATTCTCCAAGATAATCTTGTTCACCACTTCTTGTATCTCTGAAATAACACCACTGATGACATTCTGGTCAAATTCACAGCCATGAAGCTCAAGCAACAAATCCTTCAACTGGGTCTTATATACGTTCAAAGACACTAATTTCACATTAAAAGTGTTAATGCCAGAGTCCAAACTTTCCATAACCTTGCTGTTTGTATTAAGGTTCTTCCACTGGATATTTAATGCTTGCTTTATGGATTGTAACACACTCTGGTAGGCATCAATTATCAAGACCTTGAACTCGTGTAGCTCAGTAAAACTATGCAAACCACCATAGAATAGCTTCAACAATTCGTTTAGGTTGATTATGTACGGATAAATGTTGCGAATTACCCGGGACTTAATGATCAAGTAATGCGGCAACTCGAAGTTCAAGTATGTCAAGTTCCGGACGTTTTTAAACAACTCAATCAATTCCTGGTTAAAATTTGTGTAGAGATTATAATTATTATAATTTTTGCTGATTGTGAACAACTGATTGTTCAAGCAACCATCTATATTCAAGCCTTCCACTTTCTTCAACCAAGTCTCATACAACTGCTGGTTATTTAACTGTTTTTCAATGACATTCAACTCGTTGAAGATTTTCTGCCCATAGGAGTACTGTGCCCAGTTTTCGCCAAGCATGTATTTCAAGTTTTCTTGCAATAAATTACTCTTGAGTTCAATCTGCTTGTTCCAAATCAACTTACTAGACAAACTCTGCAAGTCTTTATACCTGAACATCAACAGCTGTCGATCCTTCTCCAGCAAATGACGTTTCAAGTTGTCCAAGTTCTTGATGCTGAGCTCGAACAACTTGTTCTCAAAGTCCAGATTAATTGACTTCAACTTAATGCTCGACTTGTTCAAAAGAAACCTGTACCGCTTATAGAGCTGAAGAATCTCAGGCAAACTCGAAACACCCTCAATCAACCCACTCAATTTCCCGATAATGATATTCTCCACAGTGTTGATTTCGTTGTTGTAGTTTCCTTCAAGTTCAGCAAGCTTTTCTGATGAGATGGACACAATATTCACCCCACTATATATCTGATAAGCCTGATCTAATGAAGTAAGAAGCTTGCTTTCATTGGCAGAAACCCCTTGCTTAAACTCCTCATGATGGTTCCGGAATTCGTTGATTGAGATTATACGCTCCTTCAATCTGTTGACCTTATTGTCAACCTTAACTATAATGAACTTCTCGTTACGCTTACGGAGCAACTCTCTCGACAAATTAATGTACTCTTTAATCTGCTTGTCCAACACGAGGAAAATGTTATCAATGACGGAGATATCCGCTTGAAAGACGGGGTAACTTATATTTATCAAGTCAAGTTTACCGATTAACAGCCTTAATTTGACATCAATATCACTAATAATCCCCTCAACCAATTCAATGCTTCGGTTTATAGGATAATTCGTGAGACGGAGCTTCTTTATCACGTGCCCAAAAATGAGGACGATGCTTTCATGCACAACATTGATGTCGTTATTACTTAAGATCTCCTCAATTGGCAAGTCTCTTAAGAGCAAATTGTATTTCTTACTTGTAGAGAGGCTCTCCTTCAAACCCGTATCACTGATCAAACTCATTGTGACATAGAACCGTTTGTTCACCTTCAAAATCTCCAATGTGGACAAGACTTCCAAGCTGGACAATTGTTCTTCGATGTTGGTCAAAGCTAGTTCCATGGATGACCAGAAGTTGATTTCCTCGAGAGTTGTGCCATGAATGTTTTCGCTGGTGAGTTTTGTAAGGTTTTGGATCTCCTTTACCCACTTGTTTACAATATTCTCCAATTGGTTGAGGAAGTTTATATCGTTGTTATCAACCAATTTCACAATCTCCTCTACGGGATTACCGTCTCCTGGCTGTTTTTCGTGCTGTTTTATTGCCAGTTTAATTGCCAGATGGCATGTTAGCGGCAAATTTGGGATTTCAATTCTCTGGAGAATCTGCTGAAGCGAAATAGTTAGCTCGTTGAACTTCTTTTTAGTGACTAAGACACGGTTCTCTTGTTGATTTCTGGTCAAATTTTCAAAGTAGGGACTCAAGCCCTCGTTGATCAATGTCTTGATGATCTCAAACGACGACTTGTTATCCTTGTTGTTGAAATTGATAATTTGCAAGTCTTCATACCTACTAACCACACCCTTTTCCTTGACAACAATAATCAATGACTCAATATCCACAGTCTCCTCTATACTATTCACTACAGAGAATTCATGACCGTCTCCCAGCTTCACTTTGATAATGTACAACACAGTGGACAAGGCATTATCCACAAACTCTTGTACGACTAGTTTGTTATTCTTGAAACTTAGTTTATCTTCCACGGTAGCATTTTGAAGAATTTTGCTAAGGTTGAATAGGTATTCAACCAACGAGTTGACAAACTCTGTCTCCATTGTTATAGTGGATGCTGGTGCAAGACAAACAACCAAAGGTACGCATTGGACGGGTAACCAAGATCAACATGCGCTAGTCTACATTACTACCCAATTGTGTGTATTATGCTATTTGCCGTTTAACATCATTATAAATCTATCAATCTTCTCAAAATTTTTGTCCTCTGTTGCAAATTCCCTGTGCTTTGAACTAAGAATATGCTCACCAAACAGATCAAAGTCGATCCGACAATTCTCGCAGTACCCTACTCGCTTCAGTTCCGCATCAGCTTTCGGCTTCTTGATTGTGTCTCTCTTGGTATCTTCTTCTGGTTTTTTAAACTTGTCTATAAAGACCTCTCCCTTGGTCTCTTCGTCCTTGTACATTCTTTTCTTTAACGAGTTAAATTCCTTCGAGGTCACATGTGACCGCCCAGCTCCAAGCCCGTTCTTTGTCTTGGCAACAAGACTGTTCATTGGGGTTTGACTGTTGGACAAATTGACGCCGGACGCATTCATCTCAAAAAACGATCGCTTGTTTGCCTGTCTGACGAGCTTCACTGTATGCTGCCAATCTTCAGCTTCGGTGGTTTCGGTGCTAGCTGTATCGATATATGCCTGGTGGTTATTTTCGGTTTCTGCGCCATTTAATTCATTTTCCAGTCTTTTGTTTTCTAGCTTATTTTCGCTGTTTCCCATGAGTACCACTTTAGTCTCAATACTATTTTCTTGATGAGCAATTTCATTTTCCTGGTTAGTCACTCCATTTTCCTGATTAGCCACTCCATTTTCCTGGTTAACCATCTCCTTTTCCTGGTCAACCATCTCCTTTTCCTGGTTAACCATCTCCTTTTCCTGGTTAACCACCTCAATTTCCTGGTTAATTACATCATTTTCCTGGTTGGCCACTCCATTTTCCCCATCGTCCATGCCACTAGGAGATTCACCCACGACACATTCCTGCGATTGCTCATAAATTTCTCTCAACTGCTTTCTGTAATCCTTTCGACTCTCATCATACTTCAACCGCTTCTTGCTTAGCAGAGGGTGGCTGGAGGAAATCACCTCAATTAAAAAAGGGCATCGTCCGTCAAATGTCGGATAGAACTTCGCCCAGGGAGCCTTGTGTTTGACATTTGGGTAGTTCTTTACATTCCATTCCTTGGTGACCATTGGTCTGTACGTTTGCCTCAAGTCAAAAATGTGCAAGTACGGATGCTCAAAGTAAATGAAGTTGCGCACCCGCACGGTTGGGTCGCGGTCGTTTGGCCCTCGTAGCTTTTCCTCAGTCAAGAGTGTAGAAAGCTGTGTTGAACGGTTATAGCTGATGGCCTTCAGATACGTCGTTGGGAGGTACAGTTGCCGCAAGTTCACGTTCTTCTGGTATAAAGGGTTCCGATACAACACTCCGATCTTCAGGTTGTTTAATATTCCACCTTGTTTCACGTACTTGTGATCCAGCTCAAGTACCACCTTCTGGCGCTTCTTGTCGCCCATGATATATTTTTTTCGCGAATCAATGCCATTCTTGCTGCTCAAATTGCCAAAGAAGCGAACTGCCTTTTCATAACTCCATATTCGGATACGGTCTCCATGGCAAAAGATGTCTGATCTGGGATACTTGATGGTTTTGTCATACTGCCGCCGGCTAATTATCATCGTGACCTTGTCGGAATTGAAGAAATCAACGACCTTGGCATGGAACCGGAAGCAGTTCAACTTAATAAAGTCTCTGGTCTTATCACGGTCAGAGACAAATGTGTCTTGCGCGGTATCAAGGTAGACTGTGCTCTTACTGAGAATATCCTTCCACTGGTTTTGCCACTGGATAAACTCATCCTTCACCAAATATCTGCCCTTGCGACTTGCCTGATTATCGCCAAACTGGATTGCTCGACTCCTCTTTTCCGCAGTCTCCATAAAGCACAAAACGCGTAGTAGTAAACGCGTACATTATATACCAGTATCACGTGAAGATCTTCGGGGGTGTTCACACCCCCACACATAACAACGCGAATCACGCATTTTCCGCGTAGCGACGGATTTTTATTTACCTACGCGCGGCTTGATATTTTTTTTTTATTTTTTCAATCATTGTGACATTTACCATTAACCCGTGCATCACGTGGAGGATCATGTGACAATAATGATCACGATTGGAGCTATTGCAGAATTGAGTTTGGGACTTGGCGCATTTATTAAGGTTTAACGATCACCCTTTGGGGCTGGTTTCGATTAGGTATTAAGTTTAGACTTGGGGACTGGTGTATTATTGCAGTTACAATTCCGGGAATGTAGTAGAAGTTGTTGATACGAAAATTTTCCAGATGGATTCATGCAAAGTCTCAAATTAAGGTTTTCCAGATTCCGAGTGCGACTTAGTCGCAATGGAGATCGACTCCATGTGTTTCAGACAAGTACGAAAGTCAGTGGAATGTTGTCAATGAACGCAGCACAATATACTGGAAGTTGATCTGGAACCGTGATTAATTTGAAGATATTCGCAACCAAGATGCGAGACCGTGCGTTATCACGTGCGAGATATTCAGCATCAGCATAGCGCCTTTTGCAATTTCACGTGATGTGAGACACTGGTGTATTAATAATGAAAGTAGCATTACCGAGAGGTAAAAAGCAATAAATTTTTTCTGCTAACGGCCCCTGCTGATTAATTTTTTCCTGTCATATATAAGGTGCCCAGATCCGCATACCGTGCATCAAGTTTTGACTGTCTCTTCTACAATGACCATTTCCGAAAATTCACAACAGGCATTTGCTACCAAGGCCATCCATGCTGGAGCCGAGCCAGAAAAGTCCACTGGTGCTGTGATTGCTCCAATCTCTCTTTCGACGACGTTTGCGCAATCTGCTCCGGGACAGCCATTGGGCGAGTTTGAGTATCTGAGATCGCAGAACCCAAACCGTGAGCGATTTGAGCGGGCAGTTGCCGCTTTGGAAAACGCCAAATACGGCTTGGCGTTCTCCTCTGGTAGTGCCACCACTGCGATTGTGTTGCAGAGCTTGGCGCAAAACTCGCACGTGGTTTCGGTGGGTGACGTCTATGGTGGGACCCACCGATACTTTACCCAAGTGGCAAACACTCATGGGGTGAAGGTGGACTTTACCAATGACATCATCAACGAGTTGCCGCAGTTGATCAACAGCAACACCCGGCTTGTGTGGGTCGAGACCCCATCGAATCCTACCTTGTCGGTCACCGACATTGGCAAAGTCGCGCAGCTCGTGCACAAGGTCAGAGAGTCGGGCCAGGAGATTTATATTGTGGTTGACAACACGTTTATGTCGCCATACATCCAGAACCCGCTCACTTTGGGTGCGGATATCGTGGTGCACTCTGGTACAAAATACATCAACGGCCACTCTGACGTGGTGATTGGGTTGTTAGCCACCAACAACGCGGAGTTGAACAAGCGGTTTGCGTTTTTGCAGAACGCGGTGGGCGCGATTCCATCGCCATTTGACGCGTGGTTGGCGCATCGTGGTATGAAGACGTTGCATCTTCGTGCCCGTGCTGCCTCTGAGAACGCGTTGAAGATCGCGCAGTTCCTTGAGAGCAACGACAACGTGATTGCCGTCAACTACCCGGGCTTGAAGAGCCACAAGGGCTACGATGTTGTGCAGAAACAGCACCGCGACGGTTTGGGAGGTGGAATGGTGTCGTTCCGCGTGAAGGGAGGAGCCGCTGCTGCAGCCAAGTTCACCTCGTCGACCGAGTTCTTTACGTTGGCCGAGAGTTTGGGCGGAATTGAGTCGTTGGTGGAGGTACCAGCCGTTATGACCCACGGAGGCATTCCAAAGGAGTCACGTGAGAAGTCGGGAGTGTACGATGACTTGGTGCGTGTGTCGGTGGGGATTGAAGATATCAGTGACTTGTTGAAGGACGTTGACCAGGCGTTGAAGAAGGCTGTTTCTAGCAAATAGACGGGGCTGATGTACTATTGGAATGCATAATTGATTACATTGTAATTTTTTCGGAGCTGTAGTGGGTGAAGATCATCAGAGATTGACGTTGCGAGAGGTTTACTGTGTTTTTATTGTGCGTTGTTGAGGTGTTTTGATAATGGGCTTATTGGTGAGTTGTAACTGTTTAGTAGACGTGCAGTGCATGAAATTATGGTAGGTAAATGCATGAAATATGGTGAATGTAAATATTAAAATGTAACTTGTGTGATTTATCCATGCATTCTATGTTTTATATTCTATATTGTATCATTGTATCATTGTATCATTGTATCATTGTATCATTGTATCATTGTATCATTGTATATTCTATATTCTATATTCTATATTCTATATTCTATATTCTATATTCTATATTCTATATTCTATATTCTATATTCTATATTCTATATTCTATATTCTATATTCTATATTCTATTCACGTATCCCTATCCTTATAAATCCAAGTCCTCGTAGCTACGGAACATCAAGTGTATCCAAGTTGGAATCCGAAAATTAACCCCTTGAAGCATGCTACTGCAGCTCAAAAATCCATCGAACGATTCCATCTATCCGACTATTCGCAAAGACAACTGCAACTCCCTCTTGGAACAGGGTATTGCAATACTGGCCACAGCTTTGTACCGTGTCACGGCCATTTAGCAGGCTCTTTCGCTCGGCCTTTGCTAACTTCACTCGATTATATCAAATTCAAAGTTTCCAGCCAGTTGCATTTGGCCGTCGGATGGTTCCATCATGCATAGCCGTACATCATGCCCAGACTCGTGTTTTGTATGCCAAGATCTATTTATTGACTCTTGCAAAGTGTACAGAGTTGAAGATTTATTTATCGGCTCTTGCCAAGTGTACAGAGTTGAAGATTTATTCATTGGCAGTTCCAAAGAGTGTACAGAGTTTTGAGATCTGTAGCAAAGCTCAGGCTTTAGTAGCCACGTTGTGTCGTATTGGCACTATTTGACAGTACAGCCTACAGTATGCAAAGATAGTAGTATTATAGACTAACGGTACGATGGTTCCAATTAATAATTGTAGTTTGGTGCAGGCCCAGCAGGAGGACCTGATGGAGGCCCAGCAGGAGGCCCAGCAGGAGAACCAGTAGAAGAACCAGATGGAGGAGCAGATGGAACACCAGCAGGAACGCTTGAATGAGTACCAGATGGAGCACCTGAAGGAACGCCTGATGGAGCACCTGATGGAGGGCCTGATGGAGGGCCTGATGGAGGGCCAGCAAGAGGAGCTCCATAATTTCCAGATGGTGATCCAGATGGACCAGATGGAGGCCCAGGAGGAGCTCCAGATGGAGCACCATAATTTCCTGTTGGCGATCCAGTTGGCAATTCAGTTGGCGATCCAGATGGAATACCAGATGGAGCACCGTGATTTCCAGATGGCGACCCCATTGGACCTGACGGAGAGTCTGGAACTCCAGCTGGAACTCCAGCCAATGGAGCCGTCGAACCACTTACTCCAGCTAAACTGCTTGGCGCATCATTTTGCACCAGTGGCAATGGAACCGGATTGTTGATTGTACTCATTCGCGACAAGGCACTGTCCTTTCTGTCCACAGGATAACCGTTTGCATTCAACTCAACGCCCGACGGCGTTGGAGCAGCTGGCGGAGCCGGGTTTGGAGCACTGGTCGTGGTAGTTGGGCTGACTTTTGAGTCGACTCGGGTTGGTGGCACGTCAACAATCTGCTCGTATGATGGAGGAGGCTCATTGTAGTTGACATTGTCAGGAATGTCAGAGAGCTTTGGCCCATCTATGCTGCCCGCAATTGCTTCTGTACTGGACGCTGGGCCCGAGTTTGCAATTCCGCCAACTAGCGGCGTAGAAACTGCGCTGTGAGAACTCTGGGCAGGAGGGTTTGGCGAAGCGGAAACTACGCTGTGAGAACTCTGGGCAGGAGGGTTTGGCGGCGCGGTTGCGTTTTGGAAGTTTGCGTTTTCAGTGTTGGCAGGCTTTGTCACTGGAACTGAGCCAGTCAATTCGTCGCCGTGGGTTGTTTCGGCGAGATTGACGGTGGAACCTGGCGGCGAATGCTTGTTCAACTTGTTCTGGATGGCGTCGTTCTGCTTCATGATGAACTGCGAGAACTTGTTGGCCTGGTTGGAGAACTTTGGGTTTTCATTGCCGACCTTGAGCGACAACTGGTTCAACTTGCCAAACAACTTGTTGGTCAACTCGCCGGCTTGGGACTCGTAATTGTGGGATCCGCCACAATTGGACGTGGCAGAATGAGACGCGGCAGTGTGAGACGAACCAGCAGAATTACTGCTGCTAAGTGTACTGCCTTCGGTTGCACCAGCCACTTTTCCTGGTGACCCAGTGGCTGGGTGCACAGGCACAGTCTGGCCCTTGATCACGTGCTCGTCGGCCTCCTTGGACATGTCAACTGGCGACGCAGGGACCAAGCCCCGGAATACCTTAAATGGAGTCTCCACCACCACAGTAGCTGGTTTTGCCAACGGGTCGGAGGTATCGTCGAATTGCACCACCACAGTCGCCTGTAGAGAGTAGCTGCGCTTCATGTTGCATGTTTTAAAGTCGGCCACCAAGTCCGGCGACTCAATGTTGACGTACTTGTCAGCATACAATTTCGCCGGGATCTCCAACTCAAACAACGGCTCTCCTTTTGCGGACTTTGCTCTCGACGAGACAAACTTGCTGGCGTCCAAGATCTTGTCTGCGCTGGACAAGTTGACAAAGCTCTCGTTGAGAATGGACACGTTTTTCGACACAAACTCGCGCAAGTCGTCGGCAAGGATCGTAGTCAGGGCAACCAAGTCGACTTTCAAGCTGCCGACGACGAGCCGTGTAAACTGGCTGAAGCTGCCCAGGCGAATCAACTCGGGGATATCGGCCGAGGTGAGGAGGAAGAACCGCAACGACGGCTTGACCGCGTTGTTGGCAAAGAAAAAGCCTGGGTTCGCAAAGCGGGCCTCAAAGTAGAACGGCAACGACACGTCGGCGCCGGCCAATTCGCGGGTCAAGCTGAACGGCGCACGGGCAAATGCAGTCTTGGACACTTGTGCCGCGTCGTAGGCGAGATCGAGCGGGTAGAACGTGATTGGCTGCTCGATCTTGATGCTGGGCTTGAAGGGGCTCTTTTTGATGCTTGCGCGGATCTTGTAGCTGACCTCAGAGCGGTTGTTGGTTGCGATTCGCGACACCGACGGTGGGAGCAACTCGGAGACGTGTTTGTTGAGCTCCTGGTTGATGTTGACCTGGTTGAACGAGCCAGAGCTGATGGAGAGCTTGTTGGACAAGCTCTCGGTGTTGACAACGCAGTGGTTCTTCAAGGGCAACTTGAACGAAAACTCAAAGTCGTACTTCCCGGCCGGGAGAATCTGCTCGCGCACCGGAGATTGCGACCCGTGCTTCGAGCCGCTTTGCTTCAACCCCGAGAAAAAACCCCGGGTGGTGGTGCTGTCTTCATAGACGCCTCCCTCGGAAGTTGGGCTGGCGGCCGGTTCCGCAACAGTCTGTTTCGTCTCCTTGGGGAACACTTTCACCCGCTTGTTCAAGACAATGTGCTTCTCGGACTCGGTGGCGGCCTCAGTCTTGCCACTACGGTACTTTCTCTGGCCATGAACCTCGGTTTGCGACACTCCTTCAATGTCAATGTTGATGTAGGACACCAGCAAGTCGGTTGGCAAGTCCAACTTCAATCTCCCGGTGACGGTCTCTAGGTTGCTGAACACCCCTGTTGGTCTAATGGGGTCGATTTCGATTTTGTATTCGGTGGTCATTGTGGGTCGGACGAAAAAAGGTGGGAATTTAAATGAAACAGACCCCTGATAAAGACACCATTATTTTGGGCCGTCAGTCACTGCAAGGCGCAGCACGCATATACCAGTGCCGCGGGGTCGTTACGATTTCGCGGTACAATTCAAGGTTTTGGTGGGAATAAAAGGGAGGAAATGCCCAAGGCCAATGGCTAGTCAAGTGTTTGGACGGGTGTTGGTGAATGTGGAAAATGGTGAATCTGGGAAATGGTGAATCTGGGAAATGGTGAATCTGGGAAATGGTGAATCTGGAAAATGGCAAATCTGGAAAATGGCAAATCTGGGAAATTTGGCATATAATTGGCTCGAATTGTGTTTTACTCTGGTGAATCTACAGTGGGTTGATTTCGTTGTATATTTCTACTCCACATGTCTACTCAAATATTTCTCCATGTCTCCTCCACATGTCTCCTCCACATGTCTCCTCGCATATTCTCTCCTCGCATATTCTCTCCTCGCATATCCCTCGCATATCTACTCCTTTTCTACTCCTCGCCATACTTTCCATACAAATATCTCAACTTGGAATAGTACAAGTCGTGGTCCAAGTACCCCACTCTGAACCACCGGTTGGCCCCCTTTTCGTCGACAAACTCCGTCCGCGCGTGCGCCAATCTCCGGTTGTCAAACATACAAAGCTCGCCCGGCTGCAATCTCACCTTAAACTGGTTCTCCTCGTCGTGGAGATACTTCTCAAAGATCTTCAAGCCGCGGTGAAAGTCCCGGAACAAGTACCGGTCGCCCGTTTCTTTTGCGCTGTGGTACTCGTTCACGTTCTCATGATCAGCAAACTCGCCAATCTGCTTCAACGGACTGGTGATCCCATACTCAAATGGCGCCTGGTTCGGTGGCGAGTAGTTCACCGCAATAATGTACGGGTAGTTGGTGCTTGGGTCAATGTTGTTTTCGTCCTCCACGATCAACGGCCGGCTGTAGAGAAACTGGCTGCCGTCATTGGCTGTGTGGGTGAAGGTGATTGGCACATTGCATAATGCAAAGTACCCATGCGGCTCGACCTCAAGCACATATCTCGCCGCACTAAACAAGTCGACAAAAATGTACTCCCCGCCCGAGACGTCATTCTTGATCAGCTCCAACATCTTGATGCTTGGTGGCGACTGGTAGTACAACAAGTCCTGGTGCAACACAAACATCTTGTTGGACTGCACCAAGTGGCCCGTCGACTGTGACTCAGGGTGCGACACCACGTCAAAGTACCGCCCGTGGATTGTCTCCTTGAGATACCCAATCAGGCCGGCGACAGCCTCCAAGGACGACTTTCCGTACTCCTTGGTGGCATTGGTGGCCACGTTTTCGACAATCACAAGCCCAAACTGGTTCAAGTCCTTGAAGGCCTTCCACAAGACCTTCTCGGATGCAAGGAGATCCTGGTACTCCACCTGCAACAAGTTCCGCTTCTTTTCGAGCTTCATTTTCGTCCACAACTCCTCGTTCTCCTCGTAGAATTTGCCCTTGCGGCGACGGCTCGCGGTGGCATACTTCTTGAGGAACGTCTCCGAGTACGTCGAAACATTGCCGTCGTCCCACGCAATCTCGATCGCCGCCTCGCCAGAAGAAAGGCTGACCACCTTTGGCGTCTCCTTGGCCTTGATGTGCCGCGAAATCGCCCCCGTGGAAATCAACTTCATCCCTGAGAGCTTCTCAAGCGAGTCTGGAGAGTCAGAGGCATCACGCAAAAACACGTTGCTGTAGTTGACAACCGAGGGCAATTCAACGTCCTCGTTGCCGACAAACGTGATCGACGTGACTTTCTCGTTGGTAAAGTTGATTTTGAGCGCCATGTGTATAAATCAGTTGCAGGGGAAATCACCAGCTACTTAAATAGTCGTGCTCATCGGGGCAACCATAAACACCCAGTTGCGGGACACTGCGGGTCCCGCGCACCACGTGCCCAAATCCGGCCCAGCCCCTCTCCCCAGAAAATCACGGCATGTCACCCGGTCGCGCACATGAGCCCTGATCAGAGTTTAGACCGAGCCGGTAGCCCCCCCCATCCCAAGACAATGGCGGAAGGGCAACCTGAGACAGGAAAAGTATGCCGATCCATGCCATTGGAAATGTGGCAAATGCCAGTGTATGCGCGTAAGACGATTTGCTTGGAGCTACCCAGCACAAGTGGCGGCGAAAACCCATGTACCAAATACGCGGGCGCGAAACGGTGATCTGGTGGTGTAGAGGTTCTTTTTTTCTCTCCTTTAAAATTGTCCAACTAAACCCACACTTAGCCACATATACAATTTGGAAGATATCAGCAAGCGAGTTTGCAGACAAGGTGATACGGACGTGACTATTCTTTATACCACTGAGTATATATATATATTTTTTTTTGTTTATTTGCAACCGACCATTCTTTGCCACTGGGCTTTTTAGTCGACTGGGAAATTCACTGACTAAAATTTTCCTGCCCCAAGCCTATCTTAGTGTGCCTCCTGGCCACCCACACAAGCCCGTTGCATGAACATTCAGACACACAATGGCGAATTTCGAACCACAAGTAGCCGAGGCCATCAAGGAGTTCAACGCTCGTCTTGGTGATGAGCTCACCATCAAACCAGGGGACCGTATAGAAATCATAGCTGACGACCGAGAGTACAACGATGGCTGGTACATGGGCAAGAACCTCTCGACAAACAGCGCCGGATTGTATCCCAAGTCGTTCACGAAGCCGGTCGAGACCCAACTCCCAGAGCTCCGCACAAAAAACTCAAACGACTCCAGTCTCTTGCGCTCGAGGTCGCGCAACCGCCAGTCGCTTACATCGCCGTTGGGCTCGCCCGGCGGTATTGGCGGGTTTGCCAGCACGAGAAGCAGCGTCCTGAGCACCCGAGCTCCGTCGCCGAACCCCAACAAGGGCAATTTTTCAAACTTGATGGCCTCGCTCAATGGGAACTCCCGAAGCAGCAACAGCAACAAGTATAACCAGCCGGAACGCACTGCGTCGCAACGAGGCAGCCATTCGTCGGTGATCAAGACGATGTCGGAGATTGACCAGGCGTTGGAGGACTTTAAGACCTCGCCGGTGGACGATTTCTATGGCAAGCCAATACCGGAGTGGACCGCGCAGGACGTTGGCGAGTACTTCCGGACGTTGGATTACCAGCAGGAGGGACAGCAGTTCCAGACGCACAAGATCACTGGGTCGATTTTGTTGGAGTTGGAGCTCAGTTATTTGAAGGAGCTTGAGATTGGGCCGTTTGGGACTCGTTTTGAGATTTTCAAGATCATTGAGAACCTCCGCAATTGCGTCACCGAGGGACATCCGTACGTGGCTCCAAATAGTAGAGTGGGTCGTCAAAGCGGGCAGCATGAGCAAAGCTACAGAAAAAGCGGGCAGTCTGGGCAAAATTACCGAAAAAGCGAGCAGAATGAACAGTCTGGACAGAATTATCGAAAAAGCGAGCAGAATGAACAGTCTGGACAGAATTATCGAAAAAGCGAGCCGCAGGGATACAAGTCCGTGCAAAACCCGCCATTTGATAAACCGGCGTATGAAAAGCCGCAATTGGAAAAAAGCTTTGCCGAAACCAGCCGCGACTACGACTACTCCAAAGGCTTGGGTGAATACGTGATGGACAACCCATACCTCAACTCTGTGCCAGACAATCCGTATCTCACGTCCGAAAACGGATACCACGAAGATGTGCAGTCACTGGGCAGCTCGGGATTCAATTCGGGCAGCTTGGCGGAAAACAACGGAGCCAACCCCCACGACGGCCCGATGTCGCCAAACGCATACCGACAGAACTACGACGACCGGCAGTTTTCGCCTGTGCGCAAGGCTCCGCTTCCGCCATCTCCAAACCCGCACATGGAGGCTCCTTCTACCCCCGGAAGAAGCACCAGCGGAGGCAAACCATTCTCGCCCTTGAGCGGCACGCGGGTTCCCGAGTCGCCGATCTTCCAAGGAGAGGGCTTTGGCAAGTTGAATGTGGTGGAGGAGAACTGGGAGGAGTCGCCGGGCAAGTTCCGGTCGTTTTCCGAGGGCAAGGGCACGCCTCCGGTGAACCAGGGCATGGCGAAACGCACGATTTCCACGACGGAAAAGCCGCCGATGGAGCAGACAGAAAGCTCGTTCAAGGTGACGCAGGTGCGGAACGCACAGACGTCAAACACCCTGAAAAAGACCAAGAAGCAGACGTCGGCTTTCCAGGAAGGCATCAACCGGGTGACGCCCGAGATGGCGCTGAAGAACGCCGAGCACTCTGGGTGGATGTCCAAGAAGAGCAGCAGCGCCGTCGGCCCGTGGAAACAGCGTTTTTTCACGTTGCACGGCACCCGGCTCTCGTACTTTGGCAGCATGAAGGACGTCAAGGAAAAAGGCTTGATCGACATCACCGCGCACCGGGTGCTACCGGCTAAGGAGGACGACAAGTTGGTGTCGTTGTATGCCGCGACGACCGGCCAGGGCCGGTTCTGTTTCAAGCTCGTTCCGCCGGCACCCGGCTCGAAAAAGGGACTCACCTTCACCCAGCCAAAGGTGCACTATTTCGCGGTGGAGACGCGCGAGGAAATGCGCAACTGGATGGTCGCGCTCATGAAGGCGACCATCGATCTCGACGACTCTGTGCCGACAGTGAGCACGTGCCTGACGCCGACGGTGTCGTTGCAAAAGGCGCAGGAGTTGTTGTTGAAGGCACGTGAGAGCGCCAAGGCGCGCGAGGAGCAGTTGAAGGCCAAGGGGTTCCTCCAGCCAGGCATCAGCGGGCCGCTCGACAGCCTTGATCCGCGGAACCAGGAGACCAGCTCCTTGTCGCCGGCGGAATCGTCGTCGTTGAATTCCGGGAATTCGCACAACCAATCACAGCAGACGAGCACCACGTCCAACGTGGCGACCCCGAAGGCAGGCACGCTCCAGGAGATTTCCGTCGCGGCAATTGGGCTTTTGTCGCCAAAGTCGCCCAAGAACGGCGACTCAGACACTTCGAGGTTCCGCCAGAAGAAGGTGTTCTAGGCGCACACTGTGTTATTATTGTTCTTTATTTTCCTATATACTTGCTATTGTGACTACATGACTATTAATTAATCACCCCTTCCGTAACACGCAAAAGCACTCGGTAGATCAATTGCAGTTTGCCAGTCGAGGCGTGGTGATTATCCATGCAGAATGCCAAGCATATCCGGCCAATGATCGCTGTTTGTCACACGACAATGTAACGTGCTAGAAATGACGGCAAATTCTGGGACTGCTACTTATAATACGTTGTAGTCTGTATATACCGTGGAATTCTGAGCCTGGACCCATGTGCATTTCTGAAGCTGGACCCATGTACATTTCTGAGCCTGAACCCATGTGCATTTCCAGGCAAATGCTTGGCAAAAACATTGGTCAGCACAAAGGAACGGCCTCTGTTGACATCCCTGTCGTTGTATTATTTCCACTTGCTCTGTGGTTGTCTGTTCTTTACATTGGAGCACACCACAAGGCACATCTTGTCCCAATCAAGTAGGTCATAATTGCCTAGCCAAAGCCATTGAGCTTTCAAGCTCCCATTCTACCTACACATGTCCTATTCTATTATATCTGGTCTACTACTTGTGTCTGGTCTACTACTTGTGTCTGGTCTACTACTTGTATCTAATCTACTACTTGTATCTAATCTACTACTTGTATCTAATCTACTACTTGTATCTAATCTACTACTTGTATCTGATCTACTACTTGTATCTGGTCTACTACTTGTATCTGGTCTACTTATCCTATTCTACTACGTCCGTCCTATTCTACTTATCCTATTATACATATCCTATTCTACACATCCTATTCCACTCGCGTTATATTCTTGCATTGGATTGACTTTTGCCAATATAATATCTAGGTGAATACGTCAAACTGTATTACCCGCCCATTCACATTACCCTGCCTTGGGGAGGTAAATATGTATTTATCCATCAAGATCATTACCATTACATACCATGGCAGACTCGCTACTGCCGCCAGATCAACCCGATAATGGTGGTAGTTTGAAAGTCGAAGATCCCGGCGTCAGCGCCAGAACTTCCCCGGCGACAGACGGCCCAGGGACCCAGCCTGAGATGTACATCGCTACCTACAAAGGTGTCGACGTCTACGAGACTTTTATCGAGGGCAATCCGCTTATGCGGCGGGTGACCGACGATTGGGTGAATTCGACGCAGATATTGAAGATTGCAAAGTTTCCAAAGGCGCAACGCACACGCATACTAGAACGGGAAATCCAAACGGGGACGCACCAGAAGATCCAGGGCGGAAATGGCAGGTACCAGGGGACGTGGGTGCCGTTGGATGTGGCCCAGTCGCTTGCAAAGACACATGGCTTGACTGATTTGATCTCTGTGGTGATCAATTTCAATCCTAGTGACAGTAAGACCCTCCAGCGGGTGAATAAGGTGACGAAGATGTTGACCACAACGAAGCGGCGGCCGACGACGAAAAAGCGAATCAGCCGCGCGGCCTCGTTTGAGTCAAAGGGGTATTCGTACGATATGGAGCAGAAGATGCGGCACATGGAGCCCAGCATGGGTCATATGGGTCGAAATATGCCGGGTCTGAATTTGCAAGGTCAAAACTTACAAGGCCAGAATTTGCAAGGCCAAAACTTACAGGGTCTGAATTTGCAAGGTCAAAATTTGCAGGGTCAAAACTTACAAGGTCAAAATTTGCAGGGTCAAAACTTACAAGGCCAAAATTTGCAGGGTCAAAACTTACAAGGCCAAAATTTGCAGGGTCAAAACTTACAAGGCCAAAACTTACAAGGCCAAAACTTACAAAACACTCAGCTCAACCAGCAATTTATACAAAACCAGTATGTGCCCTATGGATACCTGCAGCCTCAACAGTACCCTTACAACAGGCCGGTAATGGTCAATCAGCAAGTTTTCCAGAGGCCGCAGCTGCAACCGCAGTGGGGCTACCAATTCCCGCAAAACTTTTACCAGCGGCTCAACGAGCCGAATCACGAGCTTCTCCGGGACCCAAACCCGGTGTACAGCAAACAGTTGATTGAGTACTTTAGCCAGGGCGTCGAGGACAACTTGCCGCACTTTATTCTCAACACCCTGCCGCCAGACTTCAAGGTCAACGCCCCAATCGACTCCGAAGGTCATTCGCCGCTCCACTGGGCAGCGGCCATGGGCAATTTGAAGTTGGTATCCATACTTCTTCTGAAAAACGCGAGCTGCATGGTGCAAAACGCCCTTGGCTTGAATCCATTGTCGCGGTTGGTGACATTCAACAACTGCTACGAAAAGAAAAACTTCCCGCAGGTGTTGGAGCATCTCAAGGAGTCGTTGTACCGACCCGACAAGAACAACCGCTTGATTCTCCACTATCTTTGCCAGTTCTCCGAGATCAAGACCAAGCTCAAGAGCATCTTGTACTACTTTGACATTGTCATGGACGAAATCAAGCGACAGAACGACTTCTGCAACCAGCAGATGGTCAAACTCAGCAAGGAAAAGGGCGAAGCCAGTATCGACGGCCAGAAGGACAACTTCATAAAGATGATCATCAACCATCGTGACGTCGATGGCGACTCGCCGTTGCACTTGGCCATAAAGTCCAAGAACGAGTACTTGATCAAAAAATTGATCGAGTCGGGAGGCGACTTGTCGTTGGCAAATGCCTTGGGCGAAACCCCCTTGAGTCTCTTGAGCCTGTTGGATGTCCCGTTCGAAATCAACGGGTTGCGCAACCCAGCACCTTCCGTCCAGGAGATTGACACATCATTGAACTCCTCGTTTCTCGTGTCGCCCATCAAGAAAATCGACTTTGAGGATCTGGTCTTCCCAATCAACACCACCACCGAAGATTTCAACATCAACGGCTCGCCAAAGGAGTTCAACATCAACGGCTCGCCAAAAGAGTTTAACGTCAACGAGTCGCCCAAGGAATTCAACATCAACGGCTCACCCAACAAGGAATTCACCATCAACGTCTTTGACGATCCAGTGGTGAAGACAAGCTCGCTTGATATTTCCAAATTGAAGGTTTTGTTTTCAAAGCAGTTGGACCAGCTTGACGCCTCGTTGCAACACGACTTGGCCAACTTGGAATCGCAGCGCGAGGAATGTCTCCAGTTGTCTGAGAAGTTGAACGCCGACCTCAACTTGACCGACATTCACATCCGTAACAGTCTCTCAGCGATTTATGATATTAGCAACAACTCAGATAGTGAGTCCTTGAAAAATATCCTAGCCAGCGACCTCCAGCAGGAACTATTAAAGAAGGAGGTGGAGAATAAACTTGTGGAGACCGAGCAGATGTTGTTGGACAAGGCTGAAGTCCTCTCAAAGGTTCTAGAACGATCGCAGGCCAAGAGCATTGCGGACTTAGTCACAAAGGAAGAAAGCCAGTTGCAGGTCAATGTGGAGCAAGGGAACAATGAAGAGGAGGAAAGGCTTCGCCTAATAACTGAATTGTCGCAGTTACAAATCAACCGGCAAGAAAAAGTAGAAGACTTGATCAACAGTATGTTGAACCACACCATCAGTCGCCAAATGAACAACTATAGGAAGTTGATCAGCATCTCGTGTGGCTTGAAAATGGAGTCCATAGATGACTTGATCGATGGCATAGAGAAGGCCCTATTGAGTTAACACAGTAATGCATGTATGTTTCAAAAGTCCATTTCATGGCCTGGGCCGTGGCGTATTCTACTGTAATTCCACTGTGGCTTATCACTTGAACTCTGCAACCGTGACCTGGGAATTTTCAAGTCATGTTTGGTTTGTCAATGTAGATATAGAGAGCCGTCATTGATTACTTGGCACATGGAGCCGCATGCATGTTTGTTCGTCTGGATTGTTCCAAATGGCCTCGATCCGCGACAAATGAGGTGGAAAATAAGAAATGAGGTTATAGTTTCTGCTATGACAGCGGCATCTCATTGTACTTGGCAAAACAATGACCCAGTCCTAGACCTTGTTCATTGGCAGTATTCTGCGTCTGGGGAGAATATTGACGAGAAATTATATTTGAATTACGTTTTAGCTCAAGTATGTGGTACTAAATAGTGAGATGATGTAGGAATTTATGACAAAGCCTCATGAATGGCTCGTTACTTAAACTATTTAGTAATGAAGACCCAAAATGCAAAATATGTGGGACTCACTCGCATTCCATTATACATGACGAGACTTAGAGGTCAAGTTTGGCGACAAGGGAGACCAGGCTTTTACAAAATTACTATAAACACTATACAACAACAACAACAAAACTGCTCAAATTGAAGTTTTTAATCCCAAAGCGGCCGAATGAGAACAGACAAAGGATTTTCTTCAACAGCAATACTGCCTCAGGATGCTCCTGAGTGAAAATATATTTGTCAAAGAACAGTGATTGGTGACAATACACAGCTAAGTACAAAAATAAATATTATTATTCTCTTGTAACAATACACGGCAATTTCATTCTCAACCATCACCTTAACACGTGACTGATTTTGCAGCGGCTGAGTTCTATGTCGTAGTTTATAGGTGTACCCTGAGTAGACATAGAATTATAGCAAACTATAAACTACTTAATTGTTTGTTTTGTTCCTTTAGGATTTGGATAACCGGATTGGGTTTTGCTAGATAAAGATATCCAGCTGAATTGGTCTTGTCATCGTTATATTTGCAGCGAAATGTCGGCCTTCTTATAGAGAACGCCGATCCTCGCAAGATGTTGTTGTCCTTTAATCAGATGGTGGTTACCATTGATCGGCGGACGCCCTACTGTATTCTGTGGGTGAGTCCGGTAAGCTACTCCGAATTCCTCCTGGAATACTGGACCTATTCTGCAGTGGTTAGTTAACCACGACATTCTAGATCAACAATGACAATTACCATAACTGATCTGAGTGGAGAAATAAATTCTGGCATGGTGGTAGCTCTGTGTACTGATGATGGTACAACTAGTCAGCAAGATTCATTGACAGATAATAAACAACTCACCCAGGCCGAGATTACTATCATTCAACGTTACAATGCAATCAATCTGTTAACCGAGTGCAAAGACAAGAGGAACAAAAGAATATTTAATGATTGGAAAGCGAGACTATTGCATGTCATGGATGTATGCGATGTTCGCTATATCCTTGAGCAAGATAAATCAGTTAGCATGGGGGCAAGAAACTCAAAGGATGCGATAAATTTCAGGCTAATATTAGCAGCACTGATGAATGACAGGAGGCGTCTAATAGAGCGCAAGCCTAAAACCAACTTTGGCTACTATGTGCGTTTCATTGAGATGGATTTTATTGAAGAGCTAGAACGTGTTGACGATAGGTTGATTATCAATTCCGACTTATCATTTGATACAATTCTCGACAACGTCTTGGAGTATCAAAATGCAACCGGTGAAAGTGATGATAGGGTTGAGACACTTATTTGTGGAACGAATAACTGGACAAATGGAAGTGAAGAACGCAGAATATTCACTGAAGCCAAAGGTGGCATAGCTGTTAAGGCTAAATTTGTTCATAATTTCTTGACAATAAGACGTAGAGCTACCCCAAGTATTATCCGCGAGAAACCTCATTTTTCAGCAAAGAAAACCAACAGAAAATTTCCACAAAAGAAGCGGAAGAAAGAGAGAGCCCTCATATTATGTCAAGAGTGTAGAGAGCGGGATTACCATACTGCTAAGAATTACAGAGCAAAAAACAAGAAGGGCTTGAACAAGGACAACTACAAGGCAAGCTGTCGTAAATGAAAAGGGCAGCAAGGGCATTTTCAGATTTAAAGCTGGTGTGTAAATTTTGAAAGACATGGGACCATCTGTGATGCTCTATGACACAGGTGCGCAAGCAGCATTAAGTACTAATAAATATTTATTTACAAACCGTAAAGGCGAGACTATTAATTATTGGCCACTAGGGAGAGGAGGTTTTAAAGCTACTTATCATGGTAATGTCAGAATATCTTTAGGAGACCTACACACTTAACAGTCAGAGGATATTATATGAACAAAGAAGAAGTGGGTCAAAACATTTCACTTCTTGCTCACAGGGATATAGCGGAGTGTATCGGAGCTGTTTCCCACCTACTGAAGACACACATGTCACTTGTAATGGAAAACCTACTTCTTTTTTCATTGCGTCCAAGAGATTGATTTATATTAAACTTAATAAAGAAGTTGTCATCACGAGAGATTAAGGTTCTTGAATTCTCCAAAATTGTTTGTGAAGACTGAGTTAATGCTAATGTTAAGAAAATAAGTCACAAGTTGTCATTCCATGCAAAGACTAGTGGTTCGCAGCATACTTTACATGTTGACCTTGCTTGGATTGGTAAAGTTACTGTTTTAGTGATGCCTAATGAATATAGCAAAATGGCTGATAGTATTATGAAACCTACGAAGAATCCAGGCTAGCCAATTGTTGAGCAAGTACTACTAAATGGATTCAAAAGCACTTTGCTGATCAAAGTACGAATCTTACTTCCAAGTGTTTTACTGGATTCCTTAGCAATAACAGTATTGTAAAGATGAAACTTGCTCATAAATCTAACAACCACTATGGTCTTATTAAAAGATATGTGAATGTGGTTAAGTACAAGTGCGATCATGGTAAGTTTAAGGGGAGGCTAAAATGGTCCGAGACGGCAAATACTGAATGATGAGTTGACGAAATAATATCTCCAAAAAATATTTAGTCATGATGTGTCCCGGTATAATATATTACCAAGAGCGCATGGTGAGCTGATTCATTGGGAATGAACTAATGGGTCTGGTGTGGTCAAGACAATAGATAAGCATTCGCTTTATGTTTTTTGGATCCAAGGTATATTACAATATGGGAACAGAGAAAAATGAGAATTCGTTGATACCCAATAGGATAGGTAGATTCATTGCCTGTCGAAAGGACATGGCGGGATTTATCATTGGAGTGGAGGTTAATGATAACCACTATATTGCCTCCAATGTGAATTTTGATACTTGTGAAAATATTTGTCTATACCAAGATTAGTCAAAGGTAGCAAAAAGATGATTGACCAGGATTTACCGCCACATTCGAAAAGAAGGAAGTGAGTAAGTGATTTTAATCAAGGTGAAGGAAAGACAATTCAACAAGGTGAAAGTTCGGACTTTTATTATGAATCACTAGGTGTGGTGAAGCAGATACTTAACTCAACAGACGAATTGTCAGAACCCATAAAACAACTGGTCAATGGTGAGCACAATGAATCTATTCAACGAGCGCCAAAAAGATTGAAGAATCAATTGGCTATAGATGGAAATAACCCTTTATTGAATATCAAAGGAACAACCCAAGTAATCTAGAGTTTATGATTTACATTAATTACTATGATTAACTGAACACACCTATAAACTCTGACAGTAATTAATGTAAACTATAAATACTAGATTATTTGATTTGTTCCTTTGGGATATGATAACCGAACTGGGTAACTAGATAATAAGAACTAGCAGAATAGTCAGCGATGATATTTTCTCACCTTCTATAAAGGTAGAACTGCTCTACTCTTTATAGTTGATATCAAGTTCATAATAAATACAATAGACCCATGACCGACTTCTTCCTGTGTTTATTAAGTAGTTCCTAGATTAACGATGACAATTAACATGGCTAATTTGAGTGGACCAATAGACTTTGACAATTACTTAACAATTATGATTTCTAAAATTGGATATTTCCTGTTAGGTTTCGGGCATGCTAAGACCAACTGCACTTGGCATCCTCAACATTGAGTCAGGCTCTCTTCCACTATCACTTCTACTCAAACGGATAGCTATTGACAAGTGCACCAGATGGTTCACTAATACCAATCCCAGCAACCCCATACAAAAGAGCATAGACACGCAGATTAAATCAGGCGTCGCAAAATCAATCAACTCCTTAGCGGCCAAAGCCTAGTCTCACATAAAACTAAGACTTTATTCAATGCCGAAGCGAGCCCATCATGCAGCAGATGTGAGGATGCTGCACCATCTATTTTTCACGACTTCACATGCCCGATACTATTGGACTCTCGAGCCCAAGCACAGATTCCTGAAGGAATTACCAACGCTACTCAAGCCCGGGTCTTATTCTCAGATAAGGTGAAGCTTAAAAATCTTATAGGATTTTACTCGTCGGTGCTGGACCGGTATTTTTTTTTTTCCTTTTTTGTTACAGCACGTTAGGAGGGCTACCGAATTAGTACCCTGGCGAGGGGTGGCTAAAAGTTACCTCTAAAGATCTAGGCGAAAAACTCATTGCCCCTCCAACGCTCATTACCTTACATATTTACAAGCTCTGATCGAAAGTTTTTTACCTCTGTTGCAGAGTTTTCTTTCGACGACTATATAGCAGCACCGTCCTTAGTCATAGACGGCGAAGTATAAATCTCCTCTAGGAGCCTAGTATAGCTATAGCCTTAAATAAATATTATTATTATTATTCCAGTCAACCATGCATGTTGAGTGCACTGGTCACAGTACCCCAAAGAATTACACCTGCCTCTCTTTCTACACCAAAAAATACATTGATTTAATTTGATCTGTCACATTGATTTTATTGTTACTATTTACTATCACAATATCCTTCATTTAGACCCGCTAAATCAAGTCTCATTCACAATGTCCGTGATAACCTCGGAAACAGTAATCAACATCAGTCAACGACTTAAAGTTAGCTACACATTCCGCCCCAACTGTCTCTCCAGGTACTTTCACTTCTCTTGGCTCTAATGTAAGATCCTTACTCAGGATTGGACCAGAACCTTTGAGTGTGTAGTGAGTAAACACCCCGTCAATCATACAATAAAGCTTACCGTTATGCATCTGAACGCGAATTGTTCCACTGACTTGTAAGTTTGTAAATTTTTCAAGCTGAGCCTTAAACTCTTCCTTACTGTAAATCTTGTTAAGGTCAAACGTTTCTCTAAGTTTCTTTTCGTCGCGAATTTCTTCTCCGTCAAAAAAGAAATTATGGACCGCTGTAACGTAGTCGAGGGTAATTGCTCTTCGAAGCGAGTCGGTTTCTCCATCCCGACGTCTTTCGGAAAATGTCCTGATCTGAGTTGGTGACATTTCATTCTTATCCTTCAATCCTGCCAACATGTTATAATCATTGTTCGTATTCCATGGGACGTTCTTGTCATAGCATTCCAGTTTCAATGATGTGAAACTGTCTACATTGCGAATAATCTGCACTTGTGGGGTTTCACGGTGTGTATATGCCCAGTAAAAAACCCACTTAGCATTCCAAATTGGTGATTGCTGCAGGAACAATTTCCGGACTTGAGGCTCAGGTAGAAATCTTGGACTGATAGCAGTCTTTTGCGTTGGACCAGTCCATAATCCACGGATGTCTAACGGTTCGCAGGAGTTCTGATAGTCGTACGCAAGCACCACATCACGGACCTCTTCGTCTTGACAATAATCTGGTGCATCCAGTAGCCGAGTAATATCAGGGGCATAAGAATTTGTTAATTTAGCGGACGTGAGTAATTGGTCGATATCGGGGCGGGGATTGACGGGAGGACCATTGACTGGTGAAGCAAGGCCAAACTCCGTAAAGAGCACGGCTAAAAGGATTTGGAAGACGGTTAAAGTGTTCATTGATGATTACAATTGGGTGGATACGATTATTATATATTGGTCCAGTTATGTGCCTTGGATATTATTCGTGCCTTGGATATTATTCGTGCCTTGGATATTATTCGTGCCTTGGATATTATTCGTGCCTTGGATATTATTCGTGCCTTGGATATTATTTGTGCCTTGGATATTATTCATGCCTCATGCGGATGTCATTTCAAAGTTAATGTTAGTTTCAAATTTCCACAGGCAGCCTTAATTTAGGCATTTCTCAAGGCGACGAAATATTGATGTACCTGCATTGGTGATCACTATAGCACGGTTAATTGTTCTTTAATCGATACTTCTATTTAGTAATAATAATAATAATAATAATATTTATTTTTGTATTTAGCTATATATTGTCTCCGGCAATACGGTTATTCGACAGATATATTTTCACTCAGGAACATCCTGAGGCAGCATTGCTATTGAAGAAAACCCTTTGTCAACCCTCATTTGGTTGCTTGGGATTAAAAACTTCAATGGGGGCAGTTATATTGTTGGTACTTGGTGCTTGTATGGATTGTGTAAGAAGCCTGGTCACTCTTGTTGTCGAATGTGACCGCTTTTCTATTTAGTGAAGTACTAGCAAAATCACGGTTAACTGTGATCAACTCGAGGTCCGTCATCCAATGTAGGTGAAGTTCAGTGATGGACCTCGAATTTACGGGGCCACTTTAGGTTGTTTGTGGGTTGTTGGTGGGTTGTTGGCAAAAGTATCAGTGGGTAACAGTGTTGTGTCAGTCACAATGCACGAATTACAGCCGTAATATATGTATAAAAAAATGGAAAATTTTGCATACAGGAATCACGTTTCTGAAAGCGAAGTATCCGAGGGGCCTTTGGCCCACTCGGTTTATCAATCATCAGCAGATTTCCCAGGAGATCCGCCCAGGATGATTGAAAAGCGTCCAGGCTCGCCGCGGCAGCCAATCCAGGAACCATGGTCAGATGCAACTGCATCGCACCAATCCCCTAACTTTGCCCCTGAGAGCAGCTCCGCTGCCCAACACGGGACAAAGTCTCCCTTACCAGCATCCAATTCCGTCTGGCCGACATCCCACTTACCGCTGTCGATTGAGAAAGCGCTCGCACGGAGAATCCCTCTTCCTCAACTTACCGAAGACCTCCCAGAGTTCATCCGCACATGGATTATTACCACCAACAGCATTATGGAGGAGCTCTGCTCTGAACAACCAACATTACCTTAGCAAAAATTAACCACAGAGCGCATTGATCGCCTTGACAAAGATGCACAAGAAAACAAACAGACCTACAGCACTCTGATGAATGAGATCCGGGAGCTAAAGGCTGAATTCAGATCCACTAAAAGCACCAGCTACTCTCAAGCAGCCGCCCGGGGCATGAAAGCAATCCATCGTCAACTCGTCCATCCCATAGGGGGCGTCCTAATTCACCTTACCGCATTGACGGAAGGGTGTTGTACGCTCAAGGGAAACTCTTCTACATTCAGAACCCGAATCCAAACCCATCTTCTCAAGCTGAAAGGGACCACCAAGTCAAGCAAGTCAACACTTTTCGCGAACAGATCCCACAGGCGAGCCGCGTCACTCTCACACGCTCGAAACAGATCAGAATCCACGTCTCCGAGCAATTGAGCATGGAGACAAGGAATACTGTTCTCTCCATCTTTGAATCACCGGGATTTTTCGACCCGAGCCCTTGGGCCACACGCGTCGTGGGGAACATCCCTCTGAAAGTCTCACCAGCCGCCCTTGAAGCTTTCTTCATAAAGGAAGCCAAAAAAGCAGAATGGGATGACCCACTCTTCTCCGCCCCTCCACGAGCTCTCATCAAGCGAGATGCCCACATTGACTGGGACAACATCTCAGAAGACAATGAAAAAACTTACTGTGCCAAGCTCTTCTTTCCAAATGAAGACACTGCTACCTTTTTCACCAAGCAAAGTTTCTACCTTAACGGATTCATACCCATCCCAGTGTACGCCACGAGAGAGCGGTCAAATCCAAGAAAAAGGCAACACATGAGCCCGCCAAATGAACCGATCACAAGCCAACATAGCGGGAGAGTCTCACGCAGTCAATCTCAAATGAGAAGTCCACCACTGGAGGCCCAGCCTCAAGTCACCACCCCACCATCAGCTATTCCAGATAGCGAGAAGGTACCTGAAACCCAAGTCAAGGACAACTCCCCGGAGGACGACTCCTTGACCCACCAAGACAATGACGACAACGAATTCGAGGACATGGACCCGGACTATGTCCCACAAGATGATCAGGAGAGAGACGATACATTCCTGGACGAAAACATGGATGAAGCATCAGAGCTCCAGTCAGGCCCAGAAGAGGAGCAGGAAGAGGAGCCCTCCCAGAAAAACGACGAAGACTCGACTCCATCAACAAACAAAGCCACTGTCAGCCGGAAAGCAATCAAGGCAGAAAGAATTGCAAAAGAGATTGAGAGTAAAGCCCGGAAACTCCGTCCCAGAATAAGTCTAGCCAAAACCTACCAGAATGGGGCCTCCAAGTCTGGTTGCAGGCAATTAAAATGAAGATATTAGTCATCTCCATTAACATACAAAAGAAACTATCAATTCTCGAAGCAACACTTAATCACTACAAAAATTCAAAGGCTATTATCATGGTTCAAGAGCCTCCATACCGTCACGGTGCATGGGGCCTCACAAATCTAGGACAAGCCTTTACTATGTTCGACGTCCCCGAATCCCAATCATCTTCCACAGCAAATGAGGCGCTCACGGAGTCGGCTCCAACTGGAGCACCCCCTGTCCGCCCCAGAGTTGTAACCTATGTCAGCAACCACATCATAAAATCAACATCACCAAAGTTCCGGATTGACCACATTGATACACTACGGGGAGGAGATACACTACGGGGAGGAGATATAATAGGTATCAAGATCACATCCATACGACTCTCCATCGATCTCATCAACATCTACAACGCCCCGGCAACATCCGCGGCACACCTCCTATCAGAGTCCCTTGAGACTCTCCAGCATCATCTCGTCTCCTGCGGCGGCCGCTTTAAAGGGGTCATCATGGGCGACCTAAATGCTTCACATCCATCTTTTACCTCCCGGATCATACCGGGCCAACGTGCTACTTCTGACACTGCTGCTATTGACGCCATCATTGAGCTCGGAGATCTCTCCTGCCTTAATGAGTATGATAAACCTACACATCAAAGAGGCAACACGTTAGACGTCATTCTTGCAAGTCCCTCACTATCTCGGAAGGTAAGTTCCCTGACGAAACTTATGCAGTTTGGATCCGATCATTATGGCCTTAGGGTCAATATAAAAACTTCGGGCACCAGGGGCCCAGGCCCCTTCCTACTGCTCCCTAATTACTCCAAAACTGACTGGCTGAAAGTACTCGAAGAGCTTGACCGCAAAGGGCCGAAGCTTCAACTCCGGTCCCCCCAGGCTCTCAACAAGGTCACCAACTCGTTCACAAAACGAATCCAGAAGCTTATAGCTGACCACACGCCAAGGAAAAAAGTTAGTTATTTGTCAAAGAGATGGTTCACTCCAGAGGTGAAAGCTGCATTTGACAGAATGAGGAAAATGGCAATGAATGACCCACAGAGGCGGAACGCCCTAGAGGAATTCACCAAGATTCTTGGAAGAGCAAAGGCGGATTGCTGGAAGTCGTTTCTTGAATCCTTGGACTCCTCTACAATTTGGACCGCGTTCAAATACTCCACCCCCCGCATCACCCACAAGATGTCCAAGCTGCATAACGAACAAACTCAGCTCTTTAGTGAAACCTTCTACCCACAGATCTCAGTAGGGGAAGAACTCTCACGGAACACGTTCACACTACACGAAGTCCCGTCTGACACTATCAACCTGATTACAAAAGAGGAGATATACAATTCCTTTCGTTACTTAAAGCTAAAAAAGGCCCCCGGGCCCGACCAAATATCAGTGGGACAGATTCGGGAACTATGGAAAGGAAACACATTTCCGAACCAAATGGAAGCTATTTTCAACGCGTGCCTAATGCTAGGCATCTGCCCAGACCAGTGGAAGGAAAGCATCACTGTGGTGATCCCCAAGCCGGGAAAACCAGACTATAACGTGGCAAAGGCGTACAGGCCAATTAGTCTCATGAACATTATGGGAAAAATCTACGAATCAATCATGACTCAGCGCCTCGCAGCAACAATCAAGCTACCAAATGGACAATCTGGGGGCAGAGCAGGGTACTGCGCTACAGACGCGGTCATGTCACTAGTCAACGAAGTGTCACGGTACAAACAAGTTCAAATGCACTATTCAAATGACGATTAACTTATGTACGATGTAAGTATTTTGCTTAAATTATTACAATAGCTATAAGTCAGGTAGAAATTCTACATGTTGAAAAATTAATCAGTTTAGTGAAAAAGCCGATTGACGGTTTCTCACTATGCAAAGTAATGTCTTCTATAAGCTGTTCCAGCCTTATTACAAGTGTTGCTTAGGATAGAAATTAGTCTTGTGCATCACCATTAATGAATCAAGCAGAGTTATTGACCGACTAGATTATGCCAAGAAAGATTTATATTCTGCAGTGTACAATGGAGACTGATAAATATGCCATGATACATTATATTTGCTTTTAGCGTGCCTGATTGACATGATGCACTATTCTAGTTTGACGACACCATAGATTTTCTTTGTAAAATAGAGACCGGTCATGAGACCGACGGAGCCAAGGGAGAACACTGCGAGCAAGTATATGAGAAAGCTGTAGGCGAAATATAGGAGAATCGAGACAAAGTCGTACAGGTTCTTGAGATGCTTGAGGAAGTAGAAAATCGAGTAGAGGAAGATGTAAATGGACATGGAGCCGCCGACTATGAATGAAGACCACTGCCATCTGTAGTTGCCAAACACCAACTGGAGGTAGATTGCGATGATGACGGACTCGATGACGAGCAAGATCAAGAGCACAAGGGTGATGAGAAGGAATCCATAGAGGTAGTAGAATGAGTTTTTCTCGAGCCAAATGACCTTGTAGATGTAGAACAATTCCAAGTAGATGCAAACAAAGGGGACAAACCCAAAGATGATGACTGATAGGGGCAAGCGGAGGTACGACGGCTGGACTGGGACGACATAGGCCGGTTCATTTTGCTTGTCGTTGAGGCTCTGGGTGAACAATTCTACCTGGGGCGATATTACCGGGGAAGTCACTGGGGGAGGGAGGACGATGGTGGCACGAGGGGTTTTCTGTGAGCGTTTGTAGGCGACAAAGCCACCGAGCAAGGCAAGGGGGATTTCCAAGAAGAAGTAGAGGACGACGATGACGACGATGGTGCCAAAGGGGAGTGCGGTGGAGGATTCCTTGGCCCATATGAAGAAGTTGAGGAAAAGAATGGTGATGATTATGAATCCTGGCAAGACTGCGCCGGCGAGAAAGGAGATGTGGAACCAGTCTTTCTTCATGGGGGAGTATCTGCGGGAGCGGGAGCGGGATTTTGGGAGCACGAGGGTGATTTTAGCGTGGTGGAGGGTGAAGTTGCCGTAGAAGAGGAAGGAGAAGTAGCCGGCAAACGTAGCGGAGAAGATGAAAGCGAAGATTGCGTAGGAGAGGTTTTTCCCCGGGACATTTGTGGAGAGGATGCGGCAGGCAAAGAGCACAACCACGCTGAGCACGGTGACAAGAAGCTGGATTCCAACGCCACCCAGCACAGAAAGCATGAGGCAATGTTGCGGCTCGACGAAGATGTGGGCCTTGAGAAGCTTCCAGTCGCGTGAATGACCCGAGAGGTCCTGGGAGAGCACCTTGAGGAGCACAGACGCAACGACCATGGAGAAGATTACAACAAAGACAAGGGAGTAGAGCAACGAGAAGTAGTGGATGTTGCTGTTCTGCTCGTCCTTGTTGATGTACAAACTCCAGCGCTGGCTCCACGGGGTCGGGTCCTCACGCCAGTAAACCGAGTAGGTGTAGGACACCGTCATCGGGTCATGAAGCTCCAAGCGACGGTAGTCCTTCGAGGCACCGGGGCACAGACTGCCGCTGACGCTTTTCGGATATACTTCGAAGCCGACGATGGAGAACTGGTCTGCAGACTCGCGGTGATAGCGGAGCACCAACATGACGTGGTTGTTGAGGAAAAACTGGTTGTCGCGGACAAATCCCAAGGGGAACCCCGGCATATAGTATTTGCCACCATCGGCGCTGCTGATCAAGGTGGTGGACCCCGGCAAGTCGTCGACGGTCCACTCGTTGGAGTAGTTTTGGCGGATTAGGTCCGCAGCCTTTGATACCGCACTGCTGGAAAGTCGCACGGCACAGGAAAGGGCACATGGGATGTCACGGGCAAACTGTAGCTCGTAATCGGAGATGGTGATTCTGTCGCCGCGGAAGATTTGCCCGAGGGAGAGCGGGATCGCGGTGCGGTTGGAGCCGCAAGTGAACGGAAGCTCGAAGTATGAGTACGGGAGCTGGCTGGAGTCTGACTGGACCTTATTGACTAGCAAGTCGACCTTGTCGTTGGCATGATATAGATTTTTATTGATCGTAAACACATTAAAGCAGGACCCAAGGGCCAACCAGTACACTATAAAATACAACCTGCCCATGGTGAGAGTCCCACGATAAAACATCACCGGGGCTTCAGTCAATCGGCACGTGATAACAACAATCACATGATATATGCGTGACAATTACGTCATAACATATCACGTGACCACGATTGCGTCATGCATGCTCATGCGACTATAATCCCACGCCAGTGCCGTTAACCACGAACGAGTACATTGACAAGAGCTTCCGCCGCTTCTCGCGGTTCATTGCAAACTGCGGGGCGTAGCCCTTGATAAGAAGCAAGTTGTCCATGTCCCGCAACGCTTCCATAAGACAGTTCCGCGCCACCCGGAGATAGTCCACCGGGAGCGTCATCATTGAGCTTTCAATGCATCGTACCACCACCGACACCACGCGCTTGATCGTGTGGCAGAGCTTTGTGAGCGCATCCACCGAGCTCAGACTCGCTCCAGGCCGGTTCTGATACCGCACCATAGCCTCGTCAAAGCCTCCAAGGAGGTTGATCACGTCCACACTGGCAAAGAAGAAGTAGAGCCGCATCATGAGCGGGTAACTCCGCATGTCCAGGTCGTTGTCAAGGATCTTGGCAAACGCATCTGCAATGCGGCAGCTCCATTCAAGGGTCTGGTCAAAATCAAACTCCTCCGCGAAAAGCCCCTTGGGATCCCAGAAACTCGTGTCCTTGCTGAGCGTGTGGCCCAACACACAGATCACCGCCTCCGCGTAGCTGCTGTCCGCGTTGGAGTATTGTAGGAGCCGCGGCAAGTTCGACTCAAACTCCACCAAATGGCGGAGCAACTGCTGCTTGTACGACTCCCAGCCGGGGTCTGACGCGCTGTCCTCGGACTCCGAGCCACTCAGCGACTGCCGCCGGCCAACCGAGTACTTCCTGTAGCACAACAACCCGCTCATAATCATCAGGAGCTTGAGCCCCCACCCAAAGATGCCCGGTCCGATGGTCGTGAACTGGATCCCTTTGGGCCGGGTGATGTCCAGCTCGTACGGCGAGGGGAGGTGCGCCACGCTTATGTCGTTATAGAGACTGTCGAGACACGGATGAAACAAGTCACGTGACTCATGGTCCAGCACCACCGACTGGCTATTCAAGGCAATGCCGAGGTGCTTGTCGAGGATGTACAATGTCCACCAGCAGCGTCGGCGCTCCTCTCTGTACTCTTCGGTGACGCTGTCGCTGAGGATCTCGTGATTGATGCCCAAGCGCTTGGCAAGCAGCACCGCGCGCCGGAACCAGAGCAATGCAAACGACGGGTCGCCAAGGAGTGGCAGAAAGCAGATGATGTGTGTACACGATATCACGTCATCAAACGTACCATTCACCACGCACTCCTCGTCTTGCGGGTCAATCTGTACCAGCTGCTCAAGCCGCTCCACGAGCTTGGTGAAGAGGAGCCGCCGCTTGCTGCCCATCATGAAAAAGTGGTTGATGTCAAAGCACGCAGCTGTCAACATCAGAAGCACCAACAACGGCAGGCACTGCCGCTCGGCCACCGGCTGTTCGGTAATGTCGCAGTTTGGGTCCACCAACGTAAGCACGCTCCGTTTGCGCAAAATCGACGACACTTTGCATGACGGGTACACATAACTGTCAAAGTAGTACATAAGCATGTCGCTCGCCACGTTGCCAGGGAGATTCAACGCCTTGAGCTCCGCAGCCATCGGCAAAAGCACGGCAAAGCGTATGCCCTCAAGTCGGCTGTTTACAAGCTCGTTCGAATTGAGGGCATCGAGCATGGCGCAATTGCTCTGGGTCTGTAGATATGTCGGCGAGTAGAAGCGGCACGACTCTAGCGGCACCAAGTTTGCAAGCGACAATGCATATTCCGTCAACAAGCTGCCATGGTCAGCGGGGCTTATTGTATGCTTGCCACTGGCGCTCTCGGAGATATCGCTGGACGTCAGTGAAGTGACCGCAGGCGCTGTCCTCACGTCCTGCGGGTCCTGCGGATCCTTTTCTGGATCTCTTTTTGTGTCCTTGCGGCGGCGTGGGTTCTTTGGGTACTTTGTGGAAGCACGCCCGCGCTTCTTTTGCTGCCTGAGATATGTGCATGTGTTGTTGATGGTGACGCACTGGGAACAGGGCTGGGCACCATTGCATCGCGTCCGTCGCAAATTACAAGTGTCGCAAGCGCGCCTAGACCTGGTCCTCTTTGTGTTTCCAAGCACGGACTCGTCGACCCGATACTGTTGTGGCGAATGGGCCATGATTCGTCAAGCAAACGAGCAAATTTCGCGGGGGATCTGGGACTTTTGTTATTGTATACCAGCCGCACACAATGACGTCGTTGCAACACTATGCTGGGATGTGCTTGAACCGATACTTCTCTCGTTGGATATAATTTTGTCAGCACAAAGATTTTACTACACTAGCACAATGTCAGTGACTGCAGATACATGTGTGGCTCATCCGAGGAGGCTTGCAAGCTCGCTTAACAAAGTGCGTGTGCGTGAGTATATGGGGCGGCTTTAGTTTTTTTTTTTTATGCCTTGTCTCACTCTTTTATTTTCCACTTCTTGGCCAATGAGTGTTGAACTGCGTGTTTCGCACTGGAGACTAGCAATGTTTGTGGCTTCCGTGGAACCCCTCCTAGCATGTAATTCATCAGCAGCCTGCATGTAGGCCGGATGTAGTTCTGAAATTGGAGCTACTGTTGACCGATAACATCATCGCAACCATTGAATATGTACGGAATGTCTAACAAGCCACGGGACACCCAGCCTGTGGCCTTATCAGACATTCTTCCTTCGCATATACCACTGTATCAAATAGGGTAGTACGTCATTGTTTTTACCTGCCATAATCCCAGTACGCTTACCCTCTTGTCCCACTGGGGAAATTCTCATGCCTCGGATCGCGCTACCTTAGCCCGCCCGCACAGCATTGTGTAGAGAACAGAGTGAAATAGATCGGCACTGCGACGGCTAACAGGTGTCGAGCCCACCTTAATCAACGACGTCATAAAATGATTCTCTTTGAGGTTATTGTTGACTGAAAACAGCAGTGTGTTTGAGACAAGATACCAAACAAGACAATATGCACCCAAACCACTCTGATCAATATGCAATGTAAGGGACATTCAAGGCGCCCAGGTGACTCAGTTGCTCTACATTTTCTGCCTTTTCTCTTGTTCCCATGGGCTTTTACCGACCAAAGGGTCTTGACAAGTGTAGTTGTGTTTCGAATAGTTTTCGATACTAGCGCGTGCATACTGGTGCTGCTTCGGAATGTACTGCACACTTTACAATCGGTACAAAGAAAATCTATACCCACTTCTATGTGACCGCATTTCTCCCGCAAACTGGTGACAGTTTGTGACGCGGATTCAGGCCTGCATGTTCTGTCTCGCACCTTCTCCTGAGTCAATCTGTACATAATAACCGCATGTTTGTTTCAGATTGTGTATTCGCTTCGAGAATTCACCTACAAGACCCGTTGGAATGACACTGTGTCCACATTATTGCACGGATTCTAGTTTGGCTTGCCGAACTAAAGTGAGCTAATGTTTTGGAATACGGTGGTGCCGTGATCTAAAAGTGGCTGGGCGGAGGTGAAGTGGATTGGGAATTGGGAAATTGAGACACAATGGACATTGAGACAAGATTGAGGAAAGAAATTGAGGGAAAGGATAAATAGATGTATCAACAGACATAATTGTCATTTAGCGAGACGAGATTTAGGGAAAATATCAACAGACAATCGACACCTGTAGCGAGACAAGAATATTGCGAGACAAGAATATTGCGAGACATGAATATTGCGAGACAAAATTACATCATGGCAAGTTTATGACAAAATTATTGCAAGATTATGACAAGATTATTACAAGATTGTATGACAAGAATATTACAACAAGATTGAATGACAAGATTATGACAAAACTACATCAAAATTACACCATGCCAAGATATTGCAACAATCCCAATCACCCACACTTCCTCCGAAAAGTTCATACAGTCCAAATCCCCAGCCATAAACCATCCGGCTCATCCGGAACTCACTCACTTGGTCAGTCTGATACATATATCTGTCAAACACCATGTCTGTATTAACACATATGTTTCACTGGACCTACATGGAAGATACATTTTGACAACGACACTCCAGGGGCCAATTCAGCAAATTTAAAGTTGCTGCCTGACTCAAACTGCTCTACATCCCGTAAAACCCCACAAATACGCCCAGCAAAGATTGTTTCATTTCCAAAGTAAAAGCGCGTATTTCTGCAGTTGAAATTTTAAAGGGTCTAGCCAAATTCCAGGGCTTTACATTTGCTCTCTTGAAAATGTCATGCACTCCAGTCTCAATTACCCTCCCTTTGAGCTCAAAGACCGGGTAAGTGAATTAGATACCAAATTGGCGGAATCATGAAAAATTCCCAGGGCAATGAGAGCCAGTGTCTATCGGAAAAGGGTCGGGTTTGTGCGGCTGATTTACATCGGGGCGAGTTTTAAGAACCGCAGACAGATCCCCAGTCAGGTGGTTAATATTGGGATCAATGAGAAGCTTCCTAGCGTGGGGGAACATGGATCAAGCACCTTGGACCAAAAGATGAAGAACCTCCGGAAATTGACCTCTGAAGCCCAGGAAATAGTGAGGCACGGGGTGCAGAGCATCAAGCCGCAAAACAGCGACGAAATCTACGCAAAACTCGTGCTGGGACCCAATTCCAGCAAGATCCACAGTCTTCCAGTCCCGGTGCTCAAGAGACTCCCACAAAAGGCGGTTGACTGGCTTCGGTATCACACAAATTGGGACAAGATGCTTGAAGCCGCGATCCAGGAGCGTCCTGATTTGCTAGCTGGCATCAGTATCATGGACGTAGAGAACTTTATCCAGGTGATTCCCTCTACAGCCCGAGGCAAGAACATTGGGGTGTTTGAGGAATTGCTTTGCAACGCCCAGATAAAAAAGACACGGTTTATCTACGACTTGTACTTGGATGGCTTGTCCCACAACGGGGATATTGGTGTGGTAGAAGGGTTTTTTCAGCAGATGACCAGCGAGAAATTAGTGCCTAGCCAATACACTCTTGCGTCGATGTTCCGGACGGTTTCCAAAGCCAGCAAACGGCTTCCGCCAG
This sequence comes from Saccharomycopsis phalli, assembly GCA_020342235.1. NCBI lineage: Eukaryota > Fungi > Ascomycota > Saccharomycetes > Ascoideales > Saccharomycopsidaceae > Saccharomycopsis > Saccharomycopsis phalli. Next base: position 1,150,404 of record CP073215.1, read on the forward strand.
AAAATGGGCCCAATGAGGATGTGCAACGGTTTAGAAACGGAATGTTGGCAAAGGTGGACGAGTATTTGGACGTGATGAAGGCGTACAAGCTCACGCCCAACGTGGTGATCTACACCAATATCTTGCAAGTGTGTTTCCGGCTCCAGGACTACGACCAGGCAGTGGAGATCTTTGATACATGCAAGTACAACAACGTGCGGCTCGACGTCAAGCTCTACAACCTGATGATTCTTCTCGAAGCGAAGCGGGGCAACATTGAGCGGTCGCTCGACTTGTTCCAGGAGTTGACGGACTTGCGCCTCAAGGCGAATGCAGCCACATTTTTGATTCTCGCCAAGGCTTGTGCCGAACAGGATCTGTATCTCACCACTGCGTGGGACATGATGGTGAAATACTTTGACTCTGAGAAGTCGTTGACTACTTGGGACACCAAAGTGGTGGAGATTATGCTCTTGCTCAGCTCCAAGAGCGGGGACTTGGAGTTCACGCGTATGATATTTCTCCAGTGGCTCCAGAACTGTCGCGTGGAGAAGCAAGTTCCTGGCCCGGAGATGTTCAACTTGTTGTTTGAATGCTACAAGAATTTCCAAACCCTGCACTTGGACAGCATTCCGGTGATGAGCCATAACCAGAAGCTACGCAGTTTCCGGGCGTCGTTGATCAACAGTGTGGACTTTGAACGCTTGTTTGTCAGCAGCGAGGACGTGTTGAAGGCCCTGGTACCGTTGCCTCCGCTTTTGCCGCTCAAAACGTTGTTTTCGTCGGAGCAAGTCCTTCAAGAAGCAAACGCAATCTGGGCCTACATGCTCATCCACTACCCTGCTTATTTCAATGTCCACAATGTCAGCTCATACTTGAAAGTGTGTGCGGAACACGGTGCAAGTTCACATGATTTCCGGCAAAAGTTTGACCAGTTGACGTTCTTTGATAGCGAAGGCAGCACAATGGTGGTTGAAGAGCCACTGGAACCGCAAGTGGCAGACTATCCGCCGGCAATCGCTGCCTGTGCCGAAACCCAAAAGCAATTGAAGATTCCCCGCACCAACGAGTTGTACCAGTTGGGTCTCCATGCTGCGTCCAACTTCAGAGACATTGAGCTTATGCGAGAAATCTGGAAGGAACGAGGCCAGTTCCGGCTCACTTCGCGGTTCCAGAGTCTCAGCATGAAGAAGCAAGACACATTGGACTTTGTGTTTGCCCGGAGGATGATCAAGGGCTTGTTGGAGTTGGGGTGTGTTCGAGAGGCATTGGCGATTGTGCTTTCTACAAAGAAGCAGTTTAAATGGACGCGATACTATACGCAAAATGTGTATAATGCGGCAGAAAAGCTTGGCGACGAGGAGTCGAAGCGAATACTTGGCGAGCTCTGGCGGAAGAATGGGAAGATCAGCTCTTTGGAGTTTAGGCAGTATGTGAAGCGGAGTTCGGACAGTATGTGAGGCAGAATCCCGGGACTTGGCTGTAATATATATAATCTGTAAATAAATAACATGGGTATCTTACCATGGATGAATCTGTGATTTGCAAGACTTTGTTTGATTTTAGTTTATACTATGCGGGCTACGTATCTAATATGGATACTTGTGTACTCGTTAATATAGAATATTCGGTATGTAATCTGTAGAAGAAACACCAACTCAGCATGTAATCTGTAGAAACACCACCTGAGTATGTAATCTGTAAATATCCACATCACACTGGCCCATCAATATAAAACACGCCTAATCCACTCACTGAACAATATCGTTTGAGCGGAAATAATCCGACTCCACCTTCATGTACTCTGTGGTCAAGGTAACAACGTCAATCAATATAAACTTCACCACATAGTTGGAAAGAAACTTGAGAATCTTCTCAATAAAGTTGTACTTCACCATAAGCTCCTCAAACTCCTTGGTTCCCTTTTCGTGGCACTCGGTGGTCCCCTCCAAAAACATTGCAAAGTTTGTCACCTTGCTCACCACCTCAAACAACGAGTTCAACGACGCCAAGTAATTGCGCTTGTCCTCGACGGTTATAACGTAATCCTGTTGCACCTTGAACGACTCCACAGACCCGTCCGATGGGTTGACAAACGACGTCAGGTCGGATATGTTGGAGTCGGTGATGGTGTCAGCCGACGTTGGTGCTGCAGTCAACTCAATGACAGATTTCTCGTCGCCTCTGCCTCTGGATCTGGGACGCTTTTTGTAAAAGTGGAACGACGAGAAGCGTTTGTGCTTTGCCTTTTTGTTGATGTAAGACGCCGTGGATGTTGACGTAGTTGCGGTGAGGTTTGTTGATATTGGTGCTGTGAGATTTGTTGTTGTTGTGGACAACGAGCTTGTGCTGGCTGTTGTCGGCGATCTTTCTGGGAACGGTTTCAAGGGTCTTCTGTCGTCGTCTTGAGAGTCGTAGACATCAAAAGCACTGAGAAGCTTCTGGTAGTACACCAAGGAGCCGCTGATCATCTTGAAGTTGAACTTGTCAAAAGGCTCGAAGTAGAGTTTGTTCCAGATGCTGTTGAGAAACAACGTCAAGTCGTTGAGTATATTTTCCTTGACTTTGCAGTTCTTGATGACAATCAAGTTCAATCCCCAAATGTTCTTTGGGATAAAGAGCTTGCTGGTGAGAAACTCGCCGTGCATCTTTTGCGGGGAGTTATTGATGCTGATGACTCGTTGGTTCAGGTTGATGAACTTGAAGAGAAAGTACTTTGAGTGGAGCAACCTGTGTTTTGGGATCACGTTCTGATTGAAGAACTCAATCTCCGCGGGAAGAAGTAGCTGGGCGTAGCTGCTGAACTTGCTATACTTTAAGTATTCCGTCACAGCTACTTCTTCCGGCAGACTGGTGAACGTGTTGTCATAATCCTCGGCAGTAACAACGCTGCCACTTGAAATTTGGCTGAAGTAATCGCCTGTGAGAAGAAAATTATTGTTGGAGCCTCCCGACTTTATGGAGGCATTATCCAAAAATGCATTTTGCACGCTTGCCAGCACTGGTGAGTTGAGACTGGCCAAGTTTACTGCCTGTGGTAGACTAATATTTGACACTTGGTATTTGACCTCAGGGATACCAGGCGGTCTGGGTACTGGCTCGGATTCGCTTTTCTTTTCCGCCAGAGTGGGTTTTTGATCGGGGTTTTTGCACAGGTCTGGACTTTTCTTGGTGCCGTTTTGGCCTTGGGGGTCGTTTTCCGTGGAAATTCCCGGGGCGAGTTCCTTCCAGTCTTGTCTCTTTTCATTTTCTCTATCATGTTCTCTGTCCTTTGTGTTGCATTGAATGTTGTCTTCTATGTTGTCCATTGTGTTGCCTTGTATGCTTTCTATGTTTTCTATGCTGCTTTCTATGTTTTTGTCTACCTTTGTTTTACTTTGGTCTAGTCTTTGGTCTAGTCTTTGATCTAGTCTTTGGTCTAGTCTTTGGTCTAGTCTTTGGTCTAGTCTTTGGTCTAGTCTTTGATCTTTGGTCTGGCCTTTGGTCTGGCCTTTGGTCTGACCTTTGGTCTGATCTTTGGTCTGATCTTTGGCCTGATCTCTGGCCTCACCACTCTGATCGTTCATCTGACTCTGATTCACTGGTCTATTATCCAACTCATCTTCCCTGTTCCAAACCTCTCGCAGATCATCCAGGACACCCGTCTGTATTTCCTTGACATTCTGCTTCTCGTCTCTCGTCTCTGTGTGCGTTTCCAAAACACCGTGCTCTGTCCATATTTCCGAAAAATCCTTCAGCTGGTACGACGACACTCGGCCCTTACAGTCCAACTGCCCAACCGAAGACTCGTTTGTGTACATGTCGTCGGCCTCCTCATCGTCAGAGTACACCTTCAACTTTGTGAACAAGCTGGGTCCGTTTTCAAACGACTCGTCGCTGTAGTTTCGTGCCAGGACCGTGCGCAACTGTGAATCCGCGTCGTTGTATTCGCTGGTCAGCTCGTTTTCATCGTCGATGACGTCGAGAAAGTGGAAGTCGTCGGCCTTGCGTGAAGCTTCCGAGACACTCTCGTATCCCACTTGAGTCAATTGGAAGTCATCACTCACTAACTGGTCCAATATCACCGAGTCTCTGGCGATTTCGTGGGATCGACCAACGACCGGCTCATTTTGCTTGTGCTTGAATATATTGAATTTTGTAGAGCTCTGTTCGGTTAGTACGCGCCCGACATGCCTCCCACTAATACGTACCATAATTGATGACAAGGCAACTACCTGGATTTGGAAAGCCCTTTGTTTTTTACCCACCTGCCAAATTGGAGACAGCCCCCGTGCGCCACTGTGGCTGGTGGAGGGAGCGGCCTAATGCGTGGCGCGGTCCGCGTACCAGAATTATTGTCCCTGCGCGGCCCTGCAAGTGTAGCTGCACAATGCCAACACTAGAAACATCATATGAAACAGAAACATTTGAGTTTCCCAAAAAAAATATTTCTATTTCGGTTTGCTGTTTTTTTCTATATTAAGTCTGGCTATATCTTTTTTTTTTTTCTTTTCTTTTCTTTTGTTCCCCAATATACCATGGAGGTCGACAACAGATTCTTGGCAAGGACAAGTGCCGTTGATTTCAGCCTCGAGCTGAAGTTTGTCAAGACCTTACCAAACCGCAAAACCATTGTTCGTCCCCCTGGTTCTAGGACCAGCTCTTTGACCATCGCTCAGAGCGACCAGGTCCCAAGACAACATAACCAGTTTCCACAAAGACCTCCCCACTTCCATCCGGGCCCATATTCAAGAAGCTCTTCCATGACCCTGGAATCGGCTCCCCAAGACATCAACTACAACAAGGTCAGAAACAAGAGTTCGTTTTACTTCCCCAATGGTGAGAAGTTCACTCCTCGGCAGCACCAGCAGCAGAAACGCTCTCGTTTCGAGCCTCCTTCGGGTGAAATCGAGATTCGGCAGGTTTCCCGCAGCACAACCGACCAACCCCAGGATTACTCCCAGGTTCGGTATAATCTGATGGGAGGTCGAAGCCAGGAGCGTCTTAACTCCATGGGCCGAAGCCAGGAGCGTCTTAACTCCATGGGCCGAAGCCAGGAGCGTCTTAATTCCATGGGCCAACAGATTCCAGATCGTCTTAATTCCATGAGTCGGAATCAGGAGCATCTTAATTCCATGGGCCAACAGATTCCAGAACGTCTTAATTCCATGAGTCGGAATCAGGAGCATCTTAATTCCATGGGTCGAAACCAAATGCAAGACCCATGCAATTCCATGGATGGTCCAATTCCAATGGACCAAGACCGGTTCAACTCAATGGGAGGTCAGAATTACGTTGGTCGGTATAATTACCCAGGTGGTCAAGTTCCAATGCAAAATGGTCCAATGCAAAATGGCCATGGCCAAATTCCAATGCCAAATAGCCATGGCCAAATTCCAATGCAAGACCACTACAACCAGGACCAAGACCGCTATACCCCAATGGTCGGCCCAACACCTCTTCGGCAAGACTCTGTTCGCTCCAATCCGCCAGTCGGACAGTATCCAGGACATCACAACCAGGGCTTTGCTCAGAATCCAGGGAGAAGCAACCTGCTTGCAGGCCCTCATCCTATAAGACAGATTTTGTTTGGGCCAAATCGAAACAACCTGCTTGTGGGCCAAAACCCCATGCGACAGAACCTGGCGGGACACAAGCTTGTGAAGCAGCCATTTGCTGCGAGTCCATCGTTGAGCAACACGTCGTCCAACGACGAAAGCAGCTTGCTTCTGATGAACCAGCTTCCAAACGGGCATTTCAACGAGTCGATTGACAGCGCAATCTCGGAAAATTCGCTTGGGACAAAGCCAGGATACGATGTTGCCGTTCAAGAGGACCAGGAGATTGAAGAGGCCGAGCGATTGGCATATGAGGCAGAAATGATTGCCAGAAAGGCCAGAGACGATGCGAACCGCAAGAGATTCGAAAAGGGCGAGCAGCGAAGGCTCATGGAATGTCGGAGAATTCAGGAAGTTGCCAAACAGACTGTCGAGAATCTCAAGGCGAGACAGGAGGCTACATTGCGCAAAAAAGTCGAAAACTTGAGTGAGGACGAAGAGAGTGACACTGAGTTGCCGATGGAAGACGCTGTTGATAAGTTTTCTTCCGATGAGAAGGAGGAGGAGCGTATGGAGGAGCTTGAGCGGAAGATTCAACTCCAATTCCGGGTGAGACAGGACGAGGATAATAAGTCCAAGCGGGCTGGGATTGTTGTGGGAAAGGCGAACATGACGGAAAGTTTGGAGGAGGAGGAAATGAGAAGACGTGATTTGGAAGAGCAAGAGTTGAAGGAGAAGGAAATGAGGGAGGAGGAAATGAGAAGACGTGATTTGGAAGAGCAGGAGTCGAGAGAGCGGGAGTCGAGAGAGCGGGAGTTGAGAGAGCAAGAGTTGAGAGAGCAAGAGTTGAGAGAAGAGAAGGAAGAGGAAATGAAAAGACAAGTATTGAGAGAGCAAGAATTAAAAGAGGAGGAAATAAAGAGACAAGCATTACGAGAGCAAGAATTAAAAGATCAAGAGTTGAGAGAGGAGGAAATGAGAAGACAGGACTTGAGAGAGCAAGAATTAAAAGAGGAGGAAATGAAAAGACAAGCACTAAGAGAGCAAGCCTTGAGAGAAAAAGAGTTAAGAGAAAAAGAGGCGGCGGAGAAAGAAGCCGAGTTCCGCGCAAAGCAAGCTGCCATTCGTGCTAAGCATGAAGAGGAGTTGAGAATTCAACAGGAAGCTCTTAGAGCCAAGCAGGAGGCGCTTTTGGAGGCCAAGCGGAAAGAGAAGATGCGCGACGCCAAAAAAGCAGAGGCCCAGGCTCGAATTGAAGCAGAGGCGCGGGCCAAAAGGGAAGCCGCAGAGAAGAAGAAGCGGGAAATGGAGGCAGATCGGCTTGCGGCGTTGCGCGAGAAAGAGATGATGCAACAGGCTGAATTAGAGGCAAAAATGGACGCAGAGAGACGGGAAGCCAAGGCGGAAAAGAAGCCAAAGGGTTTCTTTGGTGGGTTGTTGCGCCACAAGAGCTGGAAAGAGAAGAAGACTGAGAACAGGGAAGAGTACAGCGAGCATCCTTTGCCAGAATTGGAGGTACCAATAACTCTTGCTCCAAAGTCGCTTGCACCTAAACGCACGCACTTCCTTAGCATTGAGCCGATTTCCAATTCATCTGGCACCATGGACCTTTCTATTGATGATAAGTTTATTAATTGGGATTCGGACATGGTTCTGGAGAAGCAAGCGTCACCAGAGATTCGGGAGGCTTTACCAAAGGCATTGGATGGTGTTTCTGCGCCTAGCTCCGACCAGAAGGTCATTTCAGAGTCTCAGTACAATGTCATTTCAGAGTCTCAGTACGATGTTATTTCAGAGTCTCGGCACAAGGCTATTCCAGAGTCTCGGCACAAGGCTATTCCAGAGTCTCGGCACAAGACCATTGCAGAGCCACAACACAAGACCATCTCAGAGCCAGAGAATGAAGCATTGCGCAATGTTATTGAAGAGCCTGTGCCATTGGGCAAGACTTCTGAAGATACAGGACGTGGAGGCATCTTTGATTCGGGAAAGATGAAGAAGATCTTCCACTTCAAGCGGAAGAAGCGTACAGTGGTGCGAAACGCGTTGCACGCCAAGCCTGAGGCGATGTATAGCTTTGACCAGTGTGAGGAGGTGCCAACTGTGATGCTGGATTCGGAGAAGCGATCTGAGGAGCAGGAGTTTACAAAAAGAAGCTCTGAGTTCTTTGAGCTTGAGGACTTGACTGCTGACAAGGACTTGAAGAAGGAGACCCGCAATGTGTCTGTGACCGATGCGGAGTTTAACATTGATGGGTTACAATATCTCCAGGATTTGATTGAGTTTGGCGAGAAGGACGAGTCGAGCGAGCTGCCGCAGTCTGGGAATGACAGCGACGGGTCGTTTGTTAGCTCCGGGTCGTCACCAGCAAGTAGCCGGAACGTATCCTTCTCCAAGAAAGTGCATGTGGCCCAGACATATTCGAAGCTGGCCTACGATAGACAGTCTGAAAAGAAAAGCACGTGCTATTACTTGCACCCGAAGCTCATTGAGGACATTAAGGAGGAGTTGAATGATTTCAAGAGACAAATGCCTGTGCATCCGACGAGCAAAGGCAATACGCATTTTTTCAATGGGGAGTAATTCAGGATTGGAAGACAGGACAGACTGAATAGGAGTGAACAGGACTGGAAGACAGGACTGGAAAGGACTGAAGTACGGAGTATTGAAGTACAGTACTGAACAGGACTGAGCAGGAGTGGAATTTTTTCGGCGAAAATGAGTACTTTAATTTTTATTATTATTTATATATATTTATTATTTCTATTATTCTATTACTGCCCACTATAGTCCCCTTTAATCGGCTTGCGCCAACCTACACATTGTTCTTTGCAGTATATATAATATTATTCATCCGGCATGTCTTAGATCATGTAGACACTATCAATACAGCCAAATCCAGCTGCAACTCCACCCTCGTTACTGCTGCTGAACTTCGACCGGAGCAAGTAGTCGTTAGTCGTGTTGCACAACACCTTGCCGGACTTTGAGTCCCAGAGAATCGTGCCAAAGACCCCGAGTTCGCTGAGAATCTGCTCGTGGTGTACCTGATGATGCTTGACGATTTTGTTTTCGTGCTGGGGCGGCTCAATAAGATCCATGAGAATGTACCCTCCCCAGTGCGACTCGGGAATCGACCGGAGGAACGTGGGAATGTCGTTTTTGTAGACGTTATTTCCTCCTCCCTCGCGCTGCGGCTTGAGCACGTACTTTTCCGGGCTGTCAAACGCCATTTTCCGCGCACGGAGTCCCTCAGGAGACCCATCGAGCGGGTAGATCCCGACAAACGTCTCGAGCAACCGATCGGCGCCCTCGTCAATGTATTTTGAGAGCGTGGTGCGGCTGGTGAGAAGTTGCTGCACCTTCTTGGATCCGCTCAACTGTGATAGGATCGACGGGCATTTGATGGCCAAGGATGTCTCCAAGTCGCGTCGGAGGGTCCAGTCTGCGTCTGACGCGTAGTCTGACGGCGAATAGCCTGTGCGGTAGTATACTACCGCGACCTCTTCGTGGGTCGGGGTGTAGGTCAAGCGGCGATTTTCGTCGATTTTCAATAGCTCGGCCTGCTTGAACGTGATTCGTCGCGACCGGACGCCATGGTCCTGTAGCAACGAGTTCTGGAGGTGCCGTTGGTCAAACACATTGCGTTCGCCTTCCTGCACCACCACCAACACGATACTGCCGGCCACATTGTATGTTTTCACGGCTTCAGCCAAGCCGTCCGCCAATTTGCGCGCCGAGTCCGACACAGCAAAGTTTTCCGGGCGGTAGTGCGAGCCATAGACCCCGATTTCGTGCAAGTACCGATGCAACTGACCGACGCGTGGAGACAAGCCACCAAACGACACGGCAATGGAGTTGTATTCGATCTGCTTGATTCCCCCCGAGATGTTGTCGAGCATATAGTCACTGCGAACAAGCCCGAGGCACACTGGCTGGACAATGTGCGGCTTGGCCTCAAGATAGGTCTGCCACAATCTGCCGCTGAATTCCGCGTCAGACACGATCAAATCCTCCATGGCAGCGGCAATGAACGCCTCGTCGTCTGCTACCCTGCTATAGAGCACGTTGAACGTCTTCTGGACGTCGAGGGCTTGGAGGAACTGGGTTTTGGGGAACGGTGTCGGGAAGAGCGTGACTGGGGCCAGATCCGCAGAGTGGCCTTGGAAATCCTCGGGGTACATCACAAGACCATGGCCGAGACTCCATTGCTCGAGTTCCTCGACCGCGATATCATAGTCGACGTGTGGGAATATGGACATTGGGAAGTGTGCAAGGGAGATGGTGAAGAGTGAAAAAGCAAATGTGCATGCGGGATGACAAATTATGTGCAGTGAAGATTGCAAGAGTGGAGATGATGGTGTTACAGTGAGATGATGGTAGCTAGTTGAATGGATTAATTGAATGGATAGTTGAATGGATTAGTTGAATGGATTAGTTGAATGGATTAGTTGAATGGATTAGTTGAATGGATATAGTTGGAGTGGGTTTAGTGAAGAATTGTGGAAATTGTGGATTGTGTCGCTAATGTAGTTGGGATGGGTTTAGTTAGAATGGAGTGGTGGAAATGATAGAGGTGAATCTGCTTATAGAGTCTAGTATAGGTAGTCTAATACAGTTGATTTTGAATGTGAATTACGAATCTGCCTACAGAGTCTAGTGTAGGTAGCCTAATAAATGTTGGTCTTGAATAATGAATTACGAATCTGCTTGTGGAGTCTAGTGTAGGCAGTCTAATAAATGTTAGTTTAGAATGATGAATTACAATCTGCTAGTGGAGTTTAGTGTAGATAGTCTATGATAAATATTAGTTTAAAACGGTAAAAGGTGGAAATGTGGAATGGGAATCATGAAATGGTGAGGTGGAATCGTGAGATAGAAAAGTAAGGTAGATGATAAGTAGATGATAGTAACGATAGTAATGATAACGGTAGTACGATAATATACGATAATGATAATACGATAGTATACGATAATGATAATACGATAGTATACGATAATGATAATACGATAGTATATGACAAAGCAGAATAATGTGGAATGATGAAATAATGAAAGGGGCTTAAAACTGGCTTTGAACATAAAGATCAAAAGGGGAAATTCATAGGTATGGCGCAACCGAAAATCCATGTACTTGCTTGGCTGACAAATGTATGCAGATCAATCACGACGCAAGTGTGAAAAGTCTGGAAATCGAACGATTTGGAAATTGGAAATTCTAGAATTAATGTGCAATCGAATCGGCTGGGATTAAATGGTGGAGATTAAATGACGCATATTGAATAATTGGAATTACGCACTTGGAAATTGGAAACACAGTGTGGAATTGAGAACCAAAAATGACTCTAGAACTTGGCAAGTGGAATTGCTGATTACATAACTGGATTGAGACTTGGATTGAGACTCGGATTGGCAGGTGAGGTGAAATTGAAAAGAAGCTTGGTGCTGCAAAGCCAAAAATAAATGGATAAAGTTGGTAATTGTACTGACAAATGTCCCAAAGGGTTATGCCAAAGGGTTATGCAAGTTGATTATGCCAGTGGAATATGTCCCAATGAATTATGTCCCAATGGATTATGTCCTGATGGACTATGTACTAACAAATTATTTACTAACAAATTATTTACTAACAAATTATGTACTAACAAATTATGTACTAACAAATTTTATGCAAATAATTATATGCAAATAGCCATATACAATAGCCATATAGCCATATACAATAGCCATATAGCCATATACAATAGCCATATAGCCATATACAATAGACATACCCATGTATAATAGCCATACCCATGTACAATTATATACTACCAATCACGACAAATTTCACTTGGACGCTAGCACTACGGAAATTGGCAGCCATATGAAACATAAGGAAAACCCCAACGGACCCCAATAGTCCCAACGGATCCCAATGGTCCAATGGTCCAATGATCCCGACGTAATCCAGCATAAACCGCAATCCAAGTCAAGACATGCCAGAGCAATTCCTCTAATTCAAGCCCATTCCCTTGGCTCGGTTACCCGGCCGTAAGATAAAACATTGATCCTGCGGGAATCACAAACCTGCAAATGGTTGTCAAAAATGATTCCCAGACGGCGTCTCCGGCTAGCAATTACAGCGACTCGCGGTCGTCCAAGGCGTCTTCAAGAAAGACGCTTTCAGCGAGCGAAAGCCCGGACTCGGATGAGCCGCTCACCGAGGCGCTTGTGCGGTCCTACGAGGAACGGTTTCAGCTTGGGTTTTCATTGAAGAGCATGTTTTCCGCAGAGAGTGACAGCCAGTGGCAGCTTTTGAACGGGATGATCCGGCGGAGCGCAAAGTATTGTCTGAATATCGAGGAGCTGTTGACGGTGTATAAGTTCTGCTGTCTCTCTGGGCTGAAGCACAAGACGATCGAGGTGTTGGGGCTTCTAGTGTGCGACGTGGAGCTGCTTGTGAGTCTCAAGGAGTACTTTTTCTGGCTCACAAAGGACCATGAGGAGGAATTGTTGGTGTCGAGCATTGAGGATTACGCGGGACCAGTGTACAAGGCGATGAAAAAGTTGTTGAAGTACGCGTTGTTCCCGCCTGTGGACGGCAAGCTTATCAAGGTGGGGATCTTTGAGGCCGCAAAGGGGCTCCAGGAGCTTCTCATGGACATGATGCTGTCGGTGGTGCAGAGGTTGGCGATGTTCTACTCGCAGACCCACACCGACACTCTCCTCCAGACGTTTGTGCGGACGCTTGCGCGGGTCGACGAGAGCAGGATCCGCAAGTACTCCATCTCGACGAAGCTCGAGCGATGGCTTGAGGAGGTGAACTTTTGTGCGGATTGCGGCAAAGACATTGGTGTTGCTCCGTGCATCTGGGAGTTGCACCGCAACAAGAAGTGGCATTTTGACTGTGCGGCGTGCGACGAGTGCCTGACACGGTTGCTAGGCGACGAGATTTCAGCGGCACGTGTCGACGGATCCGACAAGCTCCGGTGCGGACGGTGTGGGGAAGATAGCCCGGACTGCCGGTTCCGCCGGCTTCTGATGGAGCGGCAGATGGTGTCGTTGCTCAAGAGCCGGGTTGTGGAGTGTGTGAAAGAGCTCCAGGACGAGAAGTTTGGGTACATTTGCCAGGAGTGGGTTCAGTACTGGCGGATGGACGCAGACGACTTGCAAAAGTACGACGTGAACACACAAAAGGCCCAGAGCGCAGTGTTTGAGCTCATCCACCGGCAGCAGTTTTTTGTCGACTCGGCACAGGAGTTTCTTGCAGTGGGCGACCGGTTCTTGAGCGACGCACGTGCGCGGCCGGAGGAGCTTGACGTCACAATGTACGATCTCATTTTCCGGCCGCTCAAACAGCTCCGGCAGATCCACCGGCGGACGCTTCTTTCGCCGATGACACGGTTTCTCGCCGACCAGGGCATGGTGGTGAAGAACCTGATTTTCCGGCTCTATCTCGGGTGGATGGGGAAGTCGTATGCCGCGTACGAGGACTATTTGGTGCGGCTTGCAGAGTCGGAGTTGCTTCTTGACGTGGACAAGATGAAGGAGGTGCCGCACATGCAGAACTGGATCAAGGAGCAGAACTCGGCCAAGTTTGAGAAGCTCTTGCTGGGCGAGTTTTTCTACCAGATTATCCAGACCAAGGAGATTCTCAAGACAATCGAGCGGCACGTGGACTCGGACGACCCGGAGAACGCAATTGTGTTCCAGACGGGCCAGTTGGTGGAGGATTTCAGCTACCTGCTCCACAAGGTGCTTGATAAGGCCGTGACCCGGGCGTATCTCGGGCGGATCCAGAACTTGGAGGTGAAGCGCAACGACGTGACGTACAAGAAGCACGCGTTTGTGCGGTACAAGAGCAAGGTGACCAACGAGGTGTTTGACTGCTGCTTGATCTTGCTCAATGTGTGCTTGGTGATCTCGAAGTTGTCGTTTGCCGACAGCACGTTTGTCAAGTTTGCCCCGGTGATTTTCCTGGAGAACATTGTCTACGAGCTTACCGACGCAAAGTTGGTGGTCTCTGACAAGACTAAAGACACTGAGGGCTACAAGTTCCACTTTCGGAGTGAGACCGAGGCCGAGACCTGGGTGAATATTAACTTATGAGTAATGAAACGACTAATTCAAGATCAGACTGTAATGCACATTAAAACGGCCCCTGAAGGGAGGAGTAATTTCTGTTTTAAAAGGAGTTGGAGGGAAGATGCGATTAACGAATGGCAAGAGCTCATTGGTTCATTGGGATCTGGCACTGGGCTTGTTACAAACACTACACAAGGCTTGATTTATGTGACTGGTGAAAAGTCAAATTACTACTTTCAGAATCCCTAGTTGACCTAACAAAACACTCGGCAAGATCAGCAAACACTCAGCAAGTTCAGCAAACACTCAGCAGCCAAGCTTAGTTTTACATAATACTTTATTCCACCCGGAGGATGCACAAAGAATTACCAATGCCAATCATACCCGCATCTTCAGACTGGCAAAGCTTGGAAATCTTGTAGGATTCTACTCGTCTGGGCTGGTGGTTCTCATTTTGCTACAGCACATTAGGTGGCACAAGTCACCTCCGCCCTAATAAAATCACATTGCCCTTCAATGCCCATTACCTTACATATTTACAAGCTCTATTCAAAAATCCATCTGTTGCAGAGTTCTTTCAACAACTACATATCGGCACCGTCCTTAGTCATACACGGCAAAGTATAAATCTCCTCTGGGAGCCTAGTCTAGCTATCTTAAATACATATTATTATATAAAGTCATGGGGTATTATACTGCTGCACACCGCCCCGTCGCCCGGGTAACTCGGGCTGGGGAGTATGAGCGGGATCTCCTATTTTCCAGACGCAACAGATGGCTCTTACCAACCGACGGGCGGGGCGAAATGCCGCAAAGCGACAGCAACCGGCAAAGAAAATCGAAAAGGCACACTTTGATGCCGGGAAGAAGAAGGAGGTGGGGCTTGCGGATCTCACGCTCTTGAAGAACATCACCGACAACGACATCAACCAGAACCTCATGGTGCGGTTCCAGGCCGGCTTGATATACACCTTCATTGGGCCGGTGTTGATCTCCATCAATCCGTTCAAGGACTTGGGCATCTACACCGACACGGTGTTGCAGTCGTATGTCGGCAAGAACCGGTTGGAGGTTGCCCCGCATGTGTTTGCGATTGCCGAGTCCATGTACTACAACTTGAAGTCGTATGGCGAGAGTCAGTGCGTGATCATCTCGGGGGAGTCAGGTGCCGGCAAGACCGAGGCGGCGAAGCGCATCATGCAGTACGTCGCCACGGTTTCCGGCGGCTCCAACTCGGACTCGATCCAGCAGATCAAGGACATGGTGCTTGCCACCAACCCGATCATGGAGTCGTTTGGCAACGCCAAGACGTTGCGTAACGACAACTCGTCGCGGTTCGGCAAGTACTTGGAAATCAACTTCAACAGCAGCGCCGAGCCGGTCTCCGGGAACATTACAAACTACCTCTTGGAGAAGAACCGCGTAGTGCTGCAGATTAGCAACGAACGCAATTTCCACATCTTCTACCAGTTGGCCAAGAGCGCACCGGAAAACTACCGGCTGCAGTACGGCATCCAGGGCCCCGAGACGTACCGCTACATTAGTACCTGCACCGACGTCTCCTCCATTGACGACCAGAGCGAGTTCCGCGACACCGTGCAGGCGCTCCACACCATCGGCTTGTCCCAGCAAGAGCAGGACGAGGTCTTCCGCGTCTTGTCCGCGGTCTTGTGGATCGGAAACGTCACCTTCCGCTTCAACCAGGACGAAAACGCCGAGGTCGCAGACACGTCCGTCACCGACTTTGTCGCGTACCTTCTTGGCGTCAACAGCGACGCGTTGATCAAGTCCATCATCGAACGCACCATCGAGACACCCGGCCGCGCAGGCGAGTTGTTCCACATCCCATTGAACATCGTGCAGGCCACCGCCGTACGCGACGCGTTGGCCAAGGGCATCTACAGCAACCTCTTTGATTGGTTGGTGGACCGCATCAACCGCTCCTTGAACACATTGAACCAGCCGGCTAGCAACTCGATTGGCATCTTGGATATCTACGGGTTTGAGATCTTCGAGCACAACTCGTTCGAGCAGTTGTGCATCAACTACGTCAACGAGAAGTTGCAGCAAATCTTCATCGAATTGACCTTAAAGGCCGAGCAGGAGGAGTACGTGCGCGAACAGATCGAGTGGAAGCCAATTGACTACTTCAACAACAAAATCGTGTGCGACTTGATCGAGTCGACGCGTCCCCCTGGCATCTTCGCCGCGTTGAACGACGCGTGTGCCACTGCCCACGCCGATTCCAGCGCGGCCGACTCGGTGTTTGCGCAACGGCTCAACTTGGTCGCCGCCAACAAGCATTTCGAGCTCCGGGCGTCCAAGTTCATCATCAAGCACTATGCCGGTGACGTCGAGTACGTTCTCAACGGAATGACCGACAAGAACAAGGACCAGATGTTGAAGGACCTCCGGGAGATGATCGCCACGTCGCAGAACGCGTTCTTGAGCCAGACATTGTTTGGTGCCGCGTACCAGCCGGAGGTGAACAAACGCGGAAAGGCGACCACGGCCAGCGACAAGATCAAAAAGAGCGCAAACTTGTTGGTCGAGACGTTGTCCAAGGCGACGCCGTCGTATATCCGGACGATCAAGCCGAACCAGCGACGCGGTCCGTTGGAGTACGACGAGAAACAGGTGTTGCACCAGGTGAAGTATCTTGGGTTGAAGGAGAACGTGCGTATCCGGCGCGCGGGGTTCGCGTACCGGACCACGTTTGAAAAGTTTGCCGAGCGGTTCTACTTGTTGTCGCCAAAATGCTCCTATGCCGGCGACTACATCTGGCAGGGCGATGCCCAAGGCGCGTGTGTCGAGATCCTCCGGGACGCGTCGATCCCCACGTCAGAGTACCAAATGGGCGTCACCAAGATATTCGTCAAGAGCCCAGAGACGTTGTTTGCTCTCGAGACCATGAAGGACCGCTACTGGCACAACATGGCCGCGCGTATCCAGCGCGCCTGGAGACGCTACTGGCAGCGGAAAATCAACGCGGCACGCGTGTTCCAGCGGCTCTGGCGCGAGAAAAAGGGCGGCAACGAACACGAGCAGTTCCGCGACTTGGGCACGCGTTTGCTCGCGTCGCGTAAGCAGCGGCGCAGCATGTCGCTCTTGGGTTCGCGTCAGTTCCTCGGCGACTACTTGGCATGTAACGACTACAAGGGATTGGGCCGGATCATCGTCAAGCAGGCTGGTATCAACGAGAAGGTGGTGTTTTCCATCCGCGGCGAGTTGTTGCACGCAAAGTTTGGCCGCTCCTCCATGAGACTACCCAAGATATTCATCCTCACCGGCTCCAGCTTCATCGTCGTAGATGAGGCGGTGGTCGAGGGCCACGTGCAGTACGTCAAGGAAACTGTCATTTCCGTATCCAATATCCAGTCTGTGGGCTTGACAAACTTACAGGACGATTGGTTGGCTCTCAACTTGGCCCAGTCCACCACCCCCGATTACTTGATCAACTGTGTGTTCAAAACCGAGTTGCTGACGCATTTGAAGAAGCTCAACGGCAATCTCCAGGTCAAGGTGGGGCCGATGATCGAGTACAAGAAGAAGCCTGGCAGCAAGTTCCACAAGGTAAAGAGCCAGATCAACAACAGCGTGCCAAAGAACATTGACCAGTACAAATCGGGCACCATCAACGTCGCCCAGGGGAACCCAGAGAACTCGGTGTCGAAAAAGAAGCCAAAGGGTAAGCCGTCCAACGTCAAGTACCCATACCGGACCCGGACCAATCCAATCAGCGAGACGGTTTCCCACGCAGTGGCGTACAATCCGGCTCCGACCCGCACGTTTAACCAGGCGTCTTCCAACGGTTTTTCCACAGGAAAGGTTCCGCCTCCTCCTCCGGTGCTCAATATGGCTCTGTCTCAGTCTCAAGTGCAAAAGGTTCCTCCTCCGGTGCTCAATACGGCACAGCCTCAGTCTCAGGTGAGAAAGGTTCCTCCTCCTCCTCCGGCGCAACAGCAAATTCCTGTGCAACAAATTCCTGTTCAGCAAGCTCCTGTTCAGCAAATTCCTATTCAGCCTGTGCAACATTCTGTTGGGGCAAAGAAACCGCCTCTAGCTCCAAAGAGAGACTCCAAGTTGGCTCCAAAGCCTCCAGTCGCTAGACCAAAGGTTAAGCGGGCTGTTCCTACTCCTCCAGCGCGGAAATCCGTTCTTCTTCTGGCTGGGCAGGTTCCTCCGCTTGTTCAGCTGCAACGTGTTCAGCCTGTGCAAGTTCATCCTGTTCAGCCTGTTCAGCCTGTTCAACAAGTCCAACAAGTCCAACCTGTTCATCAAAACCCTCCTCCTCCTCCTCCACCTCCAGTGGAAACACCAGCATATCCTACTTACAAAGCAGGCTACACTTTTGCCGGGTCTGGCGCTCCTTCCGAGTTGCCTCTTAATGCAGGGGACATTGTCTACATTACCAAAAAGGAAAACAACGGCTGGTGGTTGGCCAAGACCCTTGACTTGTCGAAAGAAGGCTGGGTTCCTACTGCCTATGTCACTGAATGCGAGAATCCTCAAGCTAATGGGAATGGCCATACAAACGTTCCGAGTGTTGCAAATAGTGTTCTGAGTGTTGCAAACGTTTCGAGTGTTGCAACCACTGTTTCTAGTGTTGGTGCTGGTGCTGCTGTTGGTGCTGGCGCTGTTGGTGCTGTTTCTGCTGCTCCTATTACCCAACTTGCACCAGTCAGTTTTGGTGACGACTTGGCCACTGCCATTGCCAAGAAATTGGGCAAGTACGATTCAGACGCTGAAGAAGAGGACGACGACGATTGGTAGTGCATATTCGATAATATAGCCTTTTAGAACAATGTAGCCATTTAAACAATGTAGCTGTAATATAGTAACTAGGATACGAGTTGGTGAAATGGGTAAAATATATTCGTTCGACTATTCACAGAATAGTCTGACTATTTACATCTGGAAAAGGTAAGACAGATTCTTTGGTCAAAGGGTTTTCTTCAACAGCAACGGTGCCTGATGTTCCTGAGTGAAGATATATTTGTCAAATAACTGTAATTCCGGAGGCAATATATAGCGAAATACAAAAATAAATATTATTATTATTTGGTCAAAGGAAATGGACCTAGTTAGACCATTTCCTGGGAGCCAAACTGACGGTACGTAGATTTTTATGGTAACCCTTTCATCTTTATTACAGTAGCCATTTAAACAAAATAGCCACCTAATATAGCCATCAAATATAGCCATCTGATATAGCCATTTGAACAATATAGCCATTTGAACAATATAGCCATTTTAACATGCTACCTACAACTGTAGCCCCTGGTGGTGTCACGTGCTACAGGAGAAACCTATCATGTAATGCTATCAAGAAGTGAATCATAGTCTATCAATATCAATGGTGATGTCAAACTCGGCACCGCCATCCTGTAAAACCGCCTGGATTTCCCGGATAATATCGCATCGAAGGACATACTCCTGGTCGTCCGACGCCCCTGCCATGGTGAGTTTCATCAACACAAGGTACGTCTGATAGTTGACCTTGCTGATCAACAACTTTTTGACCTTGTAGGTGCTCTTGAACGAGCTGAGTTTCTCAATGCGCGCCTCGATTTCGCCAATGTGTTTGCGGAATGCCATATTGTTGTATGGGTACGACATCAAAATCACAAGCGAGAGTCTCTTGATCATGCCAAAGGCAAAGTAAAGGATTAACGTTGAGGTGACAAACGTCTGGATCTCGTTGATCTTAAGGTCCACGCCAATCTTGTTTATCCACGGAAACAAGAGGTTGTATGCCAAGAAAATCAAGGTGAGGAGCTTTATTGGGTTCTTGACAATGGGATTGTAGTTGACAGTAGACTTGACCAACACAATCAAGGGGTCGTACGTGTACTCCTTGGCTCTAGCTAGCCAGTTGCGCGGAGCAGGGATCTTTTCCGGCAAGTCCAAGTTTGGCTTGCCGTCGGAAAACGTGACGTCGTTCGAGCTGAGGATCTTGTTGCTGATGAGAGTGATGCCAATTCCGACGCAGATGAGCGCCTGTAGCGCGGCGTCCGAAAGCTGTTTGTGTTCGTCGTTGTTGTGATGACTGTGGTGGTTTTCGTGGTCAAAGTCCTGGTCAATGAGGCTGATGGCAAACTCCTCCAACGAGTGGGTGATCAAATCGAATCCGACGTAGAACAAGGCGACGCCAAGGGCAAATCCAAAGAGCACCTCGAGCCTGGTCAAGCCAAAGGGGAGCTTGATGGAGGATTTCTTCCAGACCTCAAAGTTCTTGAAGATCTCGACGATGATTACAAGAAAGCTGTTGACAGAATCGAAGAACACCAAGTGCGACAAGGTGGTCACATTCATGAGCGAGTACTGGAACCCTGTGAGGAAGATCACCGAGGAGTAGAACACGTGCACGAAGCACCATCCGAGCTTCAACTTCTGGGCCTTGCTGCAGGACTCGAAAAACTCGCTGACCGAGGGGATCGGAAGCGATGTCGGGATGCTGAGCTCGGCCTGCTTCTTGGGTTCCTGGAAGAAGTTCATCAGCACCGACGAGTGTTTGTAGCGATGGCCCCGCCGCTGAGCCGGCTTCTGGAGAATGTTGCTATTGGACAACACCACCGAGCTGTAGTTGAACGGATTGCCCGAGGACGAGTTGGAGTTCCGGCGGATCGGTGACCCGGAACGCGATGCGTCGTCGAGATCCGAGCGTGACCCGGACTTGGAGAAGCTCCCGTGGGGCGGCGGCGACAAGGTAAGGAGCGTCTGCGACTTGCTGCCGTACCAGGACTCGCGCTTTTTGTGGGCGTGCGGCGGGGAAAGCGGCACGTTTGCTTCAGCCTGCGCCAACTCCAGGAGCGTCGGCTGGTCGTCGTCATAGCCCAAGAACTTGTTGCTGGCTAGCGACTCCGTCAGCGGCTTCAACACGAGCGAGGGGGCCGTGTTGTTGATGTAGCTATCGAGATCCGCGTACAAACTGCGTGGCCTCTGCCGTCGGCCGCTCTTGTAACTGCCTGTGTTTCCACTTAGGCTCATCCGAGGCGGAAGCAAATCCGGCACGCCCTTTTTGTACGGCGACCCGGACTTCAACGGCGAACCCCCCAGTTTCAATGGCGACCCGTTCAGCACGTCCAACAACTTGGACTTGACGCTTCCCGGCGAACCCCCGTCGACAGGAGTGCTGATGCCCAGCGACGTTGGCGAGTCAACAATGGCGCTGTCGTTTGTGTACCGCGGCACATATTGCGGGAACGGCTTCCCTAGCGAGTACGACTTGTTTCCTTCAGACATGTCGCTGGTTTTGCCTTGCTGGAATTTCCATTATCATAATCACGTGACATGTCACGGTACTAGCGTAGTGGTTATGCAGGGGCACGTGAAACAATGGAATCACGTGAATTATCATAGCGACCTTACATATGGTCACGTGAAACAATTGGGTCACGTGGCTCATAATGGTGACCTTACATATGATCACGTGAAACAACGGGGTCACGTGGAATGCAATGTCGTATACTCTTTGCCTGGCTTACAGTGCATCACAATGGTTTGTTTATTCTTTGTTTTGTTCATTCCTTTGCTTTGCCTATTTCTTTAACTTCTCCTCCATGAGCTTCCGGAACTTCTTACTCCGCTCAGTGTGCCGCGGCTTCTTGATTCGCGGCTTCTTGATCTTCCCGTTCTTCACACTCACTCCTTTTCCGTCAACAGCTCGCATCCCTTCGACAATCATCCCCACCTGCTTCTTGTCCGTCTCTCCAAGAATGCTCTTGGCCCGGCCCAACTTGGTCTTTTGCTTCTCGTTGAGCGTGCCCACCTTGATGTGCTTCTTAATATCACTCTCACTCTTCTTGCATCGCATCACCCGTATCTTGCGGCCCTTCTTCCCCATGGGCTTGTCGCTTAGAAGCAATGCCTTCAGCACAGACACCTTCTCCTTGAACTGTACATATCCAAACCCCTTGCCAAGATTCGTCTTTTGGTCCCGGACAATCCGCGCGTATTCAATGTCTCCACACGGCCCAAAATGCTTCCAAAGCGACTCCTCAATCTCAGTAAACTCCAAGTTGCCCACAAACACGCACCGGTTGTTATCCTTCTTGAACGGATGTGCCACCGAGTCTATCCGCAAATGGTGACCCAAGAACTCCTCGCCATTCAACACAAGCGCAGCTTTTACTGATTCCTTCTTTTCAAACACCATGTAGCAGTTGACAGTGTCCTTGAAGTCGTGGAACTTTTTCTGAATAAACGCAACCTTCTTGGGCAAATTCTCGCTAAACGCAATCGACCGGAACCGGACCGATTTGATCTTGCCAAACTCACTGAACTTGGCCCGGAGCAGCTTTGTGTTTTTCTTATCCGACATTGCCAACGCTGATAAGTTGCCAATGAACAATGTCCGCTCGGCTTTTTCAAGCTCGGCATCGATTGAGTTTGTAGCATTGACAATTTTCTCGGGTGTCTTTTCCTCGTCAGACTCGGATTCCTCATCAGACTCGGCATCTTCATCTTCAGAATCTGATTCAGACTCAGCTTTCTCATCTTCAGACTCAGGCTCTTTTTCTAATATTTTCTCCATATACTTGGCTTCCAAGTCGTCGTCCTCGACGTTTTTCTTTTTCGACTTTTGTTTCTTTGCAGACTTTTCATCTATTACCTTGTCTTTTTTTTCCGTCTTGTCTTTCTTTTCCGTCTTGTCTTTCTTTTCCGTCTTGTCTTTCTTTTCTGTCTTGTCTTTCTTTTCTGTCTTGTCTTTCTTTTCCGTCTTGTCTTTCTTTTCCTTCTTTTCCTTCTTACCCTCCACCTTCTCCTCCACCTTCTCCACCTTCTCCTTTCTAGGCTTTCTCTCTTTCTCTCTCTTAATTTCTGGCAACACAGTTCTCTGTTTCACTGGTCTGGAAATCGCTCCTCCATTGCTAAACAAACCACTTATACTCTCATCAATCCGAGTAACATCTCCAAACAACTTACTGCCAAAATTCGATTCATTCTTGGGTTTCTCGACCTTGCCAGACTCCTTCTTCAGTCCCTTTCGTGACTCTTTTTTCAATTCCTTAGTCTTCCCCATTATCACTGCACTGCTCAAAAAAAAAAATTTCAGATGCCAACCCACAGTCAGCCACAGCGCGATGCGTTCACGTGATTACACTCATCCCACAATATTGAATTAAAATACATGTTGCCCTAAGCTATTCCCAACTTCGTTAAATCTTCGTGGATCTCCTCCTTGGTGCCACCTCTCACGCGTGTCGCCACAGGGAACCCAAATTTCTGGTTGACAATATCCAAGAGAGCCACTTCGTGTTCCACCTCAATGAACTGATTGGCCTGCTCTTCCTTGTCCTTCAACACTCGGTACGAGTACTCCGGCGTAATTGCGTTCATCACCTTTCGGTCTCGGTTGATTTCGTACCAGTGTATCGTCGACCGTTCAAGAATGTTCATTTTTATCTCTGCCTTCTCCTTGAGAAACTGTTGATGGATTGCTAGTCGCTGCGCCCGAATCTGACTGTCGATGCAAAGAAGCTGGTACTTGTGACGATTCTGCACCAACTTGAGCTTTTTGTTCCGGTGCTCCTCTATCTTCTCGTACACGGGCTTCAATGCAGGATGCGACCCGTTGAGACACATCTGGATCTCAGCCTCAAAAGACCCGAGCTTGTCTTCATACAACTTGTCCTTCAACTTGGCAAACTCAATCTCAATCTCCTTTAGCTTCTCCACCGCCTCCTTGCGGAACTTCTGCTTCATCATCTCCTCTTCTTGCTTCAATTTCATCGCTTCCTCGTTCTTTTCTTCCGCCTCTTCTTCACCTTCCTCCTCCTCCTCCTCCTCCTCTTCCTCTCCTTCCTCTTCTGCAGGGTCCTCATTCTCGTCGTTATGATGTTGTTCATCATCGGCTTCAGCCCCATCCTCCACGTCCTGCACCGACGGCACATGGTTAGCTTCATCCTGGAGACACATTTTGTTTTCGTCTTCCTCTTTCACGGCCTCTAACTCAGCCTTTGGTGACTCTGTCTTTATTCGCTTTGTATCTTCAATCTCTTCCTCGTGTTTTCTCTTTTTGCTTTCTTTAATGTGTTTATCTTGCTCATGTGTATTCTCCTCGTGTATGCTCTCTTGTATGTTTTGTATGTTTTCGTCTCCTTTGATTTCTTCTTCCTTATCTTCTTCCTTATCTTCTTCTTTATCTTCTTCTTTATCTTCTTCTATTTTGCTATTCACATGCTTCTCTTCATGTCCATTCTCAACTGGTTCGCCTTGTTTGCTTTCCGAGTACATATTCTCTTCCAAATGCTTAATCGGGTCTTGCTCAAGTATCCCTTCGTCACGCTTTCCTTCGTTATGTTTTCCTTCTTCTTCATGAACATCAATCTGCTTCACACTGTTAATTTCCTCGGCTATCACATTTATCTTTTGGTCTTGAAACACCTCTTCACTCACATTCTCGGGTATCACCGACGGACTTTTCACTTGCTCAGACTCTGAAATTTTCACCGCGGAATCGTTCGCTTCGCTAATCTGAGTGAGATCCGCCGCAGACTCGTCTCCTTCCTCTTCTTTTATCATCACCTCGGATATGCCATCACGTCTCGCCAACTCCATCAACTGGCTTCTGTACTCACCTGTCTCATTAACCAAGTAGTCCTTGTGGTGATCGCTATAGTTTAACTTTTCTGTCTCGGCCTCCGAGTCTAAATCACTTAATTCCGACGACTCGCTGGAAAACGAGTATCCCTTAGCTTCACCTCCAGCATTCAATATCGTCTGCTTGCTCTCGGTATCTGTGCTAATACTGCTGGTGGTACTTCCATTTGTGTGCGGATGTGTATCTGTGACCGAGGAAATTGCCTTTGTCTCTGACATTGTGTGCTCGGTTTAAATTTTTCCAAATGGCCTGTTTTGCTATGTCTCTATACTGTTTATATCATCCTAAAAAACAAAAGGGACTGCCACTACACCGCCACATGTGGCTGGTGCGATGACCAACCACACGTGGCAGCCTGGTCACCTTTTTATCACGTGTATATACATCGGTCATCTGGTCAGGTGCACTGTGTGATCGACTTTTCAGAATATTTCAGTCACGTGATCATGTGCTTGATTTTCAACTTTTCCAGTTGAGTGGTTGTAACGAAAACACAGCATTATTAAAAAGTAAGTGGGAATCAACCAGGGAATCCGTTCCAAATGAAAGCAGAAATCAGAGTTTCGTGCTGTCCACATATTTCTTGAGGAGGGTTGCATATATGGCCCAAGTTGTAGAAACATGTCACATATACAAAAGGTAACAAATGTATGTACTAACGTCCAGTGAAATACATTGCTGCTTACTTATTGCTTGTTCAAGCCGGTAACACCGAGCCTTCCGTAGCAGACCTCTCCAAGGTCTTGGAGTCTGTTGGAATCGAAGTCGACAGCGAGAAGGCCGAGAAGATCGTCAGCGAGCTCTCTGGAAAGAACCCAGAGGAAATCATCGCCGAGGGTCTTGAGAAATTGTCTACTGTTCCAACTGGTGGTGCCGCTGCCGCTGGCGGTGCTGCTGCCGCTGCTGGTGGTGCTTCTGAGGAGGCTGCTGAGGAAGCTGCTGAGGAGGAAGCTGAAGAATCTGACGATGACATGGGTTTCGGTTTGTTTGATTAATCGAATAGTATTGAATAAACATGAAAGACTAATAATGTAGCGAATGGGATGGGGAAGTGAAGATATGTGAAACGTAATGGCCAAAGGAAACTTGATAGTATCATACTGCAAAATTGGGCAACACATACGAGAGAACGTCACATACAAGAAAACATCACATACAAGATACAGCAAATACAAGTGGTTCAACACTTGCAAGTGGTTCATTCCATGGCGTTTTTTATCTTATAGTAGGCCATATACCCAAGGCAACTCTATTATATTTTATTTTGTCCATATATTGGTATATATTTTATGCACCATCCAGCATGCACGGGCTATTTCTCAACATGAAAATGCAAAGTTGGAAACCTCTCACAATAACGTAAAACAATTGTCGTCTTCGTTCCTTGGAACCAATCGCACAAGATAACTGGTTGGCTCAATGGCTATTGAGTCCTTTGCCCCATTCAACACAAAGATGTCCGTCTCCATCTTATTCCGAGGAGAGTTGGGTGCCTCAATACTGTACAATATCATTATCCGGATAAGCATGCAATAGAGCTCTTTATAAGCCAAGTGTGACCCAACACACATCCTGCTTCCAAGCCCAAACGAAAAGTGGGTCACGCCATGGGTTCCGTCGAATTTAAGCAATTTCATATCGTCGTCAAGCCATCTCTCTGGGTAAAATGCCTGGGGATTTGGAAAAGATTTCTCCTCATAGTTTGCAGCCGCAGCATTCATAAACAACAAAGTACCTTCGGGTATTAACCAGTCTTTATATTGAATGTCCGACGTAGTAACTCTTGGAAGACTCAACGGAAGAACAGACATTAGTCGTAGCGACTCCTTGAGTATTGCGACAATATAGTCCACTTCAAAATTCTCGTACGGAGCACTCGCAAAAGCAACCGCCAAATTACCATAATGTGCCTTCAATTCATCAATCGCCATTATTTGAGCTCGGTATCCTGAACCAGGCTGGCTCAAGAGCCCTAGGCAAAAGTAAAAATTCAACGGGATGTTATCTAGACCTGCAGAAACCATGGTTAAACAGGCGCTCTTCAACTCCTCTTTGGATAGTTTGTGAACTGAATCCATTTGATATGCTTGAGCTACAAAGCAATCGGATTTTTCGCCATTTTCAATACGACGCACCAAGTCGTCTTCCAAGAATGTCAAGTAACCATCTCTTCGTTCTCTAAGATTTTTCGCCCTTTTGTTCAAACTTTGCGAGAATAGCTGGGCCAAGGGAAAATAATCTTGTATATTGGAAGTGTGGTTTCGTAGCCGTGTTATTTGATTCTCCACGTCTGGAATTTCGTCCAAGAGAAATCTGTCAACGCGCTCACTATAGTCAATCACATAACCATAGGTTAAATACAATGCCACTTTCAAAGTAAACCATTGTGCATTTTTAAAACAATTTATTTCCATTCCATCCGATGCAATTGTGTCCTTTATTCTTTTGAGAGCCTCTACGGACTCGTAGTCGATCAACTCGCTATACCCTTCAATGGCTCGCTTGTTTAGTCTTGTAGCAATAAACTTTCTCTTTTTTGCACATGAAGCAGACCACGGAGTAGTACCAATGGTAAATCCCTGGGTCTTACTGACAACATTGTGGAACGTATATAGGCTGGGTCGCGAGTTTGTCTTGGCTCTATTGTTTAGCCAAAGCAATGAGATGGCTTCACCACTATTGGCAACCACAATCATTTTATTTCCAAGACGAATCTGAAAGACATCGCCGTAAATACTTGCCCACTCAGAGTACTTTTTGGATGGATTGGATCTGACCTGGTGCAAGTTGCCAACAAACGGTAAACCTGGAACTGTTGGCATGCCATCCACGGTGTTTAGGCTGTAGACAGTGACGATTTCAAACAAGACGACAATAGCCATGATGGCAAGAACTGAAGCAAATATTTTATAAATCATTGTAAATGGGAGAATCTTTACAATACGCAAGGCTTTAAAGGATGGGCTTGCACAAACACAAATAAATACAATACAAAAAATATATATTAAAATTACACAAAGTAACGTTTATCCTGCCAATATTATTGGAAGTATCGTGGTTCGTCAAAGACATGGTAGTAGTGTCCTCTGACGCCCTCTCCATAAAACATCTTTGGGAATCGAAGCTCCTTTGGCACGTCCTCCTCCTTCAATCTCTCGTTAGTGTACAAGCTCTGCTCGTCCGTGTACTTTGTGGCCAAGCTGAATTTACCAACCTGCACCTCTGTATCGGTGATGGTTCCTCTGCTGACTCTGGCGTAACCTATGCGGCGAATCTTCTTGAACAAGATGTACTCGCACCACCGGTCGTCGTCCGACGGATCAATATCGTGCATACCCGATTCCTTGGAAACGTGTACGTTGTAATTTCCCTTGTGAGGCTCGGTGACCAAGTAACTCAAGAGGATTGTTGGCCGGTCTACTGAGCCCATCATGTCTCGGAGATACAATGTCTGTAACCGTCGATCTTCTGCATCCTCCTCCTGTCCACTGTGGAACACAATGACGTCTACAAACTCGCCGTAAATGTCAAGAGTCGCATGGATCGCAGGAGCCAATTCTCCCACGGGGCTGGGCAAAAGATGGTGTGTGGAGTTCAAAATCGGGAACTTGGAGAAGAGAAGACAGCCCCAGGTGTGCTTGTTTGGCCCTGGACCATAGTCGGTGTAGTAGCCAAGATCCTGTGCAATTTTCTGGGTCAAGTCTCGGTTGCCCATGACCACACGCTGGGTGTCAGTCTCCAACATTCCCATGACGTCCACTTCCAAGTCCTTCATCAAGTCACGCATGCGATCGTCGGAGGCCCATAGGTCGTTGTCAAGGCCGAAATGTACGGTCCAGATTCCAGCAGTGAAGGTCTTGGTTTCTGGTCTAAAAGGTTTTGGGTCGTTGAACGGGAAGCGGAGGAAGGCGATTATGGAGCTGACGATCGTCAAGAAGAGCAAGACCTTCTGGAACTTCTTGCGGATGTTTATCAAGTTCTTGCCCACCTTGTTGAGGGCCTTGTCGGAGAGCACTGCGCCATTTGAAGCCCTGTCCAAGATTGCGGACTCCATGATTCCCAAGCCGACAAACGCAATTGGAATGCCAAATGCAAAGTTTGTGCGTTCCCGGAGGATTGGGCCGGAAGGCACGAATGCGTAGGCGACGATCCACACGCTTCCAAGCATAAACACAATGTGGAAGAGGAACGCAATTGGGAACGACACTCCCGGATTGAAACGGGCGACGTTCTCCACAAGGATCGGGGTCACTGACACCAAGTAAAACGTGAGGATCAAGCCGCCAAAGTAGCCCAACCAGCCGTGGAAGAAGTAGAGCAACACAAAGCCAAGCACGCCTAGCAAGTAGAACGAGGTGTCGGCCAATGTGGCCCGTGACGAAACAAGGCCAAAGTAGATTCCTAGTGCGGTCACGGTCAAGGAAACTGCTCCGTGGGGCACTGGGATTGGGCCTTTGATTGGGTATCCGTCCCAGACCCAAGCGATGATTGTGGAGCTGTCGGTCACGAGACTGTGCAAGAGGAAGATGAGGCCGCCAAGTCCGGCAGAAGCCAAGAAAAGAGATTCTTTTCGCGAGGCAACAGAGACCTTGGACGGAGTGGCAGATGCCTGGTTGGCCAGATTGTTGATGTTGACGGTGACGTTCAATTTGTGGTAGTTTGGCGTGAGAAGCGCGGCCACAACGCCAATGACGATGCCGGTTTTGTTCCAGCCGCCGTTTGCAGCGTGCATGATCGGCCAGACCGGGTTGTGGGTAGCAAAGGCAAACTTGACGACCGATGAGAGCAAGAGGCCGATGGAGAAGATTGTGGCATAGTAGCGTTGCAAGTCCGAGCCCAATTCGGCAGTGACTTCGTGGTCGCCCTTGGAGTCTTTACGGTCCGAGAGAGAAGCTGCGATGTTTGCGACGTACCAGAACTCGTTTGCGACTGCAATTGCGCAGAAGGCGGTGCCAAGACAGTTTGTCAAGAGGCGGTGTTCCGGGGTTGGGAAAAGGTATGCGCCGACGCCAAAAAGCACGCCTAGTGCCCGGGGAACTTGTGGGTACCAGCAGAAAAAGTGTCTTAGCGAGGGGATGACAAGGACAATGGCCAAGAACATTGCCAGGATGGCGGCCTCGTAGCCGGAGATGCCCATTGCCCAAAGCGGGAAGTGCCAAATCATGGCCAACAACCCTGTGAGGTTGCTCCAGAAGAAGAAGGAGTTGACAGAGTGCACTGCGATGTTGCGGTACGAGAACAACTGCTCAAAGGCCATGATCTTGCTGTACTTGTCCAACTTGGAGATGGACTTGTCGATGCTGGTGACGGTCTCGATCTCCTTGGCCATGTCGTTGATCTGCTGGTTGAACGAGATCTTCTTAAAGAAATCGACCTTAAGCGAGTCGCTGCCGGTGCCGATGCTCAACTGCAAGTCGTTCAAGTCAAACATTGCCCAGGTATCAAAGCCAATGTCCAATACAATGAGGGCCCATTCGCAGTACGCATAGTATGAGTATGCTCCCGCAACCCGGTGCACTTTGTGCTGGATAAACAAGTACACGAGGGGCACAAGGGTGCCAAAGAACGCCAAGCAGGTCCACATCCGGTAGCGGAATAGCGCAGACGGCTTTGGCGTAAGCACAAGCACCGCAGCTTCCCATGGGATCGTCAACACAATGTAGCTGATCATGAAAATGTCGTGGAAGTCGTGGTCGTCTGTCGACGTGATATATACCCATCCTCCACAGGTGAACGTCCGCACTAGCCCAGATACGAGTCCAAACATGGGCCAGATTGAGTTTGGTTTCCACAACCGGAGGTACTGGAGGAAAATCAACGCAAAGCGCGGGCCGGCTGTAAGCGCAATGAGAATCTGGAACACCGACCGTTCCGGATACCTGTCTCCAATGGTGGCACTCACCGACGGAAACCATTCGTCGGGGTATTGGTAGTATTCATTTTCCACAATCTTGTGGTAGTGCAACAGAACGCCAATGACTAGCGCAGAGAAAAACGCAGTGTAGGCAAACGCCGAGTGTGCCCAGGCGACGTACTTGCCGCTAAACGAGACGAGCGGGGGTGGAACTTTGGACTTTTCAGAGTCACTCATGGTGGACCAAAACATGCGTTGGCACTTGAAAGAGTAGTGGTCACGTGATGTACTGAGTGACAGGTGATTGTCCTTGGTAACTGCATATTGAGTCTAGGCAATTGGGCAATGTATTATATGGCGAGTGGTTATAACAGTCAATGAGTCAGTCAATGCTGAGACTGTCAATAGCTGTCTCTCCAGTGTTGATTTCACCGGTATTGATTTCACCAGTATTGATTTCTCCAGTATTGATTTCTCCAGTATTGACAGTCTCGTTTTATTGTCCCTTTTTTGTCTTGCTGAGTTTCCATTCTTTCTTTTCTCTTTTCTCCTCCTCCTTTTTCCTCCTTCCTTCTTCCTCCCTCCTCCTCCTGTATTTCAGGGGTGTCGCACCCCCTCCGCTTCAACCAGTAAAAATCAATATTAAACCTACACACACCGTACAATGCCAGGTAAGTACACCACCACCTCACAACAATTTCTAACGCGCAGAACACATCAGACCAGAGCCGGTTTCGTTTGATAATATAGACTACAACAATTACGAGCAGTTGTCGGCTGCTCAGGACTCGATGTTGAGAGAACAGTGGATACGAGTGTCGGCGTTGAAAACCGTGAGAAGGGCGTTGGAAAAGTGCCACAAAGTCAGCGGAGTCAACAGCTACGAGGACTGCAAGCCGTTGGCCGACAAGTACTTGGAGTTGTTGCCTACGCACAGAGTCACTGGGTATTTGGGATACCAGAAGAACGATCCAAGCAAGTGAGCTAGTCCTTGGATTGTGGATATTGCGGGCACGAGCATGTATGATCAATGAACATCGGATGATATTGTAATGCCGAGATGGTGGATATAGGTTATCAGAGGTCTGAAGAGATGGTGTGCTTACTTGGTGTGGTGCTCACTTGTGTGGTGCTCACTTGTGTGGTGCTCACTTGCGTGGTTCTTCATTGGTGCTTACTTGGTGTTGATTATTTGTACTAATTTACCGAATATTTCAATTCATTGTAGTCGAGCGGTTTTCAGATTATATATTGGTGTTCTATCGTTGGAGTGTCAATTGATGAAAATTGAATTGTATAATTGAATTGTATAATTGACTTGTATAAATTGACTTGTATAAATAATAATAATATTTATCCAAAGCCATGGCTATACTAGGCTCCCGGAGGAGAGCAATGAGCTTTTACCTAAATTAATTGTAACTTGAGCCATCCCCAGGGTACTAGTACGATGGCCTCCTAATGTGTTGTAACAAAAAGGAAACCACCCGTCCAGCACAGACGAATAGAATCCTATAAGATTTTTAAGCTTTGTCTTGTCTGAAAGAAGATGCGGGCTTGATTCCAGTGGTGATTCCTTGATTCCAGTGGTTCCTAGTGTATCTGTTCTTGGGCTCAAAAGGCCAGAATTGTATAAATTGACTTGAATAAATTGAATTTCTAAATTGACTTGAATAAATTGAATTTTTAAATTGACTTGAACAACTCCAATTCACAACTTAACCAAAGATATATTCACAACGTCCAACCACTCCACTTGCAACCACTATACATCACATTAATCTTCACAACTCCACTTACAACCAATTTACATCCCATGCTCTTCACAACGTCCAGATCACTCTTACTACTCCACTCCATCCATGCTGTTACAACTCCCAACATCTCTTACTACTCCACTCCACACCATTTCACCTCGGCAACCAGTCTACAATTCCATAAACCTATATTATCCATCTATTTATCAGACAACGCAGCGACACCCGGCAAAGTCTTACCCTCCAACAACTCCAAAGAGGCTCCTCCCCCAGTGGAAACGTGGCTCAACTTGTCAACAACACCAAACTTCTTGGCAACAGTGGCAGTGTCACCGCCGCCAATGATGACGGTGTTACCCTCTTGCGAAGAGGCAACAGCAGCATCCAACAAGGTCTTGGTGCCCTGGGAGAACTTCTCAAACTCAAACACCCCTGGAGGCCCGTTCCAGACAATGGTTCTGGCCTCGGCCACAGTGTCGGCAAACAACTTTCTGGTCTCTGGACCGGCGTCCAAGCCCATCCATCCGTCTGGGATACCCTGTTTGGCAGTGACGACGTCGGTCTTGGCGTCCTTGTCGAACTTGTCGGCAATGACAAAGTCGACTGGCAACACGATCTTGACGTTGTACTTGACGGCCTTGTCGTGGAGCTTCTGGACGATTTCCGCGCCGGCCTGGTCGAACAACGAGTCGCCGATCTTGGTGCCGTCCAAGACTTTCTTGAAGGTGAAGGCCATGCCACCGCCGATGATCAAGATGTCGACCTGGTCCAACAAGTTGTCAATCAACTGGATCTTGTCCGAGACCTTGGCGCCTCCCAAGATGGCAAGGAACGGTCTCACTGGGTTTTCCAATGCCTTGGCAAAGTAGGTGAGCTCCTTGGACATCAAGAATCCTGCGGCTCTTTGTGGCAACTCAACGCCAACCATGGACGAGTGGGCGCGATGGGCAGTGCCAAAGGCGTCATTGACGTAGACATCAGCCAAGGCAGTCAATTGCTTTCTAAACTCCTCGACCTTGGTCTTGTCGGCCTTGATCTTCTGCCCGTCAATCTTCTGCGAGCCTTCCTCCTCAATGTGGAAGCGCAAGTTCTCCAACAAGATCACCGAGCCGTCTGGCGCGTCCTTGACCGCCTTCTCGACTTGTGGGCCGACACAGTCGCTGAGGAAGATGACCTTCTTGTTCAACAACTTGGACAATTCCTCCTTGACTGGCTCCAACGAGTACTTCAAGTCGACCTTTCCGTTTGGCCGGCCCAAGTGGGACGCAAGGATCACGGCCTTTGGCTTCTCCTTGAGGACGTACTCAATGGTTGGCAAAGCAGCCACGATTCTCTGGTTGTTGGTGATGGTCTTGCCGTCCAATGGGACGTTGAAGTCCACACGGATAAAGACTCTCTTGCCCGCAACAGAGAGATCGGATACAGATAATTTTTTGGAAAGTGACATTGTGCAATGGCGAAAAAGCAAACGGGGGAGGTATATATACCACGCAGGACATCAGGTGGCTACTGGCATCACCCGACATGTCTTGCGTCAAATGTACAATGTACAGAATATTGGCAGATGGGGTGATGATTAGATGGAGGATGGAGGTTAGAGGAGGTTAGAGGAGGTTAGAGGAGGTTAGAGGGGGTTAGAGGGGGTTAGAGGAGGTTTAGATGATGATTGGATGATGATTGGATGATGA
Organism: Saccharomycopsis phalli; assembly: GCA_020342235.1. NCBI lineage: Eukaryota > Fungi > Ascomycota > Saccharomycetes > Ascoideales > Saccharomycopsidaceae > Saccharomycopsis > Saccharomycopsis phalli. The sequence goes on from CP073215.1 coordinate 1,183,892, forward strand.
TTGGATGATGATTGGATGATGATAACATCAGATGGGTTGGGAATAACAGATATGTATAATATCGTGTGGATAATTCAGATGGATAATATCACATAGGTTGGATTATCAAATGGGCTGGGAATAATAATATTCATCAAGACTATAGCTATACTAGGCTCCCACGGGAGATTTATACTTTGCCGTATACAACCAAGCACGGCAATGTAGTCGTCGAAAGAAACTCTGTGATAGAGATGTAAACTTTTGACTAGAGCTTGTGAATATATAATGTAATCGACATTAAAGAGCAGTGTGCTTTTCCTAGGTCGTAGGTGGATGGCTTGGATCCTCGCATCTATTGCATCATGGCTAGCCTATGCGTTGAATAAAGTCTTTATTATGTGAAACTAAGCTTGGCCGTTGGGTAGTTGGCAGATCTTGCTGAGTATTCGCTTAGGTCCAACTAGGGCTTTTGAAAGTAGTAATTTTGACTTTTCAGTAGTCACTTGAATTGAGTCTTTGCGTAGTGTCTTGCAATGGAACGGGAGCCGGATCCCATTGAGTCAATGAGCTCTTGCCATTGCTTGGTTACCTTTTCCGTGTAGCTCTTGAGACAGAAACGTTCCGTTGCTTCAGCGGGGCCGTTTTTAGTGTGTCAGTGTCCAGTTTAGTCTGATTTTGAGGGCCGTGAAGTCTCTTGGATGAGGGTACGGGTGGGGTTTATTGTTTGCGACGGATTATTTAATGTGGGTGTCTCTGCTCTTTTGATGGGGTTGGGATTTGTATTGATGAACCATCTTATGCAGTTGTCGATGGCAATCTGTTTAAGCAGAAGTGACGGTGGGAGGGCTTGAGGTTGGAAATCAATGGTTGGGATATTAGATAATTGGAACATTAAAGGTTGGACATCAAAGGTTGGACATCAAAGGTTGGACATCAAAGGTTGGACATCAAAGGTTGGACATCAATGGTTGGACATCAATGGTTGGACATCAATGGTTGGACATCAATGGTTGGACATCAATGGTTGGACATCAATGGTTGGACATCAATGGTTGGACATCAATGGTTGGACATCAATGGTTGGACATCAAAGGTTGGACATCAAATGAGTTAGGATATGATAGGACTCAATGGTGGCTCTCATTTTCTTATATCATGGTGACATCAGATTCTCGTGACACTTCTGACTACCAACTATCACCTCTCATGATCTCGTACGGGTAACCCCACATTATAAGCCTGGAGCACAGCGTACACCCACATGAGGAAGCTCAGCGAGTCCGAGCTCATTGCGGCAAAGATTACGCCGCAGACGCTTTTGTTGAACGACGACCAGACGACCGCGACGATATATCCGATTGCGCTGCCCGACTGCGTGCCACATGGGCTCCTTGAGTTCATCTGCGACGAGTTCAATGGGGAGATCTTCAAGGGCACGACGTTCCCGTTCACGAGCCCGTTCCCTGTGGGCATGTTCACCAACTACTGGTTCGGGTGGTTTGGCGCGGTGATTGTGCTAGGCGACGACGCGAGCTTGTTTGAGTCGTCGGCGACACGCCAATGGGAAAAAGAGTGTCTTGGCGCCTTCACCATCAAGCCCAACTACCCTGGGCGCAGTCTGCACGTGTGCACGGGCAGCTTCATCACCAACATCGGGGTGCGCAACCGCGGCATCTGCAGCAGCATGATGGACGCGTTCCTCGAGTGGGGCGCCGCGTTGGGGTTCACATATGCACTCTTTGACTTGGTGTATGCCTCCAACACAGCCATGACGCGTGTGCTCATCAAGAAGAAGTATAAGCGGCTCGGGACGATTCCCGGCGGCGGGTCGTTGAAGGACCGCGAGATTCCCGACGACGTGGTCATGTTTGGCAAGCAATTGTACCGCGCGCCGGGACGGCAGCACCAGGAGCACGTGACTCCGGCGGAGGTGCCGGCGGAGGCGCCGAAGATGATTACCATGACGGTCAACGAGACCAACATGCTCCGCCTCCAGAACATCCGGTACTATCTTTTGCACGGGAAGTACCCGCCGTGCCTCAACCGCAACGACAAAAACAAAATCCGTGCCGCGCTCCTGAACTACCGTTTGATTGGCGACAAGATGATGCTCAAGAACAAGGAGGTTGTCATTGATCCCGAGGAGCAGGTCAAGATCGTCAACAAGATGCATCTCTTGACCGAGCACGGGGGAATTAACCGCACCACCTCCATGGTGACCGAGCGGTATCACTGGATGGGGGTCAAGGACATTGTCAAGCAGTTTATCCAGGGGTGCAGCGTGTGTATCCGGACAAAGAGCTCTGACAAGAAGAAGCCAAAGGAGCTGGTAAACGTGCCGGAGGACCCTGACCTGCACCAGGTGAAGCGGCAGAAGCTCAGCGAGATGCAGTTTGGCAGTGATGATGATGATAGCGAGTACAGCGAGGCGTCGCTGTTTGACTATGGAGAGGTGTATGACCATATCGAGGATAACGACAACAACCAGGATAGTCAGGAGGAGTATGTTTCGGAGCTCCATGACTTGGAGAATGACACTGAGCAGTTGGACCAGTTTTTGAACCGCAATTCTGACGGGGCGTTTGCCAACGGAGATGAGTACTGAAGATGGATATCAAAGGAAGTCAAAGGAAGTCAGGGAAGTCAAAGGAAGTCAGGGAGGCCAAAGGAAGTCAGGGAGGTCAAAGGAAGTCAGGGAGGTCAAAGGAAGTCAGGGAGGTCAAAGGAAGTCAAAGGACGTCAGGGAAGTCAAGATAAAGTCAAGATGGAATATAACTGAAGGTGAACTAGTTTCCATAGTACGTTCATCTGACTTTGGGTATACAAGTGTGTTTGGACATCGCCATCTACTGGTTGTAATATAGAACTTTTGATTAAATGGTCATTGTAATATATACTAATAAATGCATCAACATAATAGTCGATAGTCCAACAGTCAACAGCCCAGTCACACTCTCCAGCCCAATTCAACACAACCGGCCAGCAACAACTCCATCCTCATTGCCTCTCCACCACCTCACATCCTTCATCTTCTGATGACCCATTGGACTCACCTCCACCCCTTCCCGGCCAAGAAACACCAGGCCAATCGTCACAATCAAACTATCAACAACAAACCTCCCCCCAACTTGATAATTCAACAACTCATTAATCACAACCGCACCCCCTTCCACCATCACTGATTTAATGCCTTCCTTCCCCAATTGCTTCAACACATGCCCCCAATCTCTACTCCGCACATACACCACCTTGCCTCCAATCTCTCGTAATCCCCGCTCAAACTCTACAGAAACACTCCCTTGGCACTTCTCCCAGTCAGCAACAACATACGGCCCAAGGCCTTTGCCCTGTCGTGCCAAATCAGCCACTTTACTACCAAGAATCGTCGATGCACTTTTCAAGCTAGGATCCAAGATAACCGGCCTGATTGGCGTCTTCATGGCCCCCTCAATTCGGCTGCACAACCCTGGATCGTCACACAAGAACGTCCCTATCCCAACGAGTATCGCATCAAACTTTGTCCGGAGGTAATGCGTCATGACTTTGGTCTCCATCGACGAGATCTTGGTCTGCACTCCACGCTTCAACGCAATCCGTGAATCAAGCGACTGTGCATACGTAAGAAGCACAAACGGGTACTCGGAACACCTTGCGGTCGTTGGGGGTAAATATCCGTCAATTGTCCGCCTGAGATCCTCGTCAATCGCCGGAAGTGACATTGGCAAAAAAAAAAAGTGGAAAATCGCAAAAATAAAGGGCGGAGCAGGGAATTGAACCCTGGGCCTCTCACATGTTTGTGTTTGTACCTGAGTCGATCAGGTTCGCTACCCAAAGCGAGAATCATACCACTAGACCACGCCGCCGTTTCTTTTTTGAAAATAAATGTGCATACATGACTCATCGGTTCGAAACATTGTTGTGAATATGACAGAAAAGCCCATCATTTGTGGGTTTTAAAACGTCGGGAATGCATAATAGCTGCTGACAGACACAGGCAACTAGTACACCTGCTGTAAGATCGGATATCTTCCAACTGGAGGACACATTGGTGGAACAAGTACATGTGATGGGCACTACTGACATTTAATGGATGTGGCATTGACTATAACTGAATAATTTCCAGCACCTGGTACATCAATCATTTTGAAACGCAACTAGTCAAGCAAATGAGCCAGTTGGCGCACGGAAGCATGTGTTTGAAGATAACATTGAGCCACGGGCCAAACGTACAATTACAAAATGACGGGCCTTGGATTTCTCGGCACATGTCTAGTACGTACATCACAAATTGTTGGTGTCAAGCTGGGAAAAGTCCAATTCTGGATGCTGGCTCTTGAACTTTTCAAGCAACTCCAACTTGCGGTCCTTGGTGATTGGCGCGGATTTCTGCTCCTTTTGCTTGCGCTTCTGCTCCTGCTCCCACATCATCTTCTCCACCTGGGCCCTGGTCTCCGGCTCCAAGTCGCTGAGCTTTGAGTTTTCCGGCTCGATTCGGCGCACCTCAATCTTGGGAGCGGATTTCACGACATGCGGCCACCACTCCTGCTTGGTTTTCACAAGGGTGACTTCCAACTCGGTGCCGTCGATGATTGACCAGGTGGACTCGGAGTCGTCGATTGGCGCATACAACGAGTCGTCGACGACAATTGTACCAGAGGCCAAGTTCTCAATGTACAACTTGTGCTTTTCGATGCGGACAGATAGCTGTTTAGGCTTGGTTGCAGAGTCAAACTCGACGCCCACGGTGACCTCGTCCAACGTCTGTTTCCAAAGATACGGCAAGCTATACTGCTCTATTTTCTCACGGGCAATAGCCTCGGCGGAGTTGTCAACCTCGGCCATGTGTTACGGGTAAGTGAAATTTTCTGGACATTTTTCAGGCTGCACTTGTGGGGCGTGACGCAATGGGGCTTCAACACTACAAGAGCTTCTATGGCTTTTCGCAGATTATCAAGCAGTGGCCGGCGATAATCAACAAGTTGGACTATGCGAATTTCTATGGCGGCGACTTGAAGGTGCTCCACAACTATGCGGGTCCGGGTGAGCTTCCAATGTATCTCCGCGAAGCCATAAAGCCCGCGCAACAGGTTATGATGTCGGCGTATCCGCGGGAACAAAAGTATTTCGACAAGTACATAGCGCCGACCGCAGTCAAGGCTTCGCCCCTTGTTTTTTTTAACCAGGATCCCTACATCTGGGAGTCGTTTACCGATCTTATTGACCTGCAGAAACTCCTAGTGCCCGAGACTCAGGCCCCGGACCACATACACACGAGCTTCCTCGTCACGGGCAACTACACCAACCGGACGGGCGAGGCTCTTGCGGTACAGCACCTCTTGACCATTGCCAACCGCAATTGGATGCAGCGGTTTGGCCTTGTACGAATGCTTATGATCCAGAGCCCAGCGACCGCAGCCAAGTTTCTTGCGCCGGCAGGAACAAGCTGCCGCTCTCGCTTAGGGCTCCAGGCGGAAGAACTTGCCGATTGTAGACTCGTGGCCGTCAGTGAGGACGCGGCAAAGCAGTTTCTAGACGAGACGTTGTCACGTGATGATCCAGTACGGCTCAGCAGCAAGAGCGTGGCTGGTGGGAAGGGCGGTGTGGCGGTGTTGGATGTGCGGCCGAAGCACGTGCCCGAGGACTTGGACTTGGACCGGTACGAGTACGTCACCAAGAAGATTTTCATGACCAAGAACACTCCTTTGAGAGAGTGCCTTGAATTGCTCGGACCCGGTGCGTCAGATTTTTTCTTGGCCGAGAAGTTTCCCAAGAAGGTGCTCGACAAGTGTCCGATGGAGCTCACGTGCAAGGAAGTGCGGCAGGTTGTCACTACTTTTTCATACTGGCCTTTCCAGCCAGAGACGTTTTTAGACTTTGTGGAGGACAACAGTCTCAATATGATAAGAAAATAGCGGTTCCTGTATCTACCATAAATTGCCAACCTCTGTAGGAACATTTGCCAGTGCATCGACATAGTCGGCCCTCGCTTAGACGAGGCGGTACACGGATCTGACAGGTCGTGTTACGAGTCAATATTTGACGGACCTCGCACGTCAATGTTCGCCAACAATAGCTAGGATCCCGCAAAAAATGCTGGCTGGCTCTCAAGGACGAGAAGCTGGCAACCTTGTGCGTGCATATCGCTGCATACACTAGTACGCTGTGCACAACGTCTATTTTCCATATATATCTGGGACTTGCCATCTTATTTATTTTTTCAAGACAGTATTACACCGTCAACAACAATGCAAGCGTGGTGGAACGAACAGTTTGGTGCCCCTGATGAGTACCACTCGAACCGAAGCTCGCTTGTTTCCAGCCGGGACCCAATGTCCAAGCCGACCAGCGACTACTCCGCGATATACACCCAGATTATACCTGAAAACCCGTATTCCGAAAGCTTGTCGGTGAAAAAGACCCGGGCAAGACCCGCAAACGAGTACCAGGAGCACAAGCGAATCAGGTCCGAGTTCTTGCTCAGCAAGTCGATCCTCAACATCATCGACGACAAGAGACTGCACTGCTGCACGTCTTGTCTACGGTCCTTGGACGGGCAGGTTGTGAAGATCAACAACAATTACTACCACAACGAGTGTTTCAAGTGCTACGACTGTGGCCAACCGTGTGTAAAGAAGTTTTTCCGCCACAAGATCAAGGTCGACAGCCCAAAATGTCGTCATGTCAGCGGAGTGACCACCCTCGTGGCAGAAGACCAGGTCAGCATAACCGCACCATTGCAGCCTGGCAGAACAAGCCTGCGGAACTCGACGGTCAGTCCTCCATCGTCGCCAAACAGCTCAACGTTCGACCACGATGATATGGGCACACACACCGACATGACGTCACAGTTGTCGCATGACGAGGACGAATTCCAGGTGTTTGAGGACGTGATTCTCTGTGAATACGACTTGTACCGCAGATTGGACTCCATCTGTCGCCAGTGCAACACCGCTATCCGCGACAGAACGTTTATCCAGCTAGGCAGCCAGAAGTACCACTTGGATCATGCCTGCTGCTCCGTATGTCACAAGGCATATGGCTCAGAGGAATCAGAGAAGTTTTTTGAAAACGGCGGGCGAATCTACTGCCTGGAGCACTATATCCAATACTTTATCGACATAACATGCGAATTGTGTCACCAGCATATACCAGAGGACCAGGGGTTTAAAAGGTTCGAGTCGCCGGACCAGGGCATAATATACTACGACTTTCAGTGCTTTGACAAGTTGCTAGGTAAGGATTGACGGGGTATAGAGGCAATGTCTGTTTTGACCGAGTCCCTTGCATACATTCTGTATTTGTATTTGCACAGGATTTAATCATGATCCTTCATTTATACCGGCATTATACCCTCATTTATACCGGCATTATACCCTCATTTATACCGGCATTATACCCTCATTTGCATCGTCTTTGGTATACCCTCATTTCACCACTTTGGTATACCTTTGCGCCAGCTTGGTTGAGATACCCTTCTTCATTTGCGCACCAGACTTGGCTGAAATCTTCCTTCGCCAGCTTGGCTGTTATTCCCTTCTTTATGTACATCAGTTTAACCGATAATTTCATGAATCACGTACCCTTGATGTAGATCGCTCGGCTGATTAGTGAACAGACTTCACAGTCCGACGGCCTTGTTTTGCTCAACTACGTTTACCAATGTGCTACGACTTGGCCATGTACTTGTCAGTCTTTGCCTGGACGAGCTTCATGACCCTTTTCTTGGCCAAGCCATTTTCATCTATAGAGCGCATCCACTTGGACTGCAATATTTTCCCTGGGCTAGTTCGCTTGGTATGGTCTAGTGTTAATAGATTGGACACACACCGCCATACCTCTGTAGAGACCCCAGGCATTTCTCGAAAGAGCCGAATGACCCCGATTTCCACCTGGCTAGCCTTGAGTTTCTCAGTGACATACTTGAACGACACATGGGTCGGCACAATCGAGTCTGCAAATCGCACTTGGGGGAGTGTTCCTGCCAAGGCCTGGTGGTACTCTTCTGAAAAGACGCCTCCGTTTTCCAACTGGTTTTCAAGCTCCAACTGGTGGACTCTAAACGCTTGGTACTTGATATCCAGACTGATGGACTTCCAGGGATATTGGATATGGCTGTTGTGGACATTTGAGCCCTTGACATCAAGGTCCACTGCGTCACCTGTATCCTCTGGAGCAGTCCCTTGGCTACTGAGAATGTACAAGATGACTCCTAATGACCACGAATCATTTTCCGTGCCCAAGTACTGCAAACTGCTCGAGGCCTCGGGGGAAATAAACGGGTCCGTACCATAGATTCCCACGGACAATTTCTCCGAGCCAGACTTCCAGATATCACAGTCACAAGTGCCTAGGTCGATTATCTTCAAGTCCCCAGTATCACTTAGACAGAGGTTGTCGATTTTCAAGTCTCGGTGCGTGATTCCGTTTCGGTGGAGGTCTTGGACACCCAGCACTAGCTGCTTGAAGATAATCAACTTGTCAGTTATAGTGGGGTCCAGAGAAAGCCAGCTGGATAATTGCAACGGGCAATACTCCATCACAAGCGAAATTTTCCTGTCGACCAATCCATCTGTTTTGCATCCTAATATCTTGACAATGTGCCGGGACTCTTGGACCTTGTCCGAGACACTCAACTCATACACGCAGCGTTGTTTATACTTTGCAAAGGATTCCTTGGGCTGTCGGATTACATGCTTTACTGCAAGTAGTCTGGGAGATTTATCGCGATATACACTCACGCTGGAGCTTTGGCCGTGGCCAATGGTTGCTAGTCTGTTTCCTATCTTCATGAAAATATTGCAGACGTCTACATGGTAGAATGTATCGCTACAGAATGCTTGATGGGAGATTTCTGTGATTGAGAGAAGGGGAGATTAGTTATTAGTGATGTAAATGGGGAGGATAATAGTGGATAATAGTGTTAGGTGTTAATAGTGTTAATAGTAGTTAATAATCATTCATAGTCATTCATAGTCATCTATAGTCATTTATAGTCATTAATATTCGTTATTATTCGTCAATATTCGTTAATAGTAGTAGCTAATACCTGTATCTAATATCTGTAACTAACATCTGTAACTAACATCTGTAGCAAATATCTGTAGCTACCATCTGTATAGATGATCCGTCTAGACAACCAGAAGGGTTATAAATGCAGTGTATCAGTATTGCAGTCTTCAAGACCAAGGAAGCTCACCAAATCGAAACAAGAACTTCACATCATGGTCTGATAGAATATTCCGTAATATATTAGCATATCCTTTTTGGTTTGTATCTCTTTGGCGTATGTCCTTGACTTTCTTGACTTATGTTCTCGACTTCCTCGACTTCTTGTCTCGACTTGTTACTTCTTGCATTCTATCCACCATCATATAGTAACCACCGTCAGCGGAACAACAAACACCAGAAAAGACCCCACAATTACGGTACTTGGCACCACAGTTGAAGTGCCCACTGGAATCGAGACTGCCGTTTGCGGAATCACCGTCACCACAGAACCTTCCTTTACAATACTTATTTCAACCGGTGCCAGCGTATGTTCTTGAGTGGCGGTCACCGTCTGGGGAATTACAACCACCAGTGACGTCAGAACCACGACTCTTGTCTGTATGAGGGTCGGAACATGTGTCAGGGTGGTGACCACAGTAACAGTATTAAGTCGCGGCAAGAGCTGGGTAATGATGGTTCCCCCGTAGTTCACCACTTGCTGGAGCACATACACAATCCCATTTGCAATACCCGCGTTCTCCATTCCCATATTAAGCAGCTGGTTGATGTCCATGGAGGAGCTGGTGCCCGATCCGCCAAGGACAACATAGCAGCACGCGAGACAAACAAGGAGAGTATTTTGCATCACAAAAAACATACCGGCCCGGAACACAGATTATAATATATATCGGCTATTTGCGGAATTGCAGGCGAGGCACCGTGCATTGAGAGTAGCAGATCTTGGGCATTTCGTTGAATGCGCGGCATCAGATTCAAAGTCGAGCAGTTGCAAACGACTAATGTTCAAACCGTGGGAGTCCACATCACTTAATAACGCGTGAAATACCCTAATACTACCCTGTAAATATTATCCTTCCTGGGAAAACATGTAGCGGTGTAAAACTGTATCCCAAGACCCTCGGTTCGCATCAAGGCTGCAAACAATACCTCACCCCTTATCAGCACAACGTGGGCTGGCTTATCCTTGATTCGGCTAATCGGCTAACCAAGGAACATAGCTCCCCGTGAATCACATGTGTGATCTCGCATAGTACAAGTTCATTCTAGAATGTCTGGTATCATTGTTGACTCTGCACTAGGCTTGTGAACGGACAATTTATCCGAGACCCGCATCCAAAGAAGATCATTCCGATGATAAGCCAGTAGACGTCGCCTGCGCCACATATTGGAAGCTTCAACGGTGGAAAATCCCCCCGTGGTCTTTTTGTTTTGCTTGCCAATCCTCTGTGCTTGGGACATGTGCTCGTCCGCGACTTGCAACGAGTCATCAGAAGCAATGGGATGTGTTTATAATCAGAAAATGAGGGCATGTGTCGATAAAACACTATATACGGCCGGATTACAGCGAAGTCGTTAATTATGTCAATTTATTCACATGGTTGCATGCATGCGGAAAATTATGAGTGATTATCGTCTAGCAAATTTTCCAAGATTGCAGCACATTGATACGATGCTAAACCGTCAAACTGCGTACGCTGTCGCTGGGCTTTCCACGTTTTCTGTGCTTGGCCTCTTTGGAGGAAGTAAGACCGAGGAAAAGGCGTCTCTGCCTAATTTGCCCGTCCCCGGAGGCCCTGCCGGAGTTCCAAGTAATGGTACCGGTCCGGCTCCTGTGAACCCAGGCCAGTTCTTCAAGTACGGGTTCCCAGGCCCGGTGCACGACTTGGCAAACCACGAGGAGTTTATCAGCTGCTACAATCGACAGACCCGGAATCCGTACTGGGTGCTTGAGCACATTACCAAGGACTCGATCAAGTCGAACCAGGATGTAGACCGGAAGAAGAGTTTCTTCAAGGAGGACGAGGCTGTTCCCGTGAAGTTTCGGTCATTACTACGGGACTATTTCCGTAGTGGCTACGATCGGGGCCACAATGCACCAGCTGCCGACGCAAAGTTCAACCAACACGCGATGGATGAGACCTTTATGCTTACGAACATTTCGCCGCAAGTTGGCGACGGGTTTAATCGAGACTACTGGGCGCATTTTGAGGATTTTTGCCGGCGGTTGACTCGAAAGTACGACTCGGTGAGAATCGTCACTGGCCCGTTGTACTTGCCCAAGAAGTTCCCTGACGGAAAGTTCAGGGTGGTGTACGAGGTGATTGGCAATCCGCCTAACGTGGCGGTGCCTACGCATTTCTTCAAGCTTGTGGTGGGCGAAAGTGGTGGACATGTGGCTGCATCGGCGTTTGTGTTGCCAAACGACCGTATCAGCAACGACGAAAAGTTGACTTCGTTCCAGGTGCCGGTTGAGGCGTTGGAGCGGTCATCAGGGTTGGAGTTTTTTAAAAACACCGGCAAGGTCAGCGACTTGTGCGGCGAAGTTGAGTGCAGCATCATTGTGCGAGACTTCAAGAATCAAGTCAATGCGTCATCAGTAAAGTCCTTGCCTGGTAAGTAAATGTGTGCCTAGTGCCAATCAGTACCTTGGTCGTGTGATTGGCATTGGTATTTTTTGGGCATGTCTGGGTACATGTGCTAATCTTTTCCAAGTAGATAGGAAATAAGTGTAAGTAGGAGGATGCAATGAGAATTATTTGTATAGAATTTATGACATTGTTGTATAGAATGTATGATATTGTTGTATAGAATTTCTCATATTGGTACTGTGGTATAGCAGTGTTATCACGAGGGTACTGTAGTATTGCATATTTCATGGTGTAACCGGTGCCAAGACCAAGGGAATTGGCCCGAAAGGGGTCTGAATAAATGTTTCAGAAAGGTAAAGAAACTGCAATAACCACTTCCAGTTTTTTATTACCATCAGTCGACTGTGGAAATCGACAACGGGTGCGAATAAATGGTTATGCAGGAGAGCCACGGCATGATGGGATAGGATATGCAAGCCATAGTTTAACCTCTGTAGCCTTGCAAATGCTAATTCCGTATATAACCACACGGATATCATGGATCCAGGCAATGCATAAATTACTCACACGATGAAGGTCGCTCTACTACTTATCCTTTTCCTATGCCACGAGATTTTGGCAGGGACGACGACCATCTTGGAACCAAGCAACTGCTCCTCCAACTCTACAGATTGCAGATTTCCACTGCATATTTTCAATAAAAAGGTGGCTGATAGTGCAGCTCTAGTTTCTGGTGGAGTCATTGCGACACCGTCTACTTCGCTCTGGACAAAGCTTTCCGGCTTGATCAAATCAAAATCAGGGTTGGAGGCACTCGGGCTACCGGCCAATCCAGTCAATGAGTCACCAGTCAAGCCAATAGGTCTTCCGGATGCTGCGAATCATCCTGAGGCTGTTTTGAAAGCTGGTCCTCCAATAGTCTCACAGCCGGCCGTTGCTAATCAAAACAGTGTTCCCCAGCCGGAGGCTCCTCGGCCAGTGGGAGGTGCTTCTAATCCTCCAGATGTGCCAGTCACAGCTCCTGCATCGCAGCCAAATGCGCCAAGACCAGATGCCCAGGCGGTGGTCAATCAGGAAGGACCGATGCCTGATTCTGCTGTGGTGGGGCACATAACTGGTCAAGTTCCAGGCCAAACTCCAGGCCAAGCTCAAAATCCAGGCCAAGCTCAAAATCCAGGCCAAGCTCAAAATCCAGGCCAAGCTCAAAATCCACCTGCCAAAAAACCAGCAAATCCTGATCGCTCAACGCCAGTCCAAGATAGCCCTCAGATAGGAGCACCAATTGAAAATGCAGCAAGCCCAATACAAGGATATGTGCCCCAAGGAAACCAGCCTGCCAAAGATCCCACGCCTGCCAAAGCAAACGTCTCGCCAGACTCTGAAAATAAACCACATTCCGACGAAGCAGCCAATGCCGGTGACGATGACCACGCCGGGCTCCGAAAACTGTATGGAACCCACTTAGCTGCTGCTGGGGCCGGAGGAGCAGTTCTTGGAGCTCTCCACATCGGCTCGCCGCAACCTGGGCCCCCTGCACCCGCCCCTGCGCCCGCTCCGGCCCCTCCTGCTGCTCCGGTCCCTCCTGCTGCCCAGGCCCCGGCCCCGGCCCCCGTCCCAGTCACGGGGCCTCCTCCAGAAACCACGGTGCAAGAGACCGTGCCTCTGACGCATTCTACCGAGGCACTGCGTACGAGCGAAGTGACGGGCACGGCCCAGAACACGGCTACGGAAGGCAAGGCGCAGGCGGAAATCACCGGCTCTGTGCTGACGGAGACATTGCTAACGGAAACCTTGCTGACGAGCACGTCGCTGTCAATCAATACAGGATACACTGGACGGTACGCCAACGAGTTGAATGCCAAGTTGAATTTGTACATCAACAACGGAAATTTGGTGATTGGAATAGTGGGAATAGTCGAGGGCGTGGTGAGGGCCGTGAGTGGGTACCAAATGACGTCGCTCACCACCCAGCTTTCTACGTATACGCTCACGGGACCGGTGGCATCTTCTCTAATAGCAAACTCCGACGTGTATGTCACGAGCGTGGAAGTCGTAACGGTCACTTCGTCGATAAATAGCATTACAGTTCTCTCTCCCCGAACCGTCAAAGGGGGCAATGCAGCTTGATGACACATGATAGAGTCACCAGTTTAGTAATTTTATACATGTAGACAGTGTTATAGGTAGTGTTATAGGTAGTGTTATAGACACTGTTATAGACACTGTTAGACACTGTTAGACACTGTTAGACACTATTATAGACACTATTATAGACACTATTATAGACACTGTTAGACAATATCATAGGCACTGCTATAGTATAGTCACCGGTCGATATTATACATGCAGGCTGGCCATAATTTGCTCACCAGTTATTTTCTCACCAGTTATTTTCTCACCAGTTATTTTCTCACCAGTTATTTTCTCACCAGTTATTTTCTCACCAGTTATTTTCTCACCAGTTATTTTCTCACCAGTTATTTTCTCACCAGTTATTTGCTACACACTATATACATTACACAACATAGTGCCATGGCAGAAACGTCGCATACTCAAAACACCCACATATCGCTGCCTCACAACTAGTCCGCGCACTATAATCGCATCATTTCTCCCATTGGCACGGCGGATAAATCATGGCATGTGTTACCCGTATGCGGTGGGCGCCGTTGCAATGCATGCCGTGCAAGATATATATATATATATATCCCTACAACGCTATGACGGCTTTCCTACAAAATACCCGAAACTTATGCGACTGCAGCTTGTGCTTCTGTTGGTGATAGCACTTGTTAGCAGTGCAACCATCCCAAACTTGGACACCGCAAAACCCATTTCCTCAGTCGACGAGACCCAGATTGAGAACATTGTCTTTTCCCAGGTGCAAAATTTGACCTCCAGGAGATATTTCGACGCTGAGTTGGCTCCTTTGGTGCGCGAGGCCGTTGAAAACGGCCAGCAGTATATAATCCCAGGCTCGGCCCTAGCCGGGATCACGCAAATGAAAGTCGCCAATTCGGCTGGCATCTCAGAGCCTCTGACCACAACTGCTTATATTGATGAGATTATAGCACTCATGAAACAGTTTCTCACCTCGGGGCGCACAACTCAGGAGACACAGCAAATGCAGCAGTCTGTAAAGAGTCTTGGCACCACGTTTTCCCAGAAGCTTCCAGCAGCCAAGCCCGTGGATCCTGCTGATGCTGCTGCAAAGCCTGATTTCACCGACGCTGTGATTCCAAACATAAGGTCGACGCTCGGGACAAATGTGATGCTGACTCCACGGCCGGTTGCAACTGAGTTGCAAACACCAAGGCCGGTTGTATCCGAGCTGCCAACGCCAAGGCCTGATGGAGTGGGTCTGGGGTTGGTTGCAAGTGGTGGGTCGGTTGGTGTTGATACTGGAGTAGCATCAGGATCCAATGGAGTGGCGGGACCAAATGGAGTGACAGGACCAAATGGGGTAGTAGGACCAAATGGGGTAGTAGGACCAAATGGAATAAATCCAGTTTCTGGCTCAAGTTCTGGTCCAAATCATGCTTCAAATATTAATTCAAATTCTAATTCGGGTGCTGGTTCAGCTCCCGGAATACTTCCTGCAGAAGGTTTGGGGACAAACTCTGGACAAAATACTGGACAAAACACTGGACAAAATACTGGACAAAATACTGGACAAAATACTGGACAAAATACTGGACAAAATTCTGGCCAAAATTCTGGAGCATCGCCTGGTGCAGGACAGCATGCATCTGGTGATGCCACAGGTGGTGCCACAGGTGGTGCCATAGGCGGTGCAGCTGCGGGTGCAGCTTCCGGTGCAGCTTCCGGTACATCTTCTGGTGCATCTTCTGGTGCATCTGTCGATACAAGCCCCGGGTCGAATTCGGCCACTGGTGGAGGCACAGCCTCTGGCAATTCTGCTGCCAGCCCGGCTTCCAATTCTGCTTCCAACCCGGCTTCCAATTCTGACGGAAAAAATTCCGGCGCAGGCGACGAGGCTGGGGTTGCAGATCCTGCGTCTGCAAATCCTGTACCTGCTGGCAAGCCTGCAGCAGATCCTGCAGTCCCAGTGAACCCAAACCAAGCAGTAATCGACGCCCTGAGTGACCTCTTGAGAAACGCAATTCCCCCAGGAAGAGCTCAGGACGCAGTAGGAGCAGCACAGGCTCTCATGTCAGGACAGCTTCGAACCGTCAATGTAAACGGGATGCCTCTTGCCTTGGGAGGAGCAGGCGACACTGCCGGGAAAATTCTCCAATATGGAGGGCTTGGTTTGGCAGTGGTTGGCGTATTATCGGCACGGACGGTCGAGTCGGGGTCCACCAGTGTGGTGCAGTATACTACGATCCCGACTACGGTGACGTTTAGCGGCACAAGCAACCCGTTTAGCGGCATTATCACCAAAACCATCATGATGACCGGCTCTCCTCCAGAGGCGATGCCTACTCCTACGGTAGCTATGCCTATCTCACAGCAAACTAAGCTGCCAAGCCCCGTTGGCATTGCTGGTTCTCAGAAAGAAGTAGAGCC